>CM043708.1:31078959-31828959 GCA_023969325.1 Oryzias curvinotus
ATTGTTTCTAACATGTTGATGACCAAGCATATATATAATTATCATGGTAAAAAAATGAATAGATACAGACTTTTTGACTTGCCTTTCACCTTTCCATAAAAATAGATAAATGGTATAGAAGCTATCTTGGTAGAGGTAAAACTTAAAGTTCCCAGCATGCAAACTTATCACATGACACATCACTGGAAAGCCCAGGATGTCCGCTACAGAGAAGAGTGGGATTTGGAAAGGTATCTCTTAATTCCTTAGAAATATACAGGTAAACAAAATGTCCATTATAGAGGACATAAATGAATGGAGTAGGATATATATATATATATATATATATATATAGATATATATAATATAATATATAGATATATATATATATATATATATAGATATAGATATATATATATATATATCTATATCTATATATATATATATATATATATATCTATATATATAGATATATATATATATATATATATAGATATAGATATAGATACATATGCGTCACAATGAAAATAGAAATGAGATAGAGACTCCTGCATTTACTTTGTTCTTTTTGTCCAAGCAGAAACTCTTTCTTTTGCTGATGATGCAGTCGTGTTACTTTTTTGATGATCGTATAATCTTCATACGCCGTCATTAAAATCTCAGACTCCGTCTCACTGAAGTGTAACGTCTCTGTTTTTCTCCACACATTTCCATGGTGACTCTGGAAATCGGTGATCCATTGAGAATGTCTTTATATACTCGCCGTGCACGTGCATTAAACCAGGGTTACCAAGTGGAGTGTAATTACACTAACTCATATCTGGTCTTTTGGAACCGACATACCCAGAGAAAGCAAGTTCAGGCGGATTTCAGCCAGAGTTCAATAGGTTAAAGTCAGAGGAGTTTGAACGGGCCTTCTGGAATACCCCCCTGGTTCCCGGTCACATCCACCTCCGCCATCTAGACGGAAGAGCGCCTTCTGGTGCCAAAGTCTTCTGGCAGGAAAACCAGGAAGTGGTTTGGGTTCAACTGGTTCTGTAGACCAAAGCTCATGTACTTGGCCCCGCCCCTTTAGAGGCTGAACTGACATAACTGCAGTTCTTTGTAGTGCTTTTGTTGTTTATTGTTTACAGTTGTGGTTTTGTTTGTGTATGGTATTATTGTTTGTGTAGTTTGGTTAGTTTCTTTGTTTGCATGTGGTGTTTACCTGCCTGGTTGTGTTTGTTTGTTTACCTGACGTTGCTGTTTGTCCTCTCAAACATGTTTAACAGTTGAGATGTTTGTTCTGTCTGCAGTTGTCTACCTACCTGAGGACGTCCTTCAGTAACTGAAAGATACAGAATTCAGCTCTGCTCAGGCTCGGTCCACTTCCTGCAGAACCTGCATCAAAGTGGTAAGGTTCAGAACTTCTTCAGTTTGATGTTTTTTACTCTTTTGTTCCAAATATAAGTAAAGCAGAAAAAGTCAGAAGGTTCGGTTCGGCATCGTTAAAGTCCAAAAGACGGTCCGTCCCGGTTCTCCCTAAGAGCTCGTGCCACCCTCGCCACTCAGCCGACGGCGGTCCGAACCTGCTTTTGTCAAAGTTCAGATTGTTTCAGACGATTTTTCTTACTTCTTCTTTCAAAATCAGCACTTCCGCTGACCTTTTCCCAAAATAAAAGAGAGCGTTTCACTTCCGGGTTACTTTACAAAGTAAGGCACGTGGACCGAACTGAAACTGTCGTCTCCCGAGCTCTGGGGATGGGGATGGGGATGGGGGTGGAGTTGGGGGGGCTGATCCAGTTCCACCGGTCAGAGGGATCCGGGCCGACCGGAACAATGGACGGGAAACAAACGAACCCCGCCGGTGAACCGGGTAGCCAGAGGCGGAACCGCGAGGAGGCTGAAGGCTGTAGTTTCCGGTTGTAGTTAATTTCTGCTTTTGTAGTCCTGGTGAGAAGAAGATGAAAGCCTTTAAAGTAGAGGTGTAAGGATTAAATGATTTCTGTTCCATTGAAAAAATCGTTTTAATTTCAGAGAAATCGATTATTTCAACATTGGAAAATCCCATCTGGACAGAGATACAGCAGGTTTATGTTATCATAATGTAAAACCGACCAATCACAGCAACAACACACGTGATGTCATGAACACGGATCAGTCCATCATTCCAGTCCAGTGTGTGGACAGACTGTAAATAAAGTCATGTGACCATCCAGTGTCTAGAATGTTCTAGAATGTTCCCTTTGGATTCTCTGGATGTGGAAAAACAACAGTGGTGAACTTTAGGAAACTAACATGTGAATGGATCTGACATTCATTCTAGTAGACTTGTTTGTTTGGACACAGATTTCATTTACATTTGATGATCTGGAAGAAATCCAAGAATCTGGAAAACTTCACTGTTCAGTAGCAGGAATTTCTGTCTGAGTCTCACTGCTGGAAGTTTGGATCCAGAGGATCTGGATCCACTTTAGGGCAGAGAACCGGATCCAATGATGAGAGGAACCCAAGAGGAAGAGGGAGGTTACAGGGAGAAGAGATGGAGGAGGAGGATCTGAAGGATTTAGGGTCAGCTGTCCAGAGGAACAGAGAGAGTGGAAAATAAGTGGAGAAGAGTGCAGGCAGGTTGGAATGAGTGGAGAAAGTGTGGAGAGAGCAGCCATGTTGTTTCCTAAAGACACTGAGGAAGACAGGAAGCAGAGATGAAGATGCTGAGGTTCAGGATGGATCAGGAATGAGGACATCAGAGGGACAGAATCTAGAGGAAGACCAGAGAGGAGGATTCTGGATGATGAAGAGGAAGACATGAAGGTAGCTGCTGGTAGAAGATGATGAAGACATGAAGGTAGCTGCTGGTAGAGGATGATGAAGACATGAAGGTAGCTGCTGGTAGAAGATGAAGAAGACATGAAGGTAGCTGCTGGTAGAGGATGATGAAGACATGAAAGTAGCTGCTGGTAGAGGATGATGAAGACATGAAAGTAGCTGCTGGTAGAGGATGATGAAGACATGAAGGTAGCTGCTGGTAGAGGATGATGAAGACATGAAGGTAGCTGCTGGTAGAGGATGATGAAGACATGAAGGTAGCTGCTGGTAGAGGATGATGAAGACATGAAAGTAGCTGCTGGTAGAGGATGATGAAGACATGAAGGTAGCTGCTGGTAGAGGATGATGAAGACATGAAAGTAGCTGCTGGTAGAGGATGATGAAGACATGAAGGTAGCTGCTGGTAGAGGATGATGAAGACATGAAAGTAGCTGCTGGTAGAGGATGATGAAGACATGAAAGTAGCTGCTGGTAGAGGATGATGAAGACATGAAGGTAGCTGCTGGTAGAAGATGAAGAAGACATGAAGGTAGCTGCTGGTAGAGGATGAAGAAGACATGAAGGTAGCTGCTGGTAGAGGATGAAGAAGACATGAAGGTAGCTGCTGGTAGAAGATGATGAAGACATGAAGGTAGCTGCTGGTAGAGGATGATGAAGACATGAAGGTAGCTGCTGGTAGAAGATGCAGGAGACATGAAGGTAGCTGCTGGTAGAGGATGAAGAAGACATGAAGGTAGCTGCTGGTAGAAGATGCAGGAGACATGAAGGTAGCTGCTGGTAGAGGATGATGAAGACATGAAGGTAGCTGCTGGTAGAGGATGCAGGAGACAGACGGAGGAAGCTGATTGGCTGTGGAGACCCTGAAGGGAAACGCTGGAAGGAAAAGAGGATCCTATGATAGACAAGTCAGTCCCTACAGCGAATCTCCAACATTTCACTGTAAGGGTCAGACCTTACCTTATATGGACGGACCCAATCCAGTCCATTACTCCCAGTCAACCTGACTGATGATGTCATGCCTACGTCCTCTAGATTTAGTGAAACTATCTTCTGTTCATGAACCATAAGCTGTCTAAAGAGATTCTGCCAGACTGTCTAAGAGGACAAACCCAAACCTGAGGATAGTCATTCACACAAAGGAGGAAAACTCCACCTAACATCCTGAGCTGTCACAAACAAATAATCAATTTGAGGAAGACATCAAGCTCTCCACAAACCACTTAGATGTTCCATAGAAATATGTTGGGCAAGATAATTTTTCACAAACGCCAAAAAAGATTAAAAAAAATCAGTTTTTATTCAGAAAAATGTCTCTTATTATACAAACATGGATAAAATAAGGTCAATCTGACCCAGTTTCATTCTTCACACAGAACCCAAACCCAACAGTAACCTGGGGCTGAGACCTAAAACCAGTATGTGAAGCCTGCGTCTGTACATGCAGAAAGAAGGAAGGCCTGGTTGCTTTCGACCCCCCCAAACATCCCACAGATATGGGTGAATGCAAATAAATAAGACAGGAGGATGTGGAGGAGTGTCCTTCAGGTCAGTGTGAAACAGCTGCTGAATTAAATGTCAAACTTGTGCTGTAAATAGTCTTTCATAACTTTGGCGATGGGAAGATCCTCCAGCGACTTCAGGCTCTGCAGGCCAATGCAGTGCCGGATTTCTATCCGACACAAGTCCTGGAGAGTCCGAGGTTGTCCTGAAATGGAAACGGAGAAAAGAGCAAAGGTTTGGACTTGAGGTCATATGTTTTTGGGGTGTTTGTGGCACATCTGCAGAACTCCAACTACAGGGAGTGCAGAATTATAAGGCAAATGAGTATTTTGACCACATCATCTTCTTCATGCATGTTGTCTAACTCCAAGCTGTATAGGCTCGAAAGCCTACTACCAATGAAACATATTAGGTGATGTGCATCTCAGTAATGAGAAAGGGTGTGGTTTGATAACATCAACACCCTTATCAGGTGTGCATAATTACGAGGCAACTTCTTTCCTTTGGCAAAATGGGTCAAAGGAAGGACTTGACGGGCTCCAAAAAGTCAAAAATAGTGAGATATCTTGCAGAGGGATGCAGCACTCTTTTAATTTCCAAGCTTCTGAAGCGTGATCATCCAACAATCAAGCATTTCATTCAAAATAGTCAACAGGGTTGCAAGAAGTGTGTGGAAAAACCAAGGCACAAAATAACTGCCCGTGAACTGAGAAAAGTCAAGCGTACAGCTGCCAAGATGCCCCTTGCCACCAGTTTTGCCATGTTTCAGAGCTGCAACATCACTGGAGAGCCCAAAAGCACAAGGTGTTCAACACTCAGAGACATGGCCAAGGTAAGAAAGGCTGAAAAACCACCACCACTGAACAAGACACACAAGCTGAAACGTCAGGACTGGCCAAAGAAATATCTCCAGACTGATTTTTCTAAGGTTTTATGGACTGATGAAATGAAAGTGAGTCTTGATGGGCCAGATGGATGGATGGGCCCGTGGCTGGATGGGTAAAGGGCAGATGGATGGGCTCGTTGCTGGATCAGTGAAGGGCAGAGAGCTCCAGTCCCACTCAGACGCCAGCAAGGTGGAGGTGGAGTACTGGTTTGGGCTGGTATCATCAAAGATGAGCTTGTGGGGCCTTTTGGGGTTGAGGATGGAGTCAAGTTCAACTCCAGTCCTACTGCCAGTTTCTGGAAGACACCTTCTTCAATCAGTGGAACAGGAAGAAGTCTGCATCCTTCAAGAAAAACGTGATTGTCATGCAGGACACTGCTCCATCACACGCGTCCAAGTACTCCACAGCGTGGCTGGCAAGAAAGGGTCTGAAAGAAGAAAAACTAATGACTTGGAATGGCTTTGGAGTGTCCTTGCAAAGGAAAGTGGCTATATTGGTCACTGATTTGTTTTTTTTGAATGTCAGAAATGTATATTTTATTGTGAATGTTGAGATGTTCTATTGGTTTCACTGGTGAAAATAAATAATTGAAATGGGTATATATTTGTTTTTTGTTAAGTTGCCTAATAATTATGCACATTAATAGTCACCTGCACACACAGATATTGTGCTAAAATAGCTAAAACTAAAAACAAACTAAAAACTACTTCCAACAACAAAAAAAGCAGGATAACAGGTGAGCACCATATGGGTCAGTTCTCTACAGGGGTAAATTCTCTACAGGGGTCAATTTATTATTAAGGTCAATTCTATACAGATGTCAGTTCTCCACAGAGGTCAGTTCTCTACAGGGGTAAATTCTCTACATGGGTCAGTTCTCTACAGGGGTAAATTCTCTACAGGAGTCAGTTCTCTACAGGGGTCAGTTCTCTACAGGGGTCAATTTATTATCGAGGTCAGTTCCCTACAGATGTCAGTTCTCTACAATGGTCAGTTCCCTACAAGGGTCAGTTCCCTACAGGGGTAAATTCTCTACAGGGGTCAGTTCTCTATAGAGGTCAATTCTCTACAGTGGTCAGTACTCTACAGTGGTCAGTACTCTACAGTGGTCAGTTCTCTACAGTGGTCAGTACTCTACAGTGGTCAGTTCTCTACAGGGGTCAGTACTCTATAGAGGTCAATTCTCTACAATGGTCAGTTCCCTACAAGGGTCAGTTCCCTACAGGGGTAAATTCTCTACAGGGGTCAGTTCTCTACAGTGGTCAGTTCTCTACAGGGGTCAGTTCCCTACAGGGGTCAGTACTCTATAGAGGTCAGTACTCTACAGTGGTCAGTTCTCTACAGTGGTCAGTTCTCTACAGGGGTCAGTTCTCTACAGGGGTCAGTTCTCTACAGGGGTCAGTTCCCTACAGGGGTCAGTACTCTATAGAGGTCAGTTCTCAATAGGGGTCAAAGGTAAGGTGCAATGACAGAACAAACGTCTGAACCACACGCTGCTGATTCCTTCTCCTTAATGTGTTCCTCTTCGCTGGTTTTCCCTTCATGTTTGCCCCTTGCTTTCCCTCCCCCCTTTCAGTTTTGTTGTCCAGCAGGAGAGGTGGGTGTCCTGTAACGTTAGCAATGTGAATCCTCATTTTATGTCAGTTATGTCCAATATACTGTTATTATTTGAAATCTGTTATCTTCTTTCTCTTTCGGCTTTTCCCATCAGGGGTCGCCACAGCGAATCATCCTTTTCCACCTCACTCTATCATGAACATCTTCTACCCTAACATTAGCCAACTTCATGTCCTCTGTTAAGACATCCATATATCTCCTCTTTGGCCGTCCTCTTGCCCTCCTGCCAGGCAGCTCCATCTCCAACATCCTTCTACCAATATATCCACTATCCCTCCTCTGAACATGTCCAAACCACCTCAGTCTGGCTTCTCTGACTTTGTCGCTAACGCAGGCAACATGAGCCGTCCCTCTGATGTACTCGTTCCTTATCCTGTCTAACCTGGTCACTCCTAAGGAGAACCTCAACATCTTCATCTCCGCTACCTCCATTTCAGCCTCTTGTCTCTGTCTCACTGCTACCGTCTCTAATCCATAGAGCAGAGCTGGTCTCACCACTGTCTTGTACACCTTTCCTTTGAGTCTTGCTGACACTCTTCTGTCACACAATACTCCTGACACTTTCCTCCACCCGCTCCAACCTGCCTGCACTCGCCTCTTCACCTCTTTTCCACACTCCCCATCACACTGAACTGTTGACCCCAAGTACTTAAACTCCTGCACCTTCTTCACCTCAGCCCCCTGTAACCTAACGCTTCTACCTTGATCCCTCTCGTTCAGACACATGTATTCTGTCTTACTACGACTGACCTTCATGCCTCTTCTTTCCAGAGCAAACCTCCACCTCTCTAGCTCTTCCTCCACCTGCTCTCTACTCTCACTGCAAATTACAATGTCATCCGCAAACATCATTGTCCATGGAGATTCCTGTCTTACCTCGTCTGTCAGCCTGTCCATCAGCATAGCAAACAAGAAGGGACTCAAAGCTGATCCTTGGTGTAGTCCCACCTCCACCTTGAACTCCTCTGTCTGACCTACAGCACATCTCACCACCGTCATACTTCTCTCATACATGTCCTGAACTACTCTGACATACTTTTCTGCCACTCCAGACGACCTCATACAGTACCACAGCTCCTCCCTCGGCACCCTGTCATACGCCTTCTCTAAATCTACGAACACACAGTGCAGCTCCTTCTGACCATCTCTGTACTTTTCCAACAACATTCTCAAAGCAAATATGGCATCAGTGGTGCTCTTACGGGGCATGAAACCATACTGCTGCTCACAAATCTCCACCTTCTTCCTAAGCCTGGCTTCTACTACTCTTTCCCACAGCTTCATTGTGTGGCTCATCAACTTTATTCCTCTATAGTTGCTGCAGTTCTGCGTGTCACCCTTGTTCTTAAAGATCGGGACCAGAACGCTTCTCCTCCATTCCTCAGGCATCTTTTCACTCTCTAAAATCCTATTGAACAACTTCGTTAGAAATTCCACTGCTGTCTCTCCTAAGCACTTCCATACCTCCACAGGTATGTCATCAGGACCAACGGCCTTTCCGCTCTTCATCCTTTTCAGAGCCTTCCTAACCTCATCCTTTTCAATCTCTGCTACTTCCTGCTCCACAACAACCACATCTTCCTCCCTTCTTTCCCTGTCATTTTCCTCGTTCATCAGCTCCTCAAAATACTCCTTCCATCTTTTCTGTACACTCTCCTGGGTTGTTAGCACCTTTCCATCTCTGTCCTTAATCACCCTTATCTGTTGCACGTCCTTCCCATCTCTGTCTCTCTGTCTGGCTAGCCTGTACAAGTCCTTCTCTCCTTCCTTTGTGTCTAACCTGTCATATAGCTCATCGTAAGCTTTCTGTTTGGCCTTTGCCACCTCTCTCTTCACTCTACGCTGCGCTTCCTTGTACTCCTGTCTACCTTCCTCAGTCCTTTCTACATCCCACTTCCTTTTAGCCAACCTCTTCCTCTGGACGCATTCCTGTACTTCCCCATTCCACCACCAAGTGTCTTTACCGTCTTTCCTCTTTCCAGATGACACCCCTAGCACCTTCCTACCTGTTTCCCTGATAATCTCTGCTGTAGTTTCCCAGTCATCTGGAAGCTCATCCTGACCACCCAGGACCTGTCCCAACTTCTGCCTAAATTCCTCACAAGTTTCTTCATTCTGTAGCTTCCACCACTTGGTCTTCTTTTCTGTTTTCCCTCTCTTCTTCTTCCTGACCTCCAGAGTCATCTTACACACCACCATGCGGTGCTGTCTGGCTACACTCTCTCCCACCAACACTTTGCAGTCATTAACCTCTCTCAAATGACCTCGTCTACATAGGATGTAGTCCACCTGAGTACTCCTACCTCCACTTCTGTATGTCACTCTATGTTCCTCTTTCTTCTGGAAGTAAGTGTTGACTACAGCCATTTCCATCCTCTTTGCAAAGTCCACCACCATCTGTCCCTCCAGATTCCTTTCCTTCACACCAAACCTGCCCATCACCCCCTCATCACCTCTGTTGCCCTCGCCAACATGCCCATTAAAGTCTGCTCCAATAACAACTCTCTCTCCTCTGGGAAAACTCTCTATGACCTCATCCAATTCACTCCAGAATCTCTCCTTCACTTCTAACTCACAGCCAACCTGTGGCGCATACCCACTGACTACATTCACCATCACCCCTTCAATTTCTAACTTTAGGCTCATCACCCTGTCTGAGACTCTTTTCACCTCTAGAACACTGTTTACAAACTCCCCCTTCAGAATCACTCCTACCCCGTTTCTCTTCCTATCAACACCATGATAGAACAGTTTGTATCCTCCTCCAATACTACGTGCCTTGCTGCCCTTCCACCTTGTTTCCTGCACACACAGTACGTCTACCTTCCTTCTCTCCATCATGTCTGCCAGCTCTCTGCCTTTCCCTGTCATTGTGCCAACGTTAAGAGTCCCTATTCTCAAACCTGTGTTCCTGCCTTTTCCCTTCTCTCTCTGGCCACGGACCCTTCTGCCTCCCCTCTTTCTTCGACCAACAGTAGTCAAATTTCCACCGACACCCTGTAGGTTAACAGCATCGGTGGCGGTCGTTGTTAACCCGGGCCTCGACCGATCCGGTATGTCTAAAGTGTTGTGAATGATTCGCATGGTTGTTTTGGCAATTTTTACGCCGGATGCCCTTCCTGACGCAACCCTCTCTATTTATCCGGGCTTGGGACCGGCACAGAAGTAACTGGCTTGCAACCCCTGTGGCTAGATTATTTGAAATCTGTTATGAAAGATACAAAAACTTTATAGATGTTGACGGTTTATTTCCATGTAAGAATTAGCTGAGCTCCCTCTACCTCTCACCCTCATGTAGGAGCTAATACAGGACGCTAACAGTGGTTTCCATTTTCTTTTTGGAAAATTGACAGAACTGCAACAAATGGACCAAGGGTGCTGCTGTGTCCCAACATCTTTTGATTCCTTAAACACAACGCATAAATGATCCGGTTACACTAGCTGACTGTTGAATTACCTTAACAGCAAATAAAATGAAACGGCAGAAAGAAAGTGATGGTTCCATTTTCCAAATCGGACTCTGAGGAAGGGTTAAGTTTAGGATTACGGGTTACGGCTGTTTCTGCAGCTCACCGCTCCTCCAGGGGAGGAGTCACATGCGGAGAACACATTTCACATACCTAGAAGCGTGACCGCCAACGGGTCTTCACCTTTACATACGTGAGGCCAACAAAGAAATCCAGTCCTAGACGCACTTAAAATACATGCAGAGAACGCACCAATGTGCATCCTCTCTGCTGCTGCACCTGAGCTGCTGGACGGGGCAGATCAGGGGGCATGTGCACGTGCTTTTGGGCCTTTGTGACATCACAACAGCTCATTAATTCAGAGTCTTTACACAGTTTGATTGACAGCGATTTAAAAGGAGAAAAACTCTTTGGATTTTGAAATTGCAGTTGTTGTTTTTCAATTTTGAATTGTTTTTTTGTTCCTGAACAGTTGTTGTTTTTTTTGGTGTGAACTTCATTACTTATTTCTGTATTTTGAAAAAAAAATTCGTAATGTTTTTTTTTTTTTTTTTTACAGTTTACATGTTTTGCAGACCGCATGTTTTTTACACTTTTGCAGCTATATTTATTTATTTATTTAATAAGAATCTCATTTTTGATAATAATTTTTCATTATAATTTTAGTAATATTTTTAATTATTTAATATGAATGTCATTTGTGATGTCCTTTTTGATGTTATATTATATAGATTATTTCTGAATGTCGTTTTTGCTGCCACAGATAAATGAAATTTCCCCATTGTGGGAATAATAAAGTCATCTATCTATCTATCTATCTATCTAAATTGAATGATATTTTATAACATTTGTTCTGTTCCATAAGAAAAATGCCACACGTACTTCAAAAACTCCAAGAGCAAACGTTCAGACAACTGTTTGTACGTTAAATTCCCGTAAACCGCTGTTGTCTTCACATGCGTCAAAGTGGCTGCACATCGGGGTGAGTCCAAAAGTGTGTTCATAAACCTGACACTCCGTCGGGAGTGTCAGGGAGGTGGGAGTAGCTACCGTCAAAGGTTTTTCTTGACCTCACTACGCGAATGTTCAGAGAGCAGCGCACGTGTGGGTTTGTGACATCACTGCGGAGAGGAGCAGTAGCATCTGAATGACGACAGCTTTTAGCGCACTGCCACAGCGGCAGGAGAAACCCACTGCTCTATATGTAACCAGTGGGCGGGGCTTATGGCAGCAGGGACACAGTCAAAGAACTTAAAGTGGTACATTCTGACTTCCCCTGCTTGTCTTACTTTTTTCTTTAAACATACTTTTTTCCTTTTCCAAGATGCAATACCCAATAATGTACTTTGCAGTACGGGCGTCTTTTGTGTTCCGTTGCTCTCCTAGACCTAATCAATAAATAGATTTCTGTTCCTACGATCCATCCAGATCTAAAAGCAGAACGGGCTCCTGCTTCATAGAGAGCAGAAATAGGGGCACTTACGCGTCACCTCCATCAGGAAGTCCAGACAGGGCCGGCTGATGGCGGACATGGTGGCGGACACGGCTGCTGGCGTTTGGCCCTCGTAGTTCCTGGTGTTGGTGTTGGCGCCGTACATGTAGAGCATCTGAGCACACAGGACGTCGTCCCTCAGGGCTGACAAATGCAGCGGGGTCTGGCCGTCCTCCTGGCGGCCCAGGTTAGTGTCCGCCCCCCTCTGCAAAAACATGCGACAGTACATGTGGTTTCCCTTGATGACGGCGTAGCGCAGCAGGAAGCCGTTCTGGATGTCAATGTTTGCACTGTGGTCCAGCAGGATGCGCACACAGCTGGAGCGCTCTCGGATGATGGCGAGCTGCAGAGGCGTGGTCCCTTTATCGCTCAGTGGGTCCACCTCTGCCCGGAACTCCAGGAGGAGGCGCACAAAGGAGTCCCGGCCATAATGGGCCGCTACGTGAAGCGGCGTCCAGCCGTCATTGCTCTTTGCATTGATGATATCGGGACAAAACTCGGACTCCAGCATGAGGCGGGCGATGCGAGCGCGGCCGTGCATGGCTGCATAGTGAAGAGCTGTGAAGCCACCAATCAAGTCCTTCACGGTCGGGTCGGCTGTGGACAGAAGAAGTGGCAGGGTCAAAGAGGCCCACGGCGGGCTGACAGCAAAAGAACCTGATCTGAGCTCTAGAAAGACCAAAACCATCAGAAAACAGGAGAAGAACCCGGGAGTCGCCTCCTCTACTCTAACAAATGAGGCTCCAGAGTTTCCTGTGGCGGGGGCACCTCGCCTCCTTTAAAACTTGATCTGCCAGGACAGCGTTTGGAGCATATTTGAGCTAAGGTGGGAACATTACTGCCGCCTAGTGCTGAAAAATGCCTCTGACCTCCGTGTTCCAAGAACACCCGAACGCATCTCTCCTTTCCTTTGGCAGCAGAGAAGTGCAACAGCGTCCAGCCGTTGGCGTCCCGTATCCTGGGGGAGTAGCCCTGCTCCAGCATCCTCCTGACGGTGCAGACGTCCCCTGCAGCCACCGCGGCCTGGATCTGCAGCTCATCCCGGAGTTCCACGCCCGCTCTGCAGTGATGGTTCAGCATCCTGTCGCAGTGAGTCAGCATTTATTCCACCATTTCACACCAGAACGCCTGAAACAGAACTCAACCGGGGTTAGAACTGTGAGGAGGCGGGGCAATTCTTTTAAAGATGTGGACTTAGCTTCCCAACCGCAGAAGTCTAAAGCCAGAAGCAGCTCCACCTCTTTCCTCCTGTTTGCTGCCAGAATCCAGACCCTTCAGCAGGTGTTCCTCAGAGACACTGAAAGCTGTGAAATGTGGAGCAAAATCCCACTGTGGGATCCAGAGAGCGGAGCGTCTGACACCCAGGAGGACACGGTAACACGGTACAGGATGAGCTAAGTGCTGTAGTAACGGCTACATGCCTCTATCCATCCTGCCATGGATGGCTAAAGTCTTAGAGAAGTTGGTTCTCAAACAGCTAACCTACTTCATGGAATCTAACCACATTCTGTCAGATCTGCAGTCAGGGTTCAGGACTGGACTTGGCTTCATCACTGCAACCCTGAAAGTCCTTCAGGACTTCATTACCTCAGTGGACAATAAACAGGTCTGCATGTATAGATCTGGCAGAGGCGTTTGACATCCTAAACCACTCAGTCCTCCTGCAGAGTCTCTCCAGCATTGGTCTGTGTCGACGCTGCATCAATGGTTTGCCAGCTACCTCAGTAACCGTGTACAAGTGAAGTCAGAAAGCTTCATGTCTAACTCCCTCATCATCTCGCAGGATGTACCTCAAGGTTCCACCTTGGGCCTGACCTTGTTCTTATATACATAAATGATGTAGCTAAAGCTATCGGGGCTTCTCGGATGCATCTTTATGCGGATGATACCATCATTTTCTCATCTGGCCCTAATTTCACTCTGCACTATCTGCCCTCCACCTCAGCCTCACCTCTGTCCAGAAGTCTTCTCACTACCTTCATCTGCATCTCAACGCCATGTTTTCACCTGTAAGAATAGCGTCAGCTGTCACTACAAAACCACCAGCGTGGACGGCTCAGATCTGGTTTGTCAGCTCCTACAAATACCTTGGTCCCTGGCTGGACCACTCTTTCAGTCCTCACATCAGCAGCCTGCAGGCTGAAGTTAAAGCCAGACTGGGGTTCCTTCAGAGCTTCATTCACTCTCTGGTGAAGATGACTCCCCAGGGGGCCATTATCTATTAAATGGCTCCCAGGTGTGCTCTCAACAGGCTTGACCTTCTCTGTCACTCAGCTATCCGTTTAGCCTCCAGTGCAGAGTTTTTCACTCACCGTTGTGGACGGATAGGTTGGTCCTCCCTCTTCTCGTTCACAAAGCTCTATGGGGTAGACGGCCCCCCCCATCATTCTTATAACAACTACCTCTGAGGACCGACATAGTCATGACACTGTCCTTTCCCAAAGTCCTCACAGACTTTGGTCAGAATTCCCTAAAACTGTCCGTTCTGCCACCGTCTGTTATAGCAGAACCTGCCACAGGCTTTTTGGTCCCAAACAACATTTTATCATCTGAGAGGAGGTCAGATGTTCTGTCAGAGGAGATCCTGAAGGCGCCTCTGGAGCCCCTGAGGGGGAGGAGTCTCCATCCTCCCTCCCTCACAGGTAAGAAGACCAGCTGAGGCAGGTTACCATGGTTACCAGAAAGACTAACTCTTCAAAGGAGCATACAAAGATTAACAAAAAGGTAAACAAAACTGGGTCACTGAGGGGAATCCGGTCCCAGATCAGACCCCCCCCCCGCGCGGACTTTTTAAACAAACAAAAAACAATGTTGGTTGTTGTGTAGCAGCTCTCTGGCGGCCATGCTACCGCTGTAGCTACCGGAGTCCCGGAGTAGCTCGAGTGTCGGTAAGTCTCGGTAAATTTCGGCTCCTCCGTAAGGAATCACTAAAACAAAGACTTACGGTCTGTCAGCCAATCGACGGGCAGGGAGCCGCGGACCTCCGCGTGCCCGTCCTCCGTCCTCTCCCCTCCCCCAGCTGAGACGCCGAACCGGGGTCCACCTCAGGGGTCCAAAGGAACTCGCGCGCGGCCACTGCAGCCCCCCTGAAGGCTCATCTGTCAGACTAACGCTCGGATTCAATGTCGAAGTCTGAGCGGAAGAAGCTGCGCGCCACTTCCGGTTGTTGCTCCTTCAGAATAAGAGCCATAAGCATTGAGAGCTGAGTTTCGACAGGTCCGCCGCCCTACACAACCTATAACCGCCAGGAGCATCGTGTGGTCTGGTGCCTTGCCCAAGGACACTTCAGTACACGGGCGGGAGAGGCGGGAACCCAACAGCTGGCAGAAGCCACATTCATGACTGACAGTCATCAGACACCTGAGCTCATACTGTGGATCTATCCTCATAGCATGTGGTTTTAAACTGAACCTCAGCATTATTGTCAGTCAGCTCTTCATAAAAACGTGTTAGGACTGTCAGGAAACGTCTCAGCGGTCACATGACCAAAGACAGCATAACAATGGAGGACATGAATATATGGAAAATGTTAGGCACGTGTAAAGTTAAACATGTGGTCACAGCGGGACATTTCTAGGGTTTTTCCACTAAACTGGAATGTTTATTCAGAATATTCTCTTTCAATTCCTAAATCCGCGAGGAAAGCAAAAAAACAGAACTTCATCTGGAAAAACAAAACTCAGTACTTTAAAAAAGGATCAATAATTCACGATTACAGTCAAGGTGGACTTAAAGCCATAGACTTTAAAAGTTTGGATGATTAAAATGAATTGGCTTAATTGGCAAAATGGAAGAAATGTTTGGTTTCATATTCCTTCTAACATTCTCTCTCATCTAGGGAGCATTGAGCTCCTTCTCAAAGTGACTTTGATTACAGAAACCTTCCTATTAAACTTTCTACGTATCATCAGCAGCTGTTACTGTACTGGAAACTCATATTTAAATTTCAATTTCATTTAATACTCGATTAATATCTGGGAAATGTTTCATTTATAAGAGCAGATTCTTTCATATCAAACCATTATTTAACACATTTCATAAAGAGATCTGTTTATATTTTAAACCACTAAAGTTTATGACAAACAAAAATGCAGGAAAACTGCCCACTTTCAGTGAACATGCGGTATGACAGTCACTAGTATTTTATTATATTTAGACATTTGTATTAGGCCACAGTTCTTGTTTTATTGAATTTTTTTAAAAATATCTATATCTTTCTTTCTGTTTTATTCATGTAGTTATGCATGTGATCTTTTGAAGTTCTAATAATAACAAAGGATGAACAGAAGTTAGGACAATTATGAGGAGGCTGAATCCTGAGTAAATTCTAAATACACTAATGTCACCAGTCTGTTGCAGGGTAGAATGTCCTCATTCACACATCCATTCACTCTCACAGTCATATGATCAATTTAGAGTTGCCAATCAACCTATGAAGCATGTTTTTGGATGGTGGGAGGAAGCCAGAGATCCTGGAGAAAGCCCACGCATGCACGGGGAGGACATGCAAACTCCACACAGAAAGGGCCCCATTGATGTTGTTTCATGTCCCCCAGCCCGGATTTGAACCAGGGGCCTTCTTGCTGTGAGCCAAGGGCGCTAACCACTGCGCCACCGTGCAGCCCCTAATTTTTCACATTTCATAAAGAACTCAGCTTTTATTTTTCATCTGCAAACTTCATGAATAATAAACTTTCCATAAAACTCCATAGTATCATATATAATGTGCAGCTTATTGATCACCCCTAAGTTAATGATCATTATGATGCTCATGGAACACCCCTCTCTTATTTCATTGTTTGTATTTTATGAATGAATGTGCCCGTTCTGGTTGTAGTTTGATGAACATGTGATATTAATGCCTCAAATATTGTAAACCTCCATTTTTCTTTTCAATGTAAAAAATGATTAAAGGACTAGTTAGGTAGTTCCCGCCCAGCGCGGTAGGTGGCGCTACTGCACCCGCTCATTGCTGCCTCCCCCCATTTAAACCACAGAAGAAACGGCTGCTGTCGGTGAACGCGCTCTGCGCGGACTTTGAGCGCGCGCCCCTGAAGCATGGAGCCCCCCTCTCAGCCTTTTCACGCACTAGCGTGCACGAGCGCATGTCTTCTCGGGGGGTCCGTGCCGGGACACAGTCCCGCCCAATTGGCTCCCGTGATTCTGTCCTGTGCGCGTGAGTGCGCGGCGTGGGAGCTGGCGTGCGTCAGCATTTCACTAGTGGCGAAGATCGTGCGCGTGCTGGAATCCGGGAAGCTGGCGGCCGCGCACGTCCGGTTCTGGGAGGAGCTTCTGCGGCTTTTAGGGGAGGAGCATCTGCTGCCGCGGCTCGTGAGTCCACCGGTTCTGTTCTGGGGGGGCGGGGGGGCGGACAGTAATCCAGTGTAAGTTTTGCTTCACCTTTGAGAAAAGTGTCATTTTGGAATGTTCACATGTACTGAGGGAGCCTGAAGCAGACTATAACTTTAGTTTCTCTAATTGTCTCCAGTCAATCTTCTCCAAAGCTGCTGAGATGATCGTGAACATCATCACCAACAATAATCCAGTGAAAGTTTAGCGTCACCTTAAATGAAGCAACTTTAGAAACATTTGCCGTGACAGGAGCAGATGATTGACGTGGAGTTTCTTCATTTCTGTTTGGTTCCATGTCTGCTCAACAACACGCTAAACACTCTGTCAGTGTTAAATCTCACTTTTAGAATCTGTCTGATTGATTAGATTTCCAACAAAACACGATATTTCTGGTAGTTAATTATGGAATGAGCAGACATGCGCTCTAAATGAATAGATTTGTACATCAAATAACACTATAGGGCTGCAGTAGCTCTCACTGATGTCAGAGCACAGTCCGTGTTATCTGATCATGGGTAACAGACATGGGTGATGTTAGCGCTTCATACCGGCAGTCCAGCTCGCTGGGCGCGTGGACCGTAAACTATGATGTAAACGCGCATGCGCAAAGTCAGTGACGGCTAGAGAGACCGCACTTCCACACGTCGGCTCACTTGACCGCAGTCTACAGGGGGGTCAAACTCAGTCACACTGGGGGCCTAAATCCAAATCAGGCTTTAGGTTTTGGGCCCAACATGATAAACATTTACTGAACACACTAAAGCTAAACTTTTACACCTTTAAAACGGAACTTTTTGAACATAAATATGAATAAAAACAGGAATATGAATCCAGAATAACTCCAGTTAAACCTTAAATAACATTTAACATTTTGCTCTCCATAACAATATATTCTGTCAGAATCAGACAAACATGAAGATGCTGCAGAACAAAACAAAGAAAGTCTGGAAATATTCATAATTAGAAATAAATCTTGGCTCTTTTTACAGCTGGACTCCTGCATCATTAAGTTCATTTGTTGGTGTGTGACGTCCTGTGTGCGTCTTTGTGAGTCGGATCAGAGAAAACCTGTTAGTGTGAAAATCACTTTTAGGTTTTCTAAAACATTCAAAACTAAACCACAGAACTCATCAGTGGGATTACTCCAAACATATTTGGCATTTCCCTCAGTTTGTGCAACACCAACAGTAGAAATCCTCCAAAACCCTCCATCCATTCCTAAAAATGATCTATAGTTTATTCATGAGGTCCTAAAGGTCAGCTGTTGTCCTGCATCTCCTGCTGTCTTTATGTCAAACACTGACAGACAAAGAAAACATTACGGTGGAAAATAAAGACGTCCTCCAAAAGTCTCCAATAGTTCATAAAGAATGACGTCATTAGCATGAGCCGAGGAACCTAAAGGCAGCCAGGATCCAGGTGATGCGCAGCCCCCCCCCCCCGTTTCCTTCACAAACATTTGCGGCGCCTTCTTAAAGAGCTTCAGGGGCGCCGATTTGCAGGTTTTTACGAACTCCATGGTAATAGAAAACCAATAGTGGCGCAATTTAAATTATTTTATTTTTTTCCAATCTCTGAGCCGCCTCCCCCTGTCAATTTGCAGCCCAGGGCCGTACGGCCCGTGCCTAAAACCGCTACTGTGGAGGGGGTTCTGTTTGGTTCCACCTGCTGCAGAGTTGTTTGAACCAGGGCTTTAGTGGACGACAGGAAGTGGCGGGGCTCGCTTTCATGGACGTGGAAACATAAAATGCAGAGAATTTTGGATGTAAACAGTGATCAAGAAAAAGACATCTTTTCTATTCATAAAAATATGAAATAAGAAAGGGGTCAAGCCTATAAATACATTTAGTCAAACATTGACGAAGTACATAAAGTTATTTTAATGGCTGTACCATTTTAACTGATGTTTAAAGTTTTACTTAATAAAAGGCAAACAGGAAACCAACAACAGCGTAGCAAAAGTGTAACGGGCGCTCAGCACCATGGCGGTCCACAGACAACCTTTTTGAGCCATAAAATACTCATTTTGCCATCATTTTTAAACCGTGAAACTGTTTTTTTTTTTTTTACTTGTTTGTACTATCAAGTCCTGCCACTGGAAAAAGGGAGTAATCAACTATTTTAAGAGCTCCTGGAAATAAAGAACACCACAGGAAAAGCCCCACGCCTGGGAGAAGCTAACTACCGCCCCCAAAAACCCAGAGATGGGGACCAATGACCACGAATACATAATGGAAGTATCCTCAGTAGCTACTCAAGGAAAAACTCTGATTTCCCCCCCCAAACCTTCTGTTCCACCGAACACGGTAGTCGTTTCTACCAAAAGTGAGCCGTCAGCTGGAACTGCAGCCATTTGAAAACTGACGCAGAGATTTGACGATTGTGACGGGAAACTTCGGGAAAACTTTGTGATTCTGGCTAATCTGACAAAAAAGTAAACTTCTGATATACAGAACTGTAAATCCAAAGTGTACAAAGAAGTCCTGCATCTCCTGGCAAAGACCGTGCCAAAGCACACTCCGGTGTTGGACATCGTGTGGATGCAGTACATCGCCTGTGGAGGAGAGAAACCGCCAGGCACCACCAGATCCTAATCAGTTCACTAGGAGGCACCACCGCGACGTCTTCTGGAAGATTTCCAAAGATGCAAAGGTTGTGAAGAGTTACGATCTTCTACAAGCAAGATTTCTGCAAATCCGACCAAGAAGCAAGAGCTGCTGTCTGGCCCGAAATGGAGACAGTGAGCGGTGCGGGACAGAACGTGTACTATCGGGGCCTCGTTGGGTAATGGAGTCGGTGTGTCTCCAGAGTAGCTGTTGTTTCCTTCACACACTGGAGTTCATTAAGATAAATGCTGTGTTGTTTAAAACATCCATTATCACAGGAGGGAGGGATTTCAACATTAAAAAACTTCCCATCATCCTTTCTTCATTGAAAACTCATTTATAAACATACAGTCCACACAACATTTGATGGAACTGCCAATACATAACTATGAGAAATCATTGAGAGAGGCGGAGCTTGGGTTCCTCTCAGCTGATTGACAGGAGCACGCTCACACTGAGACACTCATTGCCTCCTATGAGACAGGCTCACCAATCAGAAGGAAGTAAATAGAATTACCCCTCCTCCTGGGTAAATGAGTCCACCCCTTTTTTTGCCTGTGTTTCCTCAAGGCTAACCTCGCTTATGCAGATGAGGGCGCATTCATAACTCGACAATAGAAACCTCAAAGCCTTTAGAAGCTGGTGACCCAGCTCAGCTGCTGCGTTCACGGGAATCTGACACCTGAGATCTTCCTCAGGTGGAGCAGTTCCAGTCCAGCGATCCACTGTTGTCACACCTGGCTGCAAAGACTGTGGCATGCTGGGTAGTCCGGGTGATCAGGAGGGGGGTAGGTACCATAGCTCCAAGCAGTGGTTTTTGTTGTGGGAAGAACATCTTCAGGAGGCGTGTCCTGTTCCTTCTCAGGAAGGAGTGCCGCCCTCCTGGTTCCGGACCTGTGAGCAGACCTTCCTCAGCTGTTCTGTTGGACCCGAGCTGGACTCCTGTCTATGGTCTCTGACAGAAGTCTGCAAGAAGGTTCTCACAGGAGCTCCATCAGGTAAACATGGCTTTGCTCCGCTCACCTCAGGGTTCTGCCCCAGAACCTGAGAGTGGACCCGAGGTTCTGTTTGGATTAGAGCAACAGAACGGGCCAGGCTCGTTCTGACCAATCCACCAAGGTTCTGTTTGTTCACCAAAGGCCTCCATGTGGACTCCATGTGTCGTTCAAACCAACCGCAGATCTCCCTCTGGCAGAAGTCTCAGCCAATCAATGCGGCTAATTCAGTCGGTGATGCGGGGGGGTAGTTGGCTAATTAAGCTAACAAGCCAGACGTCCTGTGGGGTACGCTGACATAGAACTGGGCAGCTCCTTTTCTGTCGGTCATTCACCAAAGTATATTGAATATCCTCAAAGACAACATTTAAAGTAAAACTAACAGCCTGTTTCCAACAGTAAAGGGGGATCAGGGTTCAATTCCCGGGTGGGGGGGCAATGAGCGTCATTCAGGGTGGGTCCTTGGGCAAGACCCTTCACGCCTGACTATGTAGCCACTTGGGGGCCCAAGTCTGGGTCTCCAGCTGTGGTGAAAGCTGATTGGCTGTGATGCCCCTGACATGCCGAAAAGTCAACAGCCTGTTTCCAACAGTATCTAAAACTGCAAATATGTTTTTGCACAAATGTAAGAAAAAACCATAATAAGATCATTATTTCAAATAGTTTTGATGTAACTGTCGTTTGTGAAAACCGATTGAAAAAATTGTGTTTTTTTAAAGGAAACTTCATTATTAGACATTTATTCAAAACGATGTGTTTCTTTTTCTGCATGAAAATAACCAAATATGCAGAATAAAGTCCAGCTGTGTTCATTATTTAACCTGTTAACCTTCCAGTGGACTCTGAAGTTCTGGTTCTGTCCTCAGACGTCCTGGAGAACCTGCTGGCAGAACTTCAGCGGAGCATTTCTGCTCTGTGTTCAGCTCTGCTTCCTGAGAGAACCGCCTCACATCTGCCCCACAGAGGAACCACACTCTGCCTCCTGCTGGATCTGCTGGAGGTTCTGATGGCATCCAGCCTTCAGTGTGGGGACAAAGCGGGCCCTTGGACGCAGAACCTTGGCTGGGCTCAGTGGCCGGGGCTCCTGGGGGTGGTCGGCTGCCCCTTGGAGCCGTTTGTGAAGCGAAGAACCCTGTTGCTTCTGAAGAGAGCTCTGCTGCACAGAGCAGGAGAAGAGTGGACCGCAGGGGGACGGCCGTCCACCCCCCTAGACTCTGAATTTGGTCATGCGGCCCAGAGCGTCCTGGCAGCCGTGGATGCCGGCTGGCTGGACTCCATCCAGGTGGAGTCAGACACGTTCTTCGGGGGCAGACGGTTTTCCTGGGGGGGCAGAGAGGAGAGAGGAGATGAAGTGATGCTGAGAGCGCTCAGCCTGGTGCTGCTCCGGTCCTTAGAGGTCTCCGTGCTCACAGATGGACCTGGAGGTGAGTCCACATTAGAACCAGCCTGAAGAAAAACTGTGCATTTGAGCATAGGATAGGTGTCATGTGACCCAGCCCCCCCCCACCGTGAAGTCAGAGGTTTGTGGTCAAGAGGAGCATTTGGGGAGATGTAAGTAAGTAAGTAAGTCATTTTTATTTCTATAGCACCTTTCACAGAGAGCGACTCACAAAGTGCTTCACAATGTTAAAACAATATAAAATCAGAAGCGATACCCAATAAAAACGCACACAGGCATAAAAACAAACAAACAGGCAGAAGTGAACACATGTAACAGTCAGCTAAAAGCTCTCCTAAATAAAAAGGTCTTAACTTGAGCTTTAAAACACTCGACTGAGTCAATCTGGCGCAGAAACGGGGGGGTCGTTCCAAAGTCGGGGAGTGACTGCCTGAAAGGCGAGGTCTCCCCTAGTTTTAAAATGAGTTTTTGGAACACATAAAAGATTTTTATCAGTGGACCTCAAAGAACGTGCAGGAGTGTAGGGAGTTCAAAGGTCACTAATATAGTTCAGGGTTTGTCCGTGCAAGGCTCTAAAAACTAAAATCAAAATCCTAAAATCTATTCTAAATTTAACAGGAAGCCAATGCAGAGATAAAAGCAGGGGGGGGGGCATGAGTGCTGATTGGTTCCAGTTAAAGCCTTGCAGCAGAGTTCTGGACCAGTTGGAGACGTTTAAGAGACTTTTTGTTAAAACAAGTAAAAAGAGAATTACAATAGTCTAAAGGAGAGGAGATAAAAGCATGGATGATCAGCTCAAGGTCAGATCTGGTTAACTTTGTCTTCAGTTTAGCCACATTCCTCAGGTGGTAAAAACAGTTTTTGACCAAGAACTTCCAATGAGAGTCTAGAGACAGAGCTTTGTCCAACCAGACACCAAGATTCCTGAGACTGGGCTGGACGGAAGAGCTCAGTGAACCCAGCTGACTGGAGGGAATTTTGTCATCAGGACCAAAAATCATTGTCTCTGTCTTGTTTGGGTTCAGGAGTAAATGGTTGTCATTTAACCAAACCCTGATGCTGGCCAAGCAGTCTAGTAGATTTGATAGATTAGTGTAATGATTTTTTCCAAAGGAGCAATAAAGTTGAATGTCATCAGCGTAAAGATGATAAGAAATATTAGAAAATATTAGAGATGCAGCTGAATGCAGGGACTGTCCACACAGGTTTCACACAGGACTGAAGCAGGTTGTGTTTCTCTGACAGAAATGGGAGGAGCTTCAAAGCTCCACAGGTATCTACAGCGCCTGTGGGCCTTTTTGAGGCGATGGGTCCCCCCTCAGATCCAGGTGAAGCACCTGTGCTGCTACATCAGCGTGCTGTTTGGAGAGCAGGACGATGACCTGATGGAGGCCGCCAGGGCCTTCCTCTCAGTCTTCCTCAGCTACAGGTGAGCGGCAGGCTCCAGCGGGGAAACTGCCACCCGCTCTCCTCATGTGCTCAGTCCATGGGGGTGGCAGCGGTGCTCCGGTGGATCTGCATCTGAACTGTTCTCCTTTCCAGGGGGTGTTTGGACCTGGATGCTTCCCAGATGTTGGAGGCAGCTTGCTCTCTGGGCTGTAACCCTCACTGCCACTTTGTGCTCCTGCTGCAGAGCTTCTCCTTTGACCACAGCCTTCTGCTAGACTTCCTCATCTGCAGTGAGACCTGCTTCCTGGAGTACCTGGTGCGCTACCTCAGACACCTCAGAAAAGACTGGAAGGGCCTCGCCGCCACCTGTGGAGCCCCAGAGGAGCTGCAGCAGCCTGTGGGTGGATGTACGGGCGGGTGTGCCGGGTCTGGCTCCTGCGTTCAGGCAGCACCTACTGGGCCCGAACCATCGACCTCAGGGTCTGGTCCATCGTCTACCCTCCGCCTTGTAGAATATTACAGCTCAGATGAGTCTGCAGAGGAAAAAGAGGAAGAAAGTTCTGCACTGACATCAGAACACTCGTCACAGCCATGCGGGCAAGGTCCTGCAGGTCCGGTGGACCAACATCTGCTGGACAGAACTGTCCGGTGTCTGTCTGAGCTCAGAGGGGTGGTTCTTCGGCTGCACTCCAGAAAGCTTTTCCCTTATAACCCTTCATCGCTCCTCAAGCTCCTGGCTGACGTGGAAGCTGCTTATGACGGCACCGTGTGCAGGACCCACACCTGAAGGTTCCAGGTTCCTCTGTGACCCAAATGGACCAGCTCCAGTGAAATCAGCAGTCCAGCAGTGGACGTGATTTGGAAGGTCTTCTGCAGCAGCCCAGAAAAAAGCTGAACTCTTTTAGAACTAAAACAGAACCAAGCAGGTTTTTCCTCCATGTACTGTTTTAGCCAAAACTTCACTGAAGCTGAAGAACTTTTCATGTTGGAAATCTAGATCATCTGTTCTCCAACATTTCTGTTTTTGTCTCAGAAGAAGTCAGAGTCCTGCTGCTTGTAGCTGACCACAATAAAAACATGAACTTACTTCAATGGTCCCAAAGGAAAACATGGGGTCTCGTTCCCTCACTCAATAAGGAATGAAGACGATCAATAGGAGCAAACATTTAATAATTGAATATTCACTGTTGTGCTCATAAGTTTACAAACCCTGGAAGAAATGATGGTTTCTTGGTCATTTTTCAACTTTGTTTCCAATCATTTTACATCCGATTACGGAGCCAGCTCTTCTGATCAGTTTGTTCAGTCTAGTAGTGTCCCTGGCAGATATGCTGCCCCCCCCCCCAGCAGACCACAGAGAAGAACAGAGTGCTGGCCACAGTAGACTGGTAGAACATCTTGAGCATCCTGCTGCACACACTGAAGGACCTTAGTCTCCTCAGGAAGTAGAGTCTGCTGCTGGCCTTCTTATACACAGCAGTGCTGTTGCTCTTCCAGCTCAGTCTGTGGTCGATGGTTAATCCTAAGAACTTGTACTCCTCCACCTCTGCCACATCTCTGCTAAAGATGCTGAGAGGCTGGGAAGCTGGTGGTTTCTTCCTGAAGTCCACCACCATCTCTCTGGTCTTTTCCACATTGAGCAGCAGGTGGTTTACTCCAGACCATCTCACGAATTTATCCACAACTTCAGCGCTCAACTGCTGGACAGGACAAGTTAAATGAAAAAAAAAATCCCATTCAGCGTCAGAATTTTTTCTAGTTTTCAGAGAATCATCATGGGGGTCGTATTAAGGTAAAAATGTGTCTAAATGGACGAGCTTGTAGATTTGATGCTGTGAGCTGACAGATTCCCATTAGCATGAGTTCATTCAGAGTTACAGCCTTCAATCTGGGATTACAACTGGAATGTGCTTCTGCATGAGCGTGAAGCTGCTGGTGCAAATCACAAGTGTGTTACAACTGTGTCCGATGATGGAACTGGGGGGGAGGGAGAGTTAGAGGAGGAGGGAGTCAACCAATCAGAGTGCAGCACTCAGAGGATTCAGTAAAGTTAGAAAGATCTTCACAGAATCAGACTTCCTGCTTCAATAACTCTTCTGATAAACGATCAAATGTGACAAAAGTATCTCCGTCGTTTTGTATTAACAGTGAACTACAAACGCATTTCTAAATCAGTGGCTTTTAATCAGTGGCGCCTCCAGAAATGTTTCATGGGGGTGGCCAGTAGGGGGCCACTTCAAATCTTAGGGTGGCACACAAAAACCATGAGCTTGAATTTTAAAATTCCTTCTACTAAAAGTAGTAAAAAAGCCGTTAGAAAACTAACAGACAGTTAAACGTCTACTGATGTATTTTGATTGATTGTGTTTCTGTTTCATGCTTAGGTGTGTCTGCTTAGACTAAAGATATCTATAATGAACAAAAAGTCAGTTGTTCTGAAATAATAATAATACTAATCCCCTTCCATGGTAATTATTAATTCTATCTGTAGACGTTTCTATTCAGACTAATATACATGAAACAGTTTTATCATTAGGGCAGCATCATTCTAACGTCAACAGTTGGTCCAGGATCAGGTGGAGGACTTTTAGCTGAGTTCTGCCTCGTTTCTCTGACCGATGATGCTGACTGTCCTTCGTCTGACGCCGTCTCATCTTTGTCTTCCTCATTCTCTTCTGTCATTCATGCTGCTCTGTCTCATCTTCCTCTTCCTCACTACTCCTCTGTTGCTCTCCTACCATCTCTTTTTTTGTCTTACACAAGCATCCACCTATGACTTTAGGTAATTCTGTGGAAACAGGACAAAACACATCAGAATGTTGCGGTAACACAACAACCAGTGCTTCAATAGTGCCATGAAATGAGAGGCGCGTGTGACGGGACATCCTTTTTTAGGTATTAATAAAAAGTAATGACACATCCACCACCGCTGATGATGTGGCGGATTTGCACACAATACAGATCAGGTGATCTAAAGTACAGTAAACAGATTGTTAAAGACCCACAGAAAATATTTCACATGTGCGAAAGAAAGGAAGTGTTTTGGGATGTGAGTGTGTGCGCGCGTGTGTGCGTGTTTTGCATGCGTGCGCCGAGTGTGGGTTGGTATGTGAGTGTGTGTGCGTGTTCTAGCCTGTGCTGAAACCGGTGCTCGCCGATGCAGGAAGGGAGGGGAGGGGGGGGGGCAGCGTGTGTGAGGGTGTGGAGCGCGTACACGCGCGGCCAGTCGCTGTTTTGGACTTAAGGAAAAAAATAATGACGAAAATATAAAAAATAATGAAAGTTCCTCTTTAACCCTTGTGCTATCTTGGATGACCCCCCCCTTCCATTGAGGTGTTCTCCTACCATGACAAAGGTGGATAAAGGTGGAAAAATTTCATGTAATCCATTGAACCAGTGAAGATCACAAATCATTGAAGAACAAAGGTTCAGAGCTCTGTCTAGTGGGTCTAGATGACCCCACTCCCAACGGTAAAGTGCCTAGGATAGCACAAGGGTTACGAACTGAGACTGGTTCTTTGGTTGAACCACTCTGGAGGCTCTGAGGGTTCGAACGCGGAATGAATCCTGAAGGAAGATCATCCTCACCGTCTAATGTTCTGTGGAACCTTTGCGTAAAGGCAGCAGGGAGGGGAGGGGAGGGGTCTGACTTGTTGTCCTACTACAATAAAGATTATGTCATAAATTCCCTTTGTTTATTTTAAAGAATTTTATTAATTTAAATATGGATCATATTTGCTCAAAAATGCTCAATAAAGATATTGAAGTTAACAAAGTAATTTTCTGACATAATCTTTGCTGGATTAGTACAAAGGTTCATGATTAGTCAGTACAGTTTGGTGACATTAGCTTGAGTATCTTTAGAACTTTTGAGCACCTTCATTATGAATCATATCTCTGTAACCCTTGTTCTATCCTAGGCACTTTACTGTTGGGGGTTGGGTCATCTAGACCCAGTAGACAGAGCTCTGAAACTTTTTTTTTCAATTATTTGTAATCTTCACTGGTTCAATGGATTACATGAAATTTTTCCACCTTTATCCACCTTTGTCATGGTAGGAGACCATGTCAAAGTAAGGGTGGGGTCATCAAAGACAGCACAAGGGTTAAATGTAAAAAAACAAAATAAAATATTGCCAAAATATCGCCTGTGCATGTGATAACTTCCACAATGAAATGATGCTGACACATTTTGGAGCGAACAACCATTAGACTGAGAATCAACAATCAGTTTAGATTAACAAGATCTATTCACTCGGACATTGTGCTAAATGGAGGCTGCCTGTACTGAATCATTTGCAAAAATGTACTAAGACACTAAGACATGACTAAGACATTTCCAATTGGATGAAATTAACTGAGAAATGCCATTCTGTTGTGAACAATTGCCAAGTGGTTTGGAGGTTTGTCCATGTTGTTTGGAGAATGTAATTTCTGTTTCAAGAAATGAGTCAAACCAATGGAGAAAGCTGTAAGTCTTGTCTCTGCCTTCCTCTTGTGCTGGTCCATATCGTCTTTTCTCTGATTGTCTTCTGCCATGTTTTCATGTTTAGCTCACAGAAAGTTTAGTTGAGTTTCCCTGCTCTGCAGTGCTTTCGGTTAGTTAATAAACCCCTTTCCCTGGAACCATCTCTGCATTTTGGGTTCTTCATGCTCAGCAGCCCCCCTGCCTGACATAACGAGAGGACAGAACAGCTTTAGAACAATCCGATTACGGGACGGCTCTGATATCATCTGAGGTGGAGGGAAAGAAATCCATCCTGTCTTCCACCTGGAACATGGAGTTGGACGTCCCAACTCTGCTCCATCCTGACAGCTGAGAATCTGGGATCATACAGAACCGGTTCTTCAAAGTTCCTGAAGAAGTGCAGCCAGGACATAGGAACATGAAGGAACTGTTTGCTCAGTTGGGCCGGCCTGCACTTCCTGGATGGCAGAAAGCTGATCTCAGGTAATGAAGGCTGAGCTGGGCGTGACTGCAGAAAGGTAAACAAAGAGCAGGTGTGTGACGGGGGGGCCGCCCTCCTCATTTCAAACACCGGAGAGGAGTCAGCAGCTCCGACAGGTCGGCCGTCTACGACCCGCGGGTGAGGCTCCAAGGTTCTGGTGAGGCTCAGAGACTCTGTTCAGGTCAAGAGATCACAATATTACGGTGCAAATAAGATGTTCTGTTGAATCTGATTAGAAGCAGGTTCTGTGAGTTCTGCTGAGGATCAGTCTCTAAAGGTCTGTTGGTTCTGCTCGGGATCAGGGTTTCTGATGTTCTCCTGGCTCTGTTCATTTTCGGGCCTAGATGAAGGCTTGGTTGTGTTGTTTGGGTTTTCCGTCTCTGATGGAGCAGCGGATGGGGGCGTGGTTCTGGTTTTTCGTTGCTCCGGGGAATGTTTGTCAGACTGGGTGGAGGAGGCGCTCGGCACCGACCGGTGAAGTCCGATGAAGGTGTAACCTTGTGAAAACAGCTGAAGGTGTGTCAGAATTCACCCGCAGGTCAAGCCGTGTTTTCACAGCAAACAGTCCTGCTGCTCAGAAACAACCGCTGATGCAGAACCTGATACAGTGGAACCCGTTACAGCTGAACCTGTAACAGTGGAACCCATTACAGCAGAACACGTTACAGCAGAACCCGTTACAGCATAACCTAATACAGCTGAACCCGCAACAGCAGAACCCGTTACAGCGGAACCTGTTACAGCTGAACCCGCTACAGCAGAACCCGTTACAGCGGAACCCGCTACAGCAGAGCCCGCTACGGCTGAACCTGTAACAACTGAACCTGCTACAGCGGAACCCGCTACAGCAGAACCCGTTAAAGCAGAACCCGTTACAGCGGAACCCGCTACAGCAGAACCCGTTACAGCATAACCAGCTACAGCAGAACCCGTTACAGCATAACCAGCTACAGCGGAACCCGCTACAGCATAACCAGCTACAGCGGAACCCGCTACAGCAGA
Organism: Oryzias curvinotus; assembly: GCA_023969325.1. Classification (NCBI taxonomy): domain Eukaryota; kingdom Metazoa; phylum Chordata; class Actinopteri; order Beloniformes; family Adrianichthyidae; genus Oryzias; species Oryzias curvinotus. Next base: position 31,108,402 of record CM043708.1, read on the forward strand.
GCCCGCTACGGCTGAATCTGTTACAACTGAACCTGTTACAGCAGAACCTGTTACAGCAGAACCCGTTACAGCAGAACCTGTTACAGCAGAACCCGTTACAGCAGAACCCGTTACAGCTGAACCTGTTACAGCTGAACCTGTTACAGCAGAACCTGTTACAGCAGAACCCGTTACAGCAGAACCTGTTACAGCAGAACCCGTTACAGCAGAACCCGTTACAGCTGAACCTGTTACAGCTGAACCTGTTACAGCTGAACCTGTTACAGCTGAACCTGTTACAGCTGAACCTGTTACAGCTGAACTTGGATCATCTTTTGATCAGTCGTCAAAGCGTTGCCTGTGGTCTTTTAAAGATGATGATGCCGTTTTTAGCCAAAATCCAAAATCCTGTGTCGTTTTTAGGCCTTTCCCATCATCCCTTTGTTAACACTCTCTCCTGCTAGCTTACAGCCACTTACGCCCCCAAACTAACATTAATGGTGCAGAAGAAACGTCAGTAACAGCGTTCTATCCATCCGTCCAGTTCTGATCCAGATTCCAGCTCAGACCAGGGAAAAAAGATCCATGGATCTGTTTGTTTGCAGGTGAATGATCAGAAAGGGGCGGAGCTGGGAGACTTTAGCCTGCCCACTGTAGGTCCTACATACCAACTACAAGTTTTTCCAAACAGCGTTTTTTCATTTGCTCCTGATTCAGAATGATTAAATAAAGAAATCCCCAGAAACAGTTTTAATCTCAAATTCTTTAAAAATGTCCTCCATCTGCAGAAAAAAATATACAAGAACAATCAAAAACAGGATTTTCTTTGGAGTGGGGCCTTAAAATACGGGCTGGGGATCACTGGGCACCTCACGATAACAATACTATCACGATATGGTGATAATGTGATAATCCATAGATCTCGTCTCTAACAACTCATGATATATCAAACTTTAACAAAGAAGAACTTGGAAAACAGTTTTTTGGAAAATATTTCTCCATCTATTACTTTATTTTTAAACACCATGATAATAAACAACTTGTGTCCTATTTGTTGTAATGAATAACAGACTTTTGTGTAACGTTGCTGAAATCAGTAATACTCTGTCTTTGACAAACAATGACAATTTTCATTTGGAAATATCTGTAAAATTCAGTTTAAACAATAGTGAACATGTACAGTAGTGTCATTATTTAGTACAAAACTGCTGTAATGTCGATCAATACAGACCGTGAATTTTTTTTTTTTTTGGATGCCGGTGTGCCGCGGGATTTTTGTCAAGGTTAAAGTGTGCCGTGGCTCAGAAAAGGTTGAAAAACACTGCTCTACTGCATTCAATAAAAACCCAAATCCCTCGGTTCTCCACCTCGCTGCAGGGGCGGAGCCCGTTTTCCGTTTGTTATTGCCTCCGCTCTCACAGAAGACGGCGGTAGCTTTGCCTGGTAAAGCTATCCATGCCGGGCTGTGTCGGCTTCAGACCAGCAACAGCCACGGCTTTCTCACACAACTCAGGGTGATGCAGCTTCAGTGTTGCTGCTCTCGCTTATCCTTGTTTTTCCCCTCCGCCATCTTTGTTTAAATGTGTGTTCTTCTTCGTCCGCGCGAAACAGCCAATCTCCCAACGAGCGCCCCCTATCGACCCTCCAAAGAATTGTCTTACCAAAGGATGGTTAATATAACGTTTTACAGTCTGTAAACGTAAATAAAAGGTTGATACTTGACGAAGACGTCTCGAGAATCAATCGTGGGACTAAATATCGTGATATATCACCATATCGATATTTTGGCACACCCCTACTTAAAATGATTGCACTTCAACCTGTCGGTCACTTCTGCCAACCTGCAGGTGAGCAAAAACTCTGGTTTCAGAATCATGTTGGAAAAACTGTACGAGTGGTTCTGGTGGGACAAAATCTGGCTACCAGCTGAGCTGTCCTGGGCCGACTTGGAGGACAAGGAGGGTCGGGTCTATGCAAAGGCCTCACATCTCTACGTCACGCTGCCCTACGCCTGTGGCCTCCTCCTCGTCAGATACCTGTTTGAAAGGTGCGACACCTCCTACATGTACACAGAACCTTCCAGAATCCAGTTGTAGAAGAAACAGAACCTGAAGAAGGAGAACTGCTCTTTGTTAAGGAAGGACAGTTATTCAGCCAATCAGAAGGTCTGACTGAACACACCTGATCCGGACCATCAGAACAGTTGATGTCTCTGGTTGCCCAGGTTCTTGCGGGTTCTGGTTGTTGTTGGTTTTTGGTTGTCCTGGGACCTAAAGAGAAGATCTGATCAAAGTTGAACATCTTCAGGGAATACTGAACCTGTGGTTCCTCAAAAACTCTTGGCTGCACTGGTTTTCTGAGTTTTCTCAATCATTGTTCTGTCTTCACTCCTGAGAGAACATGTGAAGAACTAAACATCCGTTGTATTCCAGGATGGTCGCCGCCCCTCTGGCAGCCTTTGCTGGCATCAGACAGCGTTCTTGTCTCAGACCTGAGGCCAACCCTGCTCTGGAGCTCTATTACACCACCTGCAACAGAAATCCACTGCAGGTAAAGTCCCACATATGTGACCAAACACAGCAAGCCAACATACTGGAATAAAAACACAGGAAAGGCTGGGCGGTGGTGTAGTGGTCAGCTCTCTTCCTCACCTAGTCAGGATTTGAAGTTTCTGATTCAAATCCTGACTAGTCAGCCCTGACTTCCTTTCTCTGATGTTGTTTGCTTTGTACACCACCGACTTCCAACACAACCCGGAAGTTTGCTACTTACAGAAATTTTCAGGCGATCCATCCATCCATCCATCCATCCATCCATCCATCCATTCCACCCACCCATCCACCCATCCCATCACCCACCATCCACCACCATCCCATCCAAGCATCCCACCATCCATTCATCCATCCACCATCCATCCACCCACCCATCCATCCACCATCCACCATCCACCCTATCCACACCAGCCATCCATCCATCCATCCATCCATCATCCATCCACATCCACCACCACCATCCATCCACCCATCCATCCCATCATCCACCACCCATCCACCATCCATTCCATCCATCCACCAGCCACCCATCCCATCCATTAATCCACCCATCCTCCATCCATCCACCCATCCATCCATCCATCCACCCATCCACACCCATCCACCCATCCATCCATCCACCCATCCATCCATCCCTCCACCCACCCACCCCCCATCCATCATCATTCCACCCATCCATCCACCCTTCCTCACCCCCACCCCTCCACCCCTCCATCCCCCTCCCCCCCACCATCCACCCCCCCCACCCATCCCCCCATCCCTCCATCCCCCCCATCCATCCCCCATCCATCCACCCATCCTCCACCCACCCTCCCTCCATCCCCCCTCCCCCCTCCATCCATTCATCCCCCCCCCCCATCCCCCCTCCATCCATCCCATCCACGCCCTCCCCCCCCCCCATCCTTCATCCATCCATCCATTTCCCACCCACCCATCCATCCATCCATCCACCATCCACCCATCCACCCCCCACCCATCCATCCCATCCATCCATTCAATCCACCCATCCATTCATCCACCCATCCATCCATCCATCCTCCATCCACATCCATCCACCCATCCTCCTCATCCACACCTCCCACTCCACCCCCACCATCCATCCACCCACCACCATCCATCCATCATACATCCCCATCCACCATCCACACCCCATCCACCATTCCAATCCCACCCTCATCCATCCCATCCATCCCATCCACCCACCATCCATCCATCCCACCACCCATCCACCCATCAATCCAATCCACCCATCCATCCATCCACCCATCACATCCCCATCACCATCCATCCACATCCCATCCCCACCATCCATCCACTCCACCCATCCATCCCATCCCATCCATCCATCCATCCATCACCCACCACCACCATCCACCCATCCAATCCATCACCATCCATCCACCCATCCATCATCCACCAATCCATGCATCCATCCATCCATCCATCCATCCATCCATCCATCCACCCATCCATCCATCCCACCCATCCATCACCCATCCACTCCACCATCCATCCACCATTCACCCACCCATCCACCATCCATCCATCTCCACCCATCCATCCCATCTCATCCACATCCATCCATCCATCCACCCATCCATCCATCATCCATCCCTCCATCCATCCATTAATCCACCCACCCATCCATCCATCCATCCACCCATCCATCCATCCATCCACCCATCCATCCATCCATCTGTTCATCCATCCATCCATCCATCTTTTCATCCATCTGTTTATCCATCTGTCCATCCACCCATCCATCCATCCATCCACCCATCCACCCACCCATCCACCCATCCATCAATCTGTTCATCCATCCATTCATCCACCCACCCATCCATCCACCCATCCATCCATCTATCCATCCATCCATCTATCCACCATCCATCTGTTCATCCATCAATCCATCCATCCATTCTCACCACCCATCCATCCATCCCATCCATCCATTAATCCATCCATCCATCCTCCTCTGCTTTTTCATGCCCTCCCTCTGTTCATCCATCCCATTCCTCTCCCCACACCCCTCCATCCCTCCCTTCCCTCTCTTTTCCCCCCCTCCATCCTCTCCATCCATCCTCCCTCCCCCTCCATCCTCCCTCCCTCCATCCCCCTCCATCCACCCCCATCCATCCTCCCTCTCTCCCCCCCTCCATTCCCATCCCTCCCATCCCCCCTACCCCCCTCCCCCCCATTCCCTCCCATCCCATCCCCACCCTCCATCCCATCCCCCCCCATCCTTCCCTCCCTCTCTCCCTCCATCCCTCCCCTCCATAGCCCATCCCCCCCATCCTCCCCACCCTCCTCTTCCCCCCCTACCTCCCACCCTTCCTCCCACCCATCCCTCCCTCCCAACCTCCCCCGTCCCCCCTCCCACCATCCGCCATCCTCATCCACCCTATCTCCTCCTCCTCCTCCCCCTCCACCATCATCATCATCCTCCATCCATCCATCCATCTACCATCCATCCATCCATCCCCCTCCATCCCTCCATCATCCATCCATCCATCCATCCATCCCCCATCCATCCATCCATCATCCATCCATCCCATCCATCCACCCTCCATCACCATCATCATCTCCATCCACCATCCATCATCCATCTCTATTTCTGTTGCTTGTGTTTCAGGCTGACATGCTTGGGTTGTCTAAAAAAAGCGGACTTTCGATGCGGCAGGTGGAGCGTTGGTTCAGAAGACGCCGTGTTCAGGACCATCCTGGAGTCCTAAAAAAGTTTAAAGAGTCCAGGTCAGAACCAGCACGGCCTTTGCATTCCTGTGTAAAGGCATGCAATAAAGGCGCTCGTCCACGTAGTCATGCAAACTAGTGCTCCAGATCACTATGATGCAAACTTACATGCACTGTGTTACAAATGTTTACACTGTGACACACACTGTGACACACACTGTGATACACACTGTGATACACACTGTGACACACACTGTGACACACACTGTGACACACACTGTGATACACTGTGATACACACTGTGACACACACTGTGTTACAAATGTTTACACTGTGACACACACTGTGACACACACTGTGTTACAAATGTTTACACTGTGACACACACTGTGACACACACTGTGACACACACTGTGTTACAAATGTTTACACTGTGACACACACTGTGACACACTGTGACACACACTGTGACACACACTGTGACACACACTGTGACACACACTGTGATACACACTGTGACACACTGTGATACACACTGTGACACACACTGTGACACACACTGTGATACACACTGTGACACACACTGTGACACACACTGTGACACACACTGTGACACACACTGTGATACACACTGTGACACACACTGTGACACACACTGTGACACACACTGTGACACACACTGTGACACACACTGTGACACACACTGTGATACACACTGTGACACACTGTGACACACACTGTGATACACACTGTGATACACACTGTGACACACTGTGATACACACTGTGACACACACTGTGACACACACTGTGACACACACTGTGATACACTGTGATACACACTGTGACACACACTGTGTTACAAATGTTTACACTGTGACACACACTGTGACACACACTGTGACACACACTGTGTTACAAATGTTTACACTGTCACACACACTGTGACACACTGTGACACACACTGTGACACACACTGTGACACACACTGTGACACACTGTGACACACACTGTGACACACACTGTGTTACAAATGTTTACACTGTGACACACACTGTGACACACACTGTGACACACACTGTGTTACAAATGTTTACACTGTGACACACACTGTGACACACTGTGACACACACTGTGACACATACTGTGATACACAGGTGAACATGCACATTGTAATACAAAAGGCATCAGTGCATACATTGTGCTACAAATGAGGGTTGACACACAGTGACACAGCAGCTATGCTTTTGCACAGTTCTGGTCAATGGAGGACAGTCTAGTTTACACGAGGCCCTCATAATGACACTTCCTCTTCTCTCTGCAGCTGGAGGTTTGCCTTCTATCTGTTTGCGTTTGTTGGAGGGCTGGCAGCTCTGCATGATGTAAGTTTGCAGATGAAGCACAGATCTGCATGAACTACGGCTTCTGTAGCACCGTTGGGGACTTGGACTTGAGTCACACTTAAGACGTAGATGCAGAGACTTGAGACCTAACCTCAACAATATGAAATTTGAAGTTTGAGATTATAAACTATCTTAATTTGTTCATTCTTATGTAGTGAGCTCCTAAACGTTGGTTTTTCAGACCTGAAATTCCAAACTCTACAATGTTTCTGCTTTGGAAAAGAAGAAAGAGAAAAGGGATGTTTTGGGGGGTTTTCGTTCCCATCAGTTGTTTAAAAGTAACCAAAAGACAAAAGTGACAAAAAGAATCATTTTAAGGATAATTTTAAAGGCTGGAGATTTGATTTGAACTGAAATGTTGAGACTACAGACTGGACTTAAAAAGCGAGAATCAGTGTCCTGCAGTCAGAATCAGTGAGGAGTCATGATTGACAGACTAATCTATCTGTGCTGTCTGCAGAAAGAATGGCTCTATGACAGCGGACAGGTGTGGACAGGATATCCACGGCAGGTGAGTCTCCGTTCCTCGTTTTCTTGAAGAACATGAGTGCATGCAGATTGTTGAGAACATAGAGGAACATAGAGACATCATTGGGAGATGCTATGGTTTTATGTTTCGGCTAAACTGATTGGAGCACCTGATTTCCTCTTGCTTCTGTGTCCTCAGTCCTTGCTGGAGTCTCAGTACTGGTACTACATCCTGGAGATGAGCTTCTACGGCTGCCTGTTCTTCAGCATTGCCTTTGATGTCAAGAGAAAGGTGTGTGGTGTTCGCCACAGGTTCCATCCTCCTCTTTTCTTGTCAAATGTGACGTCATGTTAGACTCTAAAGGTAGTGTTCTTCTGACAATGATCACTGTGCAGAATCGGAGGTTCCTGTGTCGACCATCTAGGTCTTCACAGTGAGGAGTATCCTTGTGAATAAAGCCACTAAAGGTGGTTTATTGAAGTGCAGTTATGAGAACTCTGCTGCTCGCCTTTTAATGAGAACCAGGAGAACATTACACCGATCCTAAAATCTCTGCACTGGCTTCAGGGCTGATTTTAAAATTCTTTTAACAGTTCTTAAGAGTGTCCATGGTCTTGGTCCTTCTTTTATATCTGACTTGCTTTTAATTTCTGAACCTCCCAGAGCCCTTAGGTCCTTTTTATGTTGTATGATGTTTTATGACATCATTTTACCATTTTATTTGTTTAATCTAGAAATTTTTGCTCTTATATTTTGTATAAAAATTTTAACACATATTTATTTGTTTCATGTCTTTTAGCTAAGTTAGACGGTTTACGAGTGTTTTGTCACCCTCAGCTGGGGGGTTTGTGTCTATGCTGACACCCCCGTCAACAGGACCGGGCAGACGGCCCCTTCCTGGTTCTCTCTTCTTCAGCTTTTTTCTTTAGTCATTTCTCTTTAACTTGTGTTTGTTTTTGTGTATTTTATTTAGTTATGTTATTGCATGCATTGGATTGCTGTTTCCTGCATTCTTGTTTTATTTGCATGTACAGCACCTTCAGCTGTTTGTACATGAAAGGTGCTATAGAAATCAAATTAATTTGAATTTGACTGTTGATCAAACTGAACAGAAATTACCAAAGTTCAATGTGGAAAAAAAAACAATTTCTGATGAAAACTGTAAAAACGAGCTTCAAACCTCAGCAGTTATCTTCTACTGCAGACTGGGAAGAAAGAAAGAGAGAACCTGACTATGGAAGCGATTCTGTAGCATAATTAAAAATAAAAGTCAAAACCAGAAATGATTTTTCATTTTCAAAATGAAGCTGCATCAAATGACTCAAAATTCAAATGAAAAATCAATCCTTCAAAATGCGTTTTTATTTTCTACCTAAAAACCGCTTATTCTGTGTCATATTTAAAACGAAAATGCAAAGAGAGGATTGCTGCTCCCGATCGCAGAAAGTGGAAATGCTGCTTCAATCTGAGAAACCATCATATGAATTTGTCTTTCCAGTGGTGTCCAGAACAAAAGAAAGGATGATGTAATTCACACATATTTACATATTTATTTGCAGCTTCGGCGATTGGGAGCTTCGCGCTCCGCTATGCGAAGGCAGCTTCCGGTCTGAAGAACAAAAGCTTGTCCGCGGTGCGTCAGAAGGAGGACCACAGAAGGCGGACATGCTGCTATGTAGTCCTGAGAAGCTGTGTACAATCATCAGAAATTCACAACCAACACAAAACCCTCTTCTCTGCAGCTAACACAAAGCTGCTCCTGGTGTGTCTCTGTCTCTTAGCAGTCAGACACACAGAAAAAGCAGTGACGTCATCGCCCCCCCCCCCCCCCCGCTGGAAATGCTTTTTCAAATTGAATATTGTGACAATGTTTGCAGGGTGGATGTTAAAGTGCAAATGCAATCCTCTCGTTGCATTTTCGTTTTAGTTATGACAGAATAAGCAGTTTTTAAGTAGAAAATAAAAACGCATTTTGAAGGATTGATTTTTTCATTTGAATTTTGAGTCATTTGATGCAGCTTCATTTTGAAAATGAAAAAGCATTTCTGGTTTTGACTTTTATTTTTAATTATGCTACAGAATCACTTCCATACCTGACAAGTTCTCAGGAAGTCTTGAGAATCTTCTCAGCCTCAGGGACCGCGGTCTGGCCTTATATCATTTGTGGAAGCATCCACAGGTTGCTGATCATCGCTGCAGGTAGATCAGATGGTCTGGGGATGGATGAGGACTATCAGGAACTGCATGAAGCCTGGAAGTCCTTCACAAGACTGGAACTTTCTTCTGCCTGCTGAGCTGGATGTTCTGCTGTAAAGAATTCCTGAAGCAGAACTGAGCATCCACCTAAACTACTCCAGTCATCATCTCAGCGTCTTTAAAGCTCCAAACTTCTTTTTTCACTGGTTTGGTTTGTCTGGAAGGAGAAGAGGACGTTTTCACAGGACAGACGTCACTCTTCCTTCTCTTTCAGGACTTCAGGGAGCAGATCATCCACCATGTTGCCACGCTGGTCCTCCTCTCCTTCTCCTGGTGTGCCAACTTCATCCGTGTAGGGACTCTAGTCATGCTGGTCCATGATGCTTCTGACGTCCTGCTGGAGGTTAACCCTTTGACCTCTTAGCCTGAAAATGTCCGGCTGGACCTCTTTACGTATGTTGGTTCTGAAAGGGTCAGAAAATGTTTGGTGAACAGAGGGGCCTAGCGTGCTAACCTCTGAAACCTTTCTGCTAAAGCTACAACTTCTTTTTAACGGTTGGACTGAACCACTGGAGACCTCATAATGAGCCAAGTTAGTCCTTCCAACACAGAGACATTCCAGTTTACAAATGCTGCAGTTGGACTACAGTCTGGAAGATGGATCTTGGTTGAATACTTGCTGCCACTTCACACTACACACATAAACAAATATGAATTAGAATTGGTCATTTGACAGATCTTAACTTTGTTCTATGATAGAGAACGCTCTTTGTCCTCAGCTCTGTCTTTCCTCCTTTCTGGCTGCAGGAACAGGCTTTCTGGTTACTCAGACTCTAATGCATTCTACTCCTACTCTAATGTTCATTCATGGAACTGTCTGTTTTCTAGTCAGCCAAACTGTTCAACTACGCTGGATGGGAGAAAACCAGCAAGGCTCTTTTTGTGGCGTTTGCCGTCGTGTTCATGGTGACCCGCCTTGTGATCTTTCCTTTCTGGTAAGTCAATGAAACTAAAAGAAACAAAAGCTCTTAGTGGATCCTGAGAATGTCATCTGCATAGAAACAGTCTCTTTCATTTCTAACATCTGTGTCAGCCTTGAGAAAACAGGTCTGGAAGAATATGAGTCTCTGCTGGGAACAAAAGTCCTGCTGCTGTTGGCAGAACCTGCTGGAACATGAGAGCAGACTTTACCTTCTGCAGCCCTAGATGCATCCTGGGTTAGATGAAAGCTGCTGCCCCAGGTTTAGAGAGGATGAAGTCTCTGTTCTGTGTTTCAGGATCATCCACTGCACCTGGGTTTACCCCCTTCACCACTACCCCGCCTTCTTTGGCTACTATTTCTTCAACGCCATGCTGGTTGTTCTCCTCTGCCTGCACCTTTTCTGGTCTTCACTCATTCTACGCATGATCAGAAAGTTCATGTTTGGAACGGTGAGTTTAGTAGGTGTGGCTGCTGCAAACATCCTCTCTGCGTGTTAAAGGGTCTACATCCTGCTTTTCTTAAGCCTTTCAGTAAACTGTATCTGCATACGATCACGTCACCTTTGGCACACCAAAGAACCATTTTTTAGATGAAATATGAATTATTTTGGCAGCTCGTTTTCCTCTCCAGAAGAAACACTTCTGTCCGTTTTTCTACTCGTAGTTTCTGAAACCATTAAATAAAGATTGACACCCCCCCCAACCTTCTGAGACATGAAAAAATGTCTGCGTCTACAGAGGACGTCTTAGTTCTCACTTTCTGAATCGCCGCTGCAGCTGCTTGTTCTGAGGCGGATGATCTGAAGGTCTGTTGGCTCTCATGGTTGAGCTATAAAGCCTTCAGCATGAATATATATGCATGTCATCAAATATATTGCATGGTTTTCCTGTTTCTCTTTCTTTATTCTAGTATCTTCCTCCATGTTTTGACGCTTAAATCCTTCTACAATGTTTCATCTATTTATCCATCCAACTATTCAAATGTTCAGCTCTTTCATCTTTTTTTTCCAGCTTTGACTTCTGGTCATTCAAATCCTTGAACTTTTCCAGATTTTCCAGGATTCTATGGATTACATATGCTGTACCTGGTTATCGGCGTCATGGCACGACTCGTGAGCTGTGGTGCTCAATGTCACTGGCACATGGATTTTTCACAAAAATATCTTTTTAGTTATTGTGCTGTTTTCACTTTATTTATGGTTCTCAATTATTATGCTTTAAGTGTCACTTTCATTCAGCAATATAGCATGAAACCTGCATTTTCTCCTGGAAATGCCTCCTTCTAGTTTTGGTTGAAAAAGTGGACAAAAGCCTGACGGGTCAGATGGACCCGGCTGCTCTGGTGACAACATCTGCTTTTCACAGCTGATCAGAGATGAACGCAGCGACAACGAAGAGGAGCCGGACAGCAGCTCTGAGGACCACGGTCCCCACCTCCAGAACGGCCATGCTGGACCGGGTCACCACACGGGTTCTGCACGGCACCGTCATCTGGAAGCTCCTGGAGCTGGACTCTGAATCCAACAGAACCAGCAGATCCGGGTTCCCTTACAGAACTGTGGTACAGAGGCTGTTTGGAAGTCTGTGACCGTTTGTCAATATTTTTATTAAAATATCAGAAAATCTCTGAGTGAAGTTTTTCAGAACCTTGGTTCTGTCCAAAGCCTTTCTCAAAGTTCCTGACAGACCTACGGAACCGTCCTGAAGCAAACGTCTCTGCTGGAGTTCAGTGAGTTCTTCCAGTAAACGGATCCGCCTGTTCTGGGCCTGTTCTGTCGGCTCCGCTGGGACTGCTGTTCGGAGCAGGAGGCGGGCTCCCGAGCCCAGCCCATTCTCCGAACCCTCGGCGGTCTCTCACTTGAAGATCAACCGGTTCCGGAAGTTCGGGGCTTTTCGAGGACTGGATTTGTCCGGAACCAGAGGTGTTCAGCATGCCCACCGGCGCGGTTCTACTCCTGCTCTCGTACTTTCTCTCCAGCAAAGGAGTCGGTAAGAACCGAACCGAACTTTCTTCCGGTTGACCTCCAACTACAGGAGTGGGTTCTTCCCCCGGTTCGGTCTACGTAAATGTTTGGGCGGAACCGGTCCGCTGTAGAACCGTTTCGTGTTCCCACTTGGAAGCCGGTGCTAAACTGCCCTCGCTGCAGAATGACCCTCTGACGTCATCGCGGTCCCGCTGCAGCCTCAGACTGAACATTTCCCTCAGTAGAAACCCGCCGTGGTTCCGCAGACACGCGCGAATTTAGGCCAGGCACGTGGCTTGAACGTTCTGGATTACATCTCCAACCTCCGGCGTCTCACCTGACAACCAGGTAAAGGTGATACTTCCGCTGTGAAGCTGATGAGAAAACCACGCCTGTGTGAAGGCGGACGGATGACTGGACAGACAAGAAGACTATGGTTGGATAATATAGTGGGATTCTATTGTTGGATAATATAGTGGGATTCTATTGTTGGATAATATAGTGGGATTCTATTGTTGGATATTATAGTGGGATTCTATTGTTGGATAATATAGTGGGATTCTATGGTTGGATATTATAGTGGGATTCTATTGTTGGATAATATAGTGGGATTCTATTGTTGGATAATATAGTGGGATTCTATGGTTGGATATTATAGTGGGATTCTATGGTTGGATATTATAGTGGGATTCTATTGTTGGATATTATAGTGGGATTCTATTGTTGGATATTATAGTGGGATTCTATTGTTGGATAATATAGTGGGATTCTATTGTTGGATAATATAGTGGGATTCTATTGTTGGATAATATAGTGGGATTCTATTGTTGGATATTATAGTGGGATTCTATTGTTGGATATTATAGTGGGATTCTATTGTTGGATAATATAGTGGGATTCTATTGTTGGATAATATAGTGGGATTCTATTGTTGGATAATATAGTGGGATTCTATTGTTGGATATTATAGTGGGATTCTATTGTTGGATATTATAGTGGGATTCTATTGTTGGATAATATAGTGGGATTCTATTGTTGGATATTATAGTGGGATTCTATTGTTGGATAATATAGTGGGATTCTATTGTTGGATATTATAGTGGGATTCTATTGTTGGATAATATAGTGGGATTCTATTGTTGGATATTATAGTGGGATTCTATTGTTGGATAATATAGTGGGATTCTATTGTTGGATAATATAGTGGGATTCTATTGTTGGATAATATAGTGGGATTCTATTGTTGGATAATATAGTGGGATTCTATTGTTGGATAATATAGTGGGATTCTATTGTTGGATAATATAGTGGGATTCTATTGTTGGATAATATAGTGGGATTCTATTGTTGGATAATATAGTGGGATTCTATTGTTGGATATTATAGTGGGATTCTATTGTTGGATAATATAGTGGGATTCTATTGTTGGATATTATAGTGGGATTCTATTGTTGGATAATATAGTGGGATTCTATTGTTGGATATTATAGTGGGATTCTATTGTTGGATAATATAGTGGGATTCTATTGTTGGATAATATAGTGGGATTCTATTGTTGGATAATATAGTGGGATTCTATTGTTAGATAATATAGTTGGATTCTATTGTTGGATAATATAGTGGGATTCTATTGTTGGATAATATATTGGGATTATATTGTTGGATTCGACTGTTGGATAATATAGTGGGATTCTATTGTTGGATATTATAGTGGGATTCTATTGTTGGATAATATAGTGGGGTTCTATTGTTGGATAATATAGTGGGATTCTGTGGTTGGATATTATAGTGGGATTCTATTGTTGGATAATATAGTGGGATTCTATTGTTGGATAATATAGTGGGATTCTATTGTTAGATAATATAGTGGGATTCTATTGTTGGATAATATAGTGGGATTCTATTGTTGGATAATATATTGGGATTATGTTGTTGGATTCTACTGTTGGATAATATAGTGGGATTCTATTGTTGGATAATATAGTGGGATTCTATTGTTGGATAATATAGTGGGATTCTATTGTTGGATAATATAGTGGGATTCTATTGTTGGATAATATATTGGGATTATATTGTTGGATTCTATTGTTGGATAATATAGTGGGATTCTATTGTTAGATAATATAGTGGGATTCTATTGTTAGATAATATAGTGGGATTCTATTGTTGGATAATATAGTGGGATTCTATTGTTGGATATTATAGTGGGATTCTATTGTTGGATAATATAGTGGGATTCTATTGTTGGATAATATAGTGGGATTCTATTGTTGGATAATATAGTGGGATTCTATTGTTAGATAATATAGTTGGATTCTATTGTTGGATAATATAGTGGGATTCTATTGTTGGATAATATATTGGGATTATATTGTTGGATTCGACTGTTGGATAATATAGTGGGATTCTATTGTTGGATATTATAGTGGGAATCTATTATTGTTGATATATGTGGGGTTCTATTGTTGGATAATATAGTGGGATTCTGTGGTTGAATATTATAGTGGGATTCCTATTGTTGGATAATATAGTGTATTCTATTGTTGGATATTAGTGGGATTCTAAATTGTTAGATAATATAGTGGATTCTATTGTTGGATTATAGTGGGATTCTATTGTTGGATAATATATTGGGATTATGTTGTTGGATTCACTTTTGGATAAATAGTGGGATTCTATGTTGGATAATATAGTGGGATTTCTATTGTTGATAATATATGGGATTCTATTGTTGGAAATATAGTGGGATTTCTATTGTTGGATAATTATTGGGATTATATTGTTGATCTATTGTGTTGGATAATATAGTGGGGATTTATGTTAAGATAATATGTGGGATTCTATTGTTAGATATATAGTGGGGATTCTATTGTTGGATAATATAGTGGGATTCTATTGTTGGATAATATAGTGGGATTCTATTGTTGGATAATATAGTGGGATTCTATTGTTAGATAATATAGTGGGATTCTATTGTTAGATAATATAGTGGGATTCTATTGTTAGATAATATATTGGGATTATATTGTTGGATTCTATTGTTGGATAATATAGTGGGATTCTATTGTTAGATAATATAGTGGGATTCTATTGTTGGATTCTATTGTTGGATAATATAGTGGGATTCTATTGTTGGATTCTATTGTTGGATAATATAGTGGGATTCTATTTTTGGATTCTATTGTTGGATAATATAGTGGGATTCTATTTTTGGATTCTATTGTTGGATAATGTAGTGGGATTCTATTGTTGGATCCTTTTGTTGGATAATATAGTGGGATTCTATTATTTTATTCTATTGTTGGATAATATAGTGAGATTCTATTATTGGATTCTATTGTTGGATAATATAGTGGGATTCTATTGTTGGATAATATAGTGGGATTCTATCATTGGATTCTACTGTTGGATAATATAGTGGGATTCTATTGTTGGATAATATAGTGAGATTCTATTATTGGATTCTATTGTTGGATAATATAGTGGGATTCTATTGTTGGATAATATAGTGAGATTCTATTGTTGTAATCTATTGTTGGATAATATAGTGGAATTATTTCATGAATCCATAGGGACCCTTAGACACACCCAGACAGACCTGCACATATTGGGTCAGAATGGAGGAGAAAACGATCCAGAACCGGTCTGGTGACGTTGGGATGGGGAGCCAGGCTGCAGAGACCCGTCTGCATGACCTTCAGGGCCAGCTCCAGGGCCGTCACCTTACACAGACATGTTGGTAAAATTCCAACCACCTGGTGTCTGGAATTCAACCAGCGCTGTCAGGGCCACTTCAACAAGTTTCTGTCCTTTCCACCAACCAAAGGGATTCCCTGTAACTCTGCTTGTTGTTGTTTACAGACACACAACGTGTGTCTGTAAACAACGACAACACATGTGGACTTTTTGTACAGTTTGATCAGTCTGAGTCTCGGTCCCTCCAGAATTTTGAGCTTTGCTGCGATCACATCAATGTCGGTTCCTGTGCTTTTCCCATCCTGCTCCACCCTTCAGTCTCTCCATGTCCCCCTGTCTCCACAAAGCATCCGCCGAAGGACGGCGCAGCGGTCTTTTATTGGTGTTTCTGTCCACAGTCCAGGCGGACGTGGAGATGGTCGTCCCCAGGTTGCTGTCCCAGCAGCGCAGCGGTGCAGAGGAGCGGTTGTTAGTCTTTCTGCCGTTGCCGGGAAGCGGCCTGTACCTGGATCTGAGCAGGGACCTGCAGCGTCCGTCTGAAAAGCTGGTTGTGGAGGAAATGCTCAGGAACCACAGCATGGTAGTCAGCAGCTTCTCCGCCCAGCAGCTACGCTTCTACACCGGCTTCATCCTGCACCATCCCGGCTCTTTGGCTGCCCTCAGCACATTTGCTGGTTTGGTAAATCCAGTGTATTAGCAAATTTTTCAAGAAATGTTCAAATAAAGTTGGGTTCAAGCAAAGTCACCTTCACTTTGTGACGGATCTCCCAATCTACACCACTATTTTTTGACATCAGCTCTTTCCTTTTCCCACTTCTGCTCCACACAACTGTCATTGTGATTCTGCTGCAGCTCCACCAGAGCTCTGCTGATGTGCACGCTGACACGCACAGCGGCGCTCTGAGTGCTGCCTTCACTGCTGCTCTGTCAACCCCAAACACCTTATTATCACACTGTCTACCGATCCAGACTTTCCCAATCGAAGACTTAGTGCCAGCTTCTCTTTTCAGATGGGACTCCTTCAGGTGGGGGGGCACAGCATGTTCATTGAACCTGTAGAGAAACCCCAAACACCGCGCTCCTTTTTGGGACTAAAACATCGGTTGTGGTCCAGGCACCTGGTGGCGGGAGCTGCCTCTGCTGCAAGAGCCAGGCATCCCCCCCCCTGCTCCTATGTAGAAGGTAAGTGGTGCTGCGGGAGCCATTTTTACAGAAACTAGCTTCATGGAGCTGCAGGCGGCCTTTTGCAGGAATCAGGATCGAACCAGGAACCCACGGCTGAATGTTTATGAACCAAATTCTCAGCTCTTTTGTCTTGCTCCTTTGTTGTCAATCTGTTCGTGGTAGATCACAGTACGAGGATGACATCCAATGCAGGTCAAGACGCACACAAAAAGAGGAGGAGCTACCAGCTTTTAGAGCATCCCTTCACGGTAGAGACAGTGGTGGTGGCCGACATGGACGTGGTGCAGCACCACGGAGCCGAGGCTGCTGGGAGGTTTCTGCTGACGGTCATGAATATGGTAAGAAGAGCTGCTCACCTTCATCGGCTTCAGACGGACTGTGGTGCCTCCAGTTTTTCTGGATCTAAGATGGAAGACACACTCACGAGAAATGTTAGCATTAACGGAAGCATGACTGTTGGCATGAGCAAAAGTCTACAGCGTGTTCCAAACGATTGTGATAGTTTCTAAATGCTCCCATGACATCAGCATCATGTTCAAGTCAGCCACCATTAGTTTCAATGGAATGTTCTAGAACAACCCTCCTAAAGAGAACAGGATTTCTTTCTCCACTAAAACCTTCAGAGTCTCTGTTCCACATGATTACATCAGAGAGATTCTACAGAAGTGAAATGCTGGTTTGTTGGATTTGCTGCATTAGGAGGTCATTTCTCCTGAAGTCTAAAGCTTTTCCAATCCAAATCCTCTTCATGGGTCCAGTTCCATGTGAACAGAGGAGCTCCTATGGAGCAGCTTCATCATTCTGGCATCCAGTCAACTTTCTGGAGTTTCTGCTTGAATTTCTCTGCAGAAAGTCAGAAATGCCTCCCAGAGGGCTGTTTGGATGTGACCTGCCCCCCACCCTCAGAGACATTTGTTTTTAACAGGGGAGGATGGGGCCTCCTTGTCTGGCCGTAGCAGCCAGTGATGCAGGTATTCCTGCAGCAGCAGATGCTGCATCGTCACGCATGAAGAAGGTTTGGTTACAGAAAACACGCTTCTTCTTCTCCTCTGGAGGACCCTGCACCTGGATGTTGGTGGGACTCCAGACACAGCAGCAGCTTCAGATCTGTGCTGCTGCTGCTGCTGCTGCTGCTGCTGCTGCTGTTGCTGTGTGATGGGATTTCAGCAGCTGCTCTCTTCATCTGATGGTTGTCTGTCAGAGTTCTTCCTCATTCTGCCTTCATCTGCATCAGCCGTGTGTCTCTGAATCAGCCACAGATCTCTTCACAGTACGACCATCCCGCTGAAGTTCTCCTGGAAGATCAAAGCTTTTCAGCAGCACACATCCTTTTTCTGTCCATATTACTTGAAAATGTTCTGCTGAATAATGTGGAACGTCCTTCTGTAGGAGTTTTTCACCTGGTAAACTAATGATCCAGGTGTCAGAGGTTGATGTCAGACACCTGTCTGGAGACACAATCTCATCCACCAGCTTCAATGGAACACAGAGAATTTGATCTTTTTGATGCTTCAATACAATATGCATCATAATTTGGAAGTCAGCTTAAACAGACATAAGCATGTGCAAGAATCCACAGATAAAGATGGCTGAAAAGAAGCATGACCAGAAGCGAACATTAATATGACAGTAAGCCTGAATGTCATGCGATCTTCACTGCACGTGTGTGCATGAGCATAAACATGCAGGTAAACACTGGTGTGAACATTAGTTTGAATGTTTGTTTGATTGTGAACTTAATATTGTTATGACTTTGAAAGTGACGATAAACATTAGTGTGAACGTGAGAGTGGGTGTGACCTCACACATGATGGCATTTATGAGTGTGACAGTGAGCATCATGCTAGCATTAGCATAACGTAAAATTTGCAGGAATGTTAGTATGAGTGTGAGTGCAGTTAGACCACGGTGTGAATTTAAGCACCAGGATGAACACCACCAACACAAACCACAGATATGACGCTAACCATGAGCGTGGAAGTGACTGATCATAACCATGAAGGTAAGCATGACCAACGGTTAACTGTGAATGTAGGCGTGTTAGCAGGACTGTAAGCAAGAAACATCCATGTTAGGCTGACATAAACATGATCTGAAGCAGTGGCGTGAAGGTGAGCAGAGGTGTGACCATGAGTGCACTGTCAGGTGTTTACGGGCCGACTGGAGCAGGTCTCCTCTTACCTGTCCCCTCCTGCAGGTGCACGCCTTGTTCCAGCACAGCAGTCTGGGAGTTTCACTCAACATTAAAGTCACCAAACTGGTTCTGCTTCACTCTCGTCCGGTAAGCAGAATCCATTTCTCCTGTGGGGGAGAACCGTTCTTCTTCGCAGTAGGTGGGACGCATTATTATGATGCACCTTTTCTCAGGGCACTTTGGAGGTGAGCCATCATGGAGAAAGGTCTTTGCGGAGCTTCTGTCACTGGCAGCATTTGGAGTTTGGAGGACGTGGCAGACTCGGTGCTGAAATGTTGACTGACCCTCCAACGGTGGACTCTGCTGTTTTTGTCACCAGGTGTGTTAGAAGTTCATGAGCAGCCGTCCAAGCTGCTGCAGGACCTGGAACAAGGAAAAGTTCCAGATAGTTGAGAGCAAACTTCAGTTCATGGATTTATGTAGAAGGTGTGGGGAATGGGGGGGTGCTCTAACATCATAACTGCGTAAGCTCCATGCATCTACATGTGTCACATTTATCTTTAGTCTTGATTTGGTCTTTCTCCTTAAGGCCTGCAGAGGACAAAAGTTTTCACCATCTTATCTTCCAAACTTCTTCTTTCTCCTAGGACGGATTTCTGTGTCCACAAGGACGAACCGTGTGATACTGTTGGTGAGTGACCACCATTTCAAATCAATCTATCTATTTATTATTTGTATAGCACTTATAAAAGCAAATCCAATAAAATCACAAACAATATGATGCAATAAAGAAACAATAACAATAAAACGATAAAATCAATTGAATAATAAAAGCAATAAAACAATAAAAGAATAAGATTAATAAAATGAACAAGCTGGCCCACTAGATATGCTCACTGGAGTTAAAAGCCTGAGTAAAAAGATGTGTTTTTAAAAGAGTCTTAAAATCACTGACGGTTCTGGCAGACCTCACAGAAAAAGGGAGAGCATTCCAGAGTTTAGGACCTGCAACTGAAAAGGCTCTGTCTCCCCGAGTCACAAGCCGAGTCCTGGGAACCGCTAAAAGCATTTGATCTTCAGACCTAAGGACTCGACAAGGACGATAAACATGTAAAAGCTCAGAAAGATACTGAGGTGCCAGACCATTCAGACATTTAAAAACCAAAAGTAGAATCTTAAAAGTGATTCTAAAAGACACAGGCAGCCAATGAAGTGAGCGTAATATCGGGGTTATATGCTCACAGCGTCTGGTCCCCGTTAACAGGCGGGCCGCTGAATTTTGAACCAGCTGGAGACGGCGGAGCAGAGACTGATCTATACCACTGTACAGAGAGTTACAGTAGTCCAGTCTGGAAAAGATCAAAGCATGAATCACTTGTTGCAAAGCGTGAGGAGGAAGATATGGCTATCCAATTCAGGCTGCACCCCCATATCATATTTTCAATGTATTAAGTAAAATGGTATGGTCTGATGTATCAGAAATACTCCAGCAGTATATTTCTTTTTATCCAGAGCCTTTGTAGTTTCCTCTACCATTCTATGTATCATGAATACATAGAATTCAATAGGAAAATACTAAAATGAACTAACAAACTGACTAAGCTATACTGGCATCCCTGCCCTTAGACCCTCCTTCTCTGTAACATAAAAAACTGAATATAAATACTTCTTTGCCCAGTTGTTTGGAAGAATATTCAATACTTCCCAGACTTCGTTGCTATTTTTTTTATTTTCCTTCAATATTGTGGTATATTAATTTTTTGTTTTGCCTTATTATTTCTTAAAATCTAACATTTTTATCTCAAGAAGGTTTGTGATGTAAAGTGGACTTATCTGACAGTTGTATCAGGGTTTTTTCCCAGAAAGCAGGTTCTGCTAGCTCCCACGGTAAGTTTGAGGCTAAGGAAGTGGATAACCTCAGCTTTCAGTTCCAGAAATGGAGGTATGTTTCAGGGTATATCAAGTTGCCATAGCAACTCATGCTCTGAACATAACCTGGTCCGGAGCAGGTTTAGTTGAAGGTTAGTTTGTTTTCAGAGAGGTGCAGCAGCATGGCGTGTCCATTTGAAGATGATTTAGTGGATGAAGAAGCTCAGATAATACTTTTTCCACCGTGAGAGGCTGATAAGACCATATATGGATGTTTAAAGAGAAACTTTTTACTTTGATCTAACTTCATTATTTGCTTCAGTTCAGATCATTAAAAATCTTTTTTTTTTTTAAGTCAGCTTAAAATAACACGTAGTTATCAGACAGTTATTTTACTTTCATTCACATTAATTCAATAAGTAGGTGTAACTTTGGTGCTGCTGTTAGATCGGCACCGCAAGGGATTGTGGGATACCATTCCCTTTGCCTGTCTGGATGGATTTGGGTTTAAGTGTGGGTTTTTGACCAAATGTGTTTAGTTGTTTAGCTGTTTTACTGTGTTATGCTGAATTATTTGTCCTGCTATGATTAAGTCTCTGCACCTTGAGTGAGGAAGAGGAGGATGAGCTTAGATAGCACCCCTACAGCTTAGCACTGTAATGAGGATGTTGGGAAAATCCTAAATGAGTAAATATACTTTTTGCATATTATTTCGTTCTTTTTATTGCTATACAAATGAGAATATCTGCCGGCTCTAACTTAGACATATGTGAGTTCAAGAATTATAATGAATTAAGATGAAAAAAAATATGAATTGAATTGGAGTAATATGACATTTAGTTAGATAAATATGTAAATTTGAGTTGTATAAACACTAAATAGGTTTTATAGACGTAAGAAATTAGGTTGAATAAATTTAACTCAATTACTTGTTACCAATTGAAGTAATATACGATGCGTCACAGTGAAAATAGCAATGAGATCAGTAACTCCTGCGTTTACTTTGTCTGTTCTTTTTCTCCAAGTCGAAACTCTTTCTTTTGCTGATGATGCAGCCGTATTACTTTGTTGATGGGTGTATAACCTCATACGCCGTCATTAAAATCTCAGACTCCGGGTCCAGTGTAATTACACTAACTCAAATCCGGTCTTTTGGAACCGACATACCCAGAGTAAGCAAGCTCAGGCGGTATCAGCCAGAGTTCAGGGTTAAAGTCAGGGGAGTTAAACAGGCCTTCTGGAATACCCCCCTGGAATGGTCGTTTCTAGAATAGGACCTTTGATGACTAACAGATTTCTGTTACAGGCATTGCTTATCTGGGGGGAGCTTGCAGCTCCAGAAGAAAATGTGCTCTAGTTGAAGATAACGGCCTGAGCCTGGCCCTGACCATCGCTCACGAGCTGGGACACAAGTGAGTGGAGTTCATGTCCTGTTCACCGGGATGTTATGGAGCAACACAAACAACACAGACGACAACACAGACAACAACAAAGAGAATAACAAAGAGAACAACACAGATGACAATACAAACAACACAGGCAACAACACACAGAAAACACAAAAAAAAACAGACAACACAAACGATACCGTCAACACAAACAAACAACACAGACAACAAAAACAAACACAGACAACAGAGACAATAACAGCTGCATCAACACAAACAAACATCACAAACAAAGACAATAATAGCTGCAGCCACACACAAAAGCAACACAGACAACTCAAACAAACAACACAGATAAAAGCAGGTGCAACCTTTATTTAGCCTTTGACCCCTCTACTTTCATTGTACGCTACATCTCCCTGTAATCCTGTCGACTCTCCTCAGTCCTACTACTGTCCCACTTCTTCTTAGCTAGCCTCTTTCTCCTTATACACTCCTGTACCTCCTCATTCCACCACCAAGTACACTCATACCCGTCTCCCTGATCACATCAGCTGTTGTTCTCCATTCATCTGGGAGTTCCCGACCACCCAGAGTCTGTTCCAGCTGCTTCTTAAAAGTCCTGCAACACCAGTCCACCAGTTTGTCCTCTTCTCCTTCCTTTCTTCATCTTCTTCATCACCAGTCATCCCTCACAGCACCATCCTCTGCTGTCTGGAAACACTCACCTACCACTGCTTTGCATTGATCTCCTTCAGATTACACCATCTACACAAGATGTGGTCTATCTGGGCTTCTACCTCCACTCTTCATCCTATGTTCCACCCTCTTCTTAAAGAACATCTTCACTAGAACCGTTTCAATCTTTTTTTCTAAACAAACCACCATCTGCCCTTCTACGTTCCTCTCCTGGATATCAAACCTGCCCATCACCTCCTCATCACTTGTTTCCTGTCTGTTTAAATATACACCAATCACAACTCTCTGCTTTCTAGAGATGCTCTTCATCACTTCATCAAGGTCCAACTAGAATTTCTCCATCTTACATCCCACCTGTGGGGCAAACCCACTAACAACATTGACCATTTCTATCTTCAGACTCATCACACTATCTGACTCTTTTTACCTCCACAACACTCCTTGCAAACTCCTCCTTTAAGATAATATCTCCTCCATTTCTCTTCCCATTTCCACCATGATGGAACAAGCTGCTCCTGAACTTCTAGCCTTGCTACTGTTCCACCTATTCTCCTGGGGCCTCATTTCTAAAACCTTGCGTAGGATTTGCGTCAGAAGTGGCGTACGGATGAAACATAGGACGTGCGTACGCACAGAAATATTCAGATTTATAAACCGTGCGCACGCACATCCTACGCATCCTTCCCTTAATAAATCACAACCAATTCTAAATGCTGCAGCTTTAGCGGCTTCATGACACGCCCATAGTTGCCCATAAATAGTCCGTGAAACGCCCACAAATGAATATTCATTGATTGTGAAACCATGGAAAACACAGAGAGAAAATAAAAAAAACGTAACTTCACTCAATGTGAAGTAGAAGTTATCGTTGGTGAGGTGGAAAAGAGGAGAAAAATGTTGTTTGGAGGACACAGTGTGGGCATTACTAATGCCGAAAAAGCATGTGAGTGGCAAACAGCGGCAGACGGACATCAAAGTCCAGGCAGAAAAACGTCTGACGCTGCATCGCTAGAGTGTGTCTGCCACGGGGGGGGGGCACTGGAGCTGACCCCTCTTGATGAGAGACTGACGGCAATTATTGGGGAATCCCTTTTAAGTGGAGTGGTGACTGAGGGAGAGGGGGACACCGACGCGCCTGATGCACTGGGTGACACCCCCCCAAAAGCTCCACCAGGACGGCTGGAGGAAGTGGGAACCGGCTCATAAGCCCCTCGTCCTCGTTTGCCAGCAAGTCTTCTTGCTGTCTAAAGATGCGTTCACTCCCAATTCTTCCATTTGCCACATCTTCTAAGATCCAAGATCAGCCATTGTGGTCATTACGCATTGTGATGGGGCATTTTATTTCCATCCATTTAACTGCATCTGACAAGCTACAGATGTGGGTAATAATCCACGTGGAAATGGGAAATTGTTCATCAAATGTCATTTCTTGTTGCTTTCTGAATGGTTGAGACATACGCCATCCATTGTTTTATCAGAAAGAAAACAAACTAAAGGCATATGCATGAATACCATAATTCTGTAGTTTATGAAGAAATGTTTTACTATGAAAACAACTTTCCCCAGTGGACAATTAATACGTCTGTCTGTCTGTCTGTCTGTCTGTCTGTCTGTCTGTCTGTCTGTCTGTCTGTCTGATTCGCACGCATCTGGCGGCGCGTGCACACGCAGCGGCTCTATCTGCTTTATTGTTTTTAAAAGAATGTGTTTTTAAGTCATTTATTTATTATTTTATATGCTGCTTGCACTTTGGGGTGAGAGGAAAGCAATTTCATCTGTGCTGTATGTCTTACGGATGCAGCATATTTGACAATAAAGCTGACTTTGACTTTGACTTTGACTATATCTGCTCCTCCAGACGGACACATTGAGGAGAATATCAGTTTGGTACATTATTTCGTTCTGTTAACTATATTATTTATGAGGATGAATTGCACAACATGCCAATATTGCAGAACATATTTCACTTTTCTTTTTGCAAATGTGTTCATTTGAATTTCTGTTGTAATTTTCATTTGATTGTTTTTGTTTGTTTCACTGCTGATGGATCAATCAGGTGTTCATGTAGCTGTTTTTGTGAGACTTGCTTTGTGAAGTCTTCATGTTATTCATGAGGCAGTATTGTCATTTTCACTTTCACGTGTTTCTTCCATCTGCCGACGGTGTCGCCGTTTCTCATTTCACCCGTTTTTGTGCGTACGCCTGGGTCAGAGGTTGATGAAGGACCGCACATTTTCCCCTCAAGTTTGCTTTTTATAAATCTCAACTATTGCGTAGAGAGTGGCGTACGCCTTCTTTTGTGCGTACGCAACGTTTAGAAATGAGGCCCCTGGACACACAGTATGTCTACCTTCCTCCTCTGCATCAACTAACGATCTACCTTTTCCTGTCATAGTTCCAACGTTAAAAGTCTCTCCTCTCAGGCCAACTCTCATGATCTTCCTCTTCTCTCTCATCAAACAAACATGCCTTCCTCCTCTCCTTCTTTCACCAACAGTATTCCAGTTTACACCTGCAGCCTGTCAGTGGACAGCACTGATGGTGATCGCTGTTAACGCGGGCCTCAACCGACCCGGTATGAAAATCATTGGTCTGATACACATATTTGGTTTGGCAGTGATTTGACATTGGATGCCCTACCCATCACAACCCTCTGGATTTTCTCAGCTTGGGACCGGTGTAGGTACAAAAACTGTTTGGCCTGCAAAAACTGTTCTGGTCCTGTGACTAATGATGATGTCACACTATTTGATTGGTTGTACGCTGGTCTGATGACGTGTCAGATGGTGATTGGTCCGGATAAATGACAGTTCTACCATAAAATAAATTGAGTTCTGTTGTACACAAACAGAGCTCCAGTTTAGAGTGAGATGATCCTCTAAACGAGCTTTTATTATTGTTATGAATATTATTAAGTTCATGTTCTCTTATGGTTTTTTAAATCCATGCTCCCAGTGCTTTAGTATTGGCAGAACGGACCTGGAGGAAGGGTTAAGATTGTTTTGTCTGGACCCGACTAGAAACACAAATTCACATGACAGTTAGCACGGTTTCTCAGGACTGTTCATTCAAAAGCTGCTAGTGCACACACCGTCCCATAGCCGCTCTCTGCTCGGAGAGCAGAGAAACAAATCTCCCGGGAGACCCGGTTCTCCTGAGTCCGGCAGCTCGCTCGTGCAGAACACCCAGACGGACTGCGGTCCGAACCCTCCTCCGAACCGCACGCCGTAACAAAGCAACCTCCCTGCCTGCAAACACGAAGCTACGAGTCAGGCTGCTCTGATCAGAGACATGCTAGCTACCGTGGAGCAGCAGCTACAGATCTATTTACAAAGTGGGTTGTGGAAAAATCTCTATAAAAACATGTAGAGCCTGAGTAGATCTCCATGCTATGTAGTTTGTCCTTGTGTGGTTACCGTAGTGTGACTTCGTCATTAGTGTCCGGCCCCCGAAGGCCGAACAGTTTTGGTACCTACACCGGCACAACAAGACCCCCCCGGCTTTAGCCCTCTTGGGGCTATTTTAAAACAATAAAAAAGTATTTAGAGAAATAAAAGATTCAATAACAATTTCCAGAAATAAAACACAACAAAAGCACTTTCATCAACAAAACCAAAGACACATGAAACAGTAACAGTATCAACCACATTGATGACATAATTAACAAAACCAACAACAACTATAGCCACATCACTTACGTCACCAATAACACCAATAACAAGATTAACAACAAAAACAATAACAATACCTTCATTACCAGCAGAAACATAAACACCAATACCACAAACTATAGAAACCACAAAGATCTAATAAAAAAACAAACATCATCATAAAATACATCAGCTAACAGCTATATTTGTAATACCTGAGTGTTTGTGGATGACTGTGCGTGGATAGGCTCTAGCTCTCCACGTGAATCACTTCACCTCTTTTTCTTTTCTATTACTTTCATTCCTCGTCTCTAATATCCTTTTCTCTGTCTGGCTTACATGCAGACCAAAAAGAAATCCATACAAATATTAAAAAAGACATCATAAAAATTGTCAGTAAGATAGTTACTGTACATCAGGAATCACATTTAAGTCTTCAGTAACAACATTATCAACAATATCATATCATAATCATGAATCATAATTTTAAAAGATGACATTATCTAAAGATCCAGTGCTCTGACCATGTTATCTGTCAGCTACTGAAGGGGGAGTCCTACCTTGCTATGATCCGTCCATGTCTTTTCCTCAGCCTGGGAATGAGCCACGATGAAGATCACACCAACTGCACCAGTCAGTCCCACATCATGTCGGGAGAATGGGTGAAGGGCAGAAAACCAAGTGACATGTCCTGGTCCTCCTGCAGCCGGAAGGACTTAGAGGCCTTTCTCAGGTAAAACATCAGACATCAAACAATCTCTCCATCTTTTTTTTCTGCTTTGGGTAGTGATGAATCATCCCAGGATTTTCTTGGCTGCCACAGTTCTGACAGCGGGCTGTGTCACAACTCAGGTTTTTTTGTGCTGCCAAGGTTTGAGGGTCTCACAGTGTTGACCTCAAACTTTCTTATGTTATAGTACAAGCAGAAACAAAATGTATGTATTATTACAAACCCGCCTCAATATTAACCTGTAAAATATGAAAAGAAGCCAAAATGGAAATTATGCATTTTCAAAACAGATCCAAAGCCAGTGACTGTTTGCTGCAAACAGACCCCAGGAGCCAGACCCAAGTCCGTCTGGCGTCCAAGCTGCCTGGAATGAACCACAGTGTAAATGAGCAATGCCGAATCCTCTTTGGACTCAATGCAACATTCTGCAAAGAGATGGAGGTACCACGTTCAAACTATCTGTGAAGACTCATTTATTCAGGATGGTGCCACAGCAAAAAGGTTTTTTAAAAATGGTTGTACTGGAGATCTGGTCTACACCAGACCCACATCCTGTGTGTATCCAATCCAATTAAATCGACAATTCATCTACACCCTATCCACATTTGATCTCAATCTCGTGTATTTGAATCATAAATTGAATCCACATCTAAAGCATTGTTGATCCACAAGTGCTCTTCAAAAGCTCAACATGCAGTCTTCACCGGATCCACATTTGATTCACATATAATCTTTTTATCATCCACTTCTGATATACATACAATCCCCATCCAGTCAGCATCTGACTGCGTTGGATCTGCTGGTATGTTTTGTACACGACTGTGTACACTGCCGTACGCTTCTAAACCTCTAAAAGACACACAACCCACGTCTGACCTACTCCACATCTATATCCAGTCCAAATCAGGTCCAATTTCAATCTCTACCAGATCTACGTCAGATCCTCATCCAAGTCTCATGTCATTTATATTTTACTGAGGTGATCTTCACAAAATCCACAAACAGGTTTCTGATCCCAAGTTCCTCCGGGTTTTCAGGACCTCATGTGTGCCGGTCTTTGGTGTTTGACAGCGGGGGATGAATTCTGTAAGACCAAACTGGATGCTCCTCTTGAAGGAACAGAGTGTGGAACAGACAAGGTGAGTTATTAATGCTGACATGTTTCACCCTGATTGCTAACATATAGGGGTGTGATGATTAATCGATAAATCCATTTCTATTCATACAATACAACCAGATTGATCTGTCTGAGGCAGAATCGAATTGATCTTACCATTTACAATCATTTCAAAATAAAATAAATCAATAAGTGATCTTAGAAAATGCCATCACCAGGTACTGCAGGTTTATGTGGCTATAATGTAAAACCGACCAATCACAGCAACACACATGTGATGTCATGAACACGGATCAGTCCATCATTCCAGTCCAGTGTGTGGAGAGACTGTGAATAAAGTCATGTGACCATCCAGTGTCTAGAATGTTCTAGAATGTTCCCTTTGGATTCTCTGGATGTGGAAAAACAACAGTGGTGAACTTTAGGAAACTACCATGTGAATGGATCTGACATTCATTCTAGTTTGTAATGCTCAAAAAATATTTACTAGGTCTTCTGATTGATACATTACCAAGGGGTTCCTCACCATGTAATTCAAGCCAAACAAACCCAGATACCCACAAACAAAATAAACCAGCC
Organism: Oryzias curvinotus; assembly: GCA_023969325.1. Classification (NCBI taxonomy): domain Eukaryota; kingdom Metazoa; phylum Chordata; class Actinopteri; order Beloniformes; family Adrianichthyidae; genus Oryzias; species Oryzias curvinotus. The sequence goes on from CM043708.1 coordinate 31,137,683, forward strand.
ACTACATGTGCTAGTCACAAAACGACTTTTTATAATGAACAGAAAACTGAAATTGTCTTTGTCAGACCTTTGTCCAGCAAAACCCAGAAGAAATACAAAATACACCCACAGAAAAAACCCTAATAAATAAACATCCTTTTTCCCGCAGCAAACGAACCTGCTGAACAACAAGGAAAGGAAAAAAAAAGAAAGAGAGACTCGCAGTCAATAGTTCTCCATCCGCTCCTGATATGATGCAAAGGAAAAATATTAGAATAAACCGTTGAAAAAAAGTTCCTCCAAAACGAAAAAATGAAGTCTCAATCTTCAAATGGTACCATGACTTACAAACAAAATATGTACATCCAAAAAAAATGAATATTAAGGGTTGGTCTCACCGCTTCCCAGAGTAAATCCAAAACTGCTCCTTCGGGTGCGCACCTCCCGTCCAGAACGCCGCTTTCTGGGACCCGGTCCTCCCGCAAGCGCTCCGCCAAGATGAAGGTTATAATTAAATATCTCACGCTATTCTTCCAATACTTTTGGATTAAATGAAGAGATGACAAGCTGCGGCTGCAGACTTTTCGCGTCTGGCACCGCCACACCCCCCTCCTTCAGCGTCTGACATCCCCCTTCAGCGTCTCCCGCTCGTCTTTTCAAATCACCTTGGGTTTCTGCCTCTAATGATGGTTTACCCAGTCAAAAGTCTGTTTGGACACATATTTCATTTCCACTTGATGATCTGGAAGAAATCCAAGAATCTGGAAAACTTCACTGTTCAGTAGCAGGAATTTCTGTCTGAATCTCACTGCTGGAAGTTTGGATCAAGATGATCTGGATCCACTTTAGGACTGAGGATCAGATCGAGTTGAATCATTAAAAAGAATCGTTACGGCCCTGCTAACATGCTTTGGAAGAGTGTGCAGCCGTTGTTCTTTGTGTTTGGTTGTCAGTGGTGTAGAGCTGGAGAGTGTGTCAGTAAGACCTACCTGCCCCAGCATGAGGACGGGGACTGGAGCCCGTGGAGTCCATGGAGCATCTGCAGCCGGACCTGTGGGACCGGAGTCCGGTTCAGACAGAGGAAGTGTGACAACCCTCCGTATGTATATGTGTGAGTGTATGTGTGTGTCTGGGTGTTCGTGTCTGTGTGTCTCTGTGTGTGTTTTCAGAAACTGCCGTACAGTGTGATGTCATGACAGTGTTATCATGGATGCCCCTTACCACCTCTGTTATCTGAATGAGCTAATAATAACCTTAATAAACTTGATTTGTATGACACTTTTCAAGATAAAAATCACAAAGTGCTTCACAGTAAAACACAGAATATAAAAAGAATGAAAAAACAATTTAAAAAGATGTTTTAGCTGCTATTTACAGGAAACACTTAGTCTGCAGATCTGAAGCTGAGAGTTGGGAGTGCCAGAGGGATGGAGCCGCTGCTGCAAAGACTCTGTCACCTTTAGTCTGTAACCACCAGCAGACCCTGGTCACATGACCTCAGAGACCTGCTGGGAGTGGACGGCTGCACAAGGTCTTTCTATAGACCAGTGCTTGGTTATTTAGAGCTGCGTGTGTTTAAACCAGGATTTTAAATGCTCTCTATAGTGGATGTGGAGCCAGTGCAGCTGGATTAACAACGGTGTGATGTGTGAAAACTTGGATGATTTAGTTAAAAGCCTATCAGCAGCATTCTGGACAACCTGCTGTTCTAGAAATTTATTGCTTAAACATGTGAAGAAGGAGTTACAGTAATCAAGACGAGATGAAATAAAAGCCTGGATGAGAATCTCCATCTCAGAATGAGACACAACTGGACTCAGCTTGGCAATGTTTTCAAGATGATAAAACAAGAATGAACAAGTGACCCGACATGAGAGTCAAGGGATAAAACCGGGTCTAGGGTCACCCCGAGGTTCCTGACAGAGGACTTGTAGAGGAAGCAAGTAGACCAAACCACTGGATTATCTGGGAGAGGCAACTGTCAGGAGCTCAGACTAGAACCTCAATTTTACACACCTGTTTTTAGACACCTGCATAAAATCTGTATTTTAAAAATATCCTGGGGTTTAAAAGAAATAAAGTTGAAGATCATCAGCATAAAAATGATGAGAAATATTAGTAAAAAACTTGAAATATGCTGCAAAGGCAGCAGATATAAAATGAAATGAAAATGAAAACAATAAAGGTCCCAAAACTGAGCCCTGTGGAACACCAGAATTGAGGGATGCAGAGGAGGACTTACATTTGGAAAATACAACTGAAAATGGTCCACCAGTCAGATAAGAGGAGAACCAATTTAAAGGGGATTCTGATACCCCAACCCAGTTTTTCAGCCTGTCCAAGAGGATGAAATGGTTAACGGTGTCACGTTGAACATCAAACCTTTATTGGTCAACAGAAAAAAACAGAAACAAAAACTCAAAGAGAAAACCTACAAAGTCATGGCCTACAGAGGAAGCTGTACCTCCTCCACTCTGAAGTCAGATTCTTTACTGCACTGTGCTAAACCGCATGCGCATGTTGCACGTGCACAGGCCCAGTCCTCACGGTCGGCCCTGCCCACATGCCAGCGTGGAGCATGGAGTGTGTGACGGCCCACCATGCCCCAGAGGACCGCTGAGCTTCAGAGACCTGCAGTGTCGGAGGAGCGGAACGAGTGGTGACATGCTGATGGCTGTGATCAATGATGGTGAGGCACACATGCACAGAGACACACTGTTGTTTCTGCTTTCATACCCCACTAGGACAACCTGGTGGGGGCGCCTTTGATCCAAAGTGTTTTTGGTGTCTTCCTACTAGCTCTGGTTCCTGAGTTCTCCCACTTTTTTTTTTACATCACAGAAGCAGAAGTTGTTTTTCTTTTCTTTCTGTGTGTGACTAAAGTCTTTGTCCCAGCTGCCCTTAGGGGTAAATGTCTGCTGTCTGCAGGGGGAAAATCTGTGTAGGCGACCCGCAGAAAATGCTAAGATCATACACCGCCAGGTCAACCCGTTAGCCGAAAATGTTCCTGTACATTTTTTATATGCTGCGGGTGACAGGTCGTAGTGAACACTTATACAAAACGCAAAGGGGAGTAAGGGGGGGGAGCAGGGCAGAGCAGGCCTGTTTTTTTTTTACCCCCCCTAAATCCTTATGTAGACTAGTGCTGTTCATGTGATACGTGCATGCTCCTCGCTGCAGCCTGACTGTTAGAAATGGCCAGGTTAGATAAGCAGAGTGTAGTTTGTGAGGACGTCCTACAGGCACTCATGGATCACGTGCACACCACGTGCATGCAGCATTTGTGTGCGGTCAGTAAGGAGTTGGAACTCACAACTTAGTAACGACTAGATCAGCATCACCGTTACATTATAAGTCTGTGAATCTTCCATGAACCTTATGAATACTTCAGGATACACTTACCATACGCGTGATAATGGTACGTTCCATTTTTATGACATCACTTGAGGTGATTATAAGAATCTATGGGGAACTGCAGACACACCTGTCCCCCGTTAACATGCAGCTGCGACCCTCCAGGGACTTGGATAACCCAAAAACCTGCAGAACCTGTACGGTTCAGAACAGACAGTGTAAAACCTTTCAGCATTAATCAGGAAGAAAGAGGATGTTTTATTCTTTAAAACAGAGATGTTTGACGTCCAGAACTTTAATGTCCTTATGTCTCTGAGAACAAGCCAGCACTGCTTCCATCAGAGAGGTTGATCTTCATAACATCTTACTCAAAGGTTCAGAAAACTGAATAGACTGTTCAGAAATTCTGCAGGTGAGATGTGGGTCAACCGGAGGGAGTTCAGAAAGCAATGTTTGATCTGAAAAGACCTCATTTTTCTGTTTACTTGTAAAGACTAACAGGTGTGGACTAGAAATCTTTGTTTGTCATAAGAATTTGCTTCCTGTTGTTCTCGAATTGGACTTTGAGTTTGTGTGTGTGTGTGCGTGCGTGTGTGTGTGAACAGACAAACCCTGTGTGCTGTTCTGCAGCTCCATGGGCAGAGGCCCCCCAGTCCTGGTGGCTGACACGGTAATTGATGGGACTCCTTGTGGACCGTTTGAGTCGGACCTGTGTGTCAACGGGAAGTGTCAGGTAAAAACGTCAAAGATAGTCTTTCTGTTCAGATTCCTGGTTTTGACTTTTTCCCTTTCTGACCTCTGAACCATCTGAACCTGAGTGAGAAACCACTCACGGAAGGGTGAAAGGGGCAATTTTTTTTTTTTTTATATATACATACATACAAAAACAAAACAAAAAAAACGCCCCTCTCACCCTCCGCGGGTGGTTTTTCCTCCAAGCTGGGGTCCTCTACCAGAGGCCTGGGAGCTTGAGGGTCCTGCAGTATCTTAGCTGTTCCTAGCACTGCGCTTTTCTGGACTGAGAGGTCTGAGGTCTTTTCAGGTATCTGTTGTAGCCACTCCTCCAGCTTGGGGGTTACTGCCCCGAGTGCTCCAATTACCACAGGCACCACCGTCACCTTCACTTTCCAGGCTTTCTCCAGTTCTTCTCTGAGTCTCTGGTATTTCTCCAGTTTCTCATGTTCCTTCTTCCTGATGTTCCCATCGCTTGGCACTGCCACATCCACCACAACGGCTTTCCTCTGTTCTTGATCCACCACTACGATGTCTGGTTGGTTCGCCATTACCATCCTATCAGTCTGGATCTGGAAGTCCCACAGGATCTTTGCCCTTTCATTCTCTACCACCTTCGGGGGTATTTCCCATTTTGACCTTGGGGTTTCCAGTCCATATTCTGCACACATGTTCCTGTATATGATTCCAGCCACTTGATTGTGGCGCTCCATGTATGCTTTACCTGCCAGCATCTTACATCCTGCAGTTATGTGCTGGATTGTTTCAGGCGCCTCTTTGCACAGCCTATACCTTGGGTCTTGTCTGGTGTGGTAGATCTACACCTTGGGTCTTGTCTGGTGTGGTAGATCTGAGCCTCTATCGCTCTGGTGCTCAGGGCTTGTTCCTGAGCTGCCAGGATGAGCGCTTCAGTGCTGTCTTGTAGGCCAGCCCTTTCTAGCCATTGGTAGGACTTCTTGATATCAGCCACTTCAGTTATGGTCCGGTGGTACATACCATGGAGGGGTTTGTCCTCCCATGAGGATCTGTCCTCCAGCACTGCTTCTCTGCTCTCCATTGCCTGAGACATTCACTGAGCACACTGTCAGTTGGGGCCTTGAGCTTGATGTATTCATGCATCTTGGATGTTTCATCCTGGATTGTGGCTTCTATGCTCACTAGTCCTCGGCCTCCTTCCTTGCGGCTAGCATACAGTCTCAGAGTGCTGGATTTGGGATGGAACCCTCCATGCATGGTGAGGAGCTTTCGTGTTTTAACATCCATGGTCTGTATCTCTTCCTTTGGCCATCTTATTATTCCTGCAGGGTATCTGATAACTGGCAGTGCATAGTTGTTTATTGCCCGTGTCTTGTTCTTGCCATTGAGCTGGCTTCTCAGGACTTGCCTTACTCGTTGGAATTACTTAGCTGTTGCAGCTTTCCTTGTTGCCTGCTCCAGGTTGCCATTTGCCTGGGGAATTCCAAGGTACTTGTAACTGTCCTCAATGTCTGCTATTGTTCCTTCTGGGAGTGAGACCCCCCCTGTGTGGACTACCTTGCCTCTCCTTGTCAGCATCCGGCTGCATTTCTCGAGCCCGTGAGTGGGTGGAGTCCTAGGTCAGACAGTTTGCTGACCAGAGTGTCAGGAATGATCGTGTTAAAGGCTGAGCTATAGTCCACAAAGAGCACCCTGGCGTAGGTGTCTCTGTGTTCCAGGTGGCTCAGCGCAGTGTGGAGGGTGATGGATATGGCATCCTCCGTTGATCTGTTTGCTTTTTAAGCAAACTGGTGGGTTGGAGGAAGGCAGCCTTTGATGTGTCCTAGGAGCAGCCGTTCAAGACACTTGGTGATGACAGGGGTGAGTGCAACTGGACGGTAGTCTGTGAGGCAGGCTGTGGATGACAACGTTTTGGGTGTTGGAATGATAATGGATGACTTCAGGTAAGCAGGGATGAAAGCCTGAGCTATCGGACAAGAGTTTTGAAATGGATCTGTATCGTTTCTTAGTGCAGCAGGGCTGCAGGAATCTGCTGCTGAAGCTGCCTCTCAGTTTGTCCACAATTTTAGTTTTGGGTCTATCAAACATTTTTTTCCTCTCCCAGGTGACTCAGTTGGGGTTGATCAAGTCCCATCTTGTGTCCAGGGAGCGCTTCCCACCCATTGTTGCCCCATCCTCATCCACAGCCACCTTGATGCTGCCTCAGGGACTCCCTTGATGGCCCTTCCCTTGCTGCTTCCAGTGATGCCCAGCATGTTGCATGCTCTGCAGAGCAACTGGTCAAAAAATACCTACACCCCGCCTCAATGGGCTTTCACCTTGCGGTGCAACTGTTGTTCCGGCACTCCTCTACTAAATTAGCAAACTTTGCCCTCTTCCTCTCATTGGCCTCATTGATCCAGATGGTCAATTCTAGGAGAATGATCTGCTTGGAGTGTCACCTCCACTCATTTGTGGGGTATGGAGCCATATGTTGTTCTCCCGGGACTTCCTCAATCAGCTGTGTGACCACTCCCGTGTGCTCCAAGCACCCCAGCACCCTTGGAATCGCTCCTTTCTTGACTGAGGTATGGATGTAGGAACTCCACAAGAGGTAGATGGTCAGGCATCTGGCCACAATGCTGAAGAATATCTTCCTGTCAATACTGAGCAGCGATATCATTCTGAATGAATCAATAGTCTTTAAATTCTTCCTTGGGAATCCATACCCATTCTGCAAATCGCTACTGCTCAGCAACTTTCCCCCTCCTCCATATCACCTTCAAGATCTTCCACAGCCTGTGGAGTTTCTTCAAGCAGTTCATGTAAACCTTGTAAGGTATGACACTTTGACCTGGACCAGAGCTAGCTAAGCTCCAGGTCCAAATATTAGGTTAATAATAGGTTCAAGAATTTGGTTAAAAATAGACTACCAGGTTGGGAAATGCTGCAATATGAGTACCATTTCATTTGCCTCTTGCCCTCTTTGCCAACGTGCCCAGAAAAAACCCCTAAGAGTGCATGTAACCCTGGGTGAGAATAGAATAGAATAGAATAGAATAGACTTTTTTTGTCATTGTGGCATGTTTCACACAAATACATTTCAGAAAGTGTTCTTACAATCACATGTCAGAAAGTAAAAAACACAAACATTTGTATAATCAATTTAAGGCCAGTATAACACAACACAAAAAAGGACTCTACCCTCATACTAGACCACTTATTGCACATTTTCTCTTTCAGAAACCCTCTTGTGTGTTTGTTGAGTGAGGTAATGGTTGTGGGATATAAACTGTTTTTTAGTCTGTTTGTGTTCTGATTGCTCTTGTACCGCCATCCTGAAGGTAACAGTTCAGTGTGTCCTGGGTCTGAGGTGACCCTGAGAATGTGTTAGTGCCTCTTGAAACAGTGGGAGTTGTGCAGTTCAGGTAGAGAGGGGAGAGGACAGCCGATGATCTTCTGGGCCGAGTCTATGACCCTTTGGAGGACTCTCTTCCGAGCTGCTGTGCTGCTGGTGATCCACCTGCCGATGCAGTAGGTCAGGATGGATTATATGCTGCACTGGTAAAACAACAGCAGGAGTCTCTGGTAGACTTTTTTCTTCTTTATCTCCCTGAGAAGGTAACGTCTCTGCTTGGCCTTTTTCAGGAGCTCAGAAATGTTGGTGCTCCAAGTCAGGATTTCTTCAATCTGGACTCCTAGAAATGTGAAGTGTGCAACCCTCTCTACAATTTACCCGTTGTTGGAAAGCAGAGATGTGGTTGTTTTCCTTCTCCAGTAGTCGATGATCAGCTCCATTGTCTTTGAGATAGTTGTTCCCTGTACACCATCTCAACGGCTGCTCTACTTCATCCCTGAATGCCTCCTCATCTTCTTCATAGACGAGTCTCACCACTGTGGTGTCATCTGCATACTTCACAACTTACTTACTGTGGTGGGTGGGGGCAGTGTAGAGCAGGGGGCTCAGCACCCAGCCCTGTGGGGAGCCAGAGTCTCAGGGGAAGGGTGGTATTTAAGGCCAAGCTGTAGTCTAGGCAGCGCATCCAAATGCATCCCCCCCCGTGGGATTCAGGGAAGGAATTACTTTTGCCCCAACCGTTCTGTAAAGCATTCTTCTCTTTTACAGCAAATCTAACCTTCAGCAGATCTCTTCTATAAAAACTTTCTCTGCCAGAGAACGGAGAGGAATTATGCTACGGGGATTCTGGTTCATCTTCTCTCTTTTGCAGAAGATGGGATGTGACGGCGTTATCGGTTCCTCAGCCCAGGAAGACTTCTGTGGAGTTTGTGATGGACAGGGACATACCTGTGAGGTCATCAAGGGAGACTTCCAACACACCAAGGGAATCGGTGGGTGTAGACACATGTACTAAAGTCAGGGACAAGGGAGGGGGTACTACTTTTGTCCAGGTGAGACAGGTTGTTGGGGTTTGTAATGGAGGGTCTTACTGGAGTTCCACCTTTGGTTATGTTCCCGTTGAACGTATTGTACAGCTCAGGAAACCCTGCCATGGTTTTCAAAGATTGTGATCCACCTCATGCTGTTTTAACCAAAAGTGATCAAAGGATTACATTTGTTAAAAAAATCTACTATGCAGACACAGGTTTCTGGAGTACCACATGTCTGTACAGTTTGTTTGACTGAGTTCTCTCGTGTTTCTGTCCACCTGTCAGGTTATGTGGAGGCGGTCATTATTCCTGCAGGAGCGTGGAGGATCAGAGTGGTGGAAGACAAACCCTCACAGAACTTTCTGGGTGATGATGCTTAAAGGATGTCAGACAGGGTTTTCACCAAGCTTCTGTTTAGTCTTTCTTTCTGCAGTCCATTCCAACCCCCACTAAGATACATTGAAAGTAAAGTTATCCAGGTTCTTCTCTGCATCAGAAAATGTGATATTTGTCTGAAATCTATTTACAAACTTTTGATTTAAAAAAAAAAGTGTGTGATCTTTACAAGAACAGGTTTGGGGTTCTGCAGTGATCTAACCCATGATTTTTTTAAATCTGTGGAAAGGGTTCAACTACCACGTGGTGCTGTAGTGGTTAGTAGAAGGAGGACCTTGGTTCAAGTCCTGCTCATTGGGTCATGTCTGTGTGCAGTGTTATAGATTGACAGATGACTCTAAATTGTCCCTCAGGTGTGAATGTGTTGGTGATTGTCTGTCTGTGTAGTCCTGCGATGGACTACTGAACGGTCCAGGGTGTATCCTGCCTTTGATTATCAATAGTTGGGCCGCAGACCCTCTGACTCCAAATGGGTCCAAATGGGATAGAAAAATTCTGCTTATTTTGAAACCACTGCTGTAATTAGCACGGACACGTCCCAAGGTTGTCTCAGACACTAAACAAAAAGAAACAACTGTCATTGACGATCATTTTGACACATAGGCAAGCAAGGTGGGTACCGACTTTCTGATCAAATGTCATGTGCTCAACTTCTGCATCTCGTTTTGAAGAGCGGCATAACTGTCCCAGTCTAAATGGGCTATCATTGCTGAACAAAACTAATGACTGTAGGTGCAGACGCCGTACCATTCACCATGAGCAGAAGTGATTGGATATGCAATGTCTCCAACTATGTGTCTACTGTTTTTTACAGCTGTGAAGGACTCAAGACAGAACTCCATCAACAGCAATTGGAAGATTGAACTTCCCGGAGACTTTGAGCTGGCTGGGACTGTGGTGCGCTATGTCAGGAGGGGACATTGGGAGAAGATGTCTATCAAAGGACCAACTAAAACCCCTTTGCATCTGATGGTAAAGTAATCTTTGAGCTCACAGCAGCTGCTGATAAATAACTTGACTGTGTGCACAAAGTTAAGGTTAGACTCAGGACCATTACTGTAAATTTTAGAAACAAAAATTAAGATCTCTATTTATTCAGATTGAGTTGTAAGAACTCAGTGATACTTGCTCTAAATCTTTACTGAAAAGCAATTGTTTGCTTCACTGAAGCTGTGGTTCTTGAAATACTTCAGTGTCTGAGAGGTTCTCCTGAGTTTTCTGTCTGGTGCAGTTTGTGATCTAGTAGATTTTGTACATCAAATGGTGGTCATTTTTCAGGATGTCCACCATTTGATGTGCAAAATCTTCAATTTGGCATCAAGTATGTGAAAATAGAAATTAGCTATACAATATCAGAAACGGGAGAGATTGCTATAGAAACTATTTGTTAGTAATGCAGGATCAAGCTCTCCTGAATGTGGGAGTTAAAGACTTCCCTGATGGAGGGCTCAGCCAGACGTTCCCAACAGACCCTCACTGTACGTTTGGGTCTTCCAAGTCTTTGTGGTCTCCTTCCCTGCCAGCGAATCCAACTCACCACCAGGTAGTCATCAGTGGAGAGCTCTGACCCTCTCTTTCCTCGACACAAGGCCAAAGGTTGCCTGAAATGACAACAGAGGCGATCATTGGTCTCATGCTAAGGGTGTCCTGATGCAAAATGTGTTGAGAGACACCCTTGTGCCCGAACATGGTGTTTGTTATGGACAAACTATGATAAGCACAGAGTTCAATAACTAAACACAACTCAGGTACAGACCAGGGAGGTCATTCCTACCAATCACTTTTCTCCAGGTGCCACAATATTTGCACGTTAGCATTGAAGTCCCCAAGGAGGTCAATTGAGTCCCCCGTTGGGGCACTTTCCAGTACCTCTTTGAGAGACACCAAGAAGGCCGGGTTCTCCAAACTGCTGTTCATCTGGTTAGCTGAAACCACAGTCAGAGACCTGTCCCCGAAAGGTGGAGGGACATGACCCTCTCGTCCACACTCAGCTGGAGGCTCACGAGTAAGCCCTCACCGGCCCACCGCCTCTCACCATGCGCAACTCCAGAATGGTACTGAGTCCAACCCCTCTTGAGGGATTGAGTTTCAGAGCCCAGGCTGTGCTTGGAGGTGTGCCCAACTACAGTACCTCTGAACCTGCTGCAAAAGTTCAGGCTCCTTCCAACCCCAGAGACGTGGCATTCCATGTCCCGAAAGCCAAGTTTTTATGAGTGGTGTTTGCACCACTGAGGCACCTGTCTTCGACTGCCACCCAAACCGCATTGCACCGACCAATTTTGAGATCTCCTGCTGGTGGTGGGCCCATGGTAGAGTGATCCCAAGTAGTTTTTAAGGACTGGACCCAACCAGGGCCCATGGGAGGAGCACTGGTCACAGGCGCTCACCTCTGAACGCCAACCTCAGGCCTGGCTCCTGTGTGGGGCCTTGATAACACCAATCTGGGCGACGTAACAAAATCTTTCACTGCACTTCTCATAAAGTGGTTCTGAACCACTCTTTTTCTGACTCATCACCCAGGACCTGTCTGCCATGGGAGACCCTACCAGGGGCAAAAGACCCAGACGGCTTAGCTTCTGGGATTACTCGAGCTCTCAAACTCCTCCTCCACATTAAGTAAGTTGTTGTTGTTCATCTTTTGACACATCCCATCAGGGGTTGCCACAGCAAATCAGTTTTCAAGGATTTACACTGGTGTTTTGTCAGAGATTTCTATGCCGGATGTCCTTCCTGACACAACCATGGAATTTTCAAGGTACAGGGAGACCCAAATAGGGAGCAGTAAGAAGGGTCTTGCGTAAGGACACACACTGGATTTTAGCTTATCCAAGTGCACTGATTAAGTAATATAATTACAATATCATTAGAAAGAGCTTGAGGGAAGTCATTTGGTAATTTGGTAACCAAATAACCCAGAAAAAATTCTGAAACAGACTGCCAAGTAGCTTTACATTTATTACTTCAACTACTGTGCATATCCAGAAAACGAAAAGGAAACACACAAACAGTGCAAAACATTTCACTTCCACAGTCAATTCTTCCAGACTCATTTAGCTGGAAGGATTAATTGACGTGACAGAGGTAGGGGCGGCCATGGTGCAGAGGACATTCGATCGACCTCTAATCTAAAGATTGTAGGTTTGGATCCTGCCCCTTGAGCAAGACATTGAACCCCACATTGATCCTTGTGATCATAGAGTGGCTCCAGTGTTCAGCACAGGTAGTAAAGCATTACAGAAGTATAGACCGTTTACCATTTATTTTTCTTGTTTCTATGTATTTCAATGTACATCGTAATTTGGGAAGATTTGGGACTTGTTTTCTCCTTGTACTTCTGGTTTAAGAATTTCTGAAATAAAGACAAGTTCAGTGAAAAAGATAATGAGCTGTAGCTGAGATTTGTGCCATTTTGAAAATCAGTGGCTAGTTTGAAATTTTCAGGTGGCTATGATTTTGTTTCTGAAACAGGGCTTTATAATGTATACAGGAAAATAACCAGATAACAACAGAGATATATGGTGTGACTGACATCGAGTTTTCAAAAGCAAATAACAAAACGTTAACGAACAGACTGACCTAAACCAAAACTGTTTCAAAAAACGACTTAAGTCTATTTTCCTTATTATGCTTTGTGACTGAAACTTTGTTTTAGCTGCAGGACTTCTTCTGACGGCTGTGGTGGGAGCTGAACCAGACTTTGACTTACAATGTGTAGCCACAAGGAGGCCCAAGTCTGGCGTAAAAGGTCTCTGCCAAACCACTGGTGTGAATCAGTGAAAGATTGGCTGTGACGACCTCTGAAGGGATACGCCAAAAGGCGAACTACAGCAACGTAGAGCTAATAGCCGGTTAATGTTTAAAGTCTGGTGTTGTTTGATGGCCTCTCTGGTGTTTTCCAGATGCTCCTGTTTCATAACCAAAGCTCTGCACTGCATTATGAATACACCATGTCACTGAACACCACCCATGATCAAAGCAGAGAAGAGCAGACAGAACCCGAACAGCTATTTATTTGGATCCACAGCACCTGGCAGAACTGCAGTGCTCAGTGTGGAGGGGGTATGTCATGAATCTTCTCACAGACGATCACAGGAAGTCAGAAACTGTGCTGAAGAACTTTGTCTCTGAGTTCATGTCTACTTTGTGTGCAGGGGAGAAGAAGACTGTAGTTTCCTGTTTGAGAATGGTAAAACAAAGCGTGGAGATTGTCAACGACAGCTTCTGTCAGCCTGAAAACAGACCACTGCCAAAAACTCTGCCCTGCAACTCTCAGCCCTGCCACTACAGGTGAGACACACACCTGCAGACACACCTGCAGTTTCCAGGCCTCACACATGTGTCGTCAGGTGGACTGCGGGCCATTGGGGAGGGTGCTCCGCCAGGTGTGGTCTAGGTGTTCAGCAGAGAGAAGTCTCTTGTGTTCAGGAACTTCAGAACGGCTCGTTGATCCCCACCAAGAACCGATTCTGCTCTGGAGAAAAGCCGTCTCCACTGCAGGACTGTGAGGGGACTCTCTGCAGAATGATGTGGACGGCTTCAGAGTGGTCAGAGGTGCATCCAAACTTGACTTTTCGCTGCCCTCTATAATCTTTTTTCTTTAGATTAAATCATATGGATCATCAGATTGACAGGAAGTACTTCACGCTGTGCTGACCTTCTTAACTCCTTTCCTTGTTTCCTTTTTGCTCATATGTCAAAATAGAGGCAAAGATGTTACATCCAAGAAAGGAACGAAGGGCAGAGCAGTAATCATAGAGAAACCTGTTTTTGCAGAAAGACATCCTTTGCCTTGCAGAGCTGAAGGTGATCTGTCTTCTCCTTCCAGTGTTCCTCAGCCTGTGGTTCTGGTGTTCAGAGAAGGAAGGTGCTGTGCACAAACCCCCAGGGTCCATGTGAGCCACAGTCCAAACCAACTGAAGAGGAGCCCTGCAGCAACCACTCAGAGTGCTACCATTGGAAGTTTGGAGAATGGTCAAAGGTACAACTCTCAGCTGAGACCCAACAGCTTGTCTCTAACTGACAACCTGTTTGAACTCTAGTGCCCATCACAACGTGGCTTTTATCTTCCATCAAGGTTTTATTTTCTAACTTTTTTTGTCCAAACAGATCTGAGTGGAAGGCCTCTTGTGCTGGATAGATGTTGTGGTCACAACAGGGGTTGTGAGTCTTCTGACGGGTATATTTGAAGAGGCCCTTTTTGGATTTGAGGCTAAACTTTATATATATATTCATTATATTTGGATACATTTCTTGTTGGACCAGGTGGAAAAAGAGAAAAGAGAAGGAGAGAGTGGGATGTTAGAGATGGGGGGGATAAGGGTACAAAAGGAAAGAGAGAAAAAAACAGGGTTGGCGGATGATTAATAATTGGTGGGGAGGGGGGGGTGGAACAACAAAGCAATAAGATGCTGCAGGTGTATTATTATTCCTGTCAGGTGTAGATGTTTGTCTAAAAGGGGCGGGGCCTGTCCACACACTCAAATGCTACAAACATACCTATTGGCTCCAAAAATCTTCACACAAAAACATGTCAACACGTACACAATAAAACTAACGCTCACACACACACACTTATGCACACAAACCATCACATTTTTCTTATTCAGTCTGGAATACTGTTAGTGCAAAGGTGAGCTGACACCTGTGCTCAGGTGAGTGTTTATGTTCTACTGTGGTGGTTGATGGAAAAAGAGGGGGAGCGCCTTGTCACCCCCCCACCAAGACCCCTGCCGAAGCAGGAATGGGAGCCAGGATCCCCCAGACACCTGCACAGGATAGCAGATAGAGAAAATCCATCCAGCAGGTGGCCCAACGTGAGCTGCCCAGACCAGGGCCGGCAGAACCGCCACAGAGGCCCCCAACGCCAGAGAGCAGGGATTACGTCTTACAGTCAGGTGTTACCAAAGCAGGTGTTGACTTGTGAAACTGAAGCCAAATCCAGAAACCCTGTGATGTGGAGCAGCAGCATTAGATGCCGCCAAAGCTTTCTACACGTGTCTGATCTGAGAACAGCTGAACAATGGTGACCTGAAAGGGTTAAAAGTTCGTGGCTATGAAACGTCCTCTCCAACGCATTCTCTCATTGGCTGTTTCAGTGCTCTTCGTCCTGTGGGAGGGGCTTACAATCACGGGTGATCCAGTGCATGCACAAAGTGACGGGTCATCATGGTGATAGCTGTCCAGTGGGGCTGAGACCACCGAATTACCGAAAGTGCTACCAGGACCCCTGCCCTAAAGAGATCAGCACGAACTCTGTTTCTTCCCGGAGGACAGGTGAGACACTGCAATATGAACACTATAAAGTTCAAATTTAAAGTCCCACTATCTGTCACACACCTAGGTGTGTGAAATTTGTTCTCGGCATTTGACCCATCCCCTGGGGGAGCGGTGAGCTGCAGACACAGCCGCGCGCTGGAACCATTTAGTGGAATAACCCCCCAATCCAACCCCTTAATGCCGAGTGTTAGAATTTCTGAAATAAAGACAAGTTCTGTGCATAGTACCAGTGTGTACTGGTACTATGTCACAATTTGCTGAAACTAAAGGTATCGACAGACTCGTCTTTGTGTGCACCTCTATTTTGGCTGGACTCTCCTGTTAGCATCAGCTCTGTGTGCAGGAACATTTAGCGGTGACGTCTGGCTTCGCACCCATCTTGTCTTCTGCCGTCACGCAGTCGTCTGCTGTCGTCACGCAGTCGTCTGCTGTCGTCACGCAGTCGTCTGCTGTCATCACGCAGTCGTCTGCTGTCGTCAAGCAGTCGTCTGCTGTCGTCACGCAGTCGGTCTGATGCCGTCAAACAGTCATTTGCTGTCGTCACGCATTCCGTCTGCTGTCGTCAAGCAGTCGTCTGCTGTCGTTACGCAGTCGGTCTGCTGTCGTCACGCAGTCGGTCTGCTGTCGTCACGCAGTCGTCTGCTGTCGTCAAACAGTCATTTGCTGCCGTCACGCAGTCGTCACGCATTTGGTCTGATGTCGTCACGCAGTCGTCTGCTGTCGTCACGCATTCGGCCTGCTGTCGTCACGCAGTCGGTCTGCTGTCGTCACGCAGTCGTCTGCTGTCGTCACGCAGTCGTCTGCTGTCGTCACGCAGTCGGTCTGCTGTCGTCACGCAGTCGTCTGCTGTCGTCACGCAGTCGGTCTCCTGTCGTCACGCAGTCGTCTGCTCTCGTCACGCAGTCGTCTGCTGTCGTCACGCAGTCGGTCTGCTGTCGTCACGCAGTCGGTCTGCTGTCATCACGCAGTCTGTCTGCTGTCGTCACGCAGTCGGTCTGCTGTCGTCACGCAGTCGGTCTGCTGTCGTCACGCAGTCGTCTGCTGTCGTCACGCAGTCATCTGCTGTCGTCACGCAGTCAGTCTGATGCCGTCACGCAGTCGGTCTGCTGTCGTCACGCAGTCGGTCTCCTGTCGTCACGCAGTCGTCTGCTGTCGTCACGCAGTCGTCTGCTGTCGTCACGCAGTCGGTCTCCTGTCGTCACGCAGTCGTCTGCTGTCGTCACGCAGTCGTCTGCTGTCGTCACGCAGTCGGTCTGCTGTCGTCACGCAGTCGGTCTGCTGTCATCACGCAGTGTGTCTGTTGTCGTCACGCAGTCGGTCTGCTGTCGTCAGGGAGTCGGTCTGCTGTCGTCACGCAGTCGGTCTGCTGTCGTCACGCAGTCGTCTGCTGTCGTCACGCAGTCGTCTGCTGTCATCACACAGTCAGTCTGCTGTCGTCACGCAGTCGTCTGCTGTCATCACGCAGTCAGTCTGCTGTCGTCACACAGTCGTCTGCTGTCGTCACGCAGTCGTCTGCTGTCGTCACGCAGTCGTCTGCTGTCGTCACGCAGTCGTCTGCTGTCATCACACAGTTGGTCTGCTGTCGTCACGCAGTCGTCTGCTGTCGTCACGCAGTCGTCTGCTGTCGTCACGCAGTCGTCTGCTGTCATCACACAGTCAGTCTGCTGTCGTCACGCAGTCGTCTGCTGTCATCACGCAGTCGTCTGCTGTCGTCAAGCAGTCGTCTGCTGTCGTCACGCAGTCGGTCTGATGCCGTCAAACAGTCATTTGCTGTCGTCACGCATTCCGTCTGCTGTCGTCAAGCAGTCGTCTGCTGTCGTTACGCAGTTGGTCTGCTGTCGTCAAACAGTCATTTGCTGCCGTCACGCAGTCGTCACGCATTTGGTCTGATGTCGTCACGCAGTCGTCTGCTGTCGTCACGCATTCGGCCTGCTGTCGTCACGCAGTCGGTCTGCTGTCGTCACGCAGTCGTCTGCTGTCGTCACGCAGTCGTCTGCTGTCGTCACGCAGTCGGTCTGCTGTCGTCACGCAGTCGTCTGCTGTCGTCACGCAGTCGGTCTCCTGTCATCACGCAGTCGTCTGCTGTCGTCACGCAGTCGTCTGCTGTCGTCACGCAGTCGGTCTGCTGTCGTCACGCAGTCGGTCTGCTGTCATCACGCAGTCTGTCTGCTGTCGTCACGCAGTCGGTCTGCTGTCGTCACGCAGTCGGTCTGCTGTCGTCACGCAGTCGTCTGCTGTCGTCACGCAGTCATCTGCTGTCGTCACGCAGTCAGTCTGATGCCGTCACGCAGTGTGTCTGTTGTCGTCACGCAGTCGGTCTGCTGTCGTCAGGCAGTCGGTCTGCTGTCGTCACGCAGTCGGTCTGCTGTCGTCACGCAGTCGTCTGCTGTCGTCACGCAGTCGTCTGCTGTCATCACACAGTCAGTCTGCTGTCGTCACGCAGTCGTCTGCTGTCATCACGCAGTCAGTCTGCTGTCGTCACACAGTCGTCTGCTGTCGTCACGCAGTCGTCTGCTGTCGTCACGCAGTCGTCTGCTGTCGTCACGCAGTCGTCTGCTGTCATCACACAGTTGGTCTGCTGTCGTCACGCAGTCGTCTGCTGTCGTCACGCAGTCGTCTGCTGTCGTCACGCAGTCGTCTGCTGTCATCACACAGTCAGTCTGCTGTCGTCACGCAGTCGTCTGCTGTCATCACACAGTCAGTCTGCTGTCGTCACACAGTCGTCTGCTGTCGTCACACAGTCAGTCTGCTGTCGTCACACAGTCGTCTGCAGCCTTCAGGCAGTTACCACGCAGTCTGACTGCTGTGATTGATGCAGAATTAATCACAGCAGTCTTTTTTTCTTTAGGCATTTTGCTTTCTCTTGAACTTTTTTCCCTTGTCCTGTTTGTTCATAATCCACAGGTTAAGAAGTTTCTGTGAAGAACCACTGCAGCAACTCTTGTTACAAAAACTGAGGAGCTTCTTAGCAACATGAATATCCTGTCCCACAGAGATTTCATATGTGGATGGGTCCTCAGACGCTGACCTGACAGATGACATACATCTTGGAATCTTGGCACCAGACTTTTGACCCTAAAAGCATCAAAGCCACTGCTGTCATTCTAGTGCCAAAGAGGCTCCGGTTAGTCTACCGTCTAAATTGTGACATGAGATTACCCATGTGTAATATTAAAAGTATTAAAAGTATTAAGACATGGTATTGTTGTGAACTTCTCTTTTTTATGTATTCAACTGAAATACAGTATAGTATGTTTGAAACTTACTTGTCTATAAATGAAAACCTTTTCTCTATGTTAACAGTTTGTTTTGCATTTATCCCCCTTTTTAAAATGTTTTTTTAATTTAAATACTATTTCTGAATGTTGTCAAATATGATATTATCATGACAAATGTCGGGCTCCTGCTTGATGTGCTGACTAAAAATGTAAATGAGAAATTGGTGGCTGTGGTGCAGTGGTAGCGCCTCTGACTGGAAGATTGCAGGTTTGATTCCAGCCTTGCCTGCCAAGGGTGCAACTACCTCATTTCATAGGGGTATGCGGCCACATAATAAAATGTCCCATCCACCCCCCCTAAAGCTATCTGAACATCCACACTACACTTTTATTGTTTACATGTATACATCTCATTACTTCTTATCTGATTGGATTTGACCCAGCAGAACATTTCTGTGAACATTTTCAACTGTGTTTTGCCTCAATGATTCCCCAAATTTTTGTGTTGAAGGCCATTCAGCCCTCTCCTCTGTACCTCTGTGTTCTTCTCCCTCTTCATCATCAGCTGATTGTCTCTCTTTCTCTCTATCATCATCATCATCATCATCCTCTGAACCTCTCTCCTTGTTCTTCTCTGTTGAGACTGACTTGTCATGTATGTCTGCACTTGTTTTCCCAGAATAAGTGACCAGGTGTTCAGCAGAAGTTTAAACCAGAATGAGCATCTAGGTTTTTGTGACTTTAATAGTTTAATGATTCCTCCCTGATGTCACCTCTGCTCTCTTCTCTATCAGATGCATCACCAACCTCATGTCTGTGTTCTTCTCCACTAAATCATATGGCCAAGCAACAATTATTTACTATTTTAAATCAATTGAACATCTTGCTAAAGCATTTTTTAAATGAAGACTACTGTTTAAAAATGACTGACTTGGTATGAACTGGCTTTGCCCTGAACGTCCACCATCAGACCAGCATGTTTCTGTTCTCCATCTGTCCTGATTCTCTTTTCTCATCTTTCTCTTCATCCTCACAGCTGCTTGATATAAACTTTGTGTTAGGAAGATTTTAAAAGAATACAGAGACTAAACTATGTGTAAAAATAGAAACAGTCATTTCAAATTATATTTGTGTTGAATATCACTTAGTGGTGTGATATAATAGATTTCTATATTGTTGTTCAACATCTCCAAATGTTCAACTAAAATCCAAAGTGTCATTCAGCCAAAGTGATATTATCCCTTGTTCTATCCTAGGCATGTTAACATTGGGAGTGGGGTCATCTAGACCCACTAGACAGTGGGGTCATCTAGACCCACTAGACAGAGCTCTGAACCTTTGTTCTTCAATGATTTGTGATCTTCACTGGTGTCCATGGATGACATGAAATCCTCTCCACCTTTATCCACCTTTGTCAGACGCTGAAACCCGGAAGGAGGAGACAGGTAAGTGGTTTGGTTAGTAGAGAGTTTATCTTTGCTGGTCCAGGAAGTATAGTGGGTTAGCATGGCTGAAGACGTGGATGAGTCTTAGTCTGAGGTGGGAGCAGAGATCCAGGCGTGGTTCTGTGGCAAACCTGAGTGGGTCAAGAAGCGTGGCTGGAGATCTTGGTGAGTGGCGTGGAGGAGCGCAGAGGCTGAGGCTCTTGAAGGAGGGAGACATCAGTGTAGGAATGAAGCTGCTGCTTGAGGTGGTGTCAGACTCAGGTGACTCTCGTGGCATGACAGAAACATGAAGCACAAAAACAAGGCAAGATTAGCGAGAGGTACAAGGCAAGGGGGGCAGCTGTAGAGCTCAGTGAGAGACTAGGCACCATCAGGGTTAACGAACTGCCAAGGAATGCTGGAGCTGGGTCTCCTAAAGAAGAGCAGGGTGTTGATGAGATGAGTCGTCACAGCAGGGAGGGGGAGGAGTCTGACAGAGGCACCATGACAGAAATGCTGGAATTGTTTTTTTTACTAGATGTTTTTCAGTTAAAGCACAATATTAGACAACTGTAAAGAATGCTATAAGGAGCAGCTTTTATCATTAGTGCTCTTTAGTCAAAGGATAAAAACGTTTTCAGTGTTTTGGTATCTATCTAGTTAAAGAAATTATTTATGTCTATCTGAAACAAAATCAGTACAAACAAGTTCCTTTGGTTTTCTCTTCCTGATTATTTATACTGTAAATGCTGCTCAGTACAGCTGCAAGACACTTGTGACCGTAGATGAGCCTGAATGTCTCCAAGCCTGTTTTTTCATGGCTATAATGTAGGTGAAGAGGATTTCATGTCATCCATGGACACCAGTGAAGATCACAAATCATTGAAGAAAAAAGGTTCAGAGCTCTGTCTAGTGGGTCTAGATGACCCCACTGTCTAGTGGGTCTAGATGACCCCACTCCCAATGTTAAAGTGCCTAGGATTGCACAATGCTCTGTGACCCTGGATCAGCGGAAGAAGATGGATGGAGGCAGGGCCTGCCACCCCCGCCGACATGATCACAGTCACCTGCAATCATCCATCGAGGTTTCAGTCTTGCAGGCATCACTGCTGTCACCACAGGAATTTCTCCTATACAAGAGATTGAAGATTCATGATTTGGTTTATTGCCTTTCCACACATACTATTTGCAGAAAATTACACAGCTGAGACGAGATGTTGTTTCTCACTAGCATGACAGTGCAAAAAATAACAATGAAAGAATAAAAATAGCAATAAAACAAGATAAATAAAATAAAATAAAATAGGTATTACACTTGTGTTTGCTCTGGCACTCTGATTAATTCCACTGATCATACTGGATTTGTACAAGTCCTTCCAGCGTCTGGGTCTTCTTCCACCAGCCACTGTAACAGATAAACTGCATAAATTCAAAAGGACCACCTGGGATTGTAGATTCATCAAGTCTGGGAATTTTTTTTGTGCCCACAAGAAGGATCCAACCTTTTTTTTAACAGTTATTCTCCCGGACTTCACATTTAACTAAACCTTGGCCATACCAATGCACAGTTCTAAGCAATCTATTTCTATGGATTTTCATTCCTTTAGGAGTACAAGGGGAGTAACAGCAGTGCAAAATTGCATAATACAGTGTGAATCGTTTCTAGGACCTTAACGCATGCAGAACTTATCAACATTCTATTTGCAGTTATGTAGGGGGCATTCTTAGTGGAGTGAAAACAACTCAAATACATGGATGTCCAGACATGAGCACATCAATCAATTTCTTCCCCCAGATTATATTTCAGACGCACAGGTGGACTTGTGCCTGAAGGATTTGGATTTTGATTAGCATGTACTGTGTTTAGAACAGAAACCCAACAGCAATAAAGCTGAATTGGAATGAAAAACAATGAACAACTATGACGCTCGCACAGCTGGATGTTTGCAGTGCAGTTACCACAGTCAACTAAATGATAGTAGGAACCCTGGTGGAAAGAGATGGTATGTTCTCAAAAGACTATTGCAGAAAAGTAGAGCCAAAAAAAACCTGACCAAAGTTCCACCAAGTCAATCTGCAGAACCCACTCTGTTCTTGGTGCCATAAGAGGAAACAACACGGTTCTGTTTCTGATACATTGATATCCTTTCTCTTAAATGAGACAAAGTCAGTGTTGTTGAAACTGGCAGATGGGAAACCCATGGTGCCATGTAGAAAGTCCAACTACTACATTGCTGGCATGTTACCTCCTACAGACTATTCCACTGATTACTACTGTTTCCTTTTGTTTTTAACTTGTCCTATCCAACAGCTGTGCAAACAGATCAGAGCTAAATGCCTCTTGTGTTGGACAAACGTTACATTTGTGACATGAGGGGTATATTTGAATAAACCCCTTTTGGATTTGAGGCTAAACTTTATCTATATTCATTATTTTCGGAAACATTTCTTGTTGGACAAAAAGGAAAAAAAAAGAGAATGACAGAGTGAGATGTTAGAGATGGGGACAAAGGGAGAAAGAAAGAGGAGAAAAAAAGAGGGTTATGGAAGTTGAAGGATGAAGAAGTGTGTGTGTTGCTAGAAGTTTATCATCATTACTGTTAGGTGCAGAGGTGATTCAAAAGGGGTGGGGCTTGTCCACACACAAATCAACCCGTTTTATTACTGTTTCCAATGATCCTGGGACGTAGATGTTTTTAAGAGTAACATTAACCTTTAGTAACTTGTGTTTCCCAGCTGTTTCTGGTTATTCCAGAACTGAACTATTCTCTTTTGTTTGTGCATGTTTCTATATCAAACTTGTATTTAGTTGTGTCCTTGTCATCCATCTCTGGTAATAGAGTTACGCAGGTCACCGCAAGAAATATGATCGAAATAACCACAGTGAAGTTTGTGTGTGTTGTAAGGCTCACAGACAAGATCTAGATCTAATGCAAAAACGTGGAGACATTACCATTTTATAGATTTAAAAAAGCTATAAATAAAGATTCATTTGACTTGAATTTAAAACTGTTACCAACCAACTTTCAGTAAAGACCTATAGTTTGTGGGTCTTGTGTGTGTGTGGAAAGGGTGAGACGTTGGGTTTGTGTTAATAGAAGTAGGGGTTTCTGATAACATTTAGCAGATATTTTCTGTTTCATGTTTTACAGAAAGTGACAGTTTCCTGTAAACATCTCTGAACCTGCACTCAGCTCCTGTGCAGAATCATTGCAAAGTAGATAATGGTGAAAATGACACCGACACACACACACACACACACACACACGCACGTGTGTATTTATATATATATATACTTTTTATTTTTTTTTGTATATAAGGGAGACTGATTCTAAAATATATACCATATATGTATATATTTGCATCTGTCACTAAAAAGACATTTGTCTTTGCCTTTTGTAGGGCCTGTGCAACCTATTTCTGGCTGAAGTAACATTAAATTTATCAGTGGAAATGTTAAATTTATGACATTTTGAAGGAGTTCATCTCGACATATTAGTTTACATTCACTAACGAATGTGTTTGTTTTTTCTCATTTCCTTTGTTTAAAACAGGGTTAACTATTTGTAACCAAAGATTGAAAAGATCACAACATTTGTCGGTGTTGTCACATGAAAATGTTTGACCATTCAAAATTGTTTAAGAGAAGATTTTGTTCCTGACATCTGCTTTTGGGATTAAAGTTTGAGACGAGCGGTGAAGCAGACAGTGTTCCACCTGTTCTGCTTTTGGGTTCATGCTGCATACATTTAGAAGACCACCCAGCAGACCTCTACTTTCATATTGAGGATCCCATATTGTTCTCAGAGTCTAAAACAGTTTGAAAGGCTCTTCAGAACAGAAATTCAAATACAATAATGTAGTAGAATCAGAAAATGGCTGAAACGACTCACGACTCATTGTCTTTTTGAAGCTTGGTTAGGCGTGTATTAGTGCGTGCACGTGTTAGTGCGTGCACGTGTTAGTGCATGCACGTGTTAGTGGGTTCATGTTTTAGTGCGTTTAGGGCGTGCATGTGTTTATGTGTACGTTTGCGATTGTATGTGTGAGGGTAAATGTGTTGGTGTGAGTGCACACGACTTTGTAATGGAACATGTGTCTGGCCCTTTAAGCCCCCCCCTCAGAGTGATGAAGGTGCCTGTGCCCAGCAGCAGCAGCAGCAGCAGCGGCAGCGGCAGCAGCAGGTGGTGTGGTCCCGTCAGCATGAGCTCGGTCTCGCCGCCCATGGACGGCAGCAGGTCCTCGTCTGCAGCCCGGAGACACCGGAGTGTGAGGAAGTCGACCAGGAGGATCTTCTCCTCCTACCAGGACCACCAGCAGGGGTGAGTGGCCCCGTCCCATCTTCGGTTGTGTTTTAGTGCCGCTGTGGTGAGGTAGGGGTTAGGGTGATCTGGTCCCATTAGAGGACCCCGCTGCCCCCCCAGCTGACTGGTTACTGCAGAGCGTCTTTTGTTCCAATTCAGCAACATTTCTGATTGGTCTCCTCATGAAGCTCCTCAGACGATGAAGATAAAGACGAGCGGGTGGACAGCAACGACCCAGAGGAACTGTTCCAGAACATCCAGTTCCAGAAGGAGATCATCGCCAACATCCGGAGCCGACCCTGGCCCATGAGGCGGAAGCTGAAAGTCCTGAAGTAATCCTCTTCTTCTCTGATCGCTCTTCTCCAGTTCTCTGCCGTTTCTACAGGGGTCCAGATGACCCGCTGAAACACGGTGCAGCAGCCTCTCATGTGGGGGGGTTCATAACCAACTGAAACACGGTGCAGCAGCCTCTCATGTGGGGGGGTTCATAACCAACTGAAACACGGTGCAGCAGCCTCTCATGTGGGGGGGTTCATAACCAACTGAAACACGGTGCAGCAGCCTCTCATGTGGGGGGGGTTCATGACCCGATGGTCCTGGTCCTCCATAGTTGTTTCAGACTCTGTTGATCTGGTTTGTGTTCAGGTCCCGGCCTGAAAAACGCTGGGGGTGTAAAGCTGCAGAAACAGCCCCCCCTAATCTTTAAAGGGTTGGGGCAGAGCAGGACGGGGGGGGGGGGGGCAGCTGGCGGGATGGGGGTGCTGAGAGTGAGCATCAGGTAATTGCCTTTTATGGGCCGTTTGTTATTACTGCTCACTTTTACTGCTGTCATCAGCGGCGCCGGCGAGTGGAAAACCAAACATCTGCCACCTCCACACTGCCCCCCTCCCACCCCCTACCCTACCCAAAGCCATCTTCCATGTCGATCAGTTTTAGGACTGTAGGTCTTCTTGTTAGTCCAGTTTTTTCAGAGTCCAGAGTCTTTCTTAGGTTGTGAGGCTGCAGGTCTCTGCTCGTGGGGGGCTGGGGGGCTTTAGGCTAGTAAAAAATTTCTGAACTGATATCTTAAACCTGGAGCTATAGTAGCAGTTTGAGAATCCCCCCACCCCAAAAAAAAGTTTATAATGGAGGTGAATGAAATTCCATGAGACCACTAGTGAGAACCCTGGTTGAACTTCTGAGGAACCCATGAGAACGTGGATGGAACCGGGTTGGTGTACGTTGTCCTGTTTTGTAACTACAGAAAATTCTGGGAGGTTTGGCGGTGACCTCTGCACCCCAAGTCTGTTTTCTGATCTTGGAGATCCGTCTTTAACCTCCTAAGTTAGTTGGTTTGTTGGTTAACTAGTCGACAGTCCAGATGTGGTTCTAACTGATCTGCTCAGACTGTTTGGGCAGCTGCATCTGACACTGTCACGCCGAGCTAGAAGAAGACTTATGCTGATTGCTGGGAGTTTACCCGTCAACCTGCCAGTTAAACGTCCCCCTCAAACGTCAGTCAAAATGGTCATACCTGTATCGGCCACGGAGCTGACCCGCAGGAAACGCCAAGGCGGTAAACCTGTAGAGAGAAAATGTTGTTTTTGTATTTTGCGAACAGAAATCCATTAATGATTGTGTTCTCTATGTGCGTCTGTTGTGTGTTTGTGTTTTAAAGGCAGGCCAGAGAGATTGTTCTGAAGTACGAGGGCCGGCTTACCAGAACCAGAGGATACCAGACGGCAGGAGCAGATGTACGTGGAACCGGACCGCATCTGCATTTATGCTGACAGGATCTGCTGCTCTGGTTTCACGGGAACCGGGTCGGACAGTCCATCGCTCTTTGTAGTTTCCGATTTTTCCGGTGGAGTTCCTCCGCTGTAGTTGATTCCAACGTTTCAGACTCTCAAAGAACTCACCGTTTCCACACTGTCAGCTGTTTCTGTTGATTCAAATGCCCAGATTCAGTTGTTTTAGCCGATTTCTGGTTTTACCTGCAGCAGCCGATACAGGCGGCTACAGACGAGGATTTACGGCTCGGCTTGATGAAGGGGAATGAAGAGCAGCAGCTGAATTTACAGCCTTTCTGGTTAATTGAAGCTCTTTATCGCCATCCGCTCAGATTGGACTCTGAGGTTCAGACTCGGGGGGGGGGGGGGGGGGGGGGTACTGGGTGGAATTGCAGAACAATAAAGATTCAGTGAACCAAAGCCCCACCAGCCTCTAGCAGCTTTGTGATTGGCTGTGTGGAGCAGCAGCTTCTCCTCATGATGGTTAAAGCAGAAATGCTGAGGAGGGCAGATCTACTGTCTGGGTTAGTGGTTCAATTCCTGGCTGCAGTCACAAATCAAAGTGTGTTTGAGCAAAGCACTGAACATCAGGCTGCAGCGTTACTGCGCCGCTGTGGCTGTTTTTGGGGGTGAAGGTCATTGAGAAGCAGAGGTGTACCATGGGGGGGCATGCTCAAAGCTCAGTCTGACTGAAATGTGCCCCCCCCCCTTCCCCAGCTGCTGAAGAAAGTTTCCCGTCTTCTCTACAACGTTGTGGTCCTCTTCATCCCATGGGAAGTGAGGATCAAGAAGATTGAGAGTAAGTCTGCAGCTTTTACTCTACTAGAACTTTTAGCAGTCGTCCATCAGTGCGGGGGGGGGTCGTCCTTCTCTCAGGTGTCTCTTTACCTGTGCAGGTCATTTTGGGTCAGGCGTGGCGTCCTACTTCATCTTCCTGCGCTGGTTGTTTGGCATCAACATCGTCCTAACCATCATGACGGGAGCCTTTGTCGTGCTGCCAGAGGTCTGGGGGCCCAGTGGGGGGGTTCTGGCTCTGCCAGGCTTTCTTTGACTTTGGAAGAATGCATCTCAGATGTTGTGTTTGTTTGTAATGAAATCCTCATTGGTTCATAGATCTAAACACAGTAGATCTGCTGTCATTCCTGAAAAAACGAGCATAGGATGGATTATGGAAGGACAAAGGAGGGACGTGAAAAGGATGATGAAGAGACAGTTAGATCAGATTAGATTAGATTAGATTAGATTCAATAAGATTAGATTAGAGTAGATTAGGTTAAATTTTTAGACTAGATTCAATGTCATTATCATTACTCCATTTCAAGGCAACAAAAGACAGTTTAGGTTTAACCAGAAATACGACTAGCAGCCAGTTCTGGATAAAGGGATGAGTTCTATAAGCATCTATGAATGGATGGATGATAAAGGTTGATTCCAAATTCTGCCCCCCCCCTCTGGCTCGTAGGCTCATCTGGAGCTGTAGTGGTGTCTGAAAGTGTTTTGAGGGAGGAGCAGTAGCGCCTTTAGGCTGGGCATCCCTCCGCCTGCAGGGCGTTCCGCGTGGCGCTGGCGTGGAGGAGAAAGGCATTTCTTTACATTGACGTGCTCTGAAGCACAGAAGGTTACGTTTAAATGTCAGAAATGACTTTTTGTTTTAGCGTGACTCTTTAAAGTTATCAAAACGATGTCGTCGTGCATTTTCAGAGCGCTGGCAGCTACTCGCTAGCGTGGATGACTGGCAGCTGTTGATGACATCATCAGCAGCAACATCCGGCTTAGAAGACACTAAATTTCCACATCGCTCTGCTTGGAGGGATAAATGACAGGAGAGGGGGGGGTAGGGGGTGAATTTGGATTCAGCCAAAGAGACGGCATGTATGGAGGAAGGATAATGCAAGAAAGACCGATAGGTGGGACGAGGGATGGGTAGAGACTGGAGGATGGACAGATGACAGATAGACCAGGAAACAGTGGGGTTCAGATGGAAAGATTATGATTGAATGATAGAGGGAAAATGGAAAAAATTACTGATGGAGGGATGATATATGGTTGATGGAGGAGGGGCCGCATCAGCTTTCTTCCATCTTATTTAACAAATGCAGTTTGTGAATCTTGGCAGCGTTTTTGTTGCTTTTTAGAGAGTTGGGTTCACGTTGGGCTCAGAGGCCCCTTGTGTCCAAACATGTCACTGCTCCTTAGGCTTCTCTGCATGTTCCTGCAGGCCAAGCAGGACTGCAGGAACATGCAGTTGGATTTATTATTGTCTCTGACCTACAGACACAAGCAATTTCCCCACACATTACTTATACTGCCCCCCCACCCCACATGGTTTAATCTCATTCCTCCATTACCTTCATCTCTCTGTTTGTCCTTTGTTGGCTCTAGCCTCCTTTTATCTCCTTCCTGCTCTAGAATCTACCACAAATACTTGGAATGCTTCACCACATTTTACGGCTGTTTATGTTTCACATCAGCATAGAAATACAGAATCAGCACATCTGCTACTGAAAAGTCTGCAGTTCTCTTCATCACTGAAATATTTCATGCATCATGAACACTGTCACCTGGTTTGTCTCACTGCTTGTGTGCATAAAGCTGGTATGAGTTTTCCAGTGTGGGTATTAACCTGTAGGTCTCTACCTTTGCACCAGTTGCTAGCCGGAGCCCCGTTTGGAACCACCAGAAGTAAAACTATCCCCAAGGAGCACATGGCCTCTGCCCAGGACCTGGACACCATCTGGTCCCTCGGGGTGAGCCTCTTCTCTTGTTTTACCATCCAATCGATCAGACATACGAAGGCTGCAGTGGACGCTGCTGCAGTGGACGCTGCTGCAGTGGACGCCGCTGCAGTGGACGCCGCTGCAGTGGACGCCGCTGTAGGGGACGCCGCTGCAGTGGACGCCGCTGCAGTGGACGCCGCTGCAGTGGACGCCGCTGCAGTGGACGCCGCTGCAGGGGACGCCGCTGCAGTGGACGCCGCTGCAGGGGACGCCGCTGCAGTGGACGCCGCTGCAGTGGACGCCGCTGCAGTGGACGCCGCTGCAGTGGACGCCGCTGCAGTGGACGCCGCTGCAGTGGATGCTGTTGCCTGACCTCTGCATCAGATGCTGTGACCTTGCCTAACTCCGGACCTAATTCCTGTAGGGGTACCTGCAGTATTCTGTGCTCTTCTATGGCTACTATGGACGGGTGAGGAAGATCGGCAGTGCCGGCTATAGGCTGCCTTTGGCTTACTTCCTGGTTGGAATGGCTGTATTCGCCTACAGTTTCATCATCCTGCTGCGAAAGTAAATTGTCTCTTCTTGTCATGGAACATCATCATGAGTGAACATTATTTTCAAACTGTACTCCCATTCTGACTAATTTTTCAGCTCAACGAGTTGTGTTGGTTTTCATGAAAAGGGTCAAATCCCCAAATATAGCAGACTTATCTTTAGACAGACTGCCTAGGGGTGTGGTGCTTTGCACTCTTAGGCCCTCGTTCAAGTCGGTCCTTTATTTTTCTCTGGAGTCTTCCTAGGATCCAACACCTTCTTCACGGGTGAATGCTCGACTCTAAATGGTCCCTTGGTGTGACTGTTGGGGGGTTGTGAGGCGTTGTTCTGGGCTGAAGGTGTCCAGAATGACTTCCGCTGTCGTCCAGTAGTGGCTTGGAAAGCTCCGGCCTCCCTGTGACCCTGAACAGGAATTAGCAGGTTTAGCAATGGATCAATCGTATGTGTAAACAGCCTGTCTACACCAGTGTTTTTCAACCAGTTTGCCGCAGGATTTTTGTCAAGAACAAAGTGTGCCTTGGCTCAAAGAAGGTTGAAAAACACTGGTCTACACAGCGCCCCCTGCTGACACATGGGAGGTTTAACAGACGTGGATGAGCACAGGGCTGAGCTCCATGGTCCTCGCCATGTGGGTCATTATGTGTCCTGCAGAATGGCCAGAAACTCCCGCCTGAGCTTGGCCAGTGCGTCCGATGAGAACTTCACCTTCTGCTGGAGGGTCTTCTGTGCCTGGGACTACCTGATCGGAAACCCAGAGGCTGCAGAGAGCAAAGGGGCTGCCATCGTCAACAACATCCGGGTCAGAAATGTCCACAGATGCAACCATATTTGAATGAGTCATGACATACTGTGTCAACGTTCACGGTCTTTCTGCACAGGAGGCCATTGTCGAAGAGCAGCAGAAAAAGAGAGAAACCAGTTTGTGAGTTTGCCTTCTTTTTTCTCCACATCAACGTTCAGAAAGGAGAATTTTCAGCCTGAAAGGCTCCAGCCGGAACACGGAGGCGCATCTTTGACCCGCTCATCACTTCATTCGTTTTATTTCTAAAGCACTTTTTTGTAGAGAACATTAAAGACTGAAATGCTTTCCCAGAGTCTCCCATCACATGCCGTCAACACGAGTAACCTCAATCCTGCATCAGCAGATCACACGTTATTACACTGATTTGGATGTTTAGCTTCATTTGCTCAAAGGCAAAACCACCTGTGTTCTGGTGCTCTCCTCCTGCATTGTGGTTCCTCCGTCTGAGTGGAGCGGTGTTTGTTCAGGGCGGTGCTCATCAGTCTGCGGATCTTAGCCAACATCCTGGTGCTGCTGTCCCTCGCTGGCAGCATCTACATCATCTACTTTGTGGTGGACCGTTCCCAGAAACTGGAACAGGAGAAGCCGGAGCTGACATTGTGGGAGAAGAATGAGGTTAGAGCTGAAGATCTGACAGATTGTCAGCATCAGATTACCCAGAGGAGGCTCAGAACCAGGAAGACCCTCAGCTCCGGGTTCCATCAGGTTCTGAGCATCCCTACATCTGTCTCTGCAGGTCAGTGTGGTGGTTTCTCTCATCACCATGATCGCGCCGTCGGCCTTTGAACTTGTGGCTCAACTGGAGATGTACCATCCAAGAACCTCGCTAAGGTTCCAACTTGCCAGGTAGCTCATCACACACACAGACACAAACACACACACATCTGCACACAGTGATGATTTGCAGTCTGTGTCCGCAGAGTTCTGGTTCTTTACCTGGGAAACCTTTACAGCCTCATCATTGCATTGCTGGATAAGGTCAACATCATGAGTTCCTCAGTGAGTCTCACGCACACGCAGTAACACACACACACACACACAGTGACACACACGCAGTGACACACACAGTAACACACACACACACAGTGACGCACACACACACACACACTCACACAGTGACACACACAGTGACACACACACAAAGTGACGCACACACACAGTAACACACACACACAGTGACACACACAGTGACACACACAGTGACACACACGCAGTGACACACACAGTGACACACACACACAGTAACACACACACACAGTGACACACACAGTGACACACACACACAGTGACGCACACACACACACACACACAGTGACACACACAGTGACACACACAGTGACGCACACACGCGGTCGGGTTTTGAACCTCTGTGGACCGGTCCTCTTCAGCAGTTCTAAGCCCATCACAACAGGGACCTTGAAAGGTCCAATGGGTGACCAGTCCTATTCTCTATCTCCAGCTCCCACCAAGCCTCTCTAATTGGTCGGACTCATCTTCCTTCCTGGCCACTGTTTCTCAGAATGAGATGGTCAGCGTGTCCACCCAGGCAGAGGTCCCGGCGTCTCCGCATCACGCCGGCGCAGCGGCAACCGTTGCCACCGTGATGAATGTCAGCGGCAGGAACCACGCGGGAACCTTCATCAACCAGACGGCAGCCTTTGAAAAGACCAACCGTTCTCAGCAGGACCAGTGCTGGGAGACCTACGTGGGACAGGTGAGTCCCTCTGTTCCAGCTCCCATCCAACCAACCACAGACAGGTTCACACAGCATCAGCGTTCAACCAACCAACCAACCACAGACAGGTTCTCAGTTCAGTCCATCCAAACAGCTTTTCAGGATATACCTATATCTGCAGTGTTTGTGTGCAGACATGCACGCGCATGTGTGTGTGTGTTTGTGTCTCCAGGAGATGCTGAAGCTGTCCATCATTGACATGATTTTTACCGTGGCCAGCATCTTACTTATCGACTTTATCCGGGGGTTGGTGGTTCGATACCTGAGCGACTGCTGCTGCTGGGACCTGGAGAGCAAGTTTGTGAGTCAACCCTGACTTCAGGTTTCTGCTTCGTCTTTCCTGAAGCTGCAGCTGAAACTTGACTGGGGGGGGGTCAAAGCACACATTAGTGAATGATGCGGGATGTGGCCTTTTTATTAGCAGGTGGGTGGACCCATTTTCTGCAAATGAGAACTGGACTGAGTGGTCCCTCCCCCTGGTGTTCCAAACAGGAAGTGGCTCCAAGAAGCCAAAATCCTTCAGATTCTATAGAGAAACAGTCCATTGGTCAGAAGAACCGTTCTGGATCTGATACCCTTTTTTACCATCGAGATAATAATCCTCATTTTTTCGGATATGTTTTTCTTTCTTGCAAGTTATTCAAGTTCTAAACGGACCAATCAGAGATCTCAATAAAAGCAGGCAGAGCCTGCTGGCCCCCACGTCCAACATTCCAAATTTTTGATTGACAAACTGAGTGCACTTTCAAGAGTTAGGGGTGTGGCCTTCCGAAAAAGCTCACTCCTGATTGGTGAGAGTAGTTGCCATAGAAACGATGAGTCTGACAGACTCACTGATGATGTCTGGCTCCAATGCCTTATTGCACAAAACTGGCGACTGAGCTGAGTTCATTTGGTTGGAGCTGAAAGTGAACCATTTGCTTTGGGGGGTTGGGGATGGGGGGCTCACACTTACTCATTCCAGTTCTATGATGCAGTCAAAGGTTTGAACCAACAAAGCTTTGATTTTTTCCCTCTGCTTAATTATGCTTTCTCACAATTAGGTGGGCTGAGCTAAGCCCAGACAATATTCTAGCTGAACATCAATGACTCGGGGGGGGGGGGCTGGAATCTAACGTTGTCTTCTCCTCTCAGCCTGAATACGGAGAATTCAAGATTGCAGAGAACGTCCTTCACCTGATCTACAACCAGGGAATGATCTGGTGAGCCCCCCCGCCTCCTTTTACCCCCCATGCCTCCCTGCTCCAGTGCTTATCTGTGTTCAGCTCATCTCAGAAATGTCAGCTAGCAGCCATAAACATGATTAAGGTCTGAACTGCCCTCGCCACCATTTCCTCCTCAGGATGGGGGCCTTCTTCTCCCCCTGCCTCCCCGCCTTTAACGTCCTTAAGCTCATCGGTCTGATGTACCTGCGGAGCTGGGCGGTCCTCACCTGCAACGTCCCCCATCAACAGGTGTTCAGAGCGTCCAGGTTCGATACCCACACACACACGCAGACTCACACAGATATAACATTTTGTTTACCAGCAGTTTCTCTGCCTGGATGCCTTCTTGCCTTTAAACTTCATCAGCGTCTTGTTTGAATCACGCTGGAATCATGGAGTTGAAAGGAAAACAGAAATTTTGGGGCATAACAGGCAAACATGGTGCATCTTCAGGGAGGCCTGAAGACACCCTCCTTTGTTTTTAGCATTATTAAAACAGTATTTCTGAGTGCTTCTTTATTCAAATCGTTGTGAATTAAGTGCAGACAAAAAAGTTGTTCGAAGAGTTTTTTGTAGCGTAGAACATATGCAGAACCCGAACAGACAAAGAGAGCAGGAGAACCTGCTGCTGCAGGAACTAAAACTTTTCTGCAGAGATACTGGGTTCTGCAGCTCTTCATCATCTCTTATCACTAGCTGCCAGATGCTGAGACAAAGGCAAACATACAAAGACACACGTGCACACTAGTGCACAGCAGAGTGCTTGTGCGATGACTGTTAAACTGCTGCACAGATTCGTTTTTGTCTCAAGTCAATAAAAATCAGATTGTCCACTGAAAGAGCAAAGAGGACGACTTATTGCATTTATTTATGAAAGCTTCCATGTCGGGTGGGGGAGGGGGGTCACTAAAAGAGAGGTTATGCAGCTGTTCTGCTTCTGTTCATCAGCTCTTTTCCAGCTGTTCCTTAGCTGTTCCTCAGCTGTTCCTCAGCTGTTCCTCAGCTGTTTCTCAGCTGTTCTGCTGCAGTATCTCAGCTGTTCCTTAGCTGTTCCTCAGCTGTTCCTCAGCTGTTTCTCAGCTGTTCTGCTGCTGTTTCTCAGCTCTTTCCCAGCTGTTCCTAAGCTTTTTCTTAGCTGTCATTTAGCTGTTCTGCAGTTGTTTCTCAGCTGTTCTGCTGCTGTTCCTTAGCTCTTTTCCAGCTTTTCCTCAGCTGTTCCTTAGCTACTTCTCAGCTGTTTATCAGCTGTTTCTCAGCTGTTCCACTGCAGTGTCTCAGCTGTTCTGCTGCTGTTTCTCAGCTCTTTCCCAGCTGTTCTCAAGCTGTTTCTTAGCTGTCATTTAGCTGTTCCGCAGTTGTTTCTAAGCTGTTCTGCTGCTGTTCCTCAGCTCTTTTCCACCTTTTCCTCAGCTGTTTGTCAACTGTTTCTAAGCTGTTCCACTGCAGTTTCTCAACTGTTCTGCTGCTGTTCCTCAGCTCCTTTTTCAGCTTTTCCTCAGCTGGTCCTTAGCTGCTCGTCAGCTGTTCCTCAGCTGTTTCTTAGCTGTTCCGCTGCAGTGTCTCAGCTGTTTTTCTGCAGTGTCTCAGCTGTTCTGCCGCTGTTCCTCAGCTCTTTTCCAGTTGTTCCTCAGCTGTTCTGCTGCAGTGTCTTAGCTGTTCCTTAGCTGATTCTTAGTTGTTCCGTCGCAGTGTCTCAGCTGTCCTGCTGCTGTTCCTCAGCTCTTTCCTAGCTGTTCCTATGCTGTTCCTTAGCTTTTTCTCAGCTGATCCACAGTTGTTTCTCTGCTCTTCCAATGCAGTGTCTCAACTGTTGTGCTGCTGTTTCTTAGTTCTTTTCCAGCTTTTCTTCAGCTGTTCTGCCGCAGTGTCTCAGCTGTTCTGCTGCAGTGTCTGAGCTGTTCCTCTGCTCTTTTCCATCTTTTTCTCAGCTGTTCCTTAGCTATTTCTCAGCAGTTCTGCTGCTTTTTCTCAGCCTTCTTGCAGCTTTTCCTCAGCTGTTACTTAGCTGTTCTGCAGCAACTGTTTATTTTTCTATTGATGTCAATGGGATTTTGGATCTTGGAGCCAGCAGGTACTTCCTGTTTGGAAAGCCAGCGGAGCCACTCAGTCCAGTCTCAGATACAGTCAATGGTTTAAACCAGCAATGATGTCATAGGGTGCTTGAGTCCTTACTGGTTGTAGCGACTAAACCAAACAGTCGCTGAGAGGCTGACGCTGGGTGGGTCCGGGTTTTGATTGACGCGCTCAAAAACCATAGAGCATAACGAAGTTTGTATTCTTGTAGTTTTTAATAATGGAAAATGAAGGTAATTAAATCCACTTGTAATATTATGATCATCTGAAGTAACTCTTCCAAATGGTAAGTCTGCCATCTGTTGAGACGCTGGCCGAGCATTCAGTCTACGACAGATGATACATTTTGACAGAATTCTTCTTATGGCTGTACTAGCACCAGTAATCCAGTACTTCTCTCTTAGTTTGGCTAGCATGTGGTTACGGCCACCATGCCCCACTTCATGATGAACATGCCTTAGAAGTATATCTGAGATGTGGTAACCCTTTGCCAATATCATGGGATGTTTAGACTCTGCTGGCAAACATGACCTACTTAGTCGACCTCCAACTCTCAGAACGCCATCTTTGAATAGTGGGCACAGTTTATAAAGGTGACTGCAACCTTTCACAGCCTTGACACTTTGAAGCCTGGAGATTTCTTCTGGAAACATTTTCTTTTGGCAAAACTTGATTTCTAGCTCAGCCTTTTCAAGTTCTTCCACTGACAAACAACTTGAAACCATCTTCTCTTTGAGAGTCTCTGTATCTTTTTCTGATGAACATGCTTGCTGCAAATTCAGACTAGACTGTGTTGCATCCAGTTTTAACTCTGTCCTCTTCTTACAGCGCTGCAAAAGCAATCCTTTCCATCTTAAGATCCAAGCCACCGACTTTCTCAATCCAGTCCAAGATGAGAAATAATGTATCATGCGGGTTACAGC
Source organism: Oryzias curvinotus (assembly GCA_023969325.1). NCBI lineage: Eukaryota > Metazoa > Chordata > Actinopteri > Beloniformes > Adrianichthyidae > Oryzias > Oryzias curvinotus. Next base: position 31,173,489 of record CM043708.1, read on the forward strand.
ATCAACTTCTTCAGTTTGTGCAGCATTCACTGCCACAAGTTCTTTGACCTCAGGGTCATCTGCCTGAAGTTGATGCATGTCATTAGGATTAACTGGCCAAACACACTCCGATTGGGTTAGAAATTGAGGACCAGACAACCATGTCATATTTTTGAGAAAAGCATTTACTTTCATACCTCTGGAGGCAATGTCGGCTGGATTGTGTATGGTGTCTACATATCGCCATTGAGTATATCGTGAAACCTTAAGAATTTCTGAGACTCGATTGGCAACGAAGACCTTGAATCTGGAGGTCTCATTCCTGATATACTTAAGTACGGATGCACTGTCCGTCCAAAACACAGATTCTTGTAGATCCATGTGTAATTCTCTCCTTCATAAAGCATCAATGCGGCTTGCCATAGTAGCAGCAATGAGCTCCATTCGAGGAATTGTAACAGACTTAAGTGGAGCTACACGAGCCTTGCCCACGACAAAGGCTACATGTACTTGTGAGCGTGCATTGTGCAACAGCAGGTAAGTTACTACTCCATAGCCATCTTCACTTGCATCACAGAAATGATGCAGCTGTGCCAACGTTGTTTCTTCAAATCCTGGGGGCTTCAAACATCTCATAATTTTAAAGTCCTTCAACTGACACAGTTCCTGCAACCAACTCCTCCATTTCTCAGCCACTGAATCTGGTATGGTGTCATCCCAGCCAAGCGCACTCCTGCACAGATCCTTTAGTAATTTTTTGGCTGGCAGTACAACAGGGCTTAAGATTCCCAGAGGATCATAAATGGAGCTAAGAGTTGAGAGCATTCCTCTCCTTGTGAATGGTTTGTCTTTAATTGTGATTTTAAACATGAAGGTATCCGATTGAATACACCATTCCACACCGAGCACTCTTTCCACAAGTTGCTGTTCTTGATCCAGATCCAACTCTTTCATGTTTTCTGCTCTGTGCTCTTCAGGTATTGCTGCCATAACTCGCTCTCTGTTGCTTATCCATTTTGTGAGTCGAAAACCACCTTTTGCACAAATTGAAGCAAGGTTATGACAGAGGGAGATTGCTTCCTCCTCTGAAGCCACAGACAATCATCAACGTAGAAGCAATGTAGAACCCTGTCCACAATGTCTTGGCTGAAACAGGGCTTAATATCTTCTGCACATTTCCTGAGAGCAAAATTAGCACAGCTGGGGGAAGAAGTTTCCCCAAAGAGATGCACGGTCATCATGAAATCAGTGAGTTCTTGATTCAAATCTCCATCAGGCCACCAGACAAATCGCAACAAATCCATATCATCATCTGGGACTTTCACCTGGTGAAACATGGATTCTACATCCGCCATGACTACCACAGATTCCTTCCTGAATCTGGTTACAACTCCAACCAATAAATTAGTTAGATCCGGTCCTTGTAGCAGCTGAGCATTCAGAGATGTACCTTGGAAACTTGCCCCGCAATCAAAGACAACTCTCATTTTCTTTTTAACTGGATGGTAAACACCATGGTGAGGAATGTACCAGACTTTGCCATCGCTGCGATGCAATTTATCTTCAGGTACCCTTTCTGCATAGCCTTTTGCTACTAAATCTTTCATGAAGATGATGTAGTCGTCATGAAATGATGAGCTCCTTTGAAACTTCCTTTTCAAGTATAAAGCACGTTGTTCAACAATTTTCTGTTGTTTGGCATATTAAGTTGTTTGTTCCTTAATGGTAAGCCAATCTGATAATGACCATCCACTTGTTTTGCTGAATTTGCAACCAATTCCATAAACCTTTGATCCTCCCTTGACATCCCAATTTGTTCATCCACTTCACTTTCAGGGAAATCAGTCTTGAATTGCTGCTGCCAAAGTTCCTCCAACTCCACAACTGACACTCTGTTGACTGATATCTCTGAGTGCTCACAGTTCGTTGCTCCATCAGTGTCTCTTCTCAGAGGACCATTCACTGTCCATCCCAGCTTTGTCCTGATTGCATAAGGTCCTCCATCTTCACTCTTAATGACTTCCAATGGCTCCAAAGCCTGGGGAACATTGGCTCCAATTAGCAGCTCAATATCTGAGTCTATCTCAGGCAACTTAACAGGTTCCAAATATGTCCATCTTTGAAGATCCATTTCTTTTGGAATGTTCCCTTTGTGGACAGGCATATGCTGCTGTGTATAAGTCTTTGGCAGCTCACAGAAGTTGTCACCTTGTAAACCAGCAACCTCCAATCCTGAAACAACATAACTGCTCACAACTTTCTCTTGGCCCATAGTCCTCAAGAGAATGCGTGATTTCTTTCCTGTGAGTCCTAGCTTGTTACTTAGTGCCTCTGTGCAAAAGACTGCTGTACGCCCTGGATCCAAGAAAGCATAAGTGGTAATGATTTTGTCACCCTTCTTGGACTTGACTTGTACAGGAACAATAGGGAGTTTAACATTATCATTACCAGCCCCAGTGAGTCCACTTGACACCATGTTGCTGTTCACTGACACCTCTGTCTTTTTAGTTTGACTATGGTTATTTCTTCTTTGAGGAATGTGAAGTATATTGGCATGTTGAAGACCACACTTTTCACAGGTGATCCGTTTTCTGCAGTCTTTGCTGAAGTGTCCAATACACAAACAGCCAAAACAGACACCTTTTTCCCTTAAGAAGCCTATCTTCTCTTTATGGGTTTTCTTCTCCATCTGTGGGCACACATCCAATTTATGTCCTCCTCCACAACAAAGACATGTCCTCAAAGTTTGTTCCTTAAATGTAGTTGCAGGTGATGTTTTGCTTTCCAAAGGAGCCACAGCAGTGGCAAAACTTGTTCTTTCAATGCCAATGTGAGGCTGCAGTTTAGGTTTGTTAATGACTTTGTTTGTCATCGAGTTAGAATCTTGTATATTCCCAAACACTGGGTCAGATAAGATTTTCACTTGTTTCTCAATAAAGTCTGTGATGTCACTGAATGTTGCTCTTCGTTTGTACTTTTCTTGTAATTTACAGGCTACAGTTCTCCATTTATCTCTGAACTTGTAAGGCAACTTCTTTACAATGGTTAGCATATTGGCAGCCATATTTAGCTCACGCAAATAGTCCACTCCTTCCATGGCAGTAGAACAGCTTCTAAGGAAAAGACTGTAATCTTGGAGTGACTTGAGGTCTTCTGTCTTAATTGGCAACCATGTAAGAGCCTTTTCCATATATGCAGATGCAACTTGATGTTCGTTTCCAAAATGCTCCCTTAGTAGAGCCTTAGCTTTAACATAGCCCCTGTCTGGAGCAATATGTTGACAGCTTTTCACCAGTTCTTTTGTGTGATCCCTGGTGTACTGCTCCAGAAAATACAGTCGATCACTGTAATTGTCCGTATTTCTCTCCACACCATTCTCAAAAGCTTTAATGAATGCATGATAGTTCAATGGGTTTCCATCAAAAATTGGTATTTCTTTCTTTGGTAACGATGAGAGGCATTGCTGTCGAATCAAGAGAGTTGTTATTTCATTCTGCTTTCTCATAAGTCCCAGCACATTGTTGTTATCTTCATCTCTTGACTCTGATCCTGCATTCAAAGGGCTTCTGTATTGAGTCTGTTCATTATTGTTGTGATTCTCTGAATATTGTCTGGGTTCATAGTCTGGTTCATAATCAATATATAGAGGTAGAGATTTCCTTTTAGGCCTTGTTCCTTGATCCAAGGGTTCTTGTTTAGTGTCTCTTTGTTTTATTGATGGTTGTGGAATAAAGAAAATTTGCATCAACATTAAGAACCATTTGTTTTGATGTTTCCTTTTCCAAGTAAGAATCCATTCCATCAGAGTATTTAGTTGACTTCCTTGAACTTGTGACACTTTGAGATCGTAACACGTTCAATTTAGCCACGTGTGCTGCAATGTCTTCATCCATTTTAAGTTGCTCCTTCTTCCTCTTCAGATGTTCCTCTTGTTCCTCCAGTTCATGTTTGTCCTTCAGTAGCTTCTGTCTTGCCATCAACGCTGCCAGGTCAGCCTCTGCTTTCAGACGTGCAGATGAAGTAGAAGAAACAACAGACCTTCTCCCAGAAACTGAAGTTGTATGTTCAGTATTTGACACACTGTCATTTGGTTTAATGTCGTCTTGCATGTCTTCTGTACTGAGCAGTGATGCAGGGATATTTATTTGTGGACCATCCTCTCTTAGATATTGAAGCATTCCTTCATCTTTTACAGCTGGAACTCATTGAAGCAAATGGAGGCTTCCATTTTGTTGCAAGTCTTCAGACCCACTCAGCCATCTTTCAACATCTTCTTTAAATGCATTAGTGTATGTCATGATGCTGTCAAACCACTCATTTTGTCCATTTTGCTCATCCTCCATGAGTAAAGGCATCAAAACGTCATGTGAGGTAATAGCAGTTACACAAAATTGATTTAATTTCTTGAAACATGATTGGACGTGTGAAACATTTTCTTTTGTCTTCATAAGTGATTTCATTTCTGGTATAAGTGATTTCATTTTATTAACTGCTATTTTTCGTTCATGTTGAAGCTTTTCGATTTTATTTGCCAACGCCTTGGCCGTTGGTTTAATCAGTCTTTTATCACGCTTCTTTTTAATCAGACCTTCAGTCATTCATTTCATTCAGTGTTTGTTCATTTCAAAACATGCAGCATCAGCGTGATTTTGGCCCATTTCATTCTTTAGCCACCTTTGTATGTCGTCTTCATGGAATCAAAATAAACTTAATCCAAATAATATCTATATATGGAACAAAAACAGCGGAGCGGCAACTTCACCAATAGAGCGCATTCACGCGTCACAGCACTGCGTCACTCAGCATAAAGTCTGTTTTGCGCAGAAACTATAGCTCCTTCAGCCACGAGCCAGACGATCGCTCACAGTCTTCCAACTTTTGAACCGCCATCCTTCCACAGGCACCGCTTCCATGCGCGTTCACAGGTGGTCTTACCTGGCTGTTGTTCGCTTCGATAGGAGCTCCTCCTTAACTTGACAACCAGCGCCTACCTCCACTTTCTCCGATGTCCGCCCGTGCAGCTGATTCCTCCTTTTACTCCAAGTCTCAGCTCCGTTGCTCAATCACAAAATATCCATGTTTATATTGGCAGTTTTTTTTGTTGACAAAATTGTAGCGACTAAACCAAACAGTCGCTGAGAGGCTGACGCTGGGTGGGTCCGGGTTTTGATTGACGCGCTCAAAAACCATAGAGCATAACGAAGTTTGTATTCTTGTAGTTTTTAATAATGGAAAAATGAAGGTAATTAAATCCACTTGTAATATTATGGTCAAAAATAGAAAAAACAAAGAATCAAGGGAAAAGCACAAAAGCATATGAAGCGGTCAACAAAAAATACGGCAACCCAGCTCACCCCCCCCCCCCCATCCATCAAACCCAGAGAAAAAAAACACAGGTGAGTTATAATCAATTAATGTCACCGCCCACAACCATGTGACCCACCAGCTTATTACCTACACAATAACCTATAATCAAAAAACAAATCTATATTCATTTAACATAAGAAAGACCACACTTAATTCATGGCACCTACACTGGTTCTGGTTTTAAAGCTTGAATGAAGCACAGCTTGATTGCTGATGGTGTTTTAGGATGAACATCATTTTCATCTTAAGCTCTGGACGTCTCTGTTAGAAGTTAGGAGCATGTTTATGTTTGCTTGACTCTTTCAGGTCCAACAACTTCTATTTGGCGATGCTGCTCTTCATGCTCTTCCTGTGCATGTTGCCCACCATCTTTGCCATCGCGAGGTACAAACCCTCTCAGCACTGCGGACCCTTCAGGTAAGCAGTTGGAAGGAGTATGTTGGCTTCTGAGATGCTGTGAGACTCAGATGCACTAGAAAGTTTCATATCCTCTTCTGGAGGAAGGTCTCTCTGCGATCATTACAGTTGTTTCTCAGTTCCAAGTCTTTTCAGCCAGAAGACCCCAGGTTTGCCTGAAAAGCCTGAACAGGTGAGAAGACAGGTGTGACAGCTGTGACTTTCATGTTTCAGTGGTCAGGAGAAGATCTATGACATCATCTCAGAGACGGTGGCCAGCGACTTCCCCCTTTGGTTCAGCAAAGTGATGAGTTACGTCAGCAGCCCTGTGGTGGTTCTGCCGGCGGTGCTGCTGCTGTTGTAAGACCACACACCTGCTGACACCTGCCAGCACCACTTTGACGTCCATGGTGACCTTTCAACCCTGCTGTGTTCCAGTATGCTGATCTACTACCTGCAGGCCATCGCCAGGTCCCTCAAGTTCACCAACAACCAGCTGAGACTGCAGCTCCAAACAGTGAGGTTTTCCAGAGAGCGCCTGGAATCTGTTTTACGATGTTTGACTCTCTTATTCCAGCAGATTATAATTTAGAGCTTTTGATTTCACACAAACCTGATTGTTATGATTGAGGTTCCCTATTTGTAAAAATCTATTATAGACTAGAAACTTTTTTTTCTTATTTCTTTGTTTGTTAGTTTTCAGTTTTACAAAATCCCATAAATCAACACCAACAACAGGCATAAACGTCTCACTAGATTTGTGTGTGTGTAAATCTTGGTTTGTGTCTCTCACTATACATATTTTAGCTAACTTTTTGTACTTACAATTGTGTATTTACATGTACTTGAAATAAATCAAAACATACAAAATACAATTTATGTAGGTAGAAATTAGAGCAGGTTCAAACAAACTATTAATTCCATAGACTCCAATATGTAAATAGAACCACCAGTACACACCAATACACACCATTACACACCAACGCACACCGATACATAACAAGACACACACCAATAAAAACCAATACACACATATATATACTAATACATACCAAAACATCCCAACACACACCAATACATGCCAAAACACACCAATACACACCAACACACACCAATACACACCAATACACACCAATACATACCAACACACACCAATACACACCAATACATACCAATACACACCAATACACACCAATACATACCAAAACATCCCAACACACACCAATACATACCAAAACACACACCAATATACACTAACACACACCAATACATACCAAAACACACCAATACACACCAACACACACTAATACACACCAATACATACCAAAACATCCCAACACACACCAATACATACCAAAACACACACCAATATACACTAACACACACCAATACATACCAAAACACACCAATACACACCAACACACACCAATACACACCAATACACACCAATACATACCAATACACACCAATACACACCTATACATACCAAAACATCCCAACACACACCAATACATACCAAAACACACACCAATATACACAACACCACCAATACATACCAAACACACAACACACAATACACACCAAACACAAAACACAACACAATACACACCAACAAAACACACACCAATATACACAACACCACCATACATACAAACACACCATACACCAACACACCAATACACACCACACACCAATACACACCATACCAAAAACATCCACACACACATACATCCAAAAAACAACCAAAACAACACACCATCATATACACACCAACACACACCAAACACACCAACACACAATACATACCAAAACACACCAATACACACAATACACCCAATACATACCAAAACATCCCAACACACACCAATACATACCAAAACACACACCAATATACACCAAAACACACCAACACACACCAATACACACACATTAATTCACACCAGGACACACCAATACAACCCAATACACACCAATACATACCAAAACACACCATTACACACCAACGCACACCAATACACACCACTACACACCAGTACATACCAAACTGTCATGGTGCCTCTGTCAGACTCCTCCCCCCTTCAGCTCTGCTCCACTCTACTCCTGATTACCACCAGCTGCAGTCACCCATCCTCATCACCTCATCTCCTCTTAAGGAGCTGCAATGCCTCAAGCCGATGCCAGTTTGTTGCCCTTCAACAGTGACTCGCCTGGTCTCAGTCGTGCTCTGTCTTGCTCTGCCTTGCTCTCAAACCCAAACTAATTGAGCGGGAGCGTCAACATGAGAAACCTGCTCAGTCTCGCAAAAGCCCAGTAAAGACCACTCAAGGTACGACACTTTTTTTTTTTCTTTTTTTAACTTGTCCTGTCCAACAGCTGGGCAAACAGATGAGGGCTGAAGGATTCTTGTGTTGGACATATTTTACTTTAACAACAGGGGTTATTAATCTTCTGACAAACCAGAGGAATGTCTGAATAAACCCCTTTTGGAATCGAGGCCAAACTTTATTCATTTTAATTATTTTTGAGAATCTTTGGTGTTGGACTGGACAGAAAAAGAAAGAAGGGAAGAAGAGAGAGGGATGTTAGAAAGAGGGGGATAGGAGGGTGATCAGCAGCAGCCGCGGCAGCCAGAAGCCCCCAACGCCACACGGCCGCAGGCAGAGAACATTTGCCCCCCCGGGCGACCACATCCGCCACCAGGCTAGGGCCAGCAGGACCGCCGCGAGGCCCCCAGAGCCAGAGAGCAGGGAGGCATGAGGGGAAAGAGAGCGCCGCCTCAGTCCAACCAGGAGAGCAGCCCCCCCGCAGCGCCAGTAGGACCCAACGCCGGGCCCCACCCGAGAAGGGTGCCCACAGTCCCAGACGAGCACCCCATCACCACCCAGGAGTTCTGGACATCCCCCCGCCCCAACCCCAGGAATGAGCCAGGACCCCCCAAGGGAGACCCGCTCCGCGCTCCAGGCAGCCACCCACCAGGGCCACAGGTGGTCCAGAAAGGTGCAAGACAGGGGCCAGCCGCCCCCGCCCAGGAGGGGGGCACCCCAGAGAGAAGGGGGCCCACAAGGGTTGTTGTAGACATGGCCCGACCAGGCTTGGCCGCAGATGGAAATTGGCGAGGCCCAGCACCCAGCGGCAAGGACCAGAACCCACCCCGCAGGGACACGGACACCCCCGGTTCAGGTGTGATATGATCCCCGGCTTCTGGGTTTGCCAGAAAGTTCAGGGATCCCTCTCCCTGCGTGGGGAGAGCACCGCCGGGCCCAGGAAACCGGCACCCAGAGGACACGGCCACCATTGCCAAGGGCCCTGCACGCCCCACCAGGGATGGGGTAGGGGACAGATGGACCTAGGTCCCACCTTCCTTGCGAAATGACTGTGTGCATGTGTGTTAGTGAGGGTGTGTGTGTGCATGTGTGTGTATATGTTGGAATGTATATTTTGAGAAGTAAAGGTGTGTGCACTAAGGGGCTGCAGTTAAAATTGGCGGGTAGGGCACTGAGGGGACATCTCCTGAGTACTCACAAAGATGTCCCCTCACCCTCCCCACCAAGGGTCCCTAAATGTTTAAGGTGCAGTTAAAATTGGCGGGTAGGGTGCTGGGAGGACATCTGCTGCTTGCTGGCAGTGATGTCCAAGCAACCCCCCTACCAAGGGCCCCACATGTCTAAGCTGCAAATAAAACCGAGAGAGGGGGGGCCCACTCCATACGGCAACCATGGGAGGGGGACCACTGCCAAGTAGCCCACCCCCCCAAGGCTCGACGCAGGCTAAACCCCCCAACCCCTCACCCTAATATGAGATTATATGAGGAAGGGGGTAAGTTGGGGACAGCTGGTAGACTGTCCCCTGGTGGTCAAACAGCCGTCCCCCAGCCCCCACCCCCCACCCCCAGCAACGCGCAAGGTACGACACTTTACTCTCCACATACTTCCTCGTTTGAAAACTTTCGTGCTCTGCCTGAAGAACCTATGCAGATCGAACACTCTAAACTATCTGCTGAAGAACGACAACGAAGACGTGATGAGGGGGCATGTTTCTACTGCGGCCAGCAGGGCCACCAAGTTAATCAATGTACGGCTCGTTTAAACTCCAGAACCCCCCCCCCGCTAGACGACAGGCCGCGGGTGGGTGACTCTACTTCCCTTTCTAAAGTTTTGCTCTTCGTTCCTGTCAAGCTCTGCCATCAGTCCAAGGTTTCTGAACTCCAAGCTCTCATTGACTCAGGGGCTGAACAAAGCCTTATTGACCACAGTGTGGTTTCTCGCCTCTTGCTACCCACCGAAAAACTAGAAGCTCCTGTTAAAGCTGCTGGTCTAGGAGGACAACACCTCTCTTTAATAACTCACCGTACCAAGCCTGTATTACTAGTCACTTCCGGTAATCATTGGGCATTCACCCGGTTTTTCGTCACTCACTTCCCCCAGAATCCGGTCATGTTAGGGTTTTCTTGGCTCCAAGGCCATAACCCCCAGTTTGATTGGGTTCATCATCGCATCACTAGTTGGAGTGAATTTTGTTTAGCCAACTGTCTGCAATCCGCTTTACCTCCTGTTGATGTCTCATTTATCTCCAGTCATGAAGAGATCGATATATCCAACGTACCTGACTGCTATCATGATTTAAGAACTGTGTTCCGTAAAGCCAAAGCTAGCGCTCTTCCGCCACTCAGGCCCTATGATTGTGCTATTAATTTGCTCGATGGTGCCCCGCTTCCTAAAGGAAGGTTATTTAATCTTTCAGGTCCTGAGAAAGCAGCTATGGAGAAGTACATCCAAGAGGCACTTTCTTCGGGACACATCCGTCCCTTGTCCTCTACTGTTGGTGCTGGGTTCTTCTTTGTCCAAAAGAAGGACAAGACCCTTAGGCCGTGTATTGATTACCATGAACTAAACCAAATCACGGTTAAAGACAAACATTCTCTCCCTCTCATAAGTTCCGTCTTTGATTCTATTCAGGAGGCTTGTATTTTCTCAAAACTAGACCTTCATAATGCGTATCATCTCATTCGGGTCAAAGAGGGGGATGAATGGAAGACGGCTTTTAAACTCCTTGGGGACATTACGAATATTTGGTCATGCCTTTTGGCCTGACCAATGCACCCACCGTCTTCCAGCGTTTGGTGAATGACGTACTAAGGGACTTTATTAATCGTTTTGTGGTTGCCTATCTTGACGAAATACTTATTTATTCTAAAGACCCCACTCAACACCAAGAGCAGGTCCGGTTCATACTTCAAAGACTAGCCGAAAACCAGCTCTTTGTCAAAGCCGAGAAATACCAGTTTCACACCACCACTATTCCATGCCTAGGGTACATTTTTGAGGCCGGCAGTATCGGACCTGACCCCGCCAAAATAGAAGCCGTCGGCCAGTGGGAACCCCCACTTCATGTAAGAAACTTCAGCAATTCCTCGGTTTCACTAATTTCTATAGACGATTCATCAGAAACTACAGCTCGATCGCGGCCCCTCTCACTCAACTGACCTCCACCCTCAGAACCTTCCATTGGAATCCCGCAGCTCAAGATGCCTTTGACACCTTCAAAAGACTTTTCGTCTCTGCCCCCATGCTTATCCAACCGGATCCCACCAGACAATTCGTTGTAGAGGTGGACGCTTCTGACTCTGGTGTTGGGGCTGTACTCTCACAAAGAGAAGAAAAGTCCGGCAAATGAAAACCCTGTGCCTACTTTTCCAGAAAACTTCCTTCCACAGAACGCAACTATGATGTTGGCAACCGTGAACTCCTCGCTATCAAGTTGGCGTTTGGACCGACCATAAAAACCTCTCATACCTACGTTCTGCTAAAAGGTTAAACTCACGTCAAGCCCGTTGGTGTCTGTTCTTTGACTGCTTCAACTTTTCTATAACCTACAGACCAGGCACTCATAACGTCAAGTCAGATGCTCTCTCCCGTAAATTTTGCTCCTCGGAGGACCAGGACAGCACCAACACCACCATCATCCCGCAATCCTGCATCATTGGAAATCTAACCTGGGATATCGAAACTAAAGTCCTTCAAGCCCAAGGTGAGGAACCTAAACACCCCACTCCTCCTAACGGCACACTGTATGTTCCATCTTCTCTCAGATCTGATGCCATAACCTGGGCCCACTCTTCCCGTATCGCATGTCATGGAGGAGTCACCAGAACCCTCAACCTCCTCCGCAGACGTTTCTTCTGGCTGTCTATGAGTAAGGATGTCAAGGAGTATGTTGCTGCCTGTCCAACTTCTGCACACTCCAAAACCTCCAACGCTCCACCATCCGGATTACTTCATCCCCTGTCTACTCCCAGCCGACCATGGTCACACATCGCTGTGGACTTTGTTACGGGTCTCCCCATCTCCCAAGGCAAGTCTGTAGTATTTACAGTCATTGACCGGTTCTCCAAGGTTGTCCATTTCATCCCGCTCCCACAGTTACCCACAGCCACTGAGACTGCAGATATCCTGGTCCAGCAAGTTTTCCGACACCATGGCATCCCCACTGATATTATCTCGGACCAAGGACCACAATTCATTTTCCAAGTTTGGAAGGCATTCTGTACAGTGCTGGGCGCCACTGTAAGCCTCACCTCCGGATACCATCCTCAATCCAACGGGCAGGCCGAGAGGGCTAACCAGGAGCTGGAGACCTCCCTTCACTGTTTAGCTTCTCAGAACTCTACGGACTGGGCTAACTATCTTGTGTGGGCCGAATATGCTCATAATTCTCACCCTTCCTCTGCCACAGGTATGTCTCCATTCGAGGCCGCCCTCGGGTACCCACCAGCACTGTTTCCATCTCAAGAACTGGACTTGGCAGTGCCCTCGGTTCAGGAACATCTTCGTCGGTGCCAAGACATCTGGCATCAAACCAGGGCTGCTCTCCTCCGCACCAAGGAGAGCAACTGCCGTTCTACCAACCGCCACAGGGTGGTGGGACCCACTAACCAGCCAGGTCAGAGGGTTTGGTTGTCCACACAGAACATTCTCATTCAGGCCACGTCATGTAAGCTCGCCCCTCGTTACATTGGTCCATACACCATTGAGAAGGTCATTAATCCCTCCTGTGTCCGCCTCCGGCTGCCCACAGCTCTTAAAGTCCATCCATCATTATATATCTCCCAGATCAAGCCTGTTCAGGACAGCGCGCTTTGCCCGCTTTCCGCATCCCCACCACCCGCCTGGCTCATTGACGGTGCGCCTGCCTACACGGTCAGCCGCATCCTGGACGTCCGACGCCGGGGTCGTGACCACCAATTTCTGGTGGATTGGGAGGGGTACGGTCCGGAGGAACGTTCCTGGGTCTCTTGCTCCCTCATCCTGGACCGTACCCTCATCGATGACTGCTATCGTGCCCACCCGGATCAGTGGGTGGGCACTGGAGGCGGTCGTTGAGGGGGGGGGGGTACTGTCAAGGTGCCTCTGTCAGACTCCTCCCCCTCCAGCTCTGCTCCACTCTACTCCTGATTACCACCAGCTGCAGTCACTCATCCTCATCACCTCATCTCCTCTTAAGGAGCTGCAAAGCCTCAAGCCGACGTCAGCTTATTGTCCTTCAACGGTGACTCGCCTGGTCTCAGTCATGTTCTGTCTTGCTCTGCCTTGCTCTCAAACCCAAACTAATTATTGTTTTCGTGCCTCAGGAAACCACTTCAGGAGTGAAGCCAGTGTGGACCTTCTGCTAAGCAGCATCAGGAAGCCTGCAGCCTCTGCCTCTGTCGCTAACCGCGTTAGCACCTCCAGCCACGCCACCAGCCATCCTCAAGTCCGGACCTCGTCTAAGCCAAGCCATAACCACCCAAGGAGAAACAATAAATCTTTACTCACCTACAACTTACCTGTCATTACTCTGGGTTCCAGCGCCTGGGTCCGCTCCGTCTGAATATCATGACAAAAACACACCAATACACACACACCAATTCACACCAACACACACCCATACATACCAATACACACCAATACATACCAAAACACACACCAATACACACCAATACATACCAAAACACACACCAATACACACCAACACACAGCAATACACACCAACACATGCCAATACACACCAATACATACAAATAGACACCAATACATACCAAAACACACACCAATACACACCAATACATACCAAAACACACACCAATACACACCAACACACAGCAATACACACCAACACATGCCAATACACACCAATACATACAAATAGACACCAACACATACCAATACACACCAACACACACCAGTACATTCCAAAACACACCAATACACACCAAAACACACACCAATACACAGCAATACATACCAAAACACACCAATACACAGCAATACATACTAAAGCACACCAATACACTCCAATACATGCCAAAACACATACCAATACACACCAACACACACCAGTACATTCCAAAACACACATCAATACACACCAACACACAGCAATACATACCAACACACACTAGTACACACCAATACATACAAATACACACCAATACATACCAAAGCACACCAACACACACCAATACATACAAATGTACACACAAGGTTGTTTGTTTAACATAACCGAAATAAAGTTTCTCATTTCAAATGCACACCAATACATACCAAAACACAACAATACACACAGAAAAAACACCAATACACACGACACAAAGCAATACTCACGATGCACACCAATTCACACAGATACACACGATAGACACCAATACACATAGATACACATGATACACATCGATACAAACAATATGCACTAATACACACCAATATACACCGATGCACACGATACACACTGATACACACCAATGCACACACACAAAACAACATTTACACATGTCAGATACTCTTTGACGGCTCCAGATTGGTGTGTAAATTATGCCTTTGTGGTTTTTCAGTTGTGTTTTGGTTTTGTCATGTTATGTTTCCCTGTCAGCCCTCCAGGTTCATGTTGATCATCCACAGCTCTTTTCCTTTCATTTCCCCTCAGTCTATTTAAAAGTCTGCTTGTCTGGTCATCTGCTCTGCATTGGCACCTTTTGGTTCTGTCATGTTTGTTTACTAAACGTTCCTGTCACTAAATCTGGTCTCCTGCATTTTGGGTCCTGCTTCTCCAGTCCCTGCCAGTGTTTAGATGCTGCTGGAATGCTGAGTCATCAGTTTTCTGATCAGGCGCTTTGAACTGAGATTAGGAATAATTAGGATCATTTTGAGAACATGCATCACTTTTTCAGAAAAGTTTTCCAGAACTCATCTCTCCGTGGCAGCAGATGGGCCCCTCAAAGCGCTGCCAGCATGCCAGCAAATTCTGGTCCCCAACCAGCCTGCAGTGCCCCGCCCCGCCCTCTGGGAACCGAGAAGGGTGTTGAGACGTCAGTACATCATGCCTGAACTAAAGCAGAACTGTCCTTTCATGTTCTCAGGAACGGATGGAGGACAAGAAGAAGGTTTTCCAGCTGGCTGCAGGTATCTGCTGTGTTCTTCCTTCTGCTTGTGTAGCTTCTCCTATTTGAGAGTTACTCTGTAATCTATCCAGCAAGACTGCAAGCTCCAGAAAGCACAGACGAACCGAAACCGGATCAGCAGCTGAGCGATGTGACCAGCCTGGGAGCCTCCGCGCACTCGGGTTCTCCTGGATCGGATGGGAGCGAATTGAACCTCCAGTCCGCTGCCGACAGCAGCATCCAGACCATCGCGCAGGCCGCGTCCCAGATGGACCTGAGCAGGGGAGGCCCACGCCGGACGCCGACTGCAGCCGTCACATCCAAGCCCCCGCCTCCTCACCTGCCAAACAGGTATGCGCCGAGCTCTGTAGACAGAGACCTTGGCCCTTCATACACAAAGGCCTCTGTGGATGCAAAAACTATGAAAACCTTTGATTTAGTTAGATGGTCTTGATCCGTGTGACGGATCGGACTCAAAGACCTTCAAAATGATGCTCGGACCCTCAACAGTCACTTCTGTTGGAAGGAGATCCTTCCCTTACTGATCTCATCAATGTTCTTGTCTGGACCAAGACGAGACCTTTAGAACCTTAAAGAACCTCTGACTAACCCCCTTTGAGGTTTGTCAGGTCTGCCTGACCTTCATCTTCCTCACAGCCTCAGAGCCTTTGAACCTGTGCTGACCTTCACACAGGTGCAGGTGTCACCACGGTTCCTTAGAGCCGGTTATTCTGCTGTCACTGAGATGATAAACAGGTCAGAAACGTCACTTTGATTCTGTAGCTTCAGCCTTAGGAACCAGAGACAGCTGGGGTCCCGACAATCACAGTTACCCAATGGAAGAGGAAGGTGGGTATGCAGACTGCAGCCCTCAGACCTTCACAGGTTCAAATCCAAAGTGCTGGAGCGACATGAACAGTCCAGAAGACTCCGAAATCTGGCTTTCTGGACGGGTTCATGGATCCTTCAGCATCTGTTGTTCAGATTTCACTTTGACTCCGACTGTGTTGTTCTCTTTATGATGTTGCCGACATTTGTCAGCGTGGAGTCCATCTGGGCGGCTCTAACAGAATGTCCTCTCTGCTTTGTTCAGGAGGACGTTGCATGCGCTCCGCCCCATGGTGACCGCAGGGATCGTTTCGGCGCAGAGTTACGATGCCTGCCGGACTCACACCACCCGTCTAGTTTTTGTCAACGAGCACGAGCCCCGGAAGAAGCTGCTGCGCTCTGCAACGCGCATTCCACGCCACTATGTGCTGGAGAAACCGGCAGAGATCTTGGAGCTGTACCCGCGCAATGTTCGACGCTACATGCCCTGCCCCGCCCACCACCTGCCACACCCTCATCGATGCCACACATCGCAGCATCTCCCCAAGGACTACAAGTATGAGGGTGAGAGGGAAAGGAGCCGGACGTGCCTGGGGAAAGCTGCCCGGCCGCGTTCTCTGTCCGACCTCCAGCAGCAGAACCAGCTCTACGTCCGGAAACATCTGGAAGGACACAAAGATGGCCTTCAGGTCCGGTATGCAGCTCAGGAGAATGAAGTCCAGGATGCAGAAGTGGACTGGAGAAATGTTGAACTCCACTCTTCATCCCGAAGCAGCATCAGAACCGAGCCTGTTTTAGTCCGAACCCGGCATCACGTCTACTCCCCAGGAGGACGCTGTCCGTCTGCTGCCAGAGACAAGATGGCAGAGTCCAACAGCAAGCGTAAGCCGAAGGCCCAGCAGGAGACAGAGTCCGACTCTGCTTCTCTGGCCTCCAGCAGCGACCAGCAGAACAGCAGCTCCGATCAGTACCTGCAGGTCATCCACAGCAAGCAGCACCACCTCAGGTCCGGTTCTGCGCTCACCAAGCACACATCTGAGACTAGCTTTAAGTGCAGCCCGTCCAACAGTTTTGTCTGCTCCAACGTCTGACCGTCTTCTGTTCATGCTGGTCCTGAACCTGAACTTCAGACTGGGATGAGGAACTGCAGAAGTAGAACCAAAACAGCATTCAGGCGGTAGTTGTCCACGGCTCCTTAGTTCATGGGTTCCACTTGACATTGGGTTATTGGGGTCTTTAGGTCACGTTGGTCGCCTTCAGGTTGTTCGGTATTTGAGTTCTGGATTTTGTGGACTGTTAGGTTTTACATTTCATAAGGTCAAAAAGAGTCAATTTATTTCTGAAGCCCTTCTATGACTACACATATAAATAAAATAAACCATTAGAGTGAAGGAGCAGCGAATTAAGATGATGTTAAATCCATAAAGCACATTTAGATCAAAGCTGGCATCCATATACCTCCTCTCAGACCGGAGCAGTCCCAGCTGCTGTGTTTGGAGCGATCCATACTGGACGGAGGACGGAGCAGAACGCAGCAGACAGAACACGGACCGTACCACATTTTCAGCCAGAGGCAACAGCTCCACCCACCTGCTGACCCCAAGAGGATGGATGTACACGACACCACAGCCCAGAAGGTTCTGCACAGGAACGTCGCTCAGCGTTCTGCAGTCTCGTCTGCTTAAGAGGGAGAATCATGTCATTTGGAAATTCAGGCCGGATTTCTGTTTAGCAGAGGAGAAGATGGGCGTGGCTGCAGTCTGGAGGAGGAGCTTCCATTTTGTTCAAGTGGACCTTCTGGCAGATTTGAAGCACATTTGACATAAAATACTTGCATTGTGAGTCTTTGTAAAGCATGTGTGTTGCTGGTAGCAGTCCTGCATGTGTGCTCGTGAACGTGGAGGTAGTCAGAGCTGTCGGGTCTGGATAATGGGTTCTGTTAGAAACCTGAATAAAAACCAGAACCTTAGCGGGTTTAATGTTCACTTCTTTTAACCTGTGTGTTCATTGACAAACACAAAAACGTTTGAGGCTTTACAAACAGGAAGTTTGAAAAAGAACAGATGACTTCAAGCGTAACCATTATTATTTCTCTTGTGGTTGATTTATTCTTTTTTTTTTTTTGTCCGTAAAAATCTGAAAATCTACCTGAAAGTTTTCACAGGTAAGAACAGAAAATACACAAAGTGAATTTTTAATTTGTGATTTTATTTTATTTATTATTTTTGTGCCTGTGGATATTTTATTTTGTTTATTTTCTTTGAATTTCATTTTATGCCGATTTTTTAAAAAACATTTTTGACTCGTCCTTTCAGCATCTGAGCAAACAGGTCAGAGCTGAGGGCCTCTAGTGGTGACAACTGTTACTGCAACAGAAAGGTTAGATGTCTCTGGACGAGCAGCAGCTACCTGTTTTCAGGTGAGTGTCTGCGTTCTCTGTTCTCAGGTGCGATCACACCTGGCCACAGAGCAGTCCCTCCGCTGTGCCAGTGGTCCAGGACCCCTGCTATCTCGGGAGTCCCTCAGGCTCTGAAGCTCGTCCACAATCTGCCCCTCTCCTTCAGATACAAAAGCAGGATCTCCCAAAATTGTGCCCGCATCACATTTTAGACATGGGGGGAAAACACTGATGGGACCTTTTATCCGCTTCCCAGAAATATTTAGTCCAGCATTTTAACACCAGGACGTTCTGGTTCAGTTTCCAGATGAAATCCTTTTTGCCCTCAGAGAAAAGTAAATTCGAATGTCATCGGCAAAAAAGTACAGGATCTAGAATGGGGAGTCATCCTAGAGGAACTCCATGAGGGGGCAGCTGCAGCAGGAGAGAGGACATGGAGAACGTCCAAACAGAGAGAACCTTTATCAGAACAGAGCCCTCTGATATTCACATGGGCTCTAAAGGAACCATGAAAACCCGATAGTCAGCGGTGTCAAAAGAAAAAGTCCAACAGAACCCTCTAGTGAAGAACCAGAACAGCAGAACGTCCAACATCAGCTGTTGAACGCTCCTCATTAAGTGGAAAGAACATTTTTATTGTTTAGGTTCAAACCAACTATTTTTAAGGGTCTCATCAAAGTCTAAAGCCTCGTTTTTTTTAACGTTTTCTTTACTAAATCTTTCATTTCCGCATAAATTTATTTTTAGCGAGGTCTACAAGAGCAGCGCTTTTATTTTGAAAATAAAGCGGAAGTGACTTTCCAGCTCTGGTCTGACTGCCTGTACACGTCACAGCGCTGGTGGCGACGTCACCAAGCAGGGTTCTTCATGTCCTCGCGCCAGATGCCGGTATCAGTACACGCGAGTCATCCTGCTGTCGTTGAGCGCGTGCGGTTCTCTCTGTCATCTGCTCCGGCCTCGTGCCAGCGGGACGTCAGCTGGTGCCCGCGAACGCGCGAGACCTCATGGATCTGCTGCAAACGGCGGAGGCGGCGGCGGAACGCATGCGCAGCTACCGCAGCGACGAGACCGGCTGGGTGGTCTGTAAGAAGTCGGTGAGTGCCTCTCCCGGTACCGAAGGCTCGCGGGCATGGCGCCGTCATTTGTGAGGACCACGCAGAAACGGTTCAGGTGCGGCTTCACGGATGCGTGGGCGCATCAGGCCGGGGGGCGGATCAAAGTCCGGTTTACCGGGGATGAGTCACACCACCAGAACCCGCCTCTAAAACGTCTATGACATCATGTGACCTGCGGTTCTCCATCATGTTCCTCATCCTAGATGTTCTCATGGTTCTTTATCGCGTTCTTCATCCTAAATGTTCTCACGGTTTTTCACGTTCCTCATCCTAAATGTTCTCACGGTTCTCCATCACGTTCCTCATCCTAGATGTTCTCACGGTTCTCCATCACGTTCCTCATCCTAGATGATGTTGCTGTTCTTTATCACGTTCCTCATCCTAGATGTTCTCACGGTTCTCCATCACGTTCCTCATCCTAGATGATGTTGCTGTTCTTTATCACGTTCCTCATCCTAGATGTTCTCACGGTTCTTCATCACGTTCCTCATCCTAGATGTTCCTGCAGTTCTTTATCGTGTTCTTCATCCTAAATGTTCTCACGGTTCTCCATCACGTTCCTCATCCTAGATGATGTTGCTGTTCTTAATCACGTTCCTCATCCTAGATGGTCTCACGGTTCTTCATCACATTCCTCATCCTAGACGTTCTCATGGTTCTTCATCACATTCCTCATCCTAGATGTTCTCATGGTTCTTCATCACGTTCCTCATCCTAGATGTTCTCACGGTTCTGCATCCTAGATGATTCTGTTGTTCTCCATCATGTTCCTCATCCTAGATGTTCTCATGGTTCTTTATCGCGTTCTTCATCCTAAATGTTCTCACTGTTTTTCACGTTCCTCATCCTAAATGTTCTCACGGTTCTTCATCACGTTCCTCGTCCTAGATGTTCCTGCAGTTCTTTATCTTGTTATTCATCCTAAATGTTCTCACGGTTATCCATCACGTTCCTCATCCTAGATGATCTTGCTGTTCTTCATCACGTTCCTCATCCTAGATGTTCTCATGGTTCTTTATCACGTTCTTTATCCTAGATGTTCTCACGGTTCTTCATCACGTTCCTCATCCTAGATGTTCTCATGGTTCTTCATCACGTTCTTCACCCCAGATGTTCTCACGGTTCTTCATCACGTTCCTCATCCTAGATGGTCTCACGGTTCTTGATCACGTTCCTCATCCTAGATGTTCCTGCAGTTCTTTATCACATTCCTCATCCTAGATGTTCCTGCAGTTCTTTATCACATTCCTCATCCTAGATGTTCTAACGGTTTTTCATCACGTTCCTTAACCTAGATGTTCTTACGGTTCTTTATCACGTTCCTCATCCTAGATGTTCTCACGGTTCTTCATCACGTTCCTCTTCCTAGATGATCCTGCTGTTCTTCATCACGTTCCTCATCCTAGATGTTCTTATGGTTCTTCATCACGTTCCTCATCCTAGATGTTCTTATGGTTCTTCATCACGTTCCTCATCCTAGATGTTCTCATGGTTCTTCATTACATTCTTCATCCTAGATGTTCTCATGGTTCTTCATCACGTTCCTCATCCTAGATGTTCTTACGGTTCTTCATCACATTCCTCATCCTAGATGTTCTCACGGTTCTTCATCACATTCCTCATCCTAGACGTTCTCACGGTTCTTCATCACATTTCTCATCCTAGATGTTCTCACGGTTCTACATCCTAGATGATTCTGTTGTTCTCCATCATGTTCCTCATCCTAGATGTTCTCATGGTTCTTTATCGCGTTCTTCTCCTAAATGTTCTCACTGTATTTCACGTTCCTCATCCTAAATGTTCTCACGGTTCTCCATCACGTTCCTCATCCTAGATGATCCTACATTCTTCATCGCGTTCCTCATCCTAGATGTTCTCACGGTTCTTCATCACGTTCCTCATCCTAGATGATCCTACATTCTTCATCGCGTTCCTCATCCTAGATGGTCTCACGGTTCTTCATCACGTTCCTCTTCCTAGATGTTCCTGCAGTTCTTTATCACGTTCCTCATCCTAGATGGTCTCACGGTTTTTCATCACGTTCCTCAACCTAGATGTTCTCATGGTTGTTTATCACGTTCCTCATCCTAGACGTTCTCACGGTTCTTCATCACATTCCTTATCTTAGATGTTCTCACGGTTCTTCATCACGTTCCTCATCCTATATGTTCTTATGGTTCTTCATCACATTCCTCATCCTAGAAGTTCTCACGGTTCTTCATCACGTTCCTCATCCTAGATGTTCTTACGGTTCTTCATCACATTCCTCATCCTAGAAGTTCTCACGGTTCTTCATCACGTTCCTCATCCTAGATGTTCTTACGGTTCTTCATCACATTCCTCATCCTAGATGTTCTTACGGTTCTTCATCACATTCCTCATCCTAGAAGTTCTCACGGTTCTTCATCACGTTCCTCATCCTAGATGTTCTCATGGTTCTTTATCACATTCCTCATCCTAGATGTTCTCATGGTTCTTCATCACGTTCCTCATCCTAGATGTTCTCACGGTTCTTCATTACGTTCCTCATCCTAGAAGTTCTCACGGTTCTTTATCACGTTCTTCATCCTAGATGTTCTCATGATTCTTCATCACATTCCTCATCCTAGATGTTCTCATGGTTCTTCATCACGTTCCTCATCCTAGATGTTCTCACGGTTCTTCATTACATTCCTCATCCTATACGTTCTCACGTTTCTTCATCACGTTCCTCATCCTAGATTCTCTCACAGTTCTTTTGTTATGTTCTTCATCGTAGATGTTCCTGCGGTTCTCCATCATTCCTGTGAACCATAGCAGAACCATATGTCATCTCTTGTTCTGCTTGTTCCTCAGAGAACTTTACATTTCCGTCTGTAAACATGTTGGAGGTTCTACAAACATCCTGTGACTTCTAGGTGACATCCAATCACAGAGCCGTGTGGTACACCACCACTGATCCTCGTTTAGGTCCGGGTTGTATGTCAAGAAGACTGCTATCAGAAGTTCTGGTTCTTCTGGACTTCTTCCTGTGACTGTTGTGAATGTTCTTGCGGTTCTCTGGTCACATCCTCTGCTGTCTCCCCACAGAACCTGGTGG
This sequence comes from Oryzias curvinotus, assembly GCA_023969325.1. Taxonomy (NCBI): domain Eukaryota; kingdom Metazoa; phylum Chordata; class Actinopteri; order Beloniformes; family Adrianichthyidae; genus Oryzias; species Oryzias curvinotus. The sequence continues at coordinate 31,196,063 of CM043708.1, forward strand.
TGGTGTCGTGGCGTCCTTCGTCTGAGTTCCCAGGAAAAGTGTGAGAAACTTTTTTTTGTTTCTGGAGAGGCTCTGGTTTTGTTCTGCTGTTCTAACCTGGACTCCCTGAAAAAGAACCAAACTTGGCTCCATCTGAAGGGTCTGCACAGAACTAGGATCAGAGGGGTTCTTCAAACCATAACCATTTGATTATGTAACAATAGAACTCGACGATGAAGAGATGCTTCATCAGGGTCTACGCTCCCAAAAACCCTGGGGGACATGGTCCTGGTCCAGGATCCTTTGGATGTGAGGAAGAGCGGTTTTTGTCAGACTCATCCTTAGAACGGGGGCAGGATGTCCGTCCTCTGCAGTGAGGTTGGAGGTCAGGAGGTGCAGCAGAGAAGACCAAAGCATTCTGGGAGGACCTCTCTGCTCCTCCATAACCCCGCTGAGCTTCCTGAAACCTTAGGGTCATGACTCTCCACTGCCCCCTGAAGGCTGAACAGGGAACTTCAGTCCTAACGCTGTGATCCAAACACAACAAAATCTGTCGGTTCTGAAATGCTGATGAAAAATCACCAAATCAAAGTCACAAAAATAATTTTGTTTTCCACTAAAACCCCCGACCACCAGCTGGCGGCACAGCGGTTCAGCTCTGCAGCCAACAACCAGAACCGCCTTGGACAGATTGGAACTGTGTAGCCTCGCCGGTGTTAACTCCTGAACTGAAAACTGTACAACTCAGTTTAACCTGGGATGAGTACTGGAAATCTGGGCCGAGTTGGTGCCAGTACCATTAAAAACAGATTTTGGAGCTCCGTGGCGAGTGAGGCGGTGCAGGCGCGCAGCGCAAAGCTTCAGCCAAAACGCTGAAGGCAAAGCGGGTCAAAGTTCTGCTGAACTTCACAACAAAAATGTCTAATTCAGCGATCTGATGGATCAGACTTAGACCGAGGGTTAGACATGTCTGCTCACGCCTCATAAAACCACACCGGTATCTTTGGGGTTTCCTCACCGTTTCCTGCTGTGTGACCCTCCCACAGCTACAAGGGGGAGGGGCTTATCAGTGCCAGTCCTGACAGAGTGTGGGAGTGTCTGAAACCAGAGCCGGACGGCCTTAGAGTCAAGTGGGACACCAATGTGAAAAAGTTCCAGCTGCTGGAGGAGATCTCTCAGGTAAGAAAGTTCTGCTGGGGTAAGGTTCTGAAGTTCTGCATGTTTTTAGTTCTGAGGTTCTGCAGATGGAAAGTTCTAAAGTTCTGCATGTTTAAAGTTCTGAGGTTCTGCAGGTGGAAAGTTCTGAGGTTCTTCAGCTGACCACAGGAGGCGGAGCCTATTTGGTTACACGTCGAATAGAAAACAATGCAGCTTTTTGGGGGTTTTTTTGTCAATCACGCCTGGGTTTTCTTAAATCTGGACTTTTTTGGGTTTGCACGGTTTGACTCCGCCCTTTCCTCCTCCCCCCCAGGACGTGTCTGTCTGCAGGACCGTCACCCCCTCTGCGGCCATGGGCATCATCTCCCCCCGAGACTTTGTGGACGTGATCGCGGTGAGGCGCTACGAGGACAGAACCTTCTCTTCAAACGGTGAGGGGGCGTGTCCTTTTATGGGAGGGGTGTTTCTGACCCCACCTGGTGCTGAGGTGAGTGGGAGGGGCCTGTAAACCTTCATGACTCCCATTTGTCTTCAACCAGCCACCAATGTGGTCCACCCCAGCTGCCCCCCACAGCCCGGTTACGTGAGAGGATTCAACCACCCCTGTGGCTGCTTTTGTGTCCCTGTGGCTGGGTAAGCCACGCCCCCACTCCACCTCAGGCGGCGCCCCGCCTGCAGCTCACACTCTGAGGTTCTTGTCTTCCAGTGACCCCAACAGAACCCAGGTGCTGAGCTTCTTCCAGACGGACCTGGGAGGGCTGCTGCCCCGCTCCGTGGTGGACTCCTTCTTCCCGTCCAGCATGATGGACTTCTACGGCAACCTGACCAAAGCAGCTCTGGCGCTCTGACTCCTGTGGGGGCGGAGCTTCGGCCAATCTGAACAACACAGCACTTAGAGCAGACGAGGGGTGGTGGAAGACCTGTTGGTTCTGTCTGGGTGTCATTGTGTTTAGGGAATGGTTGTTTGCATGTGTTGTTTTGTGTGTTTGTACATTCAGCCACTAGTCCAAAGCCTCCTCTTCCTCACCTGTACAGCAGGTGTGCTGCGTCTTCTTCGTCTCTGTTCTGCTCATACATTTCAATAAAGATTTTATCCCTTGTGCTATCCTATGACCCCCCCCTTCCATTGAGGTGTTCTCCTACCATGACAAAGGTGGATAAAGGTGGAGAGGATTTCATGTAATCCATGGACACCAGTGAAGATCACAAATCATTGAAGAACAAAGGTTCAGAGCTCTGTCTAGTGGGTCTATTGGGTCTAGATTACCCCCACTCCCAAAGTTTAGCTCAGGCAGTAGAGCAGGTCGTGCAACAACTGAGGGGGTAGTGGATTGATCCCCACTCTCCCCAGCCAGCTGTCAGCCCCGAGCGCAGCCAGCCTCCCCCCAGGGGATGCGGCAAATACGGAGAAAGAATGTCCCCATTGTGGGATCAATAAAGTAAGGTGCCTAGGATAGCACAAGGGTTAAATAGAAACCGTTATTCCTGTGAATGAGATTTCACATCAGCTGACCATCAGAACCATCGACTGCATCTGAGAACTGGGCTGAGTGGCCTCGCCCCCCTCGTATTCCAAACAGGAAGTGGCTCCAAGAAGCCAAACTCCCACAGACCCTATGGAGAAACAAGCAGCTGTTCCTCAGAAGAACCGTTCTGAGGAACATGGGAGAATAAACCAAAGCAAAGTGGAACAGCAGGATTTATTGATGGGCTACAACTGGATCTACGGTCTGGCTGGAAAAATATTGTAAGAGAAAAAGTACAGGGACTCAAACCACCAACAGCTAAGGACTGGATGAACACGGTTCACTGTCTTTGTCTGAAAATGCAGATGGACACTTTCTATTGGACATGGTCCAAGTGGACAGAGGATGTTAAGCCAAGCGCTACAGATATAATGTAGAATGATAATAAATGTGATTTGTGTGTGTGATTAAGAGCAATGGAAGTAATTGGTCCAAGTTCTGATGTTCATAACCCTTGTTCTATCCTAGGTAGTTTAACATTGGGAGTGGGGTCATCTAGACCCACTAGACCACACGTGTCAAACTCAAGGCCCGGGGGCCAAATGTGGCCCTCCATGTCATTTTATGTGGGCCTCGAGAGCATAAAAGTTTTTAATTTCTTAAAATAAGAAATAAAAATTGGTGTGTATTTATTCATATCCAGGGGGAATCAGACTTGAAATATCAGATTGGGCGACTAAACATTAGGACTTAAACACTGTCCATATAACCTAACCTGACAGAATCAAATGTAAAGGATTTATGCTAGAATAACAAGCAAACATGCTTTCTATGCACCTGGAATTGTCACTTTAAAAAGTTATAATAAATAAATAATGAGTTATTTAACATTAAGGAGTAGTTACATTTATTTTTCATTACATTTAGTTACCTGTATCAGTTATATCTGGCCCTTTGAGGACAACCGTTATGCTGATGTGGCCCTCAGTGAAAATGAGTTTGACACATGTGGACTAGACAGTGGGGTCATCTAGACCCACTAGACAGTGGGGTCATCTAGACCCACTAGACAGTGGGTCATCTAGACCCACTAGACAGAGCTCTGAACCTTTGTTCTTCAATGATTTGTGATCTTCACTGGTGTCCATGGATTACATGAAATCCTCTCCACCTTTATCCACCTTTGTCATGGTAGGAGAACACGTCAATGGAAGGGGGGGGGGTCATAGGATAGCACAAGGGTTAAATGAACAAAAATGTTAAAAAGGGAAAAGCACCTCTTTGGATTCAAATACTTTCCAAGTAATATTTCAATCTAAAGAAAAACCCAATAAAAGATTAAATGTAAAAAATAAACAGGACCCGTGTGACTTGGTAGACTGCTTTGGAACCCGTCTGTGTGGATCTTAGGGTGAGGTTCTCTAACAAGAACCTCAAAGAAGATGTGATCTCGGTGGACTTTATGTAGCCCTTGTGCTATCCTATGGAGTCCAGATGACCCCCCCCCCCTTCCATTGAGGTGTTCTCCTGGACCAGCAAAGATAAACTCTCTACTAACCAAACCACTTACCTGTCTCCTCCTTCCGGGTTTCAGCGTCTGACAAAGGTGGATAAAGGTGGAGAGGATTTCATGTAATCCATGGACACCAGTGAAGATCACAAATCATTGAAGAACAAAGGTTCAGAGCTCTGTCTAGTGGGTCTAGATGACCCCACTCCCAACGGTAAAGTACCTAGGATAGAACAAGGGTTACAGCAGGGCCACTCATTCCTGGTCCTCTAGATCTACCACCTGCCTTATTCCTGTTCTCCCTGCAGTGCTAGCTGCTGATTACCTGGACCAGGTGGGTTCATTCAGTCAGAATCTGGAGACATCTGATTGAGCTAATTAGCAGCTAGCAGGGCTTGGAGATCTGGAAAACAGTCAGGGTGGTAGATCTCCAGGACCAGGACCAAGCAGTCCTGATGTAGAGGATCTGCAGTTCCTCATAGCCTCAAGGTTTTCAGACTTCAGTCCTGTGAGGCGGGGCTTAAACCCACAGGTAGCTTCAGGTAACTTTACCTCCTATTAAGGACAGATGATGAACAGCCTGAAGAAGCAAGTCCTCCTGCAAACCTAAACAGCCCCTGTCTGTGTCTGGTCCTCCTGCTGTCCAGCGTAGCAGAACTTCTGGACTCAGATAGAACTTCAAAAAGTTGGAACCTATATTTACAAAAAAGCAGGACCTTCAGACATGGGCTCTATGGCGGCGGAACCGCCTTTAGCCTGAAACCAGGATGGAGACGTGATCCGGGCTGCAGGTCAGCTGTGAGGAACCGCCGAGAAGATCAGCACAGGAACCTGAAGGAGCGGGATGACCCATCAGATCTTCCTGCTCCTGAGTCCATGAAAGCCTCTGACAAGAAGCTCAGAGGGACAGAAGGTCCAGCTCGGAGGTTCTGTGAAGGAGGACGAAGAACCGGACTGAGTAGACACGAGTTATCGGGTCAGCTCGGTGTCCGCCATTCTGGCAGTTCCCCTTCAGGTCTCAGCTGTCCTGGGGCGTGGCCTCCCTCCTCCGGACCAGCACAGTGAGCGGGCCCTGCGGCAGAACCTTGATGGTGTTCCAAGCCTCAAAGCGGGTCATGTCCTGCAGGTCCACGCCCCCCACCACCAGCAGCTCATCCCCACGCCGCAGCCCGCTCTGCTCCGCCGCTCCACCTGAAATACATCACCTGTCAGCCAGCGCTCCCAGACCTCTGGTGGGAGGGGTAGAAAGTGTAAGCCCCTCCCTTAACCTTCCAGGGAGGGGGAGTCTCCTGACTTCCCTCTCTAGTCTACAGGACTCGGTCCTCGTGTTCTGTATTTTCTTTGACTCGGCATCACTGACTGCAAGGACCAGATGGTTTCTGGAAAAGTCATCAACATTTGTAAACACCGAGGACCCGGCGAGAATTCATCTTGGGTATAGTAACCCCCCCCAAAAGACGATGACATCACAGCGAGCGATACAGCAAAAAAACAGAGAAACCAAAAATCGCTTATGGAGCCAAAAAAAATTAAAATACAGTAACGAAAGCAAAACACGTGTCGGGGATATCCAAAGGAAGGTTTTAAATTATTATGGGATGCCCAAACGACCTACAGCTTGGTGGACATTTTTTAGTTTGACATTGGGCGATTTTCGTGTTTTTTGACAATATAGGAAATCGACATTTTAGCTAAAATGTTTACAATTTACTAACAAAACCAATGTAACCTTGTTGGAGATATCCAAAAGAAGTTTTGAAATCATTATGGGATGGCAATTTTGTGCCAAAATCTGATATTTAGCGACGATCACGTTTTTCCAATATATGGGAAAATGAACTTTTTGTTGAGCAATTTTGACAAAATTTTACACACGCTACTAGCTTACATCTACAATGACCCTTGGAGTTTTGGCGACCTTTGACCTCGGGAAAAGGCAGCTATCTCAAATTTAAAAAAAGGCACCGTTAGTACCAGATACAAATGAAAACTGGTGGTTGGGATTTTCCTCGATCAATTCCTAGCAGCCTGACAGAAACAGAGAGGCGAGTCAGATGCTACAGTGGCTGCTCAGCAACGTATGAATAAAGTTTCCTCCTTTCAACACCTGGATGTGCTGCATTTCTTATTTGCGGTATGTTTCCATCTCGACTGGAATGATAGTTTCTATGTTTGGTCTCGGAGCTTCTTCCCGAGATCGTCTTTGTGAAGCCCTTTTGAACGGAATCACCTGATAGAAGAAAGTCCGTCATGAAATAAAAGCGTTTGGTGGATGGGAGGAGCCGAACAGATGAACTTTCACAGCTCAGGAGGGAAACTGGACGCTCCACTTGGAGGACGACAGGTACACCCACCTTCACAGATCCTGTTGATGAGCAGAGGTCTGTCTCCATGAATGGAGCCTTTCCCGCCCTCCAAAGTGAAGTCGACGCCCCCAGCTCCTTTCTCCAGCTCTATGCTCACCAGCGCCCCCTGCTCTTCTGCTGCAACACAGCAGACATGCAGGTCAGGCAGCGTTCACTGGTGCTGAGTGTCTCTGAGTCTGGACTCACCTGCAGAAGCAGCGTCTTCTCCTTCAGAGGCTCCGCCTACCTCCTGCGCCCTCTTGCAGATGACAACAACAGCCAGCTTCAGGCTGCGGGCCAGACGCAGAGCAGCAGTGGCGGCGGCGTGTGTGACGTCCTGCAGGGCCTGACCATTGATGGACAGAAGCTGATCCCCAACGTGGATAGTTCCTTCCTGTGCCGCCAGACCGCTGGGAAAGACTCTGTGGACCTGAAGAAGGCTGACTCACGCCTGGTTCTGGACTCAACGTCTCTAACCTCCCTCAGCACAGGGAGCCAGGGCCCCCCATGGAGGAACCAAGAGCCTCCACCCACTGGATGACCCCTGGCACCCACCCACGGCCGCTCAGAGGAAATCCACACATAAGCCAGGAGAGCATGCAAACTCCACTCAGAAAGAACTCTGCTGGGATTTGAACCATCAACTGTTCATGAGACCTGGACTGACTGAGTGTGACCCCCCCATAGAAAACATTTACTTCCACATCCAATCGAATGAAGTCAACTAGTCGCCATTTTTCACGACATGGACGCCGGCATGTTGGAACCACACCTCACCAGTAAGCAGTGAGTGATCAAATGAGCAAATTATTATAACATTGGATACAAACATAGTAGGAATGTGGGCGTGGTAAGCAAAAATCCTCCGTTGCTATTGAAATCCAAAAGTAAACTTTTTCCGATTCGTCTAAAACTGACATCCATCTATTCATTATCCCCAGGCAACCAAAACATAAAATGGTTGCTATGGAGAAACATTAACAGAAAAGCCGCCATTTTGAAAAAAGTGGACTTTCTGGGCTGCACGGTGGTGCAGTGGTTAGCGCTCTTGCCTCACAGCAAGAAGCCCCCCGGTTCAAGTTCCGGCTGAGGGACGTGAAATACAACATCACTGGGGGACCTTTCTGTTCTCTCCGGGGTCTCCGGCTTCCTCCCACCACCCAAAAACATGCTTCATAGGTTTATTGGCAACTCTAAATTGTCCATAGGTGTGAGTGTGAGAGTGAATGGGTGTGTGATTGTGGACACTCTACCCTGCGACAGACTGGCGACCTGTCCAGAGCATCCCCTGCCTTCGCCCAAGTGGCCGGGATAGGCTCCAGCAGCCCGTGACCCCGAAAGGGACAAACAGAGTAGAAAATGAATGAATGGATTTTCTATCAACTTATAGAATGTAGCTCTGACCAGTATTAGAATCCTAACCAATGTGTTTATGCTGATGGCAATGCTAGCACTTTTAGCCACATTAGCATATCTAACACAGTTAGCACAATTACCATCTAAAGCATGGACGCCACCATGTTGGAACCAGACGTCATCAGTTAGCAGTGATTGGTCCCAGCTGATCTGAGTCATTGTTTCTGTGGCAACCACTCTCAGCGATCAGGAGTGGGCTTATTGGACGGCCACACACCTTCCACTTGAAAGCGGGGTACACAAAAATCGGTCAGATGTTTTGAACATTGAACGTGGGGTCCAGCAGGCTCCACCTACTCTTGGTCAGTTTAAACTTGAATAACTTGACCTACAGAAAAATGTTTTAAAAGGTACGCGAGCCAGAATGTCTATTCTGACCAAAAGAACCACTGAGGAACAGCTGTTTATTTCTCTATAGAAGTCTGTTGGATTTTGGCTTCTTGGAGCCAACCTCAGGGGGGCGGGGCCCCTCAGTCCATTTCTCAGATACAGTTGATGGTCAGAACCAAGACCTATGAGGAGAGCGTGCTGCCTGCTAGGTGTTGTAGCAACTCCCGTTCTTTCATTACTAACATGTTTTCAGACTAAAACCCAGATTTGGGGGTCCAGCTTACTGTGAGGGCTTTGCTCTCCAGGTCACAGCCTCCGGCGATGCTGAAGCCAAGCCCCGCCCCCTCGTCTTTCAGCATAATCACCATATGTATGTCCATGAGATGCTGCAGAGAGAAGAGCAGGTCAGCATCAGACTTTGACTCAGACTCTAAGAGTCCAGAACGTCTCACCTTTACAGCTTCTTCATCCAAAACCTCAATGTTTTTGATCCACGTCTGTATGTCCTCTGAAGGAATGATTGACAGGACAGCATCAGCGCAGGTGGAGCGGCGAGGCTCCGGCTTTGATCCGTGTTCTATGGCACAGTCCCTCAAAGAGGCCAGGCTGGTTTTAAAAGACAGACACGAATCAGACCAAATTCCTCTGAGGAGGAACGCAGAAGCAAAAGCAGAATTCTCACCTGACAGAAAAGCCCAGAGGGGAGGGGTCCAGCTCAGACCCCGGAGGGGAACCAACAACCTCAGCAAAGGACAGACAGTTGTGGGTCAAAGCAGCAGAGTCCATGAGGGCCTGAGAAACCTGAGGAACATCAGGAACATCTCAAGAACAGAACACCTGGAACTTTTGGAGGACGCCCCCCCCCCACCAGCACCCCCCACCCCCACCAGCACCAAACAGCACACCACCCCCATCACCAGGGGCTCCAACAGCTTCATATGTGTGTGGGGGGGGGCACAGGAACAGGAACCCTGGCTACAGTTCTGTAGTTGTAGCACCCCCTCCACCAGCACATTGCTGTCTCCTTCAGGAACTCCAAATAAGGGCTGCAGTTTTTCTAACCTGGGTACTGAAGGTCAGGATCCTTCCAAACGCTTCTCCATCCTGGGGGGTCATGGCCCGGCTCTCTGTGGGAGGGTCAGAAGGGACTTGCTCTGCATCCCTGCATGTTTCTGCTGCAGATGCAGAGGCATCAGCACATACTGGGGGCGGGTCTGGGGGCGGAGCCTCATTAGATGGCTGACAGGAAGAAGAACCCGCTCTCGCCGACTCAGCTTCTTCGGGATATTTCTGCAGCGAGGAGGCTTCAGCAGAAACGGCCATGTGGCTCTGCTTCCTCACAGATGGCTGTGCGTCTGGCTGCCTCTGTGCTGGGAATCGAACATCTTGATCTCCACGTGAGGTGCAGTGGACCTCCTTCTCCACTGCAGGAAGGACGCTGCAGGGGGCTACGGGCCTCCTGATGGCCCCCTTCTCTCCACCCTCAGGACTGGAAAAGTTCTCAAAGGAGTGGATCTTCTGTTTGATGGACTTGTGGGCTGCAGGGGGTGCAGACCGCCCCCCAAAGCTTCTTCTGAAGACAGCAGAGGTCTTCAGCTCAGAGTGGGGCTTCTCCTGGTCTTGGCCATCCCTCATCTTCTTCAAACTCTGGGAAAACCACGTAGGTTTTGGGGCCACTGGGGGGCCCTTCTTTGGTTCTGCGGCTTTTGGGGCCGCATCTTCTGTGGGGGTGCTGTTCAGTTCCAGGATGTTCTCCTCATCTGTCATGGCAGTAGAGCTGCTGTGGAGACGTTCTCTTCTAGGCTGACGGGAGGGGTAGACGTAGGTGGGTTCTTCTGGGGGGGTGTCTGAAAGGCGGACCCAGGGGTTCTGCAGAGGAACATCCACACAGACTTGTCTCTGAAGAGCCGCCTTCTGAGAGTCGAGAGCGTCTGAAGGACCTGCAGAGCAAACACAGCAGATATCACTGACGAGTGACCGGGGGGGGGGCTCCAACAGGTTCATATGTGTGTGTGTGGGGGGGGGGGGCACTGGATCAGGAACCCTGGCTCCAGTTCTGTGGTTGCTGAACACCCCCCAAGCAGGAATGCTGCCTCACATGAATGCGGTCTGAGTCGGGGGGGGGGGGGACAAAGAACTCACACCCCTCAACAGAGGAAGGAGGACCCTCAGCCCCCCCCAAAGGAAGTCCAGCATGCACAGCCAGCACTGAAATGTGATGGAGTGGGGGCGTGGCCTCACAGCAGGTGAGTTTACCTGTGAGCTGCAGCTGGAGGGAAAACTCTCCGTCTGGATGAGAGGACGACTCTGCGCCGCGCTTCGCCGCTTCTGCTCTTCCTGCTTCCTTCTGGTACAAACAGGAAGTGACACGTCAGCCTCAGACGTGCACGCTGCTTCTGCACGTGCATGGCACTTTGACAGCACGTGCACTGCATGTACGGGCAAAACTGGCATAACATCTGCATGGGGGGAGCAGGTACCTCAATACTGTAAACCTGAGAGGAAGTGTTCAGGCAGTTGGGGGGGGGCAGGTGCAGAATCATCCCCCCTCCCTCCCCCACACTCAGAGGAAGTATCAGAAGCTCAAGAGTTTTCCTTATAAGGAGGGGAGCCCACTTCCTCCTCAGCAACACTGCCCCCCCCCCCTCCAGTAGGGGGGGGGTCCAAACTTTTTAATTCTAAATCAGTTTAATCCAAGTTTTCTCTACTTTTTTTTTAATGACAACCGAACGGAACCCACAAACTGAACAGAAGGTCTGGATCCGGATCAGGGAAGGGCGTCGGCCTAACAGCACAGCTGCAGGTTTACCTGCCATCCAGAGGGGGGCGCCACCCCCAGTCCTGTGACGTCTGGAGCAGGAGAGCCTCGGCTGGAGCTGCTGGAGTCCCCGCTGTAGCCGTCCTCGGGGGCGGAGTCCTGCTGCCAAGAACGCCAGCGCTGCTCCACCCACACCCTGCTGGAGGACTGTACACACATGCACACACACACACACATGCACACACACACACACCGATACCGGGGCATTGAGGCCGTTCCCAGCTCAGAACTCTGGAGCTGATTGATGGGTGGGTCAGACTCCCCCCACTGCTGACCTGTCTGCCTTTACTCTCCTCAGGTGTGTCCACGGAGGTGGGGGAGGGGTGGTGGTACATGTGGCGTTTGTGGTAGTGGGGGGGGCAGACATACTGGCGTCCGTTGGAGCTGTCACTCCAGGAGCGCGTCATGGTCTTCTGAACACATTTCTCAGGGCGGCGGTCCAACCTCTGCTGACTGTGGGGGAAACACGAGCCCCTGCAGGTTCCTGCCAGAACCGGAGCAGAACAGAACCACTAATGAGAGACAACCAATCCTCACCAGAATTTTACTCATGTTTGCTCTTTATGGACTGAACTAGTTGAGATGTGAAGCAGAAGGTGAAGCGGGTCATGTTTGGATTCCTGTTTGAACATGGAGGTTCTAAGTGTCCGGGTTCTGGACTTAGATTCAGGTTTGTGAATCCTCCCCCGCCGGGCTTTAGGCTCGGTCGAGTAAGAACCATTGACGATGTGGTTCTGGGAAGGTTCTTAGAGGCAGCAGACACCAGAACCAGCCTCATTTCCTCTGTGTGTGTGTGTGTGTGTGTGTGTGTGTGTGTGTGATGGGGGCGGGTCTTTCATTCTTCTGGACTTTCATGAAAAGAAATCCGAGGAGTTTGTCTTTTGGGCCTCCTAACCTGCAGAAGATGTTCTGCTTCGTGTTTGAGGAACAGTTGAGGTCACATGACGTAAGCAGCTATTACCGTCCATGCTCCAGTGGCTCCGCCCCCTCCTCAGCTGGCTGGGTTCCGTGGCCCGAGCGATGGCGTTCCTCAGCTGCCGCTCGGAAACCTGCGGCGCACAGCAGACCACCGTCTTTAAGCTGCTGTGTCTGGACGAGCTGCTCTGTTCTGAGTCGGCGCCGTACTTTGGGGTTTGGGTGTCGGCTGATGAGGATGTGGACCGGACCTGCTCTGCACGTGCTCAGAAGCGAGTAAACGTCGTTCAGCATGGTGCTGTGCACCACAGTGTTGTTGATCTCCACAATCTCATCTCCAAACCTGGAAGTCGAGTGGAACCGTCAGGACAGTTTCTTTTCACAGAACCTTGAGTCCAAACAGAACCGGATGAAGACGGATTTTTAACAACAACACAATGAAATGTCGTCAATAACAACCAATAAGTAAATATCTAAACTTGATGTTAAGTGAATTTTAAGCCAGTCTTTATCCTACTGAAGTGAACCTGCACTAGCGGTGACCTTTGACCTCATTTATAGTTCAGGCCCTTAAAGAAGCTGCAGGCAAGAGCGGCCCGAGCAGCGTGGGCTGCCTGCTGAACCAAACCTTCCATGGACTATCGATGAGGCTGATGACATTTACCGTCTCAGCTTTTCAAAATAAAAGAGCCTTAACTGTTTGTTACACTTTCATGATGATCGTTTTGAAGATCGGTTTTGTCTGAACCGTCACTCTGTGGGTTCAGGCCAAAACACGTGGTAGGTCCCAGGACGATCAGCATTCAGACCTGAGGGGGCCTGGACTCACCGCAGCCGGCCGTCCATGTGCGCCGTGGATCCCGGTGAGAGGGTGTGGACGTAGATCCCAGCACATCCGCTGTCAGAAGGAACGCAGCACAGTCCGATCCCCAGACCAACTCCGGCCTCTGAGACCAGACCAACAGACTCAGTTTGTGCTCAGCCTGTGGCTCCTCCCCCTTCATGAGAGCACCAAGAAGCAGACGACTGCAGAAGACGGAGATCTGCAGACGTTCTGCAGATCTGGATCCTTGCCCCCACAGATAACGCTTTCATCCTCTGCTCTCAGCAAACGGCACCAATACAGTCCAAATAAAATGGACTGGCTGTGAGAAGGACCAGGAGGAGGTCTGGACCGGATCTTTCAGATGGATCCACCTCCCTCTGATCTGCTTCAGCTGCTTTGTCTTCATTTTTTTCTGAACTGTAACTCCATCTAACCGCTTTCATAAATGTTCCACCTGAACACCCGTCACATTCTCGCTGCAGGGGTGCAGCTGTTCTGAAATTCAGAACCTGGTTCCTGAGAACCAAATGCCCCTGTGGTCACAGGGTTAGGGTTAGCTTCAGCCTCAGGTTCAGCCTGCAGCCCGGCTGATCGTCTGCTTTAAGCAGTTGGAGCAGAGTTCTGGACGGTTCGACCTGGACAGGTTCTGCTGCCTCTGAACCCCTTTACAGTCTCACTTTCTGCTTTCATGAAGGGTTCCACACCTGAATGGAAGGAAGGAGAGTCTGCTGCAAAGATTTGTGGGGTTCTGACCTTTCTGCAGGACCACCTCCATCATGACCCGGTCTCTGGGCTTCACTGTCAGACTTGGCCCACTTCCAGACCCGCTGCAGTCGACAGCACATCTGGAACCGACTCCAGCCTCGCCTGCAGCCAAGCTGAGGGACCGTGGCTCCTGTCCGCACGGGCCCCCTCCACGTAGGGTGGTCCTCACCACCAGAGTCAGGAGCCCCTTTCTGACCTGCTGCAGAAACACAGACCATCATTCAGCTGTACAGGGCGGGGCGGGGCAGGGCGCGGGGGGGCTGGTCGTTCTGGGATGGAGTTTCCTCCATCACAGTGCAACTGTTTTATTCAGACACTTCTTTGTTTCAGCTCTAAGAAGAATGTCTTGGTGAGCAGAACCGCCGACCTGGACTGAAGTCAGAGTGTTCCTGTCAGTGTGGATCTAAAAACCAAATCCTGAAGATAATCTTACTTTGAACTTCTGCAGAGCTTGACTGTGAGTCAGACCATGAAGGGCCTCTCCGTTCACCTCCAAGATCTGGTCTCCTGCACACAGATGGGCGGAGCTCAGGCTACTGGAGGAGGACATCTTCATACCCTCAGATGGTTCTGCGGCTTCGTGCCGACCTTCATGCTTGGTGTTCACGTGAACCGGCGTGACGCGTGCTCACCCTGCTGCAGCCGTCCGTCTGCCGCGGCTGCTCCTGCGGGGAAGATGGTCTTCACATAGATGCCCATCGGTCCATGCAGGCTGTCCCTGCCCCCCACAATGCTGAAGCCCAGACCCTGAGGAGTTGATCCAACAACAACAGGAAAAAAACTGCTGTAAGTAGTTCAGAGGGAACTGGTCCTAGTCCAGAACCCTGACGGTCAACGGGACTGAGGGGCTCTTCAAGACCCTCTGCGTGACGGGGAATGTCAGGGAAGTAAACCCACTAGCAGGAAGGAACGACTCGGAACCAGTTTCCAAAAACGAGAAGGCTTTAATGCCAAATTCACAAACATAAACTGGAGCATAGAAAGGAGATGCTCTGGCACAGAATCAAGAACAGCCATAGTTTAAATAGACCCAAACATAATTAACACAAAGTCAAAACATCTGTGACACACGCAGAGAGCCTCAGGAAGGAGGAGGGACTCTAAGAGAGACCACAGAGAGAGAAGGTCAGGCCATTTCATGACACTCTGAGGTCTTGGTGAGCCACTCGGTCCTGTTGACCTTCAGGGTTCTGGACTAGGACTGAATTACAGATGCTAACCCAGTCACACAATTGGTTCCACAACTCCAGGAAGACCCGGTTTAGCTAAATCCATTTCAGCAGCCCCTCTGACCAAAGAGAGCGGTTCTTTTTGGTTCTGAGTTGCTTACTTATGATTGACCTTTATTATCAGGACCTTGGCTCAGTGAGACACTTTTATTTTGTCAGATAACAGAGTTCCTGTTTCTCCTGTCAGAGTCAAACTGTGGTTACAGTTTGGCTGGTAGGTGGGAGGAGCTTGCCAGCCCCTTTTGTTTGTGTTTGTTTCTTTAAAGATTGAAGTGTCTTTAAGTGTTGTGGAGCTCATTGTCATAATTCCTTCATCATCGTCACTTTCTCTATTGTTGTGGTCATCAGCTCCAGTGTGGGTCTTCTTAGTTGTGTGGGGCGCCGTCTGCTGGTTTTCCAAAAATCCTGCCTTATCCTCTGCTGATTACCTGGATCAGGTGTGTTTATCTAAACAGTAGCTTCAGTGGCAGGGTGGTTGGAGACAATGTCGGATGCTGGCCCTCCAGGCTTGGACTTTGACACCTGTGTGGCTTCAAATAGACCACTCAGTGGCCGGGCTCTGCCTTGTGCCCAGGTGTATATACAGTGGGGCAAAAAGGTATTCAGTCAGCCAAGTTCTTCCACTTAAAAAGATGAGAGAGGCCTGTGTTTTGCATCATAGGTAAAGCACCAGATCTCAAACTCATAGAAAATCTTTAGAGGAAGTTGAAAGTCTGTGTTTCCCAGCAAAAGCCCCAAAGCATCAATGCTGTAGAGGAGATCTGCATGGAGGAATGGACCAAAACATCACTGCTGTAGAGGAGATCTGCATGGCGGAATAATAATAATTGGTTTATCGATGTGAGGAGATTGGAAAATCTATGGAGAAGAATAAAAGCCAATACAAGATTGTAATGGGTGACTTTAATGCAAAGGTTGGACAACATCATCAAAGGGACGGAGCGACAGTTGGAAAGTTTGGTCTTGGAGAATGGAACGAAAGGGGAACCAGACTGGTGCAATTTGCAAAATCAAAAGGTTTGAAGATCGGAAATACCTTCTATAGGAAGAGGAAGATCAGAAAATGGACCTGGATAAGTCCAAATGGCGAAACCAGGAATGAGATTGATTATATTTTGGCAAACAAAAACATGATCCAGAATGTCAATGTCATCAAAAGGGTAAACATCGGTAGTGATCACAGAATGGTCAGAAGTAAGATCAAAATGAATACAAGACTGGAAAGAATGAAAATGATGAGACCAAAAGGAGTGAAAGTAAACATCAACACCCTGAAACAAAAAGAAAATGAATTTCAACTGAAGTTCCAAAATCGCTTTGAAGCCTTGCAAGAAGAGGACAGTGTGGAGGAAATGGCACTTAACATCACAAAGACCATTAAGGAATGTGCCATGGAAACAGCAGGAAAAGAAGAAAGACGGCGAGAGGAGAAGCTAAAGCAGGAAACTAAAGAACTGCTGAAAGAAAGGAGAGCAATGGCAAAGAAAGATCTGAATGACCAAGAGAGAAGAGAGTACAACAAATTGTGTCAAACCATCAGGAAAAGATTGAGAGAAGGTCTTAGTTCTTAGAGTTCTTAGAGAGCACAACACCAGGCGAGTGAAAGAGGCAATTGAGAGTGGGAAAGGATTGAAGAGAGCAAAAGAAAAAGAAGGCTGCAAGGTTCTTGTATCAGCTTTGAAAGAGCAAGATGGAACGGTCATCACCAACAGAGAGAGAATTCTTGAGAGGTGCGCAGCATTCTATGAAACGCTATACAAAGATGCAGCCCAGAACATCAGAAAAGAAGAAGCAGAGGATGTACCATCAATCCTTGATAGTGAAATTGAGCATGCCATAAAAGGTATGAAGAATAACAAAGCACCTGGAGAAGATCAGATTGTGATTGAAATGCTAAAAGCCGGAGGTGAAGTTGTGAGATCGAAGCTGAGAACACTCTTCAATAAAGTGATAACTGAAGAAAAGGTACCCAACGAGTGGAAAAATGCCATTATAACACTCATATTCAAGAAGGGAGACAAGAAAGACCTTGCTAATTATAGACCAATCAGCTTACTCTCCTAAGTCTACAAACTCTTCATGAAGATCTTGAAGAATAGGATGAATAACAATCTGAGTGACCACCAGCCGCCAGAACAAGCTGCCTACAGAAGAGGTCATTCAACTATCGACCATCTGCAGTCAGTCGTGCAAATACTCGAGAAAACCAATGAGTATAAAATACCCATTTATATGGCGTTTGTAGACTATGAAAAAGCCTTTGATTCTATCCTGGACAAGGCTGTTTTTGAGGCGCTAAAACAACACAGCGTAGAGGAGAAGTACATCAACATCCTGAAAGAGACATATGATGGAGGCACTGCTCAGGTTCGGAACGAATCACATAGCTGAAAGATTAAGATCATGAAGGGAGTGCGGCAAGGAGACACCTTGTCACCAGTGATGTTCACAGCAGTGTTGGAAGAAATATTCAGGAGGATGGAAGCTGAAGCGGGAATTAACATCAATGGAGAGAGGATGAACAACCTGAGATTTGCAGATGATATCACCTTATTTGCAGAAAAGGAAGAGGATCTCAGCAAGCTGCTCAACGATCTGAACAAGGAAGGGAGAAAAGATGGCATGAAAATGAACAAAAAGAAAACCAAAATCATGTGCAATGAAATAGCAAGGAAAAGGAGAAGGAAAGGAATAATTGTGGATGGAGAACAACTGGAGGAGGTGGATGAGTACAAGTATTTGGGAAGACTGCTAACACCAGGAAATGAGATGGCGAAAGAAATAGACGAGAGAGTAACATCCGCTTGGAAGAGATTCGGACAGTACAGCACGTTTCTGAGAGATCAAAAAATGCCCATGTGTCTCAGTAGGAAGATCATGAACACTGTCCTACTGCCACAAATGACGTATGGAGCTGAGACATGGAAACTTACCAACCGCCAAAGAGAGAAACTGGCAGTCACCCAGAGGAGCATGGAACGATCAATGCTGGGTGTTACGAGGAGAGATAAGGTCAGGAACGAAGACTTAAGATCAAGAACAGGGGTGAAGGATGTCATCGAGAAAGTGATTGAAGCCAAAGGCAAGTGGGCAGGACATGTAACCCGAATGAAGAACCACGAATGGGCTAAGAAAACAACAGAATGGACTCTGTGGGACAGGAAGAGAGGAAGGGGAAGACCGAAGAAAAGATGGAGAGATGACATCCAGCAGAAGGCAGGCAGCACGTGGACCCAGAGTGCCCAAACCGTGATGAGTGGAGTAAGATGTGGAGGCCATCCGCCAGCAGTGGCGTGACAGGCTGATGAGGATGATTTATTGATCCCACAATGGGGAAATTCTCCGCATTGTGACCCATCCCCTGGGGGATGGGTGAGCTGCAGCCTAACTGCGCTCGGGAGGCAGTCGCGTTAAGAGCCTTGCCTAAGGACCCTCACTGGGTGATGTTCATTGCTCGTCATTGATATGGTAATTGTTTATCCTCCTCCGGGAATCGAACCCTGGATTCCTGCATTGTGGCTACTCACCTTACTAACCGAGCTACCCAGCCGCTATGGACCAAAACATCACTGTTCTAGAGGAGATCTGCATGGAGGAATGGACAAAAAAAACACTTAGCCTCTTTTTTTTTTACAGGCCTCTCATCTTTTTCAGTAGGAGAACTTGAACAACTAGTGGCTGTCTGAATACTTTTTTGCCCCCCCTGTACTGGTCTTGGGTTGGACCCAGTTAGTTGATGACAGCATCCGAGCAGCTTTTTTGGGTCAGAATGTGTGTACTCTCCGCTTGACCGCAGCCTTGGTGGAGGGGCAGAGGTTCTGGTTCCTACCTGTTCCTGACTCTTCATCAGAACGATGGTCCAGATGGCGAAGGCGTGCACGTGGCGGCAGGAGCTGAGCAGCAGAGCTGAGCTCCAGCAGCGCAGCGTTCTGTGAACAGACTGGACGGAACCGCACAAGTACATAGTCTTCAATGCCCCCCCATCCAGACACCACTGATGCAGAGAAGTTCTGGTTTTGCTGGGGTCCAGCTGGAGTCCGGAAGGGCCGGTGACATATGTGGGTGGAGCATAAATACCTGAGACTGGGGGTGATAGCAGTCCAGCTGCTGGGACAGGGACTTCCTCTTCCCTGAGAAAGCATCTCTTCTAGGGTCTGTGGTCTTCAGAACCAGACTATCCAGATCCCCAATCCAGTACGGACAGACACCTGGGTCTGGACACAGCACCCAGTCACGCTTGACCTGCTTTTAACCAGAACAAGGGAGGGGGCGGGACTTACGGGCTGAAGTAGAGTGGGGAGCGGCGTTCGGGGTCTGCTGGTGGAACATCTGACTTTTAATGACCTCCTCCTGAACCCAGAAAAAACTGAGGTTATTATACTAGGTCCTAAAAACCTGAGAGATGCTCTGTCTGCTCAGATAGTCTCCCTGGATGGTGGAAGTATAGCCCCCAATTCCACAGTTAGAAACCTTGGGGTTTTATTTGACCAGGATTTATCATTTAAGGCTCACATTTCTCAGGCGTGTAGAACTGCATTTTTTCACCTGCGGAACATTGCTAAGATCAGAAATCTACTTTCTAAGAGTGATGCTGAAAAACTCATCCATGCGTTTGTTACGTGGAGGCTGGATTACTGTAACTCCTTGTTAGCAGCGTGTCCTAAGAGTTCCTGAAGAAGTCTCCAGCTTGTTCAGAACGCAGCAGCTAGATTGTTAGCAGGAACTAGCAGAAGAGATCACATCACTCCTGTGTTAGTTTACCTTAACTGGATCCCAGTTGATTCTAGAATCCAGTTCCAGATCCTCCTGTTAACCTATAAGGCCTTACATGGAATGGCCCCGTCCTATATTAATGACCTCATAGTCCCTTACCGTCCAATCAGAACACTTCTCTCACTAAATGCAGGACTGCTTGTGGTTCCTAGAATTAGTAAAAGTACAGTTGGAGGTAGAGCGTTTAGCCACCAAGCCCCTGTTTCATGGAATAAACTCCCAGCTCATGGAAGAGAGGCAGATTCAGTTTCTACATTCAAAGTTAGACTGAAAACATTCCTCTGTGGACAGGATTATTGTCAGACTAGTTAGTATTCAGAGATTATTTAGCTGGGGTAACTATGGTGCATTGGGGTTCTGTCCTCTTTTCTCATCTACTTCTACTCTTCTCTATTTTTGTTCATCATTCATCATTTAGTTCTCTATGGCCGCATTTCCACTGCTTGGTTCAAGTGACCCAATCCGATTTTTTCCTCTCATGTGGCACAGATCGGATATGACCGGTGAGCGTGTAAGCAGGACAAAAGCGCATGGATTCCGATTTTCTCAGATCGGATACAGGCCTCTCTCATATGTGGAAATAAATCGGATCCGTGCATTAGCGTGTGCCATGTAAGTAGACAAATCGGATATTCCCCAGTAAATGCGAGTCGTACGTCAGTGACATCAACTCAGGACACCAACTGAGATCACATGACTTCTGAAGGTGCTTTTGTGCTGATTTGCTGTTGGAGGACAGCTGGAGCCCATCAGCGTGTTACCTTTCAGCCTCAGGCTTCAGACCGTATTGGGAAACTTTGTTATTTCCGGTCCGGTACCGGTCGAGACGCAAACGGTAACTAATGAAGCGGGACACCGTTGCTCTGGAACAGACTAGAAGCCGTTTATTTCTTTGCTTGGATCAAACTGTTAGTCCAGCACAACGTCTGCAAACACTTCCTCATTCAAACTCAGAGAGCACAGAAGCCGGCCGAGCAGCCTTCCTTTTTCCTCTCCCGCGCATCCCATCTCCTGCCTCATCCAGAAGCGCCCAAGACAACGCCTCCCTCCGTCGCTGCGTTGCCTCCATGACAACTACAGTCACACAAACACACACACACACAAGGGGGGGGGGGGTCGCCATGCTAAACGTTTGCCATTTGGACCAACACCCATCTTCTAATGTGCTTTTATTACTGTTATGATCATTATTAGGGGCCAGCTCACTCATAATTTTATAAATACATGCGGTCAGTGCTCAGGTCCGCGGAAGGCGGAAATGCTGCTACGTTACGTAGTCCTCAGAAAGTCTACCTTTGACAGTTTCAGCATTCTATAGTGTAAATGCAAAAATCGGATACGGGTCACTTTCAAAAGATGATGTAAGCAGGTCATCAAAAAAATCAGATATAGTCAGAAAATCGAATATGGGCATCAAGACCTGCAGTGGAAATGCGGCCCATGTCTCTGTTTGGTGCAGTGATTCATGTACTGCCCCTTTCTCCCCTCCTGGGGAGTGGGAGCACTTCCAGATTCCAGTAGGCCCATCCGTGCTCCTGTTCCTGACCGTGTACCTCGTCTCTGGCTCGCCTCTACTACTGCTCCTACACCTGGCTGTAGACCCCCCCTCTGGCTCGAATCGCAGCCCCGGCTGTCCCCCCAACTCCATCTAGATGAAGCTTATCTGCTGGACTTTAAATATGTAGTTGTAGAGCAGGGGTCGGGAACCTTTTTGGCAGAGAGAGCCATAAACGCCACATATTTATAAATGTCATTTCTAAAGAGCCATACAATAATGTAGTGTCCCTGTCCCACACTGAGGCATGGAGACTGAACCTCTTTCAAGGTTCTTTATTCTGGTTACTGCAGGCTGTAACAAACGCCGTACAATTAATTCAGCAACTCCTGAATCTCTCCCGCCGAGACGAAAGCTTCTTCAAACTTTTTATTCCAGCACTCCCACTCCAGCCCTCCCATTTCCCTTATTCGGCCCATAGATGAACCCCATTGGTCCAAACTCCCCAACGACAGGCTGAGCGACAGAACTGATGGCCAATCAGATCTCTGCTTGATATGTTCAATGAACTCCGGAATTTATAACACGTTCCAACAGGTGCCCAGTTAAGCTCAGTCCACCACAATATGTTTAAAACTAATAATACAAGTGAATATGTGCATTTGATGTAATTTCCACACTTTTAAAGGACAATAAGTCTGTGGATTCTTTTGAATAACATTCTTATGCTGTTGCTAATAAATGATGAGTATTTCTGAGCATTAATGCGACTTCTGGTGCTGCGTGGTAGTTTTGCTGATGGTCTAGTCCGGTTGATGCGTGGTGAGTTTCAGCTTCATGCAGGCGTTGAGACTTCCATCTGTTACGTGTTCGTAGGTCTGAATGTTCTTTAGGAGTGAGAAAGACTGCTCACATGCATACGTACAGCCAAACACACACTCACACACTGCAGCATGTGACAGGCAGTGTGTTTTAAGTTATGACCCCTGAGGTTTCTTCATTTTTTTCTGATTCCGTTTTTTTAAGGCGTTTTCCTTACAAAGAAGGAGAGTCTCCGGTTTAGTTTAGTCTGTTTAGTGAAAGTTAAGAATTATCCAATTGAATTCTATGCATTTATGATCCTTTTTGATTGTATGTTTACCTTATAAGTAGCGGTACAAAGCCCATCGAGACGACTGTTGTGAATTAGGGCTATACAAATAAAATTGAATTGAATTGAACATCTCCTCAATCTGTCTCCTGGATGAACACCAGAGTTCATGCAGAACCAGACTCCAGTTAAAAACCAGATTCACTGATAGAAAGAAGATGTTAAAGACGGTATCAGATCTAGAACGGTTCTGACCAACAGAACTGAGTACCAGCTATTTATTTCTCTATAGAGGTCTGTGGTATTTTGGCTTCTTGGAACCAGCAGGTACTTCCTGTTTGAAACCCCATGGGGGAGGGGTTGCTTAGTCCAGTTCTCATTTACTGTCAATGGTCAGGACGACCCATGCTGTCAGGTGTGGCTCCCCACCTTTGACAGGAACACCTGAGTCAGACCACTTACCTTCAGATGGTTGTTGTTGGATGTCAGCTCCTCATCTGTGAGTCCAGAAAAGGGTGGGGCAACAGGATCCGAAAACAACACCGCCTTATTGATGTCAGAGGACAGAGTTCAAGTTTCAGAAAATTTGGTTCTGATGGTCCACAAACTCCAAACACTCACCACTCGCCTGTGTGAACAGGTGAACAGGCGTGGCAGAGAAGCTTATGTTCATACAAACATCTGTAAGATTCAAAAGTCAACAAGTCTTTGAAGAATTGGTTTTGTCATCAGTCTCAGCTGATCTACAGCAGTTCGGACCTCCATTTACTCCTGCAAGTGCAGGAACATTGAGACAAAGAACGACCATTTCCTCTGTTCTTTAGACAGATGAACAGGCTATAAGTGGAAGACAAGGGACTGGGGAGGTAGACGAGTGTCTGGAGATAAAGAAAGATTCTAGTTCAAGATCCTCCTGTTAACCTATAAGGCCTTACATAGTATGACCACATCCTATATCAAAGACCTCATGGTGGCTTACCATCCAATCAAATCTGCTTGTGGTTCCTAGAATTAGTCAAAGTACAGTTGGAGGTAGAGCGTTTAGCCACCAAGCCCCTGTTTTATGGAATAAACTCCCAGCTTATGGAAGAGAGGCCGACACCGTTTGTGGGAGCAGGATGTTCCAGATTCCAGTTGGCTCGTCTGTGCTCCTGTTCCTGACAATAAACCTCCTCTCTACTTCTACATTTGACCATGGACACCCCCCCCCCCCCAGGCTCATCTGGCGCCCCCAGTCGTCCTCTACCTCCATCTAGATGAAGCTCATCTGCTGGACTATTCAAACATGTAGATGTAGAGTTAGATAAGCTAACTCTCTCTATGAGTGGTACATCGCCTGTCCATCCTGGGGGAGGACCCCTCCTTCATAAAGGCACCCCTGAGGTTTCTTTGTTTTTTTCAGGAATCTTTCTTTTTAGGAGTTTTTCCTCACCAAGAAGGAGTTTAGTCAGTTTAGTTTAGTTTAGTTTAGCTTAGTCACTTTAGCTCAGTCACTTTAGTTCAGTTTAGTTTAGTTTAGTTTAGTTTAGTTTAGTCAGTTCAGTTCAGTTCAGTTCAGTTCAGTTCAGTTCAGTTTAGTTTAGTTTAGTTTAGCTTAGTCACTTTAGCTCAGTCACTTTAGTTTAGTTTAGTTTAGTTCAGTTTAGTTCAGTTTAGTTTAGTTTAGTTTAGTTTAGTCACTTTAGCTCAGTCACTTTAGTTCAGTTTAGTTTAGTTTATTTTAGTTTAGTTTAGTTTAGTTTAGTCAGTTTAGTTTTGTCATTTTAGTTTAGTTTAGTTTAGTTTAGTCACTTTAGCTCAGTCACTGTAGTTTAGTTTAGTCAGTGTAGTTTAGTTTAGTCAGTTTAGTTTTGTCATTTTAGTTTAGTTTAGTCAGTCTGGTTTAGTTTAGTTTAGTTTAGTCAGTCTGGTTTAGTTTAGTTTAGTTTAGTCAGTCTGGTTTTGTTTAGTTTACTTTAGTTTAGTCAGTTCAGTTTAGTTTAGTTTAGTTTAGTTTAGTTTAGTCAGTTCAGTTTAGTTTAGTTTAGCTTAGTCACTTTAGCTCAGTCACTTTAGTTCAGTTTAGTTTAGTTTAGTTCAGTTTAGTTTAGTTTAGTTTAGTTTAGTCAGTTCAGTTTAGTTTAGTTTAGTTTAGTCACTTTAGCTCAGTCACTTTAGCTCAGTCACTTTAGTGCAGTTTAGTTTAGTTTAGTTTAGTCTAGTCTAGTTTAGTTTAGTTTAGTTTAGTTTAGTTTAGTTTAGTTTAGTTTAGTCAGTTTAGTTTTGTCATTTTAGTTTAGTTTAGTTTAGTCACTTTAGCTCAGTTACTTTAGTTTAGTTTAGTTTAGTTTAGTTTAGTTTAGTCAGTGTCGTTTAGTTTAGTCAGTTTAGTTTTGTCATTTTAGTTTAGTTTAGTTTAGTCAGTCTGGTTTAGTTTAGTTTAGTTTAGTTTAGTTTAGTTTAGTCAGTCTGGTTTAGTTTAGTTTAGTTTAGTCAGTCTGGTTTTGTTTAGTTTAATTTAGTTTAGTCAGTTTAGTTAAGTCAATTTAGTTGAGTCAGTTTAGTTTAGTTTGGTCAAGTCGGTTTAATGTAGTTTAGTCTGTTTATTTTATTTTATCCAGTTTATTTTATTTTATTTCAGTCAGTTTCATTTAGTTTAGTTTAGTCAGTTTATTTTAGTTTAATTTAGTTTAGTTTATCAAGTTTAGTTTAGTTTAATCAGTTTAGTTTAGTCAGTTTAATTTACACTGACCAAAAATATAAACGCAACACTTTTGTTATTGCTCCCATTTTTTTTATATGAACTCAAAGATGTGAAACATTTTCCACATACATAAAATAAGCAGTTCTCTGAAATATTGTTCACAAATCTGTCTAAATCTGTGATAGTGAGCACTTCTCCTTTGCCAAGACAATCCAACCCATGATTATTGCACAGGTGTGCCTTAGACTGGCCACAAGGAAAGGCCACTCTGAAATCTTCAGGTTTGTTTTATTGAGGGGGTCAGGGGACTCAGAAAACCAGTCAGCATCTGGTGTGACCACCATTTGCCTCATGAAGTGCGACACATCTCCTTCCATAGAGTTGATCAGGTTGTCTATTGTGGCCTGTGGAATGTTGGTCCACTCTTCTTCAATGGCTGTGCCAAGTTGCTGGATATTGGCAGGAACTGGAACACGCTGTGGTATACGCCGATCCAGAGCATCCCAAACATGCTCAATGGGTGACATGTCCGGTGAGTATGCTGGCCATGCAAGAACTGGGATGTTTTCAGCTTCCAAGAATTGTGTACAGATCCTTGCAACATGGGGCCGTGCATCATCATGCTGCAACATGAGGTGATGTTGTTGGATGTACGGCACAACAATGGGCCCCAGGATCTCGTCACGGTATCTCTGTGCATTCAAAATGCCATCAATGAAATGCACCTGTGTTCTTCGCGCATAACGTATGCCTCCTGTTTAGTTTAGTCAGTTTAGATTAGTCTACTTTGTGTAGTTTAGTTTGTCCAGTTTACTTTCGTTTAGTTTAGTCAGTTTAATTTAGTTTAGCTTAGTTTGGTCTGTTTAGTTTAGTCAGTTAAGCTTTGTTTAGTTTGTTTAGTTTAATTTATCCAGTTTAGTTTAGTTTAGTCCGTTTATTTTAGTCAGTTTTCTTTCGTTTAGTTTAGTTTAGTCAGTTTTGCTTAGTTTAGTTTAGTCTGTTTAGTTTTTCCAGTTTAGTTTAGTTTAGTTTAGTTTATTCAGTTTAGTTTAGTTTAGTCAGTTTATTTTAGCTTAGTTTAGTCAAGTCTGTCGGCTTAGTTTAGTCTTTTTAGTTTAGTTTATCAAGTTTAGTTTAGTTTAGTCAGTTTAATTTTAGTTTAGTTTAGTTTAGTCAGTTTAGCTTTGTTTAGTTTGTTTAGTTTAGTTTAGTAGGTTAGTTTAATCAGTTTACTTTAGTTTAGTTTAGTCAGTTTAGTTTTGTTTGTTTTGTTTAGTTTAATTTATCCAGTTTAGTTTAGTTTAGTGTGTTTTTTTTTTAACTTGTCCTGTCCAACAGCTGGGCAGACAGATGAGAGCTGAAGGCCTCTTGTGTTGGACATATTTTACTTTAACAACAGGGGTTATGAATCTACTGACAAACCAGAGGAATGTCTGAATAAACCCCTTTTGGAATCCAGGACAAACTTTACTCATTTTAATCATATTTGAGAATCTTTGGTGTTGGACCGGACGGAAAAGGAAAGAAGGGAAGAAGAGAGAGGGATGTTAGAGAGGAGGGGATAGGAGGGTGATTATAGGAGGGGGGGGCCCAGGGGTGTTATAAACACACCTGTTAGCTGCAAAGATGTCCACATGTCAACATGTACACAATACAGATATTGTTCACACACGCATACTCATGCCTTTAAACCAACTAGTGTGAAATATTTCATTCATTCCATCATGCAAACTATTAGTGTAAAGGTGAGCTAACACCTGTGCTCAGGTGAGTGTTTATGTTCTTCTAAATGGATGATGGAATGTGGAAAGAAGGAGGGAGAGCGCCCAGCCATCCCCACACCAAGACCCCCACCGCAGCAGCAGCGGCAGCCAGGACCCCCCAACGCCACACGGCAGCAGGCAGAGAACAACCGCCCCCCGGGCGACCACATCCGCCACCCAGGCTAGGGCCAGCAGGACCACCACGAGGCCCCCAGAGCCAGAGAGCAGGGAGGCACGGGGGGAGGAGAGCGCCTCCCCAGCCCAACCAGGGGAGCAGCCCTCCCGCCGCGCCGGGAGGGCCCAACGCAGGGCCCCACCCGGGAAGAGTGCCCACAGCCCCAGACGAGCACCTCATCACTAGGGATGGGTACCGTGCCCCGGTATTGAACGGGCCCCGGGGCAACATTCTTCAATACCGCAGTATCGTTAAGATCTGACTTTAACGGTTCTGCTATCGGTACTGGAAGTTTTCCCTATTTTTCTGTGTCCCATAATATATAAATGTTATCTGCCATATTTAACCCACAGTCAGTCAAATTTCCGTTACTTAATGATAATATTAATTTTGCTATTCTCGCTGAAGAGGAGATGTCTGTCTTGCTGTGTGTATGTGTGAGCACGGGGGGCGGGGCTGTTGTTCAGACATTAGTACGCGGCGCGCGCGCACACAAGAGACAAGGCAGCGGCAGCGCACGCTCACACGACAAGGCAGGCAGCGGACAAAACAAAGAAATACGATGGCGGAAAGAACTAAAAGGTCAAAAGTGTGGCTCTACTATTCTAAAGTAGATGCAGACACAGCCCGTTGCCACAAGTGCAACAAATATTTTGCATGTAAGGGCGGCAACACAAGCAATTTGTCAAAACACCTGGCAAAAGTACATCGTATCCAAACTGAGAGATGTACAGTGTTTGATGATCGCCCCAGCACATCCACGTGCATTCCAGGTTTGTATTATAACATTATCATGCACGCAGCCCACACGTGAAGTCAATAGCTTTAGCCTTTTTTAAGCTATGAGTATGTTCGCAAATTTTTTTTATTTTTTTTTTTTTTTTTTATTATTTTTATTTTTAACTTGTCCTGTCCAACAGCTGGGCAGACAGATGATTAGTGTATATTTCGCATAAAAATGCATTAGAATTATTTTTGCTATATGCCATTACGACATAATAAGCTTTTTGCTTTGCATTCACTGGTATTTTTATTTCCTTCCAGAAATGCATCTCAGTTATTATTAGTAGCAATATGCAACTACCAAAGTCTGTCTTTTATATTCACCCTGTCATCTAGGAGCTTTATTAATTTTTAGGCTATAATGCTGGTTTGATTAATGAATAAATGGGCTAATGAGCTACATACTATTTGTAAAATCTGGGTTGCTTGAGTTCTATTAAATTAACTATAAACAACCAATTTAAACAGTTTCCCAATGTTTATTGTTGTTGAATTTAAGCTGCAGTGATCCAACCCAGTCCTCCATCTCCTACTGACGCTGGTGCTCTTCCAAAACAAGCACAAATAAACCCCTTCACGCTAGCAGCTAGTGGCAGAATGAACGAGGAGAGTGTGAAGGAGTGCCACCAAGCTGTGACCAAGTTCATAGTGAAAGGTCTACACTCCTTTGCAACAGTGGAGTCAAATGGCTTCAGGTAAAGATTAGTCAGTGTATTCAGTTGTACTATTGTTTAGGATATAGTAGTATGAAATTAAAATAAAGTTAGACACATCAATCCACAAACACAACATTCAATAATAATTCAGCAATAAATGTTTTTTTTTTCTTTTTTTTCTGTAGGAATATGTGCAAGGCACTCAATCCTAAATACAACCCTCCCTCCAGGAGTTACTTGAGCGACACGCTAATTCCATCCTGGTATGAGGTAGAAAAGGCCAAATTGATTGCTGAGCTCAAGGATGTACCAAAGCTGGCCATAACGTCAGATGGGTGGACTAGCCTCAGCCAAGACCACTATATCTCTGTGACTGTGCACTATACATGTCAGGGCAGACTCAAGCAGAAGGTCCTTCACACCAGGGCAGTCTACCAATCTCAAACTGGTGAAGTACTGGCAGAGGAGATCTCTGACATTCTGGAGGAGTTTCGAATAGAGCTGGACAAAGTTTGTGCCATTACGGTTGACAATGCTGGCAATCTGGACGTTGCCATCAGGAGGCTTGGCATCCTAAAAATAGGATGCTTTGCACACACACTGAATCTGGCAGCACAGAAAATATATACAATTGCTTCTGTGGATAAATGGGCTGCCCGAGTCCGATCAGTTGTCGTGTGGTTTAGGAGGTCATGGATGGCTAGCAAGGTTCTGATGGAAAAGCAGCAGCTGCTTGGTAAGAGAAGCCATTTTTTAACATTAAATTATTATTTAGAAATTCACAAATTTTACAGCCCATTTAATTTAATATTGAATTGTGCACTTCATTTATGCTGTTTTTGTTGTTTCAGGATGTAAGCAACATTCACTCATTCTAGACGTCAAGACAAGATGGAACTCTCTTTATTTAATGATAGAGAGATTCATGGAGCAATGTCCAGCAATACAGGCAGCAGTCTTGGATTCACGACTGCGGAGGGCAATGACAAAGGACAACCTGGACCGGCTGAGGGATGATGATTTCCACAAGGCTGAGGAGTTTGTACAGCTCATGAAGATCCTGTACACCTCCACACTGTGTGTGTCAGGGGAAAAAAATTCCACCTGTGGACAAATCATACCCATCCTAAGTAAATTGGAGCAGCACTTCCTTGTGAAGCATGAAGACACATCATTTGTGACAGCCATCAAAGAGAAGGTTTGGGGGAACCTCAGTGAGCGCTACAAGGACAGCACCGTCCACGATTTCCTGCATGAGGCCACAGCAATGGACCCCAGGTTTAAAGGGAGACCGGTGAGCGATGACACCTGGGACAGACTGAGGAAGGCAGCTGTCGATCATGCGACAGGAGCAACAACACCAGGTCCAGGGGTGTCAGGGGAGCCGCAGCAGGTAAGCTCAGCGGCAGAACAGCAGCAACATAAAGAGGAATCTGAAGATGGGGAAGTAGAGGATTTGGAAATAGACCCACCTCAATCAGTGTTCAAAGCAAAAAGTGCCTTGGAGGAGCTGTTTGTGGAGGAGGAAAGAGAGCTGAGGTCAAGAATCCAGCAGAACACCTTGTCCCTTACACAGCGTGTGGACCTAGAGGTTGACCTTTACAAAAGCCTGCCTGCCACCTCAATGGCTGAAGATCCAGTAATGTGGTGGTGGGGAAAAAAAGATACTCTACCTCTCCTCTTTATCATTGCAACAGGTTACCTCTGTACCCAAGCTTCCTCCACCCCTTCTGAGAGGGTGTTCTCAACTGCAGGGAACACTATCAGCCAGGAGAGGCCAGAGAAGGCTGATATGTTGATCTTCCTCCAGAAGAACTGTGCTGAAGAATGAAGAACTGTTGGCTTTGTGCAATCTACCTGCAAACTCCACCATGTTGCCCTATGCAACTTTATTTTATTTTAGAGTGAACAGTTTATTTAATTTGTTTTATGTTTACATAATGACAGCAACATGTTAAAACATTGCTGTTTATTTATATGTATGTGTTTTACTTTTCAATTTGAAAAAAATGTATAAAGTAAAATGTTTTGTTGAAAAAACAATGCTGTTGCATGAGGAAATAAAACACTTTATTTTCCTAATTTGTAATTTATTTATTTATTTTTCGTCCTCAAAGTATCGATAAGAGTACCGTTAACAATACCGGATCGATAAGCAGTATCGATAAAAGTAGTAGTATCGTTAAAACCTTAACGATACCCATCCCTACTCATCACCACCCAGGAGTTCTGGGCATTCCCCCACCCCAACCCCAGGTACGAGCCAGGACCCCCCAAGGGAGACCCGCTCTGCGCTCCAGGCAGCCACCCACCCGGCCTACGGTTGGTCCAGGAAGGAGCAAGGCAGGGGACAGCCAGCCCCGCCCAGGAGGGGGGCACCCCGGAGAAGAGGGGGGCCCGCAAGGGGTGTTGTAAACATGGCCCGACCAGGCTCTGCCATGTGTAGTGTTTAAGTTTTGTATAGTTTAGTTTACTTTAGCTTAGTTTAGTCAGTTTAATTTAGTTTAGTCAGTTTAGTTTAGTTTAGTTTAGTCAATTTAGTTTCGCTTAGTTTAGTTTAGTCAGTTTAGATTAATTTAGTTTAGTTCAGTCAGTTTAGTTTGGTCTGTTTAGTTTATCTAGTTTAGATTAGTTTCGTTTAGTTTATCCAGTCTAGTTTAGTTTAGTTTGTCTGTTTTGTTTAGTCTGTTTAGTTAAGTTTATCCAGTTTAGTTTACTCAGTTTATTTCACCTTAGTTTAGTCAGTTTAGATTAGTTTAGTTTAGTCAGTTTTGATTAATTTAGTCTAGTTTAGTTTAGTTTATCCAGTTTAGTTTAGTTTAGCTTAGTTTAGTCAGTTTAGTTTAGTTATTTTAGTCAGTTTAGCTTAGTTTAGTTTGTTTAGTTTAATCTATCCAGTTTAGTTTAATTTAGTTTAGTCAGTTTATTTGAGCTTAGTTTAATCTGTTTAGTTTATTCAGTTTAGTTTTAGTTTAGTTTATTCAGTTTAGTTTAGTTTAGTTTAGTCTGTTTAATTTAGCCATTACCTATTAAACTCCATGACTTCATGTTCCTTTTGATGGCATGTTTATTGTGCTGTACAATTATCAATATGAAGCCCATTGAGACGACTGTTGCTGTAAGTATTGGGCTACTTAAATACAATTGAATTGAATTGATGATGAGTGTCGGAGAGGTCCACACTTTTCTGGACCAACTTCTTCCGCTGTGTTTGTAGCAATGTTCTACAAGGTTGGGTTCATTTTCAGGCCCGTCTTTTCACCTCCTCACTGGTTCTGAAGGTTCCTCTTACCTCAGTTTGAGCACTTGAGGACTCATCGCTGTCCATCCCAGAGGAGCTGTGAAGTCCACCAAACAGAACCAGCTGCTGCTGGTCCATGAAGCTGAAGGTTCTGATGAAGAAAAAAACCCACAAGATGACTTGACAGAGGAACAGGTTCTGGATGGGTTCTGACCCACAGATAAGATTTCTGCTTGGTGTATCAGAGACCAAAGACAGAGCATCAAAAACTCTCCTTTTTATGAATGTGAAACAGGTCAACCCAGTGCTACAGCAGAATTGTTCTCGTTTTTTGCTTTATGAAACTGACTTCGGAGAATCTGCATTTCAGGATCATAGCAGATCTGCACCAGAGTCCTCTGGACCGGTGTAGGTACCATAATCGTTCGGCCTGGAACTTCCGTTCGGGGTCCTTTCGACTGAAGGTAACGTCACACTACGGTAACCCCACTTGGAAAAACTACACAGCGTGGAGATCTGCTCGGGCTCTACATATTTTCATGTCACGTTCCCTTTTGTAACCTAAAGTTATTTTCCCTCATAAATTGTGTCTGACATTATTCTTTGTAATTTTTATAAAGAGATCTTGCCACAATCCGCTTGTTATTCCAGTTTAAGTTTAGCCGTGGCT
Source organism: Oryzias curvinotus (assembly GCA_023969325.1). Classification (NCBI taxonomy): domain Eukaryota; kingdom Metazoa; phylum Chordata; class Actinopteri; order Beloniformes; family Adrianichthyidae; genus Oryzias; species Oryzias curvinotus. Next base: position 31,228,149 of record CM043708.1, read on the forward strand.
GAAAATGTTGTCATTCATTCATTTTCTATACAGTTTATTCCCTTTCAGGATCACGGAGCTGCCGGAGCCTATAACTGAACGGGACGCCAGTCTGTCGCAGGTAGAATGTCCACAATCACACACCCATTTACTCTCACACTTGTCCGCGAGACAATTTAGAGTTACCAATTAACCTATGAAGCATGTTTTTGGACGGTGGGAGGAAGCCGGAGTCCCTGGAGAGAACCCCCACATACACGTGGAGAACATGCTAACTCCACACAGAAAGGTTGTGTTTTGTTGTGATGTTGTGTTTCATGTCCCCCAGCCGGGACTTGAACCGGGGGCCTTCTTGCTGTGAGGCAAGAGCGCTAACCACTGCGCCACCGTGCAGCCCTGAAAAAAAATGTTGTCAGCATGGCTAAATGTTGTTCTTCTGGGTCCGTTCTGCCAATAATAAAGCACTGGGCGCAAGGATTATATAAACTATTAACGAACATGCATTCAATAATAATCATAACAATAATAAAGGCACGTTTGTTTACAACAGACTTCATAATATCTTCTTCTATGGTAGTATCGTCATTTGTCCAGACCAATCACTATCTGAAACGTCATAGGACCAACGGACAGCCAATCACATAATGTGACGTCAGCATTAGTCCGAGGACCCCGAACTGAAGTTCCAGGCCGAACGGTTATGGTACCTACACCGGGATCTGGACCCCCTCTGAAAACAGGTTCACTGCATGGAACTGCCCGATCCCAGCAGGCCAACAGACTGGACTCTGGAGGGTTTCAGGTGCAGGTGACCTGCTGTAAGTCTTATAGTTTAACTGGTGCTGAGCCAGGCCCCTAGAGGTCCTGGTTCTGATGGAACATATCATGGTGTCCAGTTGGGTTTCAAGCAAATGACTGGTTCAGGTGGTGTCCCACCAAAGCATCATGGTCGGATGACGTGCTTCTCACCTGTGCTCCTGTCGTCTGGTCTGTGGGTCCAGGTAGAGGTTCTCGTCCTTCATCTTCGTGCTGCCGTCAGATGATCCGTTGACCTCCTCAACAGAACCCTTGGTGACACACATCCTCCAGATCCAGCTCTCCTGGAGGTTAAAAGGGTGACGTGGTCTGAGCTTCACCTTAGAATGTTTGTTCCTCATTAGAACGTCGTGACACCGACATGAAGTCCATGGTTTCTGACCATGGTTTCCTCGATCTAAGCTGTGATGCCTGGACTGGAAGGAGGAGTGTGATGGTTTCCATGCCAACCACCCTATCATAAAGAAACAAGCCAGCAGAGCACCATCTGCCCCCCCCAGCTGATCCTGTCACCGTCCAGATGGGTGTTCCATTAGGAACAGGAACATCATCGATCAATACGGATGTTTTACCTTGATGCCGATGGAGATCCTGATGCCCCTCCGGAATTCTGCACAAGAGGAACACGTTCTTTTGGCTTGGTTGCCTTCTTGAGTTTCCGTGGGGGGCAGCTGTGTGCCCCCCCAGCCTTGCCGACCCCTCTTCCCCTGCACCCGGCACACGTCGATCAGCTTGGCTCCACATCTGTCCTCTGGATCCTCTTCATAGCTTTTGGAGCCACAGAGGATGAATGACCTGCAAAGGCAGATGTTCGGTCACCCGTCCAATGTCAACGCTCCATGCTGAGTGTGGAACATACCTGGGGAACATGGCCAGTTTCCCAGAGCTCCTGCTTGCCTCCTGGTCCCCACACTTCCTCTCCATCCTCTTTTCTGCGGTACTGACTCCTCCTCCTCTGCTGGGAGGATCTCAGAGTGGGAGTTGGAGCACTCAGCCAGCGGGCAGCTTTTCCCAGAAGACCCTCAGCCTAATGGAGAAGGCTGCTCTGGAGGGCAATAAGAAGATCCAGTTAGAGCTGAGCGATGGAGGGGGAGAACGCTCACACGCCAGCTCTGAAAGGGCAGAAGACGCAGGGGCTGAAAGGGAAAACCCTGTTATCTGTGCTAAAAGGGGAATGGCTGAGGAGTGGTCTGCATGCTCAGAGGATGCATGATGGAAGAATCCTCCAGGTCTACGTCAGCCTCACAGCTGCAGCTTTCACCCGTCCGTCACAACAGGAACCTTCATCAATAGCTTTCAGAACCAAAGTGTTCAAAGAAAAACAGAGTGAACATTAGGTTCCTTAAATGGGGGGAGCTTTAGTGTCTGATGGAGAAATGCAGACGACTCCTGCAGGAGGGTTAAGCTCAGGTTTGGAGGTAGATGCAGCAAGGGGATGGACCTGGACCTGGACCTGGACCTGGACCTGGACCTGGCAGTGACAGACACTCTTGTGCACTCTTAAATGTTCTTGTGGCCCTTCTCATGATGTAGGACAAAATCAAAGAAAACTAAGCACAAAACCTCATTTCTGAGTTTATCTTTATTCCAAGTTGGGAATCAGGATGAAAAAAAAGCCATCTGAAAAATATATGGTTGTCAAGTAGGAACTACAATGGGCGGGGCCACAGTTTCCATGCTCCGCCGCTTTCTGATCATCCACCCACAGACCAACAGATTTTTTTTAATTTTATTCTTGTTATACTGTATTTATCTCACAAAGGGAAATTCGTCTCCTCATTTGACCCATCCCCTGGGGGAGCAGTGAGCTGCAGCCGAACCGCGCTCGGGAAGCAGTAGGGGTCTTGCCCAAGGACCCCCACTGGGTATGCTCGCCATGCTACAATTGCTCATTCCCCTCCGGGAATCAAACCCTGGTTTCCTGCGTGGTAACTTCTCACCTTACCAACCGCTACCCAGCCGCTACATCCATGAACGTCTCTGTTTTCCTGGTCTGAGCTGGAATCTGGATCAGAACTGGACGGATGGATGGATCTGATACTGCTGTTGCTGCCATTTTTGCTGTTTTTGCTGCCATTTTTGTTGCACCACTAATGCTAGCTAGGAGAGATTGTACACAAAGGAATGATAGAAAGGGGGCGGGACAACTCCGAGGTAACTTTCTGAGGAACTCCTGCCACTCTGCAGAAACTATGTCCTAGAAAACGACACAGGTTCTTGGATTTTGGCTAAAATAATGGACTGGGAACGCTTTGGAAACAGATCAGAAGACGATCAGGATTTTACCAGCGCAGATGGAGACCAGCCCAGTTCTCCTGGAGGACACGGTCCATGTCAAGACAGTGAGGGATGCGTCGACTCATCAATATAAGCTCATCCAGGACCTTAAGGTGGTACAGAGTTTGTTGAAGATGACGTGAAAAGGCTGCTGTGCAGATCTTCTGGCTCAGTCTGACAACAGGGGATAATTATCAAAGCGTCCACAGAGAACTCCCTGCCGACTCCTTTCATAGAGCAGCGGCGCTCCAGCACAGAGGCGGGGAACAGCTGAAGGTTTGAGGTTCTTCCACTCTGAAGATGGAGATGATGGTTCCAGAGCAGCAGAAATTCTCCGAGGAAATGATCAGCCTGAGGCAGAGAGAAGAAGCTGCAGGACCGCCAGAAGTTACGGTGCAGACTCACCACGTGGACTCCAGCGCTGCAGCTTCAGTTCCAAAAGGAGGTCCAGAGGTCGGGGGGAGGGGGGAGGACAGTTCCTCCTCCTCAGCTGCTCTGGTTCCAGATAGAAACCCCCACCCCTCTAGTCTCACAAAGCCGGCAGTCTTCAGCTGCGTTTGCCACAGCAAGTCTGCAGCAGATGATGAATGGAGTCTCTGTGGCTCTGCACACATACATGCTCCTGAACTGAACTTTCCACCTCAGGGAGGGGGGTCATGCCTGCACAAACCGGTGCTTGTCTTTTGTCCACATCTCCACAACTTTGTTGCACTTCCCTCTGCTGGCAAAGGTGTGGTACTGCAGCTAGACCTGTTCTGGTCACAGATGTTTCCAGCAAGCCTCGATGCCTTGCTCATGGACAACTAGGACCCAGTGGTCAGAATCTGGGTGCTTTGATGATAAAAAAGTAATCACTTCCTGTCACATCAGGATATTTACAGCCCAGTTCCCAGCAGCAGGAGGAAGAAGGCCTGTATGTCTGTCACTCCTAAAGCCACTGACATTCAGATAGCAGCTGATCATTTCCCAGGAAGTCTTTGTCGTTTCTCTGATTTTTTTCCAGGAGTTTTACAAATTAAGGCAGAAGTGAAATTCCTCTGTAGTTTGTGAATGGATGTTTATCTCCAGTTTTGTATGGTGGTATAACTTTAGCAGAAATGTTGTTGAGGAACATGCCTGGTATCAGGAATGTTCAAGAAGCATTTAGACAACAGAGGAAAAGCTTTTGTTTGGGACGGTTCTGGAGGGTAGAACTATCAGAAACAGCAGTCGTCTCAGAGAAGAGGCGCATTCATGTAAAGAATCGCTTAGAGTTTGTAGTAAATATTTTGCTGACAAACACAGAAGCATTTGAAGAAAGGCAAGTGGTTTGGAGAAACGACCAAGTGGTCTGGAGAAAAGACCAGGTGGTTTGGAGAAATGACCAAGTGGTTTGGAGAAACGACCAGGTGGTCTGGAGAAAAGACCAGGTGATCTGAAGAAGTGACCAGGTGGTCTGAAGAAGTGACCAGGTGGTTTGGAGAACAGCCAGGTGGTCTGGAGAAACGACCAGGTGGTCTGGAGAAACGACCAGGTGGTTTGGAGAACAGCCAGGTGGTCTGGAGAAACGACCAGGTGGTCTGGAGAAACGACCAGGTGGTTTGGAGAACAGCAAGGTGGTCTGGAGAAACGACCAGGTGGTCTGGAGAAACGACCAGGTGATCTGAAGAAACGACCAGGTGGTCTGGAGAAACGACCAGGTGGTCTGGAGGTCATTTCTGTTTCAGGAAATGAGCCACAGTGACAGACAACAAACTGTCAATCAGACCTAAGAAGTTAACCACGGATCAAGTTTGGCTGTTCTAGTAACATTAGACTAAAGGTTATGGAAGCTGTTGCAGTGCCAGCTTTGGATGAACCGCCTTAAAAGGGGTGGAGCTTATCTCTTACCTGGAGTGGACAAGCTGCTTTATTTGGTGACGGTGGATTTAAAAAGTCAGGGAATCTGTGGAGGGAGTGAAAGACGCAAAACATCACAGCTCTGGAGAAGATCTGAAGGCCTACAGGTGACCTTTGACCTCCTTCATCAAAACCAGGGTTACGTTATGAAGTATTGAGGTTTTTAACAAATGACTGTTTTATGCTGTTATACAGCAAATCAGTGATTTCCTGGATCCCGTTAATGTTCCGTCTCTGACAATTGAAGCTCTGATGAACATCAAAGACCAAACTCAGACTTTTAAGAGGAATGACCTCCTTACCTCCCAGCTGTGGTCTGGCTTTAGGGCGAACCATGGAGACTACCTCAACCAGGTGAGTGAAGGGAGTCATGGAGGCTGGTCGAACTCTATCAGTCTGTTCTTTTGAATAGAAACACTGTCCTGTCTCTGAAGCGATTCCAAGTGCTTTTCGTCCTACTTCATGTATTTGAATAACAATTCCACGTTTGTGATCCGATTCCCTTTGGCTCTTGGTTCTGAACGGTACGATTCCTTTTGACCCTTGGTTCTGAATGAGCCAGTTCCCTTTGGCTGTTGGTTCTGAACGATCCAATCCCTTTGGCTCTGAGTTCTGAACAGTCCGATTTACTGAACTAAAATGGATCTGAGCCATATTCAGGTGCAAATGTCGGTTGGGGCTTTCCATCGGGACAGCCTTTAGCTGAACGAATGTTTTAGGGCAGCGGTCCCCAACCCTGTGATAAGATACCGCTAAAATAAAACCCAGGAACTAGCAAAATGAGTGAAAAACAAAACGTCTTTGGAAAGTTTCTCTGTCGAGGGGAAAAGGCCCAGCCAGGAGACAGAAGAGGAGCTTCAACTACAAAAAAAGAAAGCTATATTTAGTAGACAGTACTTCTTTTTTGTACCATGAGTGTGGGGAGGCGGGAGGATGATGACACCTGTGCCATGTACGATGACATGCCTGTCAAAATAAAAGCTCAGTTCGTCTGGTCATGACTGTTCCTCCTTCAGCGTATTGCTACAACAATTGTCCTCCTACATTTGAAAGAGCGGTCCGTGGAATTAAAAAGGTTGGGAACCACTGTTTTAGGGGACTTTACTTTGGGGGGGGTCATGTTTTTCTTTTGGGGGGGGACAACGGATCGCAGGGAGGGTGGGACAGGAAGTGGACCACGGACAGGAAAAGCTGCTCCGTCCGCAGGATGCAGACACAGTCCAAAAAAAGATCTGGGCCCTGGCGCCTTGGAAGTCAGCGCGTGGGCGGGGCTCCTCCTGTTTTCAGCTCGCCCAGGTGGGGCACATTGGGTTCTGCTCCCACTCTGCTGTGATCGGTTCTGGATGGCCCGCTTGCCCTCCCTGCACTGAAACCTGTCATAGAACCTTACAAACTAAGGTCCAGAACTTCTCAATCATCCTAGAGGAGCCTGTCCTCTGAGCTCAGGATGATGCGCTGGTTCTGGTTTGGATTACAAATCCAGCAGTCGGGTTCTTGAAAGCAAACAGGAACAACGTTCCAGCGCCGTTTCCCTTAGATCAGGTTCCTCCTCTCGGGTTTCTGCCACAGAGACAGCAGCAGCCTGTAAACTGACCTGAGCGCAGCAGGGGGAACCGCTGGACCCAGTTCAGCTTAACTGGTTACTGTGCTGAGACCCGACACCCCAGATCCATTCTCTTCTTCTGTGGAAACGTCTGTGAAAAGAATGCAATTCAAGAAACTTCTGGACTGAGCAAAGACCCGTATCGTTATGAGAACAGAAACCAACGAGCTGCATCCGACCCAGAAGAACCAACATTTCACATGGTCTGAATCCCAGCTGAGTCTTTGTTCTTGTGCGGGTTTTTTAAGCATCGGGTTTATCTGTGGATCTAAGCTGGAGAACCACTTCAGCTGAAGATCAATAGACACCAGAACCAGAACACTCTCCATCCACCCAAGATCCAGAGGAGGTGGAGACTGGCTCCGCGAGTAGAACCGCACAGTTCCTTCAGAACCTTAAAGCAACCATCCTCAAGCCAGAATCTGTTACTAATCAACTCTGCAGACCTCAGACAGCAGCAGCGTCTGCACCTTCTGAAGAAGAACCACATCAGAACCAACCTGCTGCTGACCTTCCACCATCACCCATGGAGAGCCCGCCAGAACACTTTGGTTCTGCAGCCGCACCATCGCAGATAAGGAGAGACTGCAGAGAGCCGTGGAGACGGGTCAGAAGATCACTGGAAGCCCCTCCCACCCTGACTGACATCCACGCCACGTGCTGCCTCAGCACGCCCAGAACATCATCAGGTCCAGAACATCTTCAGGTCCATCTCCAACCCTGGCTCAGACCTGTTGCCCTCTGGGAGGCGCTACAGAGGCATCAGAACCAAAACCGACTGAAAAACAGCTTCTTTCCCAAAGCAATAACCAAATGCACACATGACATGTTCAACGGCACATTCCAATGTTTCTACAGGTGCATATGTATTTCTGCTTATCTGAGGTTATTTAAGTGTTAAATTTAAACACTTTCCTACCATCTGACGTGTTTATGGTTGTCCATCATGTACAGATCACTCTGCACACAACTCCAGTTTTCTATCTGCACAGTTCATATTTTGTATATTTCACGCGTTTGTTGTACACTTTGTAGCTATTGATATATTTTTTATCATCTATTTTATTATTTTAGTCTGGTGACGGCTTCAGTGTCATTGTCCAATGGACGGCGGCGATATAGGCATATCTGTCTGCCTCATGTCTGAACATGTTAACATGTGACGTGTAAAAAAACACTTGGAGTTCCAGAACAAACTAAAGCAGACTTTAATGTCAATTGGATCCACATTCATGCAGTCCTGGGAGCAGTAGACCCGCCCCTGTAAGCAGGGTGTGACTGAGACCTTTGGGGAGGCCGTGCACCAGTGTCCGTGGATCGGGGGCGTGTCAGAGACGTTTAGCGGTTTAATAAATACACGTGGATCCAGGCGCGGGATCTGCAGCACACACGCGCTCACACCACACACACGGTCCCTCACTGAACCTGGTAGAGTCTGCAGCCGCTCTGGTTCTGATCCGGCCCTACTTCCCAACGTGCACGCCGACAGGGGGCAGCGTCCTGGGGGAGGAGCGCTCCCTTAGCGCCTGCGTGAGCAGCGTGCAGCCGGTGGACACGGCGCAGGCCGAGCTGCGCAGGCGCTCGCGGTACTCGGACATCCTGGCGCTGCCGTCGGGGTGCTGGGCCACGTCCCTGAGGCCTTGGGTGAGCAGCACGCAGGCGGAGACTACGCTCATGGCTCCGCCCAGCACCGCCGTCTGCACCGCCTTCCCCTCTGCAGACAGGCTGGCTGCTCGGCCCAAAAACTGCGGCTCGGTGGCGAAGCCTACCAGGGCGGCGACGGCCTGCACCAGGGCGGCGCTGAAGAGCACGCAGCGGCTGCGGCTCAGCTCGGTGGGCTGGCTCTTCACCTCTCGCACGCACGCCAGAAAGGCGGTTCCGCTCATGCTCATGCTCTTCACGCTCAGCTTGAACTGTTCCTTGGCGAAGCGGTCCCGAGAGCGCTCGCTGGCCAGCGAGGAGGCGTCGGTCAGCGTCTTCAGGTTGGCGGAGATGTTCTGGGACAGCTCCAGCAGCAGCGGCGGCGTCAGGTCCGGCAGGGCGGTGAGCCGCAAAACGCCGCAGCTGCGCTCCACCTCGTGCTGGCATCGCGTCACTTTGTAGCGATCCACCAAGCCGGGCAGACAGGGCTGGGAGCCGGCGCTCTCCACAGCCGCCAGGTAGGCGGCGTGGGCGGAGCACTCCGTCAGAGACACCACCAGGTTGGCCATCTCCAGGAGGCGGTCCCCCACCTCCGTGAAGCGGCCCATGTTCAGCTGGCTCTGGATGTCGTGGGTGAGGATGGACAGCTCCTTGGTCCTGGCGATGACCGTGTCCCGGCATTGGTCGAAGGTGTCGGCCAGCGGCACGCCGTCGGACGCCATGACCGGCCGCGTCTCGCTGGACAGGAGGAGGAGGTCGGCCACCAGCTGCATCTTCCCCTTACACGCATCGCAGACGGACGACAGGCGCTTCCTGTGCTGCAGGCTGCTGCCGGGCGGGCACCCTGACCCCTCGCCAGCCGACGTGCCCCCGCTCGCCATCGCCACGAGAGTTTGGAGGGGAGGCGGGGCTTCAGTTTCAGACGTTCCTCAAAGTCCTGCGATGCAGCATGGGTCCTGATGACCTTCAGTCTGACATCATCAGCTGTGCGGCACACGTGAAGTTGGCCGTTGGGAGGAGTCACGCTGCATCCCTGCAGCCACGCGGGACACGCCCACAGCCTGGAGGATTGTCTGAAGCGTTACGCGGTCAGCTGACGTCCAAAGGAAGAGGGAGGAACTCCGGCCGAGGTCACAGGTCGCGGCTGCTCCTCTGAAGATCCACAAACCTGCAACCAGACACAGCCGGGTCAGCGTCAGGCCGCCTCCTCACCCACACACCTGTGGCCTCGGCTCACCTGTTCCTGCGGGACGGGGGTCACGCCAAGCTGCCCACGAGCTCTGCTGCTGGCGGGAGTCCGGCTCCTGAAGCTCTCCTCCAGGCCAGAGACGGACCAACAGCCACGGAGGGGGCCAGCACCATCCTTTCTTCAGCCCCCAGGCCAGAGGTCAGAGGTCAGAGTCCAGGAGATCCGCCTCAGTCCGCTCGGACCCGCTGCCCAGCGCCAGACAGACAAGCTAGCTACTGCTCCGGCATCGTCCTACTGCTCCGCGGCTCGGTTCGGAACCGGAACCCGCCCGGCTCTGCTGGCTTCTTCTCACATTCATGCAGAACCTCCACGCGGTTCGAGCCGCCTCCTTGTTCGGGGAGGAAGTCCCGCTCCTCCCGCAAATTCCAGCGGTGCGGCGCGTCCGCGGTGGGACTATGAGGAAGCGGGGAGGGTGTGGTCCACCGAGCCACCGGCAACGTTACGGAGAGCGAGGCGGTAAAACGCCGCTGGCGCCAAGCTCCGCCCCCTTTACCGGGACACAGCTACGGCCTCGCGCTGCTGCGCTCAGAAAATCCGTTCTCGGTTCGCCGGGGGCCCAGAACTCCTGACGGTCCCGGACCGGTGTTCATGGATCGCCGCGCTGCCAGGAGACGCCTCCAGGGCGGAGCTTCCGCTGCTAGCTTAGCCTGTGAAAGGAGCCGGAAGCGGCGTCTTTTCGAAATAAAAGCCCGGTTGTGGTGAAGGTTTGACGTGTCCGTCCACTGGTCCGGGTCTGAGTGATCAACGCACTTATTCCAGATTCGGGTTCTGATCCAGTCACAATAGGAATTACAGGGAATAACTAACTACAGGCCAATGTCAAATATTTGTGTTTTATCCAGAATTCCCTTCAGTCTGACAGTTGAAAGAGTTCCTGTCGGGTTTTAGGAAAAAGCCCAGAGTACACCGCTGCTGTGAAGGTGATACATAACATTACTGTGGCACTTGATAAAAAACTGTACTGTGCATCACCTTTTATTGATTTGTCCAAAGCTTTTGACACCCTTGACCATAAAAAGCAGATTACTCAGCCTTGGATTGTCAGAGATGCAGTTGTGTGGTTCTCAAATAACCTGAATAACAGGACCCAATGCATGAAACATGAAGGTCTCTGGTCTGAAATTGTTACTGTCCACAGGGGGGTGTCACGGGGCTCAGTTCTTAGCCCCTGACTATTTATGTTGTACATCAATGACTTGGGTCAAAATGTCTCTGATGCTAATCTGCACTTTTGTGCTGATGACACAGTTCTTTATTGTTATGGATCATGTCTTGCTCAGGCGATTGAAACCTTGCAGAAAGCTTTTGTTGCTGCACAGCACTCACTTGTTCAGTTAAAATTAGTTCTCAATGCTGACAAAACTAAGCTAATGTTGTTCATAACCCCATAGAATGTCCCTGAACAATTCCAATGGTGTCCACCTTGGATGGAAATGTCTTAGAGGTGGTACTTTGGTGTCTGGATTGATGATTCCCTCACTTTTAAACCTCACATAGAACCACATGTACAAAAAACTTAAACTTGGGTTTTTCTTGTAACAAGTTGTGTTTTTCTTTTGAAGTAAAACTGTCTTGTTGCTGCAGCTTTCTATCTGTGCTGGATGATGGTGATATTCTGTACATGAATCACCTTCATGTCTCAAAAATGTTGACACCATGCATCATGCTTCCCAGAGGTTCATCACCAACTGTAGATCCATGACTCAAAATTGTGACCTGTATTCCAGGGTGCAATAGCCTTCTCTGGCCACTAGGAGGCAGGGACATTGGGGAACTTTCCCACCGGTGTCCTGGGGTGAAAAGAATCCATATTGGTGTGAAAGCGGCTCAGCAGCAGAAACCCTCGTTTGTCTGCTTTTATTTTGAAATCCCCAGCGGGGTCTCTCTTCCTTTTGTAGGTCTCGTGACGATAAACTTTCAGCCAATCACAGCGTTCCATCTGTAACCATGGCGGCCGGCGGCTGGCGGTGGCGTTCGCGGCTTGTGCTGTGCGCGTGTTTGCTGAGTGTTTGGTCGGCTCGCGGCGGGGAGAACCCGAAGAAGAAGAAGGACATCAGGGACTACAATGACGCGGACATGGCGCGGTTATTGGAGCAGTGGGAGGTAAGGGCACGGCTGGAGGCGCGCGCTCACCGGAAAACACGGCTGGTGTTCTGTGAATGGATGCAGGGAGACCGGGGGGGTTCCAGAAAGCAGGTTCTGCTAGCTCCCACGGTAAGTTTGAGGCTAAGGAAGTTGATAACCTCAGCTTTCAGTTCCAGAAATGGAGGTATGTTTCTGGGTATGTCCAGTTGCCATAGCAACTCATGCTCTGAACATAACCTGGTCTGGAGCAGGTTTAGTTGAAGGTTAGTTTGTTTTCAGAGAGGTGCAGCAGCATGGCGTGTCCATTTGAAGATGATGTAGTGGATGAAGAAGCTCAGATAATACTTTTTCCACCGTGAGAGGCTGATAAGACCATATATGGATGTTTAAAGAGAAACTTTTTACTTTGATCTAACTTCATTATTTGCTTCAGTTAAGATAAATCACTTTTTGTTAAGTCAGCTTAAAATAACACATAGTTTTATAGACAATTATTTTACTTTCATTCACATTAATTCAATAAGTAGGTGTAACTTTGGTACTGCTGTTAGATCGGCACCGCAAGGGATTGTGGGATACCATTCCCTTTGCCTGTCTGGGCGGATTTGGGTTTAAGTGTGGCTTTTTGACCAAATGAGTTTAGTTGTTTAGCTGTTTTACTGTGTTATGCTGAATTATTTGTCCTACTATGATTAAGACTCTGCACCTTGAGTGAGGAAGAGGAGGAAGAGTTTATATAGCATCACTACCATGTATAACTGTAATGATAGTGTTGGATAATTCCTTACTGAATGTATGCCCTTTGTAAATATTGTTTCATTCTTTTTATTGTTATACAAATGAGAATATCTACCTGCTCAAACTCAGCCATATGTGAGTTCAAGAATTATAATTAATTAAGATGGAAAAATATTATTTGAATTGGAGTAATATGACATTTAGTTAGATAAATATATAAATTTGAGTTGAGTTGTATAAACACGTATTGAGTTTTACAGATGTAAGAAATTAGGTTAAATAAATGTAACTCAATTACTTGTTACCAATAGAAGTAATTCATTTAAGTTGGCAAAATTGGATACGTTACATATATATATATGTGTGTGTGTGTGTGTGTGTTCATGATAGAGCGAGGTGGAAAAGGATGATTCGCTGTGGCGACCCCTGATGGGAAAAGCCGAAAGAGAGAGGAGATATATATATATATATATATATATATATATATATATATATATATTAGGGCTGGGAATCACTGGGTACCTCACGATAACGATTTGCGATACTTTGCTCACGATAACAATACTATCACGATATGGTGATAATGCGATAATCCATATATCTCGTCTCTAACAACTCATGATATATCAAACTTTAACAAAGAAGAACTTGGAAAACAGTTTTTTGGAAAATATTTCTCCATCTATTACTTTAGTTTTTAAACACCATGATAATAAACAACTTGTGTCCTATTTGTTGTAATGAATAACAGACTTTGTGTAACGTTGGTGAAATCAGTAATACTCTGTCTTTGACAAACAATGACAATTTTCATTTGGAAATATCTGTAAACTTCAGTTTAAACAATAGTGAACATGAACAGCAGTGTCATTATTTAGTACAAAACTGCTGTAAAAAGGATAAAAAATGAATGAGTCAAGTAGCTGCCAGACACATTGGTATTAACTTTTGAAAAACAAAACCATAACCATCGCTTAATTTAAGAAAATAGCTGAAAATCAGATATTAATTCTGTGAACAAATTATAGTCTTTGTTAAAAAATAAATGACACCATTTAGTGCAAATGTGGTGTAAACAAAAATATAATTCTCCCAGAATAGAAAAAATCAAGTATCTAGGAAGTTTCCTTTAAGTTATTTAAGACATAAACTGCTTTCAAAATAAATAACCAGGGATAAAATCCATGAAGAACTTGAAGTGCATCTAAAAGTTAACGTCTTTGTTAACAACACGTTTGGGTAAAGCTGCATGTGATGTATGTTTATGTTCATGTTTTCTGGAGAACCACAGACTTTTTAACGTCAAGACGCCGCTCGTCTACCTTTAGAGGAGAAGGGGGTCAAAGGGCAGGGATGCCTCTTCCTGCTGTTTCCATGTCAACCATAGCTCTGGTCTGGGCCTACAGTGCAGGGATCATAGTTCAGTATTTCCCAGAGGGAATGTCAAAGCGTGGCTCTACTGCATTCAATAAAAACCCAAATCCCTCGTTCTCCACCTCGCTGCAGGGGCGGAGCCCGTTTTCCGTTTGTTATTGCCTCTGCTCTCACAGAAGACGGCGGTAGCTTTGCCTGGTAAAGCTATCCATGCCGGGCTGTGTCGGCTTCAGGGTTAAAGTCTCAGGGTTACAGTCTCAGGGTTAAAGTCTCAGGGTTAAAGTCTCAGGGTTAAAGTCTCAGGGTTAAAGTCTCAGGGTTACAGTCTCAGGGTTAAAGTCTCAGGGTTAAAGTCTCAGGGTTAAAGTCTCAGGGTTAAAGTCTCAGGGTTAAAGTCTCAGGGTTAAAGTCTCAGGGTTAAAGTCTCAGGGCTAAAGTCTCAGGGCTAAAGTCTCAGGGTTAAAGTCTCAGGGTTAAAGTCTCAGGGTTAAAGTCTCAGGGTTAAAGTCAGGGGAGTTTAAACATGCGTCCTGGAATACCCCCCCGAGCTGCTTTCCACCGTTTTGCGATACGGTCATGTGACATAACCCGGAAGATAAACACAGTAACATGGATGTTTAAAGCAAGGCGTGTGCCGTCTGGGTGCTTGTGTCTGTGTGTGTGGCTCCCACCTCCCCAGGCTTCTCAGCTTCTCCCCCCCGGTTGTTTTTCAGAAGGACGATGACATTGAAGAGGGCGACCTGCCGGAGCACAGACGGCCGCCCCCCCCAGTCGACTTCTCCAAGGTGGACCCCTCCAAGCCGGAGGAGCTCCTGAAGATGTCCAAGAAGGGCCGGACGCTGATGGTGTTCGCCACCGTGTCCGGAGAGCCCACGGAGAAGGAGACGGAGGAGATCACGGGGCTGTGGCAGGGCAGCCTGTTCAACGCCAACTATGACCTTCAGAGGTAGCCACAGAGGAGCGGCCTTGGGGAGGGGGGGGTCGCGGTGTGAAGGCTGTGTGTGTCTTCCTCCTCTTGGAGCAGCCAGGGGGCGCTACTGCATTCAGTACAAAGGGTCCAGCTTGAAGGAGAACCAACGGCGTGTCGTGATGCACCAGAAGGTCCCTCCTCCGTGAAATCTGACCCTCCGTCTCCTCCCCAGGTTTGTGGTCGGCTCCAACCGGGTGATCTTCATGTTGAGGGACGGCAGCCTGGCCTGGGAGGTCAAGGACTTCCTGGTGGGCCAGGATCGGTGCGCTGACGTCACAGTGGAGGGTCAGGTGTTTCCAGGGAGGGCTGCTGGGGGGGGGCAGCCCGAACAGGTGAAGCAGAACCAAGTGAAAAAGGGCAACGAGGAGGCCAACCGGGCCAAGCAGGAGCTCTGAAGAGGTGTGATGCCCCCCCGCCCACCGGCAGAGGATGCCGGGTCCAGTGATTCCTTCTGCTGGACCCATCAGTGCTCAGAACCAGAACTCTTTCAGTTCCTATGCCAAAATGTAGAACTATGATTTGGTGGGGGCATTCTGCAGAACCTGGTTCATTCTGGTTCTTTATGAACCTCTAGGTTCTCCAAGGAGGAACGGTCAGTTTGTTTCACTGTCTGAAACTCAAATAAATCGTTTTGTACCTCCAGGTGTGTCCTCATTATTGGATCAGCAAACGGGCCAATCAGAAGCTTGGATTCCAATCTGAACCCCACCCCCACCAGAAAACAGACCAATCAGAAGCTTTGATCACAGTTTATTCTGTTTTCTGGAGAATACACATCACATCACTATAACAGCGTAACTGCAGACCCTCAGAATAAAGCGGTTCTGATGTTCTGACCTGACAGGTCAAGGTGGAACCTCTGCCCCTCCTGTGGAGGCCAGGGCATTGAATGGCATTAAATCTCTGAACACAGGGTTTCCTGGAACAGAATCATAGAAGAACCAGAACTCAGATTGTTCCGGGTTTGTTCAGAACTTAACCCTTGTGCTATCTTAGATGACCCCCCCCTTCCATTGAGGTGTTCTCCTACCATGACAAAGGTGGATAAAGGTGGAGAGGATTTCATGTAATCCATGGACACCAGTGAAGATCACAAATCATTGAAGAACAAAGGTTCAGAGCTCTGTCTAGTGGGTCTAGATGACCCCACTGTCTAGTGGGTCTAGATGACCCACTCCCAATGTTATCGTGTCTAGGATAGAACAAGGGTTACACACCAGCATAGAGTGTACCGGACCTGCCTGAAATGAGTCAGACTGATCCACTTCAGTGACTGTTAAGACATTCATGCAAACAGTCTGTAATGCTTTTGGTAGAGTCTTAGCAGCAGACTGTACAGGTTTACCAGCTGGTCCCTTGGAGCCTGGATGGTTCTGTTTTGGAGCTCAGTCCATGTCCTGTCCTGAACCTTCATCCATGATGAGGACCACAGAGGTGACCGTACCGGTTCTGCCCATCATTAACATCCCTGTCCCTCAGAACCCCCCACCCCACCCCCAACCCACACAGACCTGTCCAAACAGCCTGATTGGTTCCAAAGATGAACCTTTTCATCAAACTCAGACCCCCCTCCCCCTGGTGTCAGGGTAACCATCAGAGGCATGCCACGCCCCCTCAGATGACCACCTTTCTTCATGTATCCCCTCTGAACTCCAAGGAAGTTCGGGGGTGGGTGAGATGGTAGTGAGGTCATTCACTAGAAGCACGGGACCATGAGGTCCTGGACCAACCACCTGGAGAACCAGGAGGTCAAATTCCTGCAGTTTACCGAAGGACCTTTGGGGAGGGGGTGGGGGTGTAGCTCCTCGTTGTTCCCAACACCTCGTTCAAAGCTTCATCTTGGGGACAACAGGAAAAGGTAAGACCTGATGGATCTTGGCATGGTCACTGTCCAACTCCAGTCGGACCCAGTCAGGTCGGAACAAGCCCTTGAAGCCCACCAAAGCCAGCTTGTCTGCAGAAAGCCCAAACCACGTGTTACCGAACCCCTCCTGCTACAAGACCATCAGCTTTCAACGGGTCCCAAAGAGGATGCAGCGACGAAAACGCCGTTTCCTTAAAACACTAACACAGCAACAGGTTCTTCTATGGTTCTGCAGGTACCTTTTAACTTGATGCTTTTGTCCACCCCCAGCCTCTCCAGAACCTTGGTCCAGCCTCCTCTGGTTCCCAGGTGGCCTTTAGATGTCATGAGAACAATGGAGCTGAAAAAAGAGAGAAGATGGAGAGTTTAGAGACCCCTCAACACCCCAGTACAACCAAATTTAACCCAGAGTTTGGTTGGTGTGTTTGTTGTGATAGCGCCCTTCTATGCTTGGGTACAGAGAACCGTGTCTGGTCCAGCGCTGCATTCTGAGAACCAGATGGCGCCTGCTGCGACCCATAAACATGCTGATTATCCAAAGCTCCAACAGCAGTTACATAAAACCACAGTGTAAACAAACAAGCATGCTCTAAAGACGGACCATGGAGGAAAATGCAGAACACTCTCTCCAGAAAACTAGTTTTTATTCAGAGCCATCGAGCCCTTCTTTCATTTTTGGTGGACAGTAAGCCAAAGAAGAAGAGGCCACACTTCCCTGTACAAGCTCAGTGTTCTGGTGGTAAAGTGTCCGTGTACTGTATGGGAGAATCTGTGCTGTGAACTGTTCTGAGTGCTGGATCGGTACCGACTCACTGCTGTGGACAGATCTTGGAGATGCTTTTAGCACCTTACCGGTCTTTTAGCCCGTCTATGTACTTCTCCAGCTGGGCAGGCACGCCCTGTAGGAGGGAGGTGCTGAAGCCTCGGCTACCAATCACGCTTCCGTTGTGCCCATCAATCACCGTCACCTGGATTCCATCTTCTAGCTGGTAGAACTTCCTGCCGCTTACCTGACAACAAAGGCAGCCAATCAGAGGAGGGTTTGTTTGCTAGGACTCCTCAGGTGAACATGTGTGATGTTTGAGTTTTTTTGTCTTAGCGTAAACCTACAAAGACTAGGTTCTGTATCAAAGAGAAAGAGAACCAGAGGATAGCAAGAAGAAAGACCTTCACAAACCTGAAGAGCAGGTCCTGGATCTGCACCCAGACCAGGATCCAGATCGTCCAGTAAAAGGGTTCAGAGGAGTTTTAGCCCGTGCTGGTGTTTGAGCATCTATCAGCCCTCTTTGACCCCAAACTCCCCAAACATTGTCAGTGTTCAGGGCTTACCCTTTTGGGGGTTAAACTCATACTGCAACCCCTCCTCCAATCCTGCCTGTTTTTTTTTGTGGAAAGGGACACTGAAGTACCTCTGTAAAGGAGAAATCCTCTTTTATGTGGAAGAACCGAGTGGTGTACGACTCCAGCCGGACCTCCAGGAAGTGTTCTGGTAGCTGGTGAGAAAAAAGATGCAGACAAAGACATGAAGACATGCAAACACACAAACGCAGACAAACAAACACAGACACACAAACACGGACGGACAGATGCAGACAGACAGAGACAGACGGACAGATGCAGACAAACAAATGTAGACACACAAACGCAGACGGACAGATGCTGACAGAGAGACGCAGATGGAAAAACGCAGATGAAGAGATGCAGACACACAAACGCAGATGGACAGACACAGACGGACAAACACAGATGGACAGATGCAGACAAACACATGCAGACACACAATTGCAGACGGACAGATGCAGACAGACAGATGTAGACACATGCAGACACACAAACGCAGACAAACAAACAGACACACAAACGCAGAAGGACAGATACACAAACAGAGACGGACAGATGCAGAAAGACAAACACAGACAGAAACGCAGACAGACAGATGCAGACAAACAAATGTAGACACACAAACACAGACAAACACATGCAGACAGACAGATGCTGACAAACGCAGATGAAGAGATGCAGACACACAAACACAGACGGACAGACGCAAACAGACAGACCCAGACAGACAAATGCAGACAAACACATGCAGACACACAAACGCAGACGGACAGATGCAGACGGGCAGATGCCTGCAGCTTACCGTGCCGTTACTCTTCTTCTTGGGCATGGGAACATCCACCACGGGCAGCTGGGAGTGTCTGGGGTAGGCCCGACTCATGCAGTTGCTGGGGGGGCTTTTGTCCGGGATGACAGCTGTGATCTTGATCCTCTCACAACCTTTGACAGAACAGAAGGCAAACTTCTCCCTGCTGCTGTGGGCCTTCACCTTTAGGAAGAGCAGACTGCAGAGCACCATGCACACACACACATGCACACACACACATGCACACACACACATGCACACACACACATGCACGCACACACATGCACGCACACACATGCACGCACACACATGCACGCACACACATGCACGCACACACATGCACACACACATGCACACACACACATGCACGCACACACGAATGCATTCTAATAAATATGCAATGTTTTTTCTGTAATTTACTGCAAAGTTATCAGAAAATAAATCAATAGCAACAAACCAGTTCTTTATTTTCAAAAAGCTTAAGCAATAATACTAAAACCAAAATATTACAAAATAGTCACCCAGTGTGCTGCCTTTTGATAAAAATGATGAAACGGAATTGTCTTAATGATGCGTCAACCGTTTGTTTGAGTCCCTCCAGAGTCTCTTCCAGACTCTTACTCTGAAGGATCAGCTCAGGGTCCAGGTTATTTCTATTGCTATGAGTTATGTTTATTCATAAAAGCAGTTATTTATGACCAGAAAAGGATAATCAGAATAACAATGTGTTCAGATGTAATCAATTATTGCTTAATGACACTAAACTACATCTTTAGGGTCAAGGCCAACTGTCAGAGGACGAGGAAATAGATGAAAGGGCTCGAGGCGCCGACATTTTGGGTCTGACTTTAAATTATTAATGGAACAGAGTGTATTTATTTATATACAGCGTTTACTCTTCTACCTTCATGTGGGCCCAAAGTGCTCTGTAGTCCCACTAACCCTTCACACACTGTCCTGCTCAAGAGCACTATGACACACGGGCAGGAAAAGTGGGAGAATGTAGGACTTTTCAATCAGGGGTTGACCACTCAACCTCTGCGCCATAAAATGACCCGTAGGGAAAAGTTCAAACTGTCAAGATCCGTTGCTGCTGTTTACAACCTAGATTGAAGGATTTGCAGTTTATAGGAATCAATTTTGCTGTTTTTGCAGAGACTCTGATGAAGAACAGATCCAACTGAAAAAAGGGCTCATAGAATAGAAAGTGAACATGGACTGCTAACGCTTCCAAATGTTTGTTTACTAGGTGGGTGGGTGTGCGGTTCTGACCCGGTCTCTTCCTCCCAGTAGTAGTACCCTCTGGAAGGACGGGAACGCTCCAGCTTCTCACTTTGATTGGTCCGGATGAAGACGCCAGTTTTGTGCGTCTGCTTGCTGAGGCGGTTGTGGATGTCGGAGATGATGGTAAAGGTGGTGCCGGGGGGGTAGCAGATGCCCAAACTGATCCAGTCGTTCCTGAGAGACACAAAAGTACAAGTCTCTTTTTTGAAACAGTAATCCATGCCTTCATCACGTCCCGGCTGGATTACTGCAACTCTCTTTATCTTGGACTCAGCCAGTCGTCTCTCCTGCGTCTCCAACGTGTTCAAAATGCAGCTGCTCGTCTTCTGGTTGGAGCACGCAAGAGAGACCACATCACGCCGATTCTAGCATCGCTTCACTGGCTGCCTGTGCATTTTAGAATTCATTTTAAGATTCTTTTACTCGTTTTTAAATCTTTACACGGTCTTGCCCCGCTTTACCTCTCTGAGCTTCTCTCTCCTTATTCGCCGGCCCGGTGCCTCAGATCAGCTGATCAGATGCTTCTGGAGGTACCGAGGTCCAGACGGAAGCTCAGAGGGGACAGAGCTTTTGCTGTAGCCGCTCCAAAGCTGTGGAATACTTTGCCGCTGGCCATTAGAGAAGCCCCTTCACTGTCCACTTTTAAAACCCGCTTAAAAACCCATTTTTATGCTCTGGCTTTTAACCCAATATGAGACCACTGTTTTTCTAACTGTTTACTGTTTTCTGTAGCTTTATCTCCCTCTGTGGTTCTCCCCCCTTAACATGTTTTAATGGTTGTCTTTTACTATTGTGTTCAGCACTTTGTCTCAACTATTGTTGTATGAAAGTGCTATATAAATAAAGTTGAGTTGAGTTGAGTTGAGAAGTCTCATCCTCTTCATCAGAGTCACTTCAGGTCTGACCCGGATCCTGTTTCCAGGAGCGTCTGACGCTGGTCAGGAGCCACACCTGCAGCTCCTGACCATCCATTAAACCTCAACAGGTGAGGGAGGAGCTTCAACGGCCATGAGGAAACGTGGAGAAAGGATGCAGCTGATCCCAGAATTTCTTGCTGCTCCAAACTCTCACAGCAGAGGGAGCCATTGAGGCTAACAGGTATAGAAACTTACTGACATGAACCTCAAGTCTGATAAAAAACCATTTGATTTAATGTCTTTTGACAGAAAAAACTGCAGATCAAACCGGCTTTATGAACGTGTTGATTATTAAAAACCACAAACTGTACTGAAAAACTAAAGTTCTTTCAGCCATTAATATTAAAATGGCCCCAAGTCCTACTGCTCTGCTCCTGCGCCATCTTCAAAGGGATTTAACGTTTAACATTTGTTTGTCTGCATCTGTCCATCTGCGTTTGTCTGTCTGAGAGAGTACATGTCAACCCAGCCATCCATCCATCCATCCATTCACCCATCCATCCATCCATTTACCCATCCATCCATTCACCCATCCATCCATCCATTTACCCATCCATCCATTCACCCATCTATCCATCCATCTATATACCCATCCATCCGTCCAATCATCCATTCATTAAACGATCCATCCAACCATCTATCTGTCCATCTACCCATCCAACCATGTATCCATCCATTCACCCATCCTACTTTCCATCCAACCATCCATTCATCCATCGATTCACTCATCCAACCAACTATTCATTCACCCATTCAACCAACCAATCGTTCATCCATTAATCCAACAATCCATCATTCATCCATCCATGATGGAATAACAGAGGTGCTCATGCACTCTGTTCACGTGCACTGCAGTCACTAACTTGTTGAAGTTGATTAGCCACACGGTGACCTCAGCTGGTGCCACCTGGTCCCAGTGGACAGTGTAACCTTTGGCCAAAGAGACCACTGGTTGGAACTGCTGGTAGTGTTTCTTCTTGCCCAGAGCGCCCTCTAGTGTCAGCAGCCTGTCAGGGTACTCATTCCTTACCATGAGCATGTTCAGGTTGGCCGGGTTCCGTATCTGGATGTAAATCTGAAGCAAGAAGCACGAGGATGTCTTTAAAACCTGGGATCAAGTAGGTTGTGAGCTCACAGAGACAACAGCAGTGCATGTGAAGGAGGAATACCTCTGTGGAGATGAAGCTGCTTCATGAAACATTCTGGAAGGGGTTTAAAAGCCCTTCATGTTTAGATTGAGGAAGCTGAGCACCAAAATGGCATGAATGAGTGCCTTTGGTCAATCTTCTGGTGGGACTAAGGGAAATGCTCTTTTCTAGGGTCTTCCTTTTTGCACAGTGGTGAACTTTAGAATTTAGGGTCAATCAGAAGATCACACAACAGACATGACCTGATTACATCCATTTTCTTAACCAGCTGAATCCTTTTCCGGGTCACCGGGTTGCTATCCCAGCTACTGTTGGGTGAAGGCGGGGTACACCCTGGACAGGTCGCCAGTCTGTCGCAGGGCCACACTCTCACTCACCAATGGCCAATTTAGAGTCACCAACTAACCTATGAAACTGTTTTTTTGACTGTGGGAGGAAGAACTATGTTCTTTATGGTTAGCACTTTTATTACACAATTACCGGTATGAAGCCCATTGAGACGATTATTGTTGTAAATATTAGCCTATATAAATAAAATTGAATTGAATTGAACCATTGCTCCACAGTCCAGCCCAACCAAATTGCAACTTCTTTTTCACTCCAACTAAAGGCTGATCTCACCGTACAGTAGTATGGACTCCTGCAGGTCTACCCGCTTCTTCAGGTCCTACCAACGTTGCAGCAGAACACCTGAGCAGTGAGGTACACAGGTGAGCAGAAAGGCCACACCCACCTGGGCGTAGCGCCCACTGCAGATCGCAGCTCTCCAGTCAGGGACGTCCACACAGTCGGGGTGACGCAGAAGCCAGTTGTCCTCTTTCACCAGGAAAGCTCCGGGATATTCACTGACGGAGCCATCCACGTCGTGGAAGATGGTGGTTTTATCACCATCCATGTGCATTTCACTGAACCAGGGCCCCGGCTCCCCAAAAAACACCCGTGAGGTCATCTGTAGACAGGGGATAGCTCTGCTTTAAAGGCATGGACACAATCCAGAGTCTTTAAGATCTACTCTTCTGCCACTGTTTCAATTTTTTACGAAGGAAAGTTCATGATGGCCTGTTGAGGACTTCCTCTAGATTCCAGCTGATGAACACTCACTGGCCACTTCATTAGGTACACCTGTCCAACTGCTCGCTGACCCAAATGTCTAATCAGCCAATCACATGGCAGCAACTGACGATCTGCTGCAGTTTGAAATGAGCATGAGAACAGAGAAGAAAGGTGATTGAAGTGTCTTTGAATGTGGTTGTTGGTTCCAGACGGGCTGGTCTGTGGACTTCAGAAACTGCTCATCTACTGGGACCTTCACCCACAACCATCTCTGGGGTTTACAATTCACACAGATTCACCAAAACTGGACCGTAGAAGATGGAAAAACGTTGTCTGGTCTGATGAGTCTCCATTTCTGCTGCCACATTCAGATGGTAGGGTCAGAATTTAACATCAACAACATGAAAGCATGGATCCATCCTGCCTTGTATCAACGGTTCAGGCTGGAGGTGGTGGTGTCATGGTGTGGGGGATATTTTCTTGGCTCACTTTGGGCCCCTTAGGACCAGTTGAGCATGGTTCCATCACCACAGCCTACCTGAGTACTGTTGCTGACCATGTCCATCCCTTTCTGTCCACAGTGTTCCATCTTCTGATGCTACTTCCAGCAGGATGAGGCTCCATGTCAGAAAGCTGGAATCATCTCAGACTGGTTTCTAGAACATGACAATGAGTTCTCTGGACTCAAACGTCCTCCACAGTCACCAGAACCCAATAGAGAACCTTTGGGATGTGGTGGAACGGGAGATCAGCATTATGGATGTTCAGCAGACAAACCTGCAGCAACTGATGCTGTCATGTCAATGTGGACCAAACTCTGAGGAATGTTTCCAGAACCTTGTTGAGTCTATGCCACCAAGAATGAGGCGGTTCTGAAGGCTAAAGGGGGTCCAACCCGGTACTAGCAAGGTTGACCTATTAAAGTGACCAGTGAGTGTACTTCTGCGTTTTTTTGGTCTGGGGTGAAAGAAGGTGGTAACTCCTGAAGCTCAAACTGTTTTTTTAGGTTTAGATCCCAGACAAGATCATGATTGTAAGTAAGTAAGTAAGTAAGTAAATTTTATTTGTATAGCACCTTTCACAGACAAAAGTCACAAGGTGCTTCACAGGTTAAAATATGTATATATACACATATAAAAACATAAAAACATAAAAGATAAAAAGCATAAATCATGTAAAACAATCATCTCAAGCCCAATAAAAGCAGTTACAGTTAAAATGCTTTGAAAAAATAAAAAGTTTTTAGTTGACTTTTAAAAGAATTCACAGAGTCCAGGGAACGTAGGGACAATGGAAGTTCATTCCAGAGTTTGGGAGCAACAGCCTGGAACGATCTGTCTCCTCTAGTTCGGAACCGTGTGCGAGGGACCATCAACAGGTTCTGATCCGCAGACCTCAGTGCACGAGATGGTCTGTAGGGGGTGATCAGATCACAAACATATGGAGGAGCTTGAGAATGAAGGGCCCTAAATGTCAAAACTAGAATTTTGTACTGATAACGGTAAGCAACTGGGAGCCAATGAAGAGCTTTGAGGATCGGGGAGATGTGATCTCTTCTCTTGGTGCGGGTCAAGATCCTCACAGCAGAGTCCTGGATCAGCTGCAGGCGAGACAGCTCCTTCTTATTCAGACAGGAAAACAGACTGTTACAGTAGTCTAGCCGTGTAGAAACAAAGGCATGAATAAGAAGTTCTAGATCTTCATAAGACACCATCTTCCAGAGCTTAGAAATGTTCCTCAACTGGAAGAAACAGTTCCTGATCAACTGTTTGGAGTGCTGCTCCAGCGACATATCTTTGTCAAAAATGACACCCAAATTTCTAAGGCTGGGTTTGACATCCTGGCCAAGAGAACCCAAGTGCTGCTTAATCCTTGGTATAGCATCATCAGGGGCAACAACTAAGGTTTCTGTTTTCTCTGAGTTTAGTTGCAGAGAGTTTTTGCAGAGCCATTGTTTTATCTGCATCAAGCAGTTCATCAGAGAATCCAGCTTGTGTGTCTCGGAGGGCTTAAAAGAGCAGTATAGCTGGATATCATCAGCAAAGAGATGGTAGGAAACATCACTGAAATCCTGAATGATCCTTCCAAGAGGGATCATGTATAGGAGAAACAGAACAGGGCCTAGAACAGAGCCCTGGGGAACCCCACACAGTAAGTCTGCTGACTGAGACATTTGGTGGTTAGCCATGACACTGAAATTCCGACCAGATAAGTAAGAGGAGAACCAGTGGAGAACTGACCCTGACAAACCAATCAGGTCCCTCAATCTGTCCAATAAGATCTGGTGGTCAACCGTGTCAAAGGCTGATGAAAGATCTAGTAAGATGAGGACTGTGTGTTTGCCAGAATCAGCAGACACCAAAATATCACTGGACACCTTCAGCAGGGCTGTCTCTGTGGAGTGATGTTTACCAAAACCTGACTGAAAAGTGTCATAGATGCTCCTTTTATCCAAGAACTCTGACAATTGTTCAGCTACCACCTTTTCCAGAATCTTTGAGATAAATGGAAGCTTTGAGATGGGTCTGTAATTCTGGAAGACTGATGGGTCCAGATTAGACTTTTTTAGCAGAGGCTCCACTATAGCATGTTTGAATGCGTTTGGAAAAACACCAGTGGAAAGTGAAAGGTTGATCATTTCAGTGACACTTTGGCCGATGGTATCAAACACCTTTAAGAAGAGCTTGGAAGGAAGAACATCAGATGGACAAGTAGAAGGTTTCAACTTGGTCAACAGAGCAGCTATGTCCTCCAGAGTGACAGGCCTAAAAGTAGAGCATTTGTGTGAAACAGGCTCCAACACAACACCATCATCACAACAAGGAGGTGGGAGCTGCTCTTTGATCTTCCTAGTCTTGTTTGCAAAGAACTTGAGAAATTCATTGCTGTCGGCTTTGCAGGACACAGGGGGTACTGGGGCTGCAGGACTAACAATAGAATTTATCGTGTCAAACAAAACTTTTGGGCTCTTCTCATTCGAGGATATTAGCTGGCGAAAGTAGTTGGATCTGGCGTCTTTCACCATCTCGTTGTTTGAGGACACCAGATCCCTAAGATGCAGCCTGTGGACCATGAGATTGGTGGATTTTAAAAGACGCTCAGTTTGACGACACTGTCTCTTTAAGTTCTGGATGGCTTCATTTATCCAAGGACAAACTTTTTTCTTTGATAAATTGGATTTGAAAGGAGCCACCTGATCTAGGATTGTGACACAGTGATCACTAAAACGATCAATCAGATTGTTGACATCAGAACATTCCTTAAATATGTGGGGGTCAAACAACAAAACGTCCATCAGTGTTGGCGGTAATAATGCGCCTTTGAGACAGTATGCCTGAAGAAATAGGTTTAGGAGTGACGTTTAGCTCAAAGAAGACACCACTATGATCACTCATGTGTACATCCTCCACATAAAGATTAGTAATGCTCAGGCCAAGAGAAAAAACTAAGTCCAAAGTGTTGCCCTTTTGATGGGTGGGGTCGGAGACGTGTTGCTCAAAATTAAAAGTTTCAGTCAAAAATAAAAATTCCATTGCTGGGCTGGATGAACAGTCATTTACATGAAGGTTAAAATCCCCTAGTATTAAAACCCTTTCCAGTTTTATGATGGAAGACAGAAAGTCACTAAAATCATGTAAAAAGGGGGCTGCAGGACCAGGGGGGCGGTAGACTAAAACACAATAAAATGGATCTGAGGAATCAACCTTGAATGACAGAGATTCAAAGGATGAGCACGTTTGGGCGTTCATGTCTTTGCATGTATTGTGTCCCTGGGAGAGACTCCTAACCCCATTCTGGGTAGTGTCTGGAAAAGCTAGCGTTCTGTGATGTTTCTCATGCA
Source organism: Oryzias curvinotus (assembly GCA_023969325.1). NCBI lineage: Eukaryota > Metazoa > Chordata > Actinopteri > Beloniformes > Adrianichthyidae > Oryzias > Oryzias curvinotus. Next base: position 31,255,012 of record CM043708.1, read on the forward strand.
GACTCACAGTAACATGGTCAAAGCTGATGCTGCTGACATTGTTGTTGGGGCAGCTTTGCCACGAGTTGTTGAGCCTGAAGCCAAAGGCACTGGTATGTCGTCCGTCCAGGGCCACGTAGTTTCTAAACGTACAGTTGTGAACATTGATTGGCCCGTCATAGATCTGCATGCCACGGATAGGAAAGTCCCTGCAGAAAACACAGATGAAGCAGTTAGCAAGACAGGAAGCTTCATTTGGAAAAATTGTCACCCACAGAAGAAGGCAAAGTGTGCAGTGTGCGAAATTTGTTCTTTATCACTTGTTCTATCCTAGACATGTTAACCTTGGGAGTGGGGTCATCTAGACCCACTAGACAGTGGGGTCATCTAGACCCACTAGACAGAGCTCTGAACCTTTGTTCTTCAATGATTTGTGATCTTCACTGGTGTCCATGGATTACATGAAATCCTCTCCACCTTTGACATGGTAGGAGAACACCTCAATGGAAGGGGGGGGGGGGTCAGAGGATAGCACAAGGGTTAATGTTCAAGAAGGAACTAAAAAAGCTAAAAACTGAGATATGACAAAATGCAAAGGTCACATTTAAACTTTTAGGTGTTTTTGGACCGAATGAAGAGCCATTAAAGAAAACCATTAAGACATTAAAACAGTAGAAGATAAAAAGGTATGTCAGTAGATAACGAAAGTAAAAGATAACAGTAAAAGACAGAAATAACTAGCAGTAGAAGATGTATAGATTTTATTTTCCTTATTATCATTCTAACTGCTATTTTTAAGACTGCTTTCTGAACTCTGTTGACCTACACATTAAAGGCTGCTGCGTTTAATGGATTTGTATTTCTCTAACCCCATCTGGAGGAAGGAGGTGTCCGAGAAAGCAGAGGAAGTTTGGGATACAGACTGATAAGACCCAAACTGGGAACTGGGAACTAACCCTCCCATGTCTGTAGCAAGACGTTTAAACCAGTGTAGTATGAACTACTGACTTTCCATCTCTTAAATTAATTTTCTTTTCTGCAATTCTAGGAAAAAATGGGAGGTCGGACAGGCATCTGCAGAGCTATTGGAGGGTCGTCTGTTTCCAGCTCTCCTCGTGACAAATACTAAGGAGTACTGAGAAGTACTGGGTTCCTGTCTATCTTGTGTTTCTGAATTTTTTCAGAAGCACACACCGCAGTCAGTGGTGACTCCAGGCGAAAGTCTGTTATAACCCTCAGTTTCAGACGAACTTCCAGCAGTTTTTTAAGGTGGGGGGGTTTCTAGAATGGAACCGCAGCACTCACACGCCCCGTGGCAGCGTTCTGCTGGAATGGTCCACTCCTCCTGGACCCCAGGCGCCATTGTCTGCATCACGCGTCCCACGGTTACCACTTTCACCAACAAACAGGGAGTTCTGCACCAGCTGGTGTGAGCCGTCGTCGTCTGGAAATGTTCCTCCGCTGAAGACACAGAAGGAGGCGGGACCTCACCGTGACTCGCCATGCAAATGTTCTGTCAAGCGTCAGCATTATAAATGCACTTTTCCATCCAGTTTTCCCATGTGGACAGCAGGAGTTCCAAACATCAGCTTGACGGCTCCCTTTTCTCCCTCTACAGTTTTCATGTTTAGGTTTCACCTGTTCAGGGTGATGGCAGCATTCGGACACACCTGTAACTCATCAACGCTTCGCTACTTAAGTCTGGCTCCAACACCATCACCCTGCCAGTCCGTCCGTCAGCTTGTCTCTACTGATATTGTGGTATTGAGCCCCCCTCCCCTCTGAGCTTTGTTCCGTTCTTAGCTTTAGATTCCTTGTTTTTTCTGCTCTACAGTCCAACCTGCACTCTGAAAAATCGACCAACTTCCACCTTAGCTTCAATAACCTATATTGTATGCAGAAGTTTGCAGAAGAAAAGGACATTTTACTTACCTGTAACAGGATACCCCCCCCCCCTCCCCGTATAACAAGAGCTTCATGAAGCTCTGTTACTTATGCCTAACGGTAAAGCACCAGGGCCTGACGACTTTCCTGCTGAGTTTTATAAAGAATTCTGGGAACAGCTGGCCCCAACGTTTTTTGCAATGGTAACATTTATCAAGGAAAGCAAATCAATGCCACCTAACATGAACTCCTCCAACATAATTCTCCTCCTAAAACCAGACAAAGACCCCACTAGTCCTTCAAGCTATCGCCCCATTTCTTTAATCAGTGCAGATGTTAAAATTATCTGCAAAGCACAGAGAATAGAAAAAAGTCACTCCTCACATAATTCACCTCTATCAAACTGGATTTATCAAAGGCAGACACTCTGATGACAATGTCCGCAGACTCGTTAATGTAATAGACTGTGCTCCTATTAAAAACCAGGAAATGACCATACTGTCACTGGATGCTGAAAAGGCTTTCGACAGAGTAAATTGGAAGTTCCTCATTGCTGCCCTCTAAAGGTTTGGGTTTGGAGAATCATTCATCAACTGGATCAAAATATTATATCACAACCCCAATACATCTGTCAGAACTAATAAACAGACTTCAAACAGGTTTTTTCTCAGAAGAGGAACCAGACAGGGTTGCCCACTCTCCCCCTCTCTCTTTGCTATATTTATTGAGCCTCTAGCTCTAGCTTCATTCTGTAAATGAAACAGCAACAATCCTTAATGAATTCTCCTCCATATCAGACTACTCCATTAATTGGAATAAATCTGTTTTATTACCACTGAACAGTGATGCCCCCAAATTATCAGAACTGGTGCAGCTAAACCACACCCCATTACTGAAAAGCATACAGGACGATCTAACACGCTGGACCAACCTGCCTCTGTCCATCATGGGCAAAGTAGCCACAGGTCAAAATGAAAATCCTACCTAAAGTTAATTATCTCTTCTCGATGATTCCCACACAACCGCCACTAAAATGGTTCAAAACATTAGACTCATCCATATCAAGCTTTCTATGGAACAATAAACCTGCAAGAATTAGTCTAAAAACTTTAAAATCTGCAAAAAGCTGTGGAGGAATAGAATTAATCCAGAAACCAACTCATGGTTAGACTTGGAACAGGCGTTATGTGGGAAGATCAACCTGTCAGATCTACCGTTTATTAGCCAAACCGTTAAAAAACAGGACTGTTTCCAAAGTATTAATATAAACACCACTTTAGCAGCCTGGTGGGAATTTCTAAAAATATCTAACTCATCAATTCAACCGTGCAGAATGAGCAGCAGCAGCAGCAGCAGCAGCCAGAACCCCCCAATGCCACACGGCAGCAGACAGAGAACAACCGCCCCCCGGGTGATCACATCCACCACCCAGGCCAGGGCCAGCAGGACCGCCACGAGGCCCCCAGAGCCAGAGAGCAGGGAGGCATGGGGGGAAAGAGAGCGCCGCCCCAGCCCAACCAGGAGGGCTGCCCCCCCGCCGCGCCGGGAGGGCCCAACGCAGGGCCCCACCCGAGAAGGGGGCCCACAGCCCCAGACGAGCACCTCATCACCACCCAGGAGTTCTGGGCATCCCCCCGCCCCAACCCCAGGTACGAGCCAGGACCCCCCAAGGGAGACCCGCTCCGCGCTCCAGGCAGCCACACACCCGGCCCACGGTTGGTCCATGAAGGAGCAAGACAGGGGACAGCCGCCTCCGCCCAGGAGGGGGGCACCCCAGGGAAAAGGGGGGCCCACGAGGGGTGTTGTAAACATGGCCCGAGCAGGCTCGGCCACAGTTGGAAATTGGGCGGGGCCCAGGGGCAAAGGCCAGGACCCACCCCACAGGGACACGCCAGGCTCAGGTGTAATGTGTACTCCCCTCCCTGCGCAGAGAGAACACCGCCGGGCCCAGGAAACCGGCACTCAGGCGACACGGCCGCCGTTGCCAAGGGCCCAGTATCCCCCACCAGGGATGGGGTAGGGGACAGATGGACCTAGGACCCACCATCCTTGCAAAATGTGTGTGCGTGTGTGTGTTTGTGAGGGTGTGTGTGCATGTGTGTGTGTTTACGTTGAGTGTATATTTTGAGGGCGGAGGGGTGTGTGTACTAAGAGGGTGCAGTTAAAATTGGTGGGTAGGGCACTGAGGGGACATCTCCTGATTACTCACAGTAATGTCCCTTCACCCTCCCCACCAAGGGTCCCTAAATGTCTAAGGTGCGGTTAAAATCGTCGGCTAGGAGGACATCTGCTGCTTGCTGGCAGTGATGTCCAAGCACCCCCCCTACCAAGGGCTCTACATGGCTAAGGTGCAAATAAAACCGAGAGGGGGGGGCCCACTCCATACGGCAACCATGGGAGGCTTCACCGTCACTTTGTGTGCTTGGTGACATGAGTGCCATCGAGGTAGACGGAGAATTAGTATCTATCATTTCTCTTTGTTTTGCTAAAAAAACATTTTAATAAACTGGAAAAGCAACAAAAATATAAATATAAGTCAATCCAGAAATCTGCTTTTTAATCATATCAGCTTGAATAAAATATCAGCCCAAAGTTTAAGTAACTTGGAAAGAATTCAGTCTCTCTGGTCTCCCATAGTTAACTCCATGACTTAGGGGGGGGGGGGGGGGGGCTGGTCGTCGCTGCTCCCTGCCTCTCTGCCATGGTGCGGGGTGGGGGTCGGGGCCTTCCGGTGCCCAGTGGGGACTCTGTTGCTCAGGGGGTCGGGTCTGGTGCTTGGGTGGGGCGGGCGGGGGCGCTGCGAGGTCTTCTGGGCACGGGTGTGGGGATGTATGGTGGGGGAGGTTGAGTGGTGCTCTGGCTTGGCTTGGGGGGCGGTCTCCTTGCCTGTGTTAGGAGGGGGGTTGGCGGGGGGTCCTGCTCGGGGGGGGGGGGGGGGGGGTCCAGCGGTGCTTGATGGGCTGCCCATCTTCACCTGGGGCTGGGATCACTCCTTCCCTGGCTCTGGGACGGGGCGGGGCAACCCTCTTGGGGCCCCCGGTCCCTCTGGGTGTCATCAGCTGCGGCTGCGGGGTCTGGGGGGTGCGGGGCGAGGGCTTGTTAGCCCTGTCCTGTGGGAGGGCTTCCTGGGGGAGGGGGGGGGCACCATCGGTACAGGACCTTGGAGGTTTGACGGGTCGGGGTCTCCACTAAAGCAATCGGCGGTCGCCCCATCTGGTTGGCTGCCTTGGTCCCGTCAAGGCCTGACCAGAGCTCTCCCAGAGGTGGTGCCTGGGGGCGGGGGTCTGGGCTTGCTGTCTGGCCACTCTCTCTCGGTGTGAGGTGGGTGGTGTGGGGCCTGGGGGGTCGGAACCTCGGGGAATAGAACCCCTGGGCTGGGGGGAGCCGGGCCCGATGGCGTGGGGGTGCTGGGGGACGGCTGTTTGACCACCGGGGGACGGTCTATTAGCTGTCCCGACTTACCCGCTTCCTCATATAATCTCATATTAGGGTGAGGGGGTGGGGGGTTTAGCCTGCATGCACCTTGGGGGAGGAGCTACTTGGCAGTGGTCCCCCTCCCATGGTTGCCGTATGGAATGGCCCCCCCCTCTCTCGGTTTTATTTGCACCTTAGACATGTAGGGCCCTTGGTAGGGGGGGGTGCTTGGACATCACTGCCAGCAAGCAGCAGATGTCCTCCTAGCCCCCTACCTGCCAATTTTAACTGCACCCCCTTAGTACACACACCTTTACTCCTCCAAATATACATTCAAACATAAACACACACACACACACCCTTACAAACACACGCGCATTTTGCAAGGATGGTGGGTCCTAGGTACATCTGTCCCCTACCCCATCCCTGGTGGGGGGTACTGGGCCCTTGGCAACGACGGCCAAGTCCCCTGGGTGCCGGTTTCCTGGGCCCGGAGGTGCTCTCTCTGCGCAGAGAGGGGGATCCCTGATCTTTCTGGCAAGACCAAGAGCCGGGGATCACATCACACCTGAGCCTGGGGTGTCTGGGTCCCTGTGGGGTGGGTCCTGGTCCTTGCCCCTGGGTGTTGGGCCTCGCCAAATTTCCAACTGTGGCCGAGCCTGGTCGGGCCATGTTTACAACACCCCTCGTGGACCCCCCTCTCTCCTGGGTGCCCTCCTCCTGGGCGGGGACAGCTGGCCCCTGCCTTGCTCCTTCCTGGACCAACCGTGGGCCGGGTGGGTGGCTGCCTGGAGCGCGGGGCGGGTATCCCTTGGAGGGTCCTGGCTCGTACCTGGGGTTGGGGCGGGGGGATGTCCGGAACTTTTGGGTGGTGATGAGGTGCTCGTCTGGGGCTGTGGGCACCCTTCTTGGGTGGGGCCCGCCTGGGTGGTGGATGTGATCACCTGGGGGGTGGTTGTTCTCTATCTGCTGCCGTGTGGCGTTTGGGGGTTCTGGCCTCTGCTGCTGCTGCGGCGGGGGTCTTGGTGTGGGGATGGCTGGTCACTCCCCCTCCTTCTTTTCACATTCCACCATCCGTCCTCTGGTTTGTCTGTAGATTCATAACCCCTATTGTTAAAGTAAAACATGTCCTACACAAGAGGCCTTCAGCTCTCATCTGTCTGCCCAGCTGTTGGACAAAAAAAAATAAAATAAACGGCTACGGAAAAATACAGTTTGAGGTTTTGTAGCAACCATTCCAGTTTGCATCACAAACTGAAATTTATTAAAATGACAAAAAAAGAAAAACAGAGGGCACTTTTGATACAAGGCAAAAGGGCAGGTGCTCAAGCCCCCACAGGGCCCTGTGTGTGCACGTGCCTGCAGACATTTTCAGTGTCTCATTGAGTCAGGCGGTCGTTACCAAAAGCTTCAAATTGACTTCTCTGTGTCCAGAGTCTCCTGTGACCTCCCTGAACAATGATCGAAATAAGACGACATCAAAGCCAAACGTCAACTTGGAGTTCAAACAACTGAGTGTTAAACTGTTCTATGCATATGACCCCTGGAAGAACCTGGAAGAACCTGGAAGCACCTGATCCATCTTACCTGGCGAGCGTCAGGCCGATGCCGTTATCAGCAAACCTGTGGAGGACAGAGGTAGAATGAACATCTCTCAATCAATCAATCAATCAATTTATTATTTGTATAGCACTTATAAAAGCCAGGGCAACCAAAGTGCTTAACATAAAATCAACTAAAATCAAAAACAAAACGATGCAATAAAGAAACAATAGCAATAAAACAATAAAATCAATTGAACAATAAAAGCATTAAAACAATAAAAGAATAAGATTAATAAAATGAACAAGCTGGCCCACTAGATATGCTCACTGGAGTTAAAAGCCTGAGTAAAAAGATGTGTTTTAAAAGAGTCTTAAAATTACTGACAGTTCTGGCAGACCTCACAGAAAAAGGGGAGCATTCCAGAGTTTAGGACCTGCAACTGAAAAGGCTCTGTCTCCCCGAGTCACAAGCCGAGTCCTGGGAACCGCTAAAAGCATTTGATCTTCAGACCTAAGGACTCGACAAGGACTCTGACCTTCATGACCTTCCAGGACATCCCAGTCACCCCCGCCCTCCCCCCACTCATGTTTCAGTTTTTGGTTCTGTGTATGTGGAACTCACTGGCAGTCATCCAGCCACACATCCCCCCCCCTCAGCCAGGCTCCGTGGTCCTGGTTCTTGTATGCTATGAAGTGGTGGATGAGAGCAGGGACTCTGGGTTTGGACGGGTCTGCATCCTGATGGGGGCCGTACCTGAACGGAGCAGGGAGGAGAGGGGTTCCCACATCAGGACAGACAGAGGGCAAAGGAACGTTGGAACCGTCTTCCGGACCGTCTCTGTCAAAACACTTAACGCACCATTCAACACCATTGATCGATCACTGATTCAATTGATAAGGTTTGGTTCTGAACCATAAACCTTTGAGCCCGCGAAGACACTCAGCACAGGCAGAACTTACAAAGTTACTTTTAGAAGAACTTCCACCTTAAGGCAGAAGTAGAACGTTCAGCTTTTCCATTGAATTCCAGCGACAGAAAAATAAGAAAGGATTTAAGAGGAAAATCTGTCCTGACTTTTTAAGAGCAGAGTTTTGATTTTCTATGTTGGATTCATTCTTTTGGATTCCAGGATTTCTTCAAACCCTGATCTGTTCACAGACTGGACCTGAGTTCTGTTGTCCGCAGAAGAACCAGTCAGTGTTCTGAGAGGAACTTCTAACAGCATTTCATCTCTCCTTCTTCTCAAAAACATTCTTTCAAAAACAGTTAGTCTTCACACTGCTGCCCCTGCTGGTGGCTCAGGAACCTGCAGCAGTTTGAAGGAGGGAGGGGACCGTGGCATGAAACCAGACCTGGCTCCGGTCAGCGACAGAGGGGGTCTCTTGTCCCTGCTGTTGGCCGGCGTGGTCTTCACTCCGTGGTCCAAGATCATACCAGCCTGAAATAGAATGATATATCATGCCATCATTTTTCCATCTTGACGCAGACAGCATTGGTCTGGATCACTCGCAGCTGCGTCGCTCGGATCTGTGTCACCCTCATCTGCATGCTCGTATCTGCGCCTGCATCTGCGTCGCTCGCGTTTGCGTCTCTCGTGTCTGCGTCACTAGCTTCTGTGTGCTCGTATCTGCATCACTCATGTCTGCGTCATCTGCGTCACTTGCGTTTGCGTCGCTCGTGTCTGCATGCTCTTATCTGCGTCGCCTGTGTCACTCGCGTCTGCGTGCTCGTATCTGTGTCACTTGCGTCTGCGTCGCTCGTGTCTGCATGCTCTTATCTGCGTCGCCCGTCTGCGTGCTCGTATCTGTGTCACTTGCGTCTGCGTCGCTCGTGTCTGCATGCTCTTATCTGCGTCGCCCGCGTCTGCATGCTCGTATCTGCGTCGCCTGTGTCACTCGCGTCTGCGGGCTCGTGTCTGCGTCACTTGCGTCTTCGCCGTTCATGTCTTGACCATTCTTTTGAGACTCACTCTGTTGTTGGAGTGCGCTCTGTTGTTGATGAACCGACCCATTGGCGTGTGTTCGCTCTGTCCGGGGGGGTAGAGGCCCTCTGAAGGGCCCGTGGGCACGTGGTGGAAGATGAACCAAAATCCTGCTTCCTGTCATTTACACGTGCACACACGCACATTTGCACATATAACATGCACGTGCCTTTACATCTGCATGACGGAAAGGGATTTAAATGACACACTCAGCATTCGTGGACGTATGTGCATGCCCCCCCACCTGAGAGCCAGCAGCAGCACAGTCGATCAGGTTGTTGTTGGGGTTGGCGATCCAAAAGGTGGAGGAGGCGCTGTGAGGAGAAGCAGAGAGGAGAAGTTCCCAGATGAAGTATAGGAGGAAGGAATCTTGGATAATCCTGTATGACCGTCATCTTCATTATTTTCATTATTGCGTGAGAGGAGTGTGTTAGGACCGCAGGGCTGGACGTGTCTTTACATCCCAGCTTTCTGGATGGATGCTGAACATGTGAAGGAGTTTCCTGCGACTCCGTAAAGGTCTCAGAATCAGCCGCATCCTCCTTCAGACAATACTCTACTTGAGCTTCTAGCAGCGACCCTAAATCCCACAATGCTTTGCAGGATCAGCTCCGGCTGCCGTCAGGGATACGGCAGAACCTCACCTGCAGTCCTGCCGGGGGTTGGCCACGTATCCCGGGAACGCCCCCTCTGTGATGTCCCGGCACATCCGGCCGTCCCTGTCCGACGGCAGCAGCGTCCCAGCGCGCACCAGCAGACCGAGACAGTGCTGGAACGTATTCCTCTCCTCAGGACCATCTTCAGTGAAGAAGCAGTGGCCAAGAGTGTCGTAGCCCACCACATCCTTTACCTGGGGGAGGAAACCAACCACCATGATGAACCTGCCCCCAAAGACAGTCAAAGCAGATCTGGTCTGACCTGCAGTCCGTTGGAGCCGTGGATGGTGATGCAGCGGGAGAAGGAGTGGTGGATGGACAGCTGACTGACTGAGGTTGGGGGGTGGTACCCCCCCCTCTCATCCACGTCTCCGTTCATGTGGAAGTGGACTGGATAGTGACCCATGGACTGCTGGCCCATGTGCTGTAGCTCCACACCTGACAGGTGCACGGCCCTGAAGCCCTGTTCCACCTGACAAAGACTCCCCCAGTGAGGAGTGGGACGACCAACCAGCCAATAGCCCCACCCCCCAGGGAGGAGTGGGACACCAAGAAGACATTTACCTTAAGGTGGCCCCCGAATGTGTCGAAGGGGAAAAACCTGCAAGCCTCCTGGCTGTAACAGCCGGGTTCCATCTCCCCGCGGATCAGAACATTCCGGGTCAGCAGGCCCACCTCGGCCCTCATGTCCACCCCGTCCACCAGCTCCCCCAGGTGCACAAACCGCGCCTTCCCTGCACACATCAGACGCAATGGCAGTGCCCCATTAAGGTGCGTGGGGGCTTCAGAGGAAATGATGTTTCCCCTCTGCCTGGCGGCACTAAGGAGCGACGGCGAAGCAGAACAAGGCCGCGTGTGAGAGTCAGGAAGCCACTGAGCGTGCTCACAAGCGAGGCTGCATGAATGGCCTCAGTCAGGGAAAGAGTGAGAGAGGGGCCGAGTGTTCCCCCCAAACCTGGGTCACAAACACACACAGTTGTGTATCTGAGCTCTTATGCTGCATTCACGCCTCATGTTTGCATCTGCCGTCTATCTTGACGCGCGTCACGTTTAATGCTCGACGCCTTGACGGCCCCTAAGCAACCGCCAGCGTTTTTCTGGACTTCAATCGTTGCCACATCACGGATGATGGGGGTTTCTATGTTATAGAGAGCTCTGCAGAGGCGCCGTGACCCAGGCGCGGTGCCGTCATAAGCAAATGGAGCTGAAGTGATCGACGCCGATATGACAGCACCCAACCACCTGCAAACCAGCATAGTGAGCCTGACGGACCCTGAGCAGCGGCGCTCGGTCACTCAGTCCTCCTCCTCTGCTTGCTCCGCTGAGGTACCGGAGACTGACCTGGTTACTGTTGGGCGAAAGGGGGAACAGCCTGGACAGGTCACCAGCCTGTCAAAGAGTATGTGGAGCAGCTAGCAAACACCGCCACCCAAGGTCTGGCGACCTGTTTCCTGCCGTCGCCCAACAGTAACCAGAGCAGCCTCCAGCAACCCTGCAGCCCCAGAGGGTAAAGAAGGTGGACAGACAAAAGTCCTCGCACTGAGAGGCTATATTGGGGTTTTTCTACCCTCTGATCAAGTCACTGAAAACGTCACATGCCCAACCTTGTCACGCCGCGCCTGATGCCCAAATCCTGCCGCAGGACCTTCGATTGCGTCTGTACATTGACTTGACGTTAAACTAGACACTCCTGATGTGCAAATAGCGTCCGGTGTGAACGCAACATTAGGAAAACTCGTTTAAAATCAAAGTTTATAAGAACATCCATCCAGTCTGAACGTTTCTGGCTTCAACTTTACTTTAGTACAAAGTTCACTGAAATTTTATCAAGTTTAATTTAATTTTTGATATTTTCTTCCTTTTTTCTTGCAGATTTTTTGTTACTTTTCCATTAATCTGTTCATTTTTTCTCATCCACCCCTCCATCGACATTCCATCCTCTATTTAACTATCCCAACTATCAACCTCTTCATCATCCATCCTTCTTTTTATCAATTCAATATCCATTTTCTTTGTTATCTTTTGTTCCATCCTTCCATCATTCATTCATCCATCCATCTGTCCATCCATCAAACCTCATTTTTCTGTTTCTCCCATCCATCCAGATTCATTTCACCATTTTTTCCATCTGTACAACATCCATCATTTATACTTGTGTCCATCTATTTTTCCATCCATGCAAAATCCAGTCATCTGTATACCACCATTCCATCCATCCATCCATCCATCCATTCAGGTCTTCATCTATCTATGGCAGATCCGTGCCATAGATAGATTTATCTAAAATGGTTCCCTCCATTCAGTAAAACTCATCTGATCAAGTATTAACCTTTGACCTTGACCTGGTGCCCTGAGCACGTGGGACAGGGCAGCAGGGTAAACTCCTCCGCCTGGAACATGGAGAAGTCGGAACTTGCCACCACCACCCGATCTCCAGACTCCCAGCCCACTGGCTTGTCAGCCAGTTCCAGGATGGAGTCTCCGGACAGGATGTCGATGGACATGAAGGCCTGTGGCCGAACTACAGGAGGAGACAAGATAGCGGAAGCTCAGCGCCAAAGTCCAACCTTAGCTCCGTTCCTCATGTCCATGACAGAAGACCTGCTGAGGAAACACGGACCGCGTTTCCCACAGAGGAAGCGGACTCTGTAGTTGTGACATAAGCCGTGGGGCTGGTCTCTGTTCAGGCACACAAAGCCGTAGTTCTTGTCGATCCTGTGGATCACGTCTCCCGTCTGGTTGGATAGTATACCGTCATGGGTTTGAGCCTGGATAGAGACAGACACGTGGAGCAGTTCTGAGGAGTTTGCGAGGCTCACACTGAGGTAACACTCACCTGGATGTCCAGTGGACTGCTGCACAGCCTGTCTGGGTTGGCTTCGTGGAGGTCATGGAGCTTTTCCCAGTCTCCCGATCCCCTTTCATCATCGCGGTTGAACCAGTCGGACCACTCCGCCTCTGCGGGATTCATATCACACTGGTTTGGGGGGTCTTTCATCAAAAGCCCAGTTCTGGATTTTGAGTTAAAAGGGGGTGTGGTGACTGAAGACACTGACCAATCACAGCTTAGGGTTAGCCTGTAACTCATCCGACATTGACAGCTGTTGTGACAGCTGTCAATGTCGGATGAGTTGGCCCCACCTCCACCACAGGATGGTGGCTGGCACATCAAAGCCCACCTGCCCTAAATGTTGTTAGCATCCAACTATCAAGTCCATGGACCACTCCACACAGAATGCCCAGTTTCACCTAGGTCAAAACAAATGGAAAGACCGGTGGAGCTCTAGGGAACCCTTAAGGTCACACAGATCTGCCAAGGAACTGTGCTGCTAGCAACCAGCAAAACGCAACAACTTGAGACCAGGTTGGAACAGCAATCTGGCAACCAGCGTCTGGTCTGCATTCAAACCGTGAACCACATTCTGACCAGCTGCTTGAAACACCAGCCTCCATATGGAACCCACACAAAGTGGAAGAGGGTTACCTTGCAGCCACTGGCTGCTGGCTCTGACCCTGAATCGCTCCCCGGATCTGGACTGGAACACAGCGACGCTCTGAGCCTGGGACAAGGCTCTCGTTCCTGTTCAGAAATACAGGTTTGACTGTCAGAAAACCCTGGAAAACTGGGAGAGCAGACTTCTACCTTCATCGGGGCTGTGGTCCTCCACTGCAGAAGAAGGGTCGCCTTTTTTAACAATGAAGGTCCAGGAGTGCCTGCAGGGAGAGAAGGAGCAATCAGATGAACTCTGGTCAATCAGAGGGAGATGGAGTAGAACCAAAGCTGCAGGGGAGATCATTGGAACAGCGTGCAGATGATCTGAGAAGGGTCTCCTCGTACTGAAGGATACCTGCTGCTGTCAGGACAGGATGAAGGATGAAGACATCAGCATTCCTACTATCTATCGCTGTGGATCAACCAAATCCTCGTCCTTTTCAAAGCTCTGGACACACTTTCAAATGAAAACCTCCCTGAAGCTTCCTAAGCTCACAAGAACATTTGCCACCACGTTCCTCAAAACAAAGTCTTCTGACGTCTCTAGCAGTGCTCTGTTCTGGGAAGAAATTCATGTGACTGGGCAGCTAGAGTCTAGGTCTGAGTGAAACCTCTGGTTCTAAAAATGCAGGGATCTTCCAAGATTCAATTCAATTCAATTTTATTTATATAAACAGATGAGCCAACTGGAATCTGGAACATCCTGCTCCCACAAACTGAATCTGCCTCTCTTCCATGAGCTGGGAGTTTATTCCAGAAAACAGGGGCTTGGTGGCTAAACGCTCTACCTCCAGCTTGACTAATTCAGGGAACCACAAGCAGTCCTGCATTTAGTGAGTGAAGTGTTTTGATTGGATGGTAAGGGACTATGAGGTCACTAATATAGGACGGGGCCATATTCAATTCAATTCCGTTTTTATTTGTATAGCCCAAAATCACAACAGTCGTCTCGATGGGCGAATGGTCACACCATGTAAGGCCTTCGAGGTTAGGGTCGGTAAATACGCAACCTCACAATCACTCTACTACAAAACAACAAACATAGAGAAGTGAAGACAAAAACAAACTGATGCACAGAAGTTACTCTTTCTGCATAAAGAGGTCGACCGCATGAGGAGTGACCTGACCAGGAAGTCCAGAAAACTCATTGTGTTTTTTATGTGTGTGTGTTTTTAGTTTGTGTTTTGTGTGCATGTTTTTGTGATTACTTCATCTCAAAAACACAGGACTTCATCTCTGATCAGCCCCCCCACAGTAGTGTCGTCTGCAACCTTCACTATGGTGTCGCTGGTGTGGGCTGGTCTGCAGCCTGCTGTGTACAGTGTGTACAGCAGAGGACTCAGCACACATCCCTGTGGGGAGCCTGTGCTCAGCATCCGGGTGGAGGAGAAGTGGGGACCAAGTTTGACTGTCTGTGGTCCGTTTGTGAGGAAGTCCTTGATTCAGGAGCAGGTGAGTGGGTGGAGTCCTAGGTCAGACAGTTTGCTGACCAGAATGTCAGGAATGATGGTGTTAAAGGCTGAGCTGTAGTCCACAAAGAGCATCCTGGCGTAGGTGTCTCTGTGTTCCAGGTGGCTCAGCGCAGCGTGGAGGGTGATGGATATGGCATCATCCGTTGATCTGTTTGCTTTGTAAGCAAACTGGTGGGGGTCGAAGGTTGGAGGGAGTCTTTGATGTGTCCCAGGAGCAGCTGTTCCAGACACTTGGTGATGACAGGAGTGAGTGCAACTGGACGGTAGTCCGTGAGGCAGGCTGTGGATGACTTTTTGGGTACTGAAATGATGATGGATGACTTCAGGCAAGCAGGGATGAAAGCCTGAGCGAGAGACAGGTTAAAGATTTTTGTGAAGACCTGGGAGAGCTGGTCGGCGCAGGCCCACAGAACCTTCCCAGGAACTCCATCAGGTCCCACCGCTTTCCTGGGGTTTACCCTGCTGAACATCCGTGTCACGTCCTGTGTCTGCACAGTCAGGGGTTCAGAGCTGGAAGCAGAGTGAGGATGAGGTGGTGGGACTTCAGACTGCAGTGATGTGGTCACGAAGCGTGAGAAGAACGCGCTCAGCTCTTCTGCTAGTGCAGCGCTGGAGTGTGCCTCGGTGCTGGTCTGTCCCCTGAAGTTGGTCAGCTGTTTTAGTCCCTGCCACACCTGCCGAGGGTTGTTGTTGGTGAGGCGGTCCTCTATTTTTCTTTTGTAGTCCAACTTGTCCTTCCTGATCCCTCTCCTCAGGTCGGCTCTAGGAGTCCTGTACAGGTCTTTGTTCCCTGACCTAAAGGCAGAGTCACGGCCTTTTAGGAGCAACCTGACCTCTTTGGTCATCCAGGTTTTTGGTTGGGAAAGACCCGGATGCTCTTCACTTCTGTGACAGTCCCCATACAGAAGATGATGTATTCCATCACGGCCTCTGTGAATACTGTCAGGTCCTGATGCTCAACAATGCTCCAGTCAGTGTGTTCAAAGCAGTCCTGGAGCTGGAGGAGTGCATCCTCGGGCCAAGTTCAGACGGCCTTGATGAGTGAGGTTGAGCTCCTTCTCAGAGGTGTGTAAGCCGGGGTTAAGAGCAGAGAGGGGATCTGACTGGTCTAGGTGTGGGAGCTGAGTGGCTCTGTATGCGTGTTTAATGTTTGTGTAAACATGATCTAAAGTATGTTTCCCTCTGGTTGGACACTTAACATGTTGGTGAAGTTAGGCAGGACCGACTGCAGGTTTGTCTGATTAAAGTCACCAGCTAGCATGTATGAACCGTCAGGGTGAGTCCTCTGTAGTCTGTGTGTCTGATAGCAGGGAGAGAGCTATGCTAGCGTTAGCATCGGCTGGAGTGTAAACAGCTGTGATTAGCAGCTTTCGTGTGTGTGTTCTTTTTTATGATTATTTTACACGTGTTTGTTAGGTGTGTGTGTCTTTTTGTGTATGAACACACCTGAAGCCCAGGCTTTGGACGTGTCGACTTCCCAGCTCGGACAGCCGCTCCCTGGCCGACTCTTCCAAGTTTTTGGAGGCCTCGTCGTTTACCAGCATTGCCAGAATAAGTCCCGCCTCCACGCGACCCACAAACTTGGCGAGGCGGCGGCTCTCGTTCTCGCTGCGATGCGTGTCGAACCTTTTTTTAGGATGGGGGGGGGGTGTTATAACAGAAATTCAAGCATTACCTCCCCTGACAACGACCATAATCGGTGAGGCCTACCTGTGTGCTTGCAGCACCCCCCCACCGTCGGGGTCGATCACGAGCGCCATGATGCCGCGGCTCCCCCAGCTCCGCTGCAGCAGGAAGCTTCTGTGGTGCCCGCCCCCGGAATGAAGTGTTGCATTTAAGAAGGTCCAGGCGAGCTTGGGGCGCCCGTGGATCTCCAGCGTGCCCCCCGTCCCCACGCCGATGAACTTCCTGCCGAAGTAGCTGTGCTCTTCCTCGCCGCTGTCCAGCCTGTGAGCAGAGAGCACGCCACGCCGCAGTCATGGAGGGGGGGTGCATTAAGATCCCATGCAGGTGATCTCTGCCCCCACAAACACAGAGGCAACAAACTCCCTCTGCAGACATCTGTCCTGGTCGCCATGGTAACCAGGCATCAGCATGCGCTCGTCTATGACCTACAAGGAACCTTCTGCTGGGGGGGCACCACAGACAGACATGGCGGAACATGTCAAAGGTGGACCGGAATGTGTGTAATATTTGTGCTGATCCTTAGTATTTCTTTTTGGTGTTGAGTGGTTTTGTATGTTGTGCTGTTTTGTTTTGTTTTGTTTTAACTCTTGCCTGCGGTTTTAATTGTATTGGATCATGGACCTGATTGCACACACCAGGACCTCATTGGGCCGAACTCCTCACCACTGCGTAAATGGAACTCTGAGCAGTTGCTCGGGGTGGAAAAAAAACTAACAAGCACCGGAAGCAGACAAGCGCAGTGCAGCTGAAGCGTGCCTTAAGATTAATGAGACTCCGGGTGAGAGCAGAGGAAGGGCGGACCAGCCGATCGCCAGCTGAACGCCAACATTGAGGATGCAGCAGGAACCTTGTGAGACGGCGTGGCGTCGACCGTGCGGAGGAACGCCGAGGTTGACCGGAAAGCTGCATGTGAGACCTGAAGGCCTGACAATCGGTGACTAAAGGAACGTCCGTCCTCCTGACCTGCCTTGATGCGTGTGGCTAACGCCAGAGAAGCACCCTGAAGTTTCCCCGTTTTGTTTGTCTCCCTTTCAGCCGCACAGACGCTGGCTTTTCCTCATCCACGGCCAGTTTCAATGGTGGACCTTGGGGCGGCGGCTTTGGACTGGACTGTTTTAGCTGGGACTTTTAATCTAATTTTAATGTCTTTTATTTTTTTACCTGTTGCAACTGTTTTTAGATTACTATTTATTACATCCATTTTTAAACTTTTAACTGTTTTTAGTCATTTTTGCACAGTATTTTATTGAGCTGATTCAATCACCGGTGTGACACACATTCAGGTTTACCTTCCGAACAGCGAGATGGTGACGTTTCCTCTGTAGGGACAGTCCCAACTTCCAATGTGAAGCTCGCCGTCCCTCCCTATCAGGATGCTCCTGGTCCGGAGAAGGATGGGCCGGTTGCTGTCGGCAACCACCAGCTTTCCTGCAGGACACAGAGATGAGGTCCTCCAGCATCTTCATTCATCCTCTGGTCTAAGATGGACCACTATGAAAACCATCAAACCCGGACCAGGTCTGGGACCTCCACCAGACTTGATGCCATGGCCAACGAGCCGTGGAGCTCAGAGCACAAACCGCCATCTTCCACGTCCAGACATCTTCTGCAGATGACGTGGACGTGGAGATCCTCAGGCTTTGTGGAGAAGGTGAAGTCCTGCAGGAACTCACCTCCGTTCAGGATCTGGATGGAGTGAACGGTCGCTGAAGCCATGAGGAGAACCTTCTGGCCGTAACCAATGGTAACGTGATGCTTCTCGCTGTGTCCCGGCATCCATGGCTGAAGTCCAGGTTCTTTGTCAGGACAAACTGAAAGAGCAACGGCAACCAATGAGACGCAGCAGATGTTCCTGTTGGACAACGTCCCACAGGACAGACCCCACCAAACCCTATTAAAGCAAAGTAACCCCCCCATCTGCTCATGTTATTAAACATAAGAAGAAACACAAACAGAACAAGAAATGCTAATGATGCTGAAGTGAAGACACAATCTAATGGAGGTCTGTCCACAACCCCCCCCAACATGTCACCACGGACCCCTACAGCCAGACCCTGGAAACCCAACTGTTCACTGGAGTGGAGGATCCCTCTGAAGTTTACATAAAGTAGGAGAAATTCAAACATAGAAGTAAAAATCATTATAAAAAGAACAAGAACACAAAGAACCAATAAAACACAGATCTAAATCCTTCTGTAAAGACATGGACAGGGCTCCCTCGGTTATATCGCCGCTATTTTTGCCTTGAGTTTGGCATGTGTGTCCTAAAGAGTTCTGTGACAAACCTGTAAAGAACCAATCAGGAACCAACCAACCCATCAAGAAACCCTACAAGGAGAACTGAGTCCACTAAGAGGAATCTATAAACCAGAAACAAAGCCCACCAGAACCTGTGAAGACCTTATCAGGAAAGCTCTAGAGCAGTGGTGGTTCTCTGGGAACACGGTCCTGCTTGTTTCCCCGTCGTCAGGCAGAGCCGGACTCAGCTCATCATCCGGCTCTGCCTGACGACGTGCAAAGACAGGACTAGATTGGAAAAATGCCGAGGACCAGGCCTGAGAAGAACTGCCTTGGAGGAACCTGAGGGAACCCACTAGACCGGGGTGTCAGAATCCAGGCCTGGAGGGCCGGTGTCCAACATGTCAACTGGCCATTGAAGATCCTATTGGCCAAACACACCTGATCCAGGTAATCAGCAGCAGATGAGACAGGATTTCTGGAAAACCAGCTGGAGGCTGCCCCCAAGGCCTGGAGTTAGACCCCCCTGTTCTAGATGGCAACAAGGAACCTTTAAAGAACCCGTCTGAGAAGACTGCAGTCCTCCAGGTCATGTTAGAGAACTTGGAATGTTAATACCGAGAAACCTATGAAGAACCTCTCAAATCCATTTGAGGAACTGGAAATAGAGTCCAGAAAAGCAGAGAAAGGAAGTTCTCCATTAAACTAAAGTCAAACATTTCAAAAGAACCCAACAGCTGAAGCAGATGTAACTCACCAGAACAAACGCTGGGGATCAGCAGAACTACGAGGAGAACCACAGCTGACTTCATATCTGCTGACGTCCTGTGAGCCACACAGGCGCCTTCTGAGCTCCTAATTGGCCACGTTCTCCAGCAGAGGAACCCGAAGCTTCACCAAGGAGCAGACGCCTGAGGAGTGGAGAACACGCAGAAACTGCTTTGATCCTGAGGTGTTGCAAAATAAGAAGTTCCTCTTTTAAATGAAATGTTGGGCTGAAGTGGGAGGAGCCAAAGGGAAACGGAGCCTTGTCAGCTGGCAGCAGTTTGGTTACACTGAAGCATCACCACTACGGGTGATGGGGTCATTCCAGATCTTTGTGTTCCAGCTGAGCAGGGAACGCCGCCACGAGCCAGTGTTCTGGATATTTAGGTCTGACGGGTCTATGAACCAGCATTTCCATGTTGGCCCGTCGTCTGCAAAAACCTCGGAGAAGGGCTCCAGGGTCACATGACTGCAGAGACCACACCTTCTCCAGTAGGAGGTTAACCTGGCTCTGAGAGGACAGGTAAGCTGTGTTACCATGGAAACCGAGCCCACCTTTGCTCTGGCTGTTTCAATTAGTCTGTGTGTGTGTGTGGGGGGGGGGTCTCAGCAGTTTGAACCACTCCCATCTGATCCTGCAGAAACCCAAACATCAGAACTGGGGAGGGGGGGGTCTCCAAACCCTGGCTGCTTCAATCTGACCCCCACCCTCACCCCATCCCCTCCCCTCAAACGGGGGGGGGGGCTCATCTGGCCTGCCAATCCTGGGGGAGGATCCCTCCTTCATGTGGACCCCCCTGACGTTTCTCCGTTTTTTCCGGAATCTGTTTTTTTAGGAGTTTTTCCTACAGAGAAGGGGGGTCTGAGGGCAGAGATGTTAGTATAGCTTAGTCAGTTTGTTAGTTCAGTGTTTTTCTACCTTTTTTGAGCCACAGTACACTTTAACCTTGACAAAAATCCCGCGGCACAACAGCATCCCCAAAAAAAAAATCTTACCGACAAACAGCATCCATCTGACTTCTGCTTCCAGCCCTCTCACTCATGGTTTTCACCCAAGATTCCCCACTTCCCATGAGTCTTAGGGGCGGTAGGCGGGGCTAACCCCCAGGTCGTCACATTATATTGAAAATATGATGAGACGCAAAGAGCCGCATGAGTGGCAAAGAAAAATAAACTTCCTGGTTGAATGAACGTCAAAATGAAAACAAACAAACAAAATCTCAGTCTGTATTGATCGACAGCCCCCCCGCCCCGCAATCTCACGTTCATTTTTGTGATAATTGTGGCAGAAAAAGCTGGAAGTTGCAGCTGTTTTTTCTAAAAGATGAAATAAAAGTTATGTTAGAATATTACAAATCTGTTTAATGTGAGTTCTTTGTGGTTTTAAGACGTTTAACAGGGACGACTCACTGTACACTGAGACGCTGTCCCTTTAACCCAATGCATCATGGGAGATGTAGTGATGCAGACAGACTCTCTTCTCTGAGCTTCATGGTTTTGTTCACTTGTTCCACGGTCTGACACCGGATTCTGTGGAAAGCTACACCGCTAAAGACGAGCTTTAGCTGGTATTTCTGTTAGAACTGAGAGACTTTATGAGCAGAATCAGAACAAGGAAGTGAAGACTTTAACCACTTCTGATTGGTCAGACTGATGACATGTGATTATGCCTCCAAGAATGATTGGAGGAGACAGTTAAAGGGGCGGGGCTTTTCCGCAAACCGCTTTAGTTGCACTTAAATCGCGGTACCGTCATTCTGATCAAAATGTCTTTAATAGAATCAAATAAACACAAAGAAAAAAGTATTTTATGATCTTTCATATTCCTAACTACTCAGTGTTTTATCAGGGCCTGTTTGGATGAACACAGAGCTGAAATCCTGGAGATGGAGAATGTTTTTAGATCATTTAATGAGGGCAATTTCCCACGGCACACTGGTTGAAAAACACTGTATTAGTTCATTTTAGTATTTTCCTATTGAACTCTATGTATTCATGATCCTTTTCAGTTCATGTTTCACTTTTTCAATCACCGATATACAGCCCATGGAGACGACTGTTGTTGTGATTTTGGGCTATACAAATAAAATTGAATTGAGTTGAATTGAATTGCAGGAACCAGCCCTGATGATTATGGGATGGAACTGATGTGCATTCCTGGATGCATTGGAAGAAGCCACACATTCTAGGGCGTGGAGAGAAATGCTGATTACAGAGCAGCAGGCATTTCTGCCCCCGTCCTGCTGTCTGGGGAGGGGGGCAGACACTACCAGTGTACCACGCCAGTCTCCCCCAAGGATGCAGACTCTGGAAAAGTCCAGATGTCAGGACTTCCTGGATCAGAATGTTCTGAACACGGAACCGCCTCTACGTTCCAGAACCTGATAACAGCGTGACTACAGATTCTGCAGAAGCAGATCTGTTTCTTATATTTCTCTATAACTACACGAAAAATGTCTGTTGATACAACAGGAGCCAAACAGGTGAGTCCTTCAAAGCAAAGGGGCGGGGCTTCCTTCACTCCTCCCCACTCTCATGTGTTCATGGATGTTCTTATATGTTAGGGCAGGGGTGGCAGGGGTGCCGCATGCGGCTCGAGAGCCGCATGCGGCTCTCTGCGTCTCATCATATTTTCAATATAATGTGACGACCTGGGGGTTAGCCCCGCCTTCCGCCCCTAAGACTCATGGGAAGTGGGGAATCTTGGGTGAAAACCATGAGTGAGAGGGCTGGAAGCAGAAGTCAGGTGCATGCTGTTTGTCGGTAAACATGTGTTTAAATAAATGGGCGTAATGTCGGAAAGGAAATAATGATTCTCTGCGCACTTTGCCCCCTCTGAGTCTGACCGTAGTCGTGCGGTGTATGGGACATGGACAGCCCCCCAACGCTGTCAGTTAATTAGCTGCGTACCTCCTTCTTCCCTGCTACAGTGACATAAAAGCTGAGTTGTTATAATACTGTGCCTCATTTCTTTACCTCTTAAACATCACTCAAATCCACCAGAGGGGATTAAGAATAAATGATAATTAAAGTAATTTGGCAGTGTGTGTGTATGATGCTGCTTCCGACACATACGTGACCGCGGGTTACACCCAATGCCAGAAAAATTAAGTCAACATTGGCTCTGCCAAGAATGGAAAGATTCTTCCTCTATTGCTGAACAGAATGGTAAGTCACTGTTTATTATTCTGAGCTCATGGATGCAGTAAAATTGCTCATAGCAGAAAAGAACAAAACGTATCCTAGAGAAAATGAAAAACTCTTATGAATAAGTTGAAGCTTTTCAAAGCGCACATTCAAAACGACAACCTGTCCCTCCTTCCTTCTTTGTGGAGCTCACAGCAGAAGCTGCAATCAGAATGAATAAAGCAGAACGTGACGCTGTTTGCACAACTGAACGGATCACTTTTCTCATGGATCCTTTAATGCAGAGACTGACTGATGAGATGCTGGTCACTGATGAGGCAGAGAGAACCGGAGATAAATGAGCAGAAATCTCTGTGAAAGATGGCGCTGTTAGGTTTTGGTGAACGGAGTAATCCCCGTGTTTAAAGAGCTGCTCTGAGCTGCTGTGATGGTCTCCTCAATATGTGTCCTCCAGTCCCTGTTTATTGCCATGAAACACGTGAAATCAAAGCATCGGTCCGTTCTGACTGACACTCACATAAAGGGACTGATCAGAGAGGCTACGACTGGCCTGGGGGTTAGCACCGCCTTCAGCCCCCAAGGATCATGGGAAGTGGGGAATCTTGAGTGCAAAACCATGAGTCAGGGGGCTATGAGCAGAAGTGACCTGCATGCTTTTAGTCGGGTGTGTCCAAGGAAAGTGGCTCTGAATTTGTGCGGGAAGGATGGAAATAGCTCTTCAACAGCAAAGTCATTGGCAGTGTTTTACTTGTTGGCCTGTCACATCATCGATAAGATGATTGTTGCTGATATGCAGCAATATTACATAAATTATCAGATTCTGCAGGTCAATCATTCATGTTAAGTAATAAAGGTTCAAAATCAAACATTTTTAATGAAGGTTAATATTAATTTATGCTACATGCATCTGAAATGTGATGTATTTAATGTTATAATAGTCAACTCAGACACCAGAATGATGCTCTGTCCAGATGTTTGTGTATTTGTTGGTGTAAGGGTCATTGAAAGAGGAATGTTGAGTTTCAAAGAATTACCAGTTAAATACTGATGGATAAACGGTGAAATATTCAGTTTTATCATCATAAATCTGACTTCAGAGGAGTCAGTGCCTCTCCAGCATCAACCTCACTGCCCGTCACTGAGCGGTTGTGTGTCAGACAGAGGCAGAGAAAAAAAGAGAGATAGTGTGTGTGTGTGTGTGTGTGTGTGTGTGTGTGTGTGTGGAGGGGGTCTCTGACCTCCAGGGTAGTCTCTGTGTTAACTCTGGTTTAGCTGCATTGATGTGTGTATTGAGGGTGGACACTTTCCTTGAAATAAACACAAGTACAATACTTGCTGTTCTGGTGTAGGGAGAGGAGTGTGTTATGGAAAGTAATACGGCTTTAATTGTGTGTTTGTGTGTGTGTGTGTGTGCGTCTTGACAGGTCAGGGTGTGGTGTGGCTCTTTGACTCTCACAGTGAAAACATTCGGCTCTTGATGTCAAACTTGTTCGCCACCCCTGTATTAGGGTTTCCTTCATGTCTGAAACCAGCAGGAACAAAGGAGGCTCAGCTCCTCCCACATCTGTGACATCACAGGACCTGCAGGTCTGGACCAATCCCAGGGCTTCCCTTCACACCTGATGGATGCAGACGTTCCTGCAGCAGAACAGAGCAGCTGCTCCACCCGGGTTCTTCAGTCAGAACTGCTGACTGTATAAAGAGAACTAGACTGAGTGGCCCCGCCCCTTCCAAACAGGAAGTACCTCCTGGTTTCCAGAAGCCTAAATCCCATAGACTGTTCCTCAGTTCTGTTGGTCAGAAGAACCGTTCTGGATCTGATGCTTTTGAACATCTTCTTGATAAAACTCTTTTTTTCTGTAGTTCTAGGTATTTCAGTCGTAAACGGACCAATGAGACGCCTCAATGAAAGTGGGTGGCCTCATGTCAAACACTTTAAATGTTTGATTGACAGATTCTCCTGAGCTCGCTTTCAGTAGAAGGGGTGTGGCCTTCCAACAAGCTCACTGCTGATTGGAGAGAGTGGTCGCCATAGAAACAGTGCCTCCGACCAACCACTCACATACCGTGGACTTCATTTGGTTGGAACCAGAAGCAAGTCATTTTCTGGGGGGGGTCACTCAGTCCAGTTCTCTGATGCAGTCCATGGTCTGAATTTCTGACAGATTCCAGGAAGTTCCTGCATTCCTGCAGCTGCTTGTCTCCTGTCGATGAAACAAAAACAGCCATGTGCAGAAGCAGCCTGGAGTCCCAGAATAGTCCGTAACCCAACGCCTCAGGGGGAGTTCAGAGCGCTGGGTGGAGCTCTGTCTAAACATGAGCCAGATGGACCAGACCTGCCCACATCTGCACTTCTATTTTGGTCTTCAGGAACATACTGATCTTTGTCTGCGGGAAACAAAGCCAAGGACGTTCTGCTGAACTCTGCAGGGGAACCTCAGAGAACCAAGGAGACAAACGGACCAGAACAAGGAGCACCCGCTTCACCGCCTCCACCTGACGGTGATGTGACGTCAGCCCGCGTTCTCTGGAGAACGGACGCTCCTTTCTGGTGCTTTTGGTTTCTTTCAAGCAACAGAAAAGGAAAAACATACACATGAGTATTTTAGGAATATATGATGCAGCTGTGGTGCAGCGGTAGAGATGAGAGGTGTGAGAAAGACACAAAGCCACGGTGGTTATAGGTTGGCGCCATCGACATGTCTATAGGTGAATGTTGGACGAAGGGAGGAAGCCGGAGAGAACGTACAAAACTCCACACAGAAAGGCCCCCCATTGGTGTTCTGGTTCAGGTCCCCCAGCCGGGACTTGAACCAGGGGCCTTCTTGCTGTGAGGCAAGAGCCCCCCCTGAAAGATGCGCTTTTTTACAGGTGGGAGGTGGGGGTCACAGAAGGACTTTTAACCTGAATGTTTGACTTTAGAATTAAAGCCCCCCCCCCCCGCCCGCCCGCCTCCCGCATGAATCTGCAGATCCACATGGCGCCAAAACAAACGCAGGAACATTCCTGCCTTATCTGTGGCAGCTGATCCTCACAGGCTGAACATCTCAAATCTTCTGAAGCTGGATGGACAAGCCTGGGGGGGGGCTGATGTGGACCAGATGTGGAACAGATGTGGACCAGAACCACAAGGTTCAGTCCAAGACAGCTGAAGCTGCTCCGATAATTCCTTCAGATCCAACTAGCCCAAAAGCCTTTCTCATTCTTTCCCACCTCAGTACATTCTGCAAAAGCAGCGTGTGTGTGTGTGTGGGGGGGGGGTTCCCCGAGTCAGAGAGCAGGAAACGGTTTGGTTCCAGGTTCAGAGCCAAAGGTCACACGCTCCATCCAAGGTCACACGCTCCATCCAAGGTTACACGCTCCATCCAAGGTCACACGCTCCATCCAAGGTCACGCGCTCCATCCAAGGTCACGTGCTCCATCCACGGTCACGCGCTCCATCCAAGGTCACGCTCCATCCAAGGTCACATGCTCCATCCAAGGTCACGCTCTATCCAATGTCACAAGCTCCATCCAAGGTCACGCTCCACCCAAGGTCACAAGCTCCATCCAAGGTCACGCGCTCCATCCACGGTCACGCGCTCCAACCAAGGTCACGCTCTATCCAAGGTCACAAGCTCCATCCAAGGTCACGTGCTCCATCCACGGTCACGCTCTATCCAAGGTCACGTGCTCCATCCACGGTCACGCGCTCCATCCACGGTCACGCGCTCCATCCAAGGTCACATGCTCCATCCAAGGTCACGCTCCATCCAAGGTCACAAGCTCCATCCAAGGTCACGCTCCATCTAAGGTCACGTGCTCCATCCACGGTCACGCGCTCCATCCAAGGTCACGCTACATCCAAGGTCACATGCTCCATCCAAGGTCACGCTACATCCAAGGTCACATGCTCCATCCAAGGTCACGCTCCATCTAAGGTCACGTGCTCCATCCACGGTCACGCGCTCCATCCAAGGTCACGCTACATCCAAGGTCACATGCTCCATCCAAGGTCACGCTCCATCCAAGGTCACAAGCTCCATCCAAGGCCCCGCTCCATCCACGGTCACGCGCTCCATCCACGGTCACGTGCTCCATCCACGGTCACGCTCTATCCAAGGTCACGTGCTCCATCCACGGTCACGCGCTCCATCCACGGTCACGCGCTCCATCCAAGGTCACATGCTCCATCCAAGGTCACGTGCTCCATCCAAGGTCACGCTCTATCCAAGGTCACAAGCTCCATCCAAGGTCACGCTCCATCTAAGGTCACGCGCTCCATCCAAGGTCATGTGCTCCATCCAAGGTCACGTGCTCCATCCAAGGTCACGCTCTATCCAAGGTCACAAGCTCCATCCAAGGTCACGCTCCATCTAAGGTCACGCGCTCCATCCAAGGTCACGTGCTCCATCCAAGGTCACGTGCTCCATCCACGGTCACGCGCTCCATCCAAGGTCAGGCACTCCATCGAAGGTCACATGCTCAATCCACGGTCACGCTCCATCCAAGGTCACATGCTCCATCCAAGGTCACGTGCTCCATCCAGGGTCACGCTCTATCCAAGGTCACATGCTCCATCCAAGGTCACGCTCTATCCAAGGTCACGTGCTCCATCCAAGGTCACGCTCCATCTAAGGTCACGCGCTCCATCCAAGGTCATGTGCTCCATCCAAGGTCACATGCTCAATCCACGGTCACGCTCCATCCAAGGTCACGTGCTCCATCCAGGGTCACGCTCTATCCAAGGTCACGCTCTATCCACGGTCACGCGCTCCATCCAAGATCACGTGCTCCATCCAGGGTCACGCTCTATCCAAGGTCACGCTCTATCCACGGTCACACGCTCCATCCACGGTCACGCGCTCCATCCAAGATCACGTGCTCCATCCATGGTCACACGCTCCATCCATGGTCACACGCTCCATCCAAGGTCACGTGCTCCATCCAGGGTCACGCTCTATCCAAGGTCACGCTCTATCCACGGTCACGTGCTCCATCCAAGGTCACGCTCCATCTAAGGTCACGCGCTCCATCCAAGGTCATGTGCTCCATCCAAGGTCACATGCTCAATCCACAGTCACGCTCCATCCAAGGTCACGTGCTCCATCCACGGTCACGCGCTCCATCCAAGATCACGCTCTATCCACGGTCACGCGCTCCATCCAAGGTCACGCTCTATCCATGGTCACACGCTCCATCCAAGGTCACGCACTCCATCCAAGGTCACGCTCTATCCACGGTCACGCGCTCCATCCATGGTCACGCGCTCCATCCAAGGTCACGCTCCATACAAGGTCACGCTCTATCCACGGTCACGCGCTCCATCCAAGGTCACGCAGTCCATCCAAGGTCACGCACTCCATCCATGGTCACATGCTCTATCCAAGGTCACATGCTCAATCCAAGGTAACGCTCCATCCAAGGTCACATGCTCCATCTAAGGTCACGCGCCATCCATGGTCATGCGCTCCATCCAAGGTCACACGCTCAATTCATCATGTCACAATCCTTGGCCCTCCTCCTCTTCTCTGCTCCCCCTCGCTCTCACCTCTAGCCCCCATGTTCTCCTTCAGGACATCCATAACCTCCTACATGGCCTTCCTCATATGCACTGCTTCTGCTCCTTTGAAGGATCGTCACCTCATCCGCTCAGGGATCTTTGCACATCTTCTCTGCAGAACCGCAGACATGTGAGGGGGTGGGGGGTCTGAACCTTTACTCTTCTAGATGGTTTCTTGGAGTTAGCCAAGCCTCGTTCTTGAAGTCCAGCCCTCGTTCAGCTGCAGGGTTCTGCTGTTCTTCATCCAGATGTTTCTCTGAAGACTCAGTAATTATGCTCTAGACCCCAGATGTTTGAGACACAAACATCCATGGATGTGACACACGCAAATGTGCACGGATGAGACGTTAACGTGCACGATGAGATGCAAACGTGCACAGATGAAACACAGACATGCACAGATGAGACACAAATGTGCACGATGACATGCAAACGTGCACGGAGGAGACACAAACGTGCACAGATGAGACACAAATGTGCACAGATGAGACACAAACGTGCACAGATGTGACACAAATGTGCACAATGAGATGCAAACGTGCACAGATGAGACACAAACGTGCACAGATGAGACACAAACGTGCACAGATGAGACACAAATGTGCACGATGAGATGCAAACGTGCACAGATGAGACACAAACGTGCACAGATGAGACACAAATGTGCACAGATGAGACACAAACCTGCACAGATGTGACATAAACATGCATAATGAGATGCAAACATGCACAGATAAGACACAAACGTGCATAATGAGACACAAACGTGCACAGATGAGACACAAACATGCACAGATGAGACACAAACGTGCACAGATGAGACACAAATGTGCATGAATGAGAAACAAACATGCACGATGAGACACAAACGTCCACAGATGAGACACAAATGTGCACAGATGTGAGACAAATGTGCATGATGAGACACAAAAGTGCACGGATGTGACACAAACATGCACTGATGTGACACAAACGTGCACAGATGAGACACAAATGTGCATGGATGAGACACAAACATGCACAGATGAGACACACACGTGCACAGATGTGAGACAAACGTGCACTGATGAGACACAAACGTGCACGGATGTGAGACAAACGTGCACTGATGTGACACAAACGTGCACAGATGAGACACAAATGTGCATGGATTAGACACAAACATGCACAGATGAGACACAAACGTGCACAGATGAGACACAAACGTGCACACATGTGACACAAACGTGCACAGATGAGACACAAATGTGCACGGATGAGACACAAACGTGCACAGATAAGATACAAATGTGCACAGATGAGACACAAACGTGCACAGATGAGACACAAATGTGCATGGATGAGACACAAACGTGCACAGATGAGACACAAACGTGCACAGATGAGACACAAATGTGCACACATGTGACACAAACGTGCACCGATGAGACACAAATGTGCACAGATGAGACACAAACGTGCACAGATGAGACACAAACGTGCACAGATGACACACAAACGTGCACTGATGACACACAAACGTGCACGGATGAGACACAAATGTGCATGGATGAGACACAAACGTGCACGGATGAGACACAAACGTGCACTGATGAGACACAAACGTGCACACATGTTCAATTCAATTCAATTCAATTTTATTTGTATAGCCCAAAATCACAACAACAGTCGTCTCCATGGGCTTTGAAGTAAAACATGAACTCAAAAGGATCATGAATACAAAGAGTCAATAGGAAAATACTAAAATAAACTAACAAACTGACTAAGCTATACTGGCATCCCTGCCCTTAGACCCCCCTTCGCGGTAAGGAAAAACTCCTAAAAAACCGGACATGTGACACAAATGTGCACAGATGAGACACAAACGTGCACAGATGAGACACAAACGTGCACAGATGACACACAAACGTGCACGGATGAGACACAAATGTGCATGATGAGACACAAACGTGCACAGATGAGACTCAAACGTGCACGATGAGACACAAACGTGCACGGATGACACACAAACGTGCACGGATAACACACAAACGTGCACAGGTGACACACAAACGTGCACAGATGAGACTCAAACGTCCTCGGAAGGAGCGTTTCTTTCAGACGTTTTCTCGTTTCAACAGGAAGCTGAAGCGGTTCTGTGTGCGGTTCTGTGGTGGTCCGGGTTCTATGTCAGTGAAACCAACTGTTCTCAGAACAACTGGATTTTCTTACTTCAACCAGAAGTTCAACCGGGTCTGGCAGCAGCATATCGGCTGATGGTACCTTCCTACCTGGTACCTTAATGAAGTTCTGAGCTCTAAACACGTCTGACCCTATAGAATGGGTCATCATCAGAACCCACTGGAAGTCTTCACGAGCATCCAGCTTCAGAACCATCCAACCCCGGAATTCTGCACCACAGTGAGAACCACGCAGGTGGAACACCTGAATCTGGATCAGAACATCATGTTCAAGCATCCACACGGCCTGCTGGGAAATGGGTCAGACTGAACCTGCTCCCACTTCAGAACCTGACCTGCAACATCTGGACTGGACCGCTCTTTCAGTTCTGGTTCTGAAGAATCCTCTTTAAGATCCACTAGTTTCTCGTCTCAGATTCTGTTTGGGCACGCGCACGCTCTCAGAGCAGAAGGACCAGAACCGCGCTCTATGGTCGCGCACGCACGTGCCTTTCGCACGTCACACGATCCCTGAGGCGCGTGCGCCTCCACGTCACCCTCAGCTGTTTACCGCTGACAGCTGCGCGCAGAACACTCACATGCAAGACTCCACTCACCTGAGACGCGCGCGTGGACATGTGTAGTGTCCAGAAGCTCAGCTGCAGCGCGGCGCGCGCTTTTCTCACCTGTATCACCGCTGTCTGAGCGGGAAACGAACGCGGTGTGAAACACGCGCCCGCGAGGACGAGCCGCTCCCGTTGACTCCGGCGGAGCGAAGCCACGCCTCCGGCTCAGGCGTTCGCGTGGTGATAAGAAGCTGTGGCATTATGACGTCACTGACAGAGCAGAGTAACGGAGGCAGGAGCCAGAGTTCCTTAGGTGAGCATCACAAAGGAAACAGAGGAGAGACGATACCATCTGTGACGTCACATTTACCCCTCATTTATTCCCAGAGCATGAGGACAGATGAGCTACAGGCTTGTCCCTTTCTCCTAGGTCACCTGTTGACCCAAATTAAAGCCAGAACAAGCAGCTGAGGTTCCTGGTGAGTCGGATCAGAACCGGCTTCATTAGCATCTCCACTGAACATTATCATGTGACCTTTCTGAAGCTCCACCCCTTTCAGAGGTCTCCAGTCTGGGAGGTGACCGCTACTTCAGGAGGGTCAGAGGTTACCTGTGAGCATCCTCAGAAACTACAGTGGAGGAAGACGAGTGTCTGGAGATGAAGATCGAGTCTAGTTCAAAATCCTCCTGTTAACCTGTAACCCTTGTTCTATCCTAGGCACTCTAACGTTGGGAGTGGGGTCATCTAGACCCACTAGACAGTGGGGTCATCTAGACCCACTAGACAGAGCTCTGAACCTTTTTTCTTCAATGATTTGTGATCTTCACTGGTGTCCATGGATCACCATCCTCATCCTCCTTGATCTGAGTGCAGCATTTGATACCATCTCTCACTCCATCCTCCTCCAAAGGCTCTCCTCCTTCTGCATCACCTCCACCCCCCTCCGTTGGTGTCAATCCTATCTCTCAGACTGCACCCAATTCATTCATCTTAAATCATCTAAATCTCAGCTCTCCTCTGTCTCTTCTGGAGGCCCCCAAGGTTCTGTCCTTGGTCCTCTTCTTTTCATTACTTATCTTCTTCCCCTTAGCAATATCTTCCGCAATTTAATGTTAATTTTCACTGTTTTGCCGATGACACCCAGCTCTATGTATCCAGCAAACCTGACTCCTCTCTTCCACCCCCCTCCCTCCACTCCTGTCTAGCTGAAAACAAAAACTGGTTCACCTTAAACCTTCTCAAACTCAATAGTGATAAAACCAAGCTGTTGGTTCCAAATCCACCCTCTCTAAAGCCACAAGTCTCACTCTTTCCATCGATTCGTCTTCTGCCCCCCCCCTCAGGTGAAGAGTCTGGGTGTCATCCTAGATAGCTCCATATCTTTTCAGTCCCACATCAATAACATCACTCGGTCTGCTCATTTCCATTAATCGTCTACGCCCCTCCCTCACTGTCCCCTCTGCTTTTATCCTGGTTCACAGTCTGGTCACTTCCTGTCTAGATTACTGTAATTCCCTCCTCTTTTGTCTCCCCCAAAAAACCCTCAATAAGCTCCAACTGGTCCAGAACTCAGCATCATCTCCAGAACCCCCTCCTTCAGTCACATCACCCTGGTTCTCCACCAGCTGCACCAGAACCTCCAGGATCCAATTCAAACTCCTCCTGTTCACCTTTAAGGCCCTCCATTATCTGGCTCCTCCTTATCTCTCCGTCCTCATCCATATCTAAACCTCCTCTCGTTCTCATCGGTCCTCCTCTTCTGTTCAGCTCTCTGGCCCGCCTCGTCACCATGGTAACCGGGGCCTTCAGCTGCTCTGCTCCCAAACTCTGGAATTCCCTCCTGATCTCCATAGCATAGAAGCTCTTCCAACTTTCAGATCTAAAATCAAAACTAACCTGCTTATTTCTGCCTTCCATCCTGATTCACTTTTGATTCTTGTCTTTTATATTTATATTTATTGTGCTTTTAATGTCTATTTTTAACCTTTGTTTGTACAGTGTCCTTGGGTTTCATGAAAGGCGCTTTAAATCAAATGGATTATTGTTATTATTATTACATGAAATCCTCTCCACCTTTATCCACCTTTGTCCTGGTAGGAGAACACGTCAATGGAAGGGGGGGGGGGTCATAGGATAGCACAAGGGTTAAGGCCTTACATGGAATGGCCCCGTCCTACATTAATGACCTCATAGTCCCTTACCATCCAATCAGAACACTTCACTCACTAAATGCAGGACTGCTTGTGGTTCCTAGAATTAGTCAAAGTACAGTTGGAGGTAGAGCGTTTAGCCACCAAGCCCCTGTTTTATGGAATAAACTCCCAGCTCATGGAAGAGAGGCCGACTCAGTTTCTACATTCAAAGTTAGACTGAAAACATTCCTCTGTGGACAGGATTATTGTCAGACTAGTTAGGATTCAGAGATTATTTCACTTCATGTTAATGTATTTAAATTAAACTTAATAACAATAACTATTTGTTTTAAAAGGCTGCTAGAAGTTGAAGCTGGGGTAACTATGGTGCTCTGGGGCTCTGTCCTCTTTTCTGTCCTCTTTTCTTTTCTCATCTACCTCTACACTTCCTCTCTTCTCTATCTGTGATCATCATTTATCATTTAGTTCTCCATGCCTCTGTTTGGTGCAGTGATTCATGTATTGTCCCTCTATCCCTCTCCCCTCCTGGGGAGTGGGAGTGCTTCCAGACTCCAGTTAGCTCATCCGTGCTCCTGTTTCTGACCGTGTACCTCCTCTCTGCTCCTGCTCCTACACCTGGCTGTGGTTTCTGTCTCCGGCTCGACTCGCGCCCCTGACTGTCCCCCCAACCCCGGCTGGATGAAGCTCGTCTGCTGGACTTTAAATATGTAGATGTAGAGTTAGATAAGTTCATTCTTCTCTAAGAGTTCTGGTAAATCGCCTGTCCGTCCTGGGGGAGGATCCCTCCTTCATGTGGGCACCCCTGAGGTTTCTTCATTTTTTTCCGGAATCCGGTTTTTTAGGAGTTTTTCCTTACCGCGAAGGGGGGTCTAAGGGCAGGGATGCCAGTATAGCTTAGTCAGTTTGTTAGTTTATTTTAGTATTTTCCTATTGACTCTTTGTATTCATGATCCTTTTGAGTTCATGTTTGACTTCAAAGCCCATCGAGACGACTGTTGTTGTGATTTTGGGCTATACAAATAAAATTGAATTGAGTTGAATTTTTATTGCCTGTTCTGTCAATAATTCTGGGTATTGGTTTTTAATCATTTTTTCTTCTGAAGGTTCTCAAACATCTCATCTAACATTCATTTATACTTTTGTGACAAACTTGACCAATCTTTTCCTGTTCCGGGATAGAAAACAAGGTAGGCAGGACTGTTTTTGTCATATCCAAAATTCTTTTTCACATCCAATTTCTTCTTGTCAAACTTGTAACAGTCTGATCTGAATGTTCTCATCCGGAAAGATCTGGTCTCTGTCCACAGAACATGTCCTATGGAGTTTGCTCAGCACGTCTTTGTAACATCTGTTGCTGAACAGTAAACCTTCACAACTCTTTTGGCAGTTTACTCTCGATTCACACGCATATCCCCATTTCAGATAAAGTCCTCCAGTTTCTTTCAGCTGTCCCGTTATGATGGGGGGGATGAGGTGTTGAATTTTCACGTCTGTGAGCTTTTTGACTTAGAAGAGACTCAAACTCATTAGATGGAAACTCATCGCCTGATCTGACACAATCTTCCTAATCGGGGCAACATCAGTAACAAGCTTCTCTGTTCCTTGAACGGCCCCACTCTAAGCTTTCAGAGAAGATCTAGATCCATCTGTTGCAGCTGGTTCTACAGGCTCAGGTGGTTCTCCATCAGACTCGCACATGCACACTTCACACGTCATGTTAGACGTCCCAGTTTCCTCTGGAACTCTCATTTTCTAACTTCAGATCTTGATTTTATGCCACGTTTGAACATCAGAACAAACATGAACACTCATCAGCTTCATCTGTCATGACGGTGAACTGCTCCATTCTTGTGAATGAGTTGGTTCTCACCTTAAGAGACAACTGTTGCTCCTTGGGCTGTTGCAGCTCAGACTGAGAGGATGTCCTGTGGGAATGATGGGATGTACAGTGTGTCCTTCAGCAGGATGTCCACTGGTACTGGTTGCTGTGTCTCAGATGAACTTTCCCCGTTCCTCTCTTCTGAGAGGTCCCACAAGCTCTCAAGCCATCAGCCAGCTCCAGAGCTCTGTGGTTGAAACTCGAGTGCAAGTCTTTGAACTGATGTTCCTTGTTGCTCCAGAATCGACCATGAGGCCTTTCCTCTTTGATGTGGGCTTCGTCCAGCTGGTCCACATTAAATGTGATTGTGTGGTCTTCTTCATCCACTGCTTTCTTTACTTTGGCTTGCAGTCACGAGTTTCATGAGCTTCATGAGCTTCACAAGCTTCATGAGCTTCACAAGCTTCACGAGCTTCATGAGCTTCACAAGCTTCATGAGCTTCACAAGCTTCATGAGCTTCATGAGCTTCACGAGCTTCATGAGCTTCACAAGCTTCACGAGCTTCATGAGCTTCATAAGCTTCACGAGCTTCATGAGCTTCATGAGCTTCACAAGCTTCATGAGCTTCACAAGCTTCACGAGCTTCATGAGCTTCACAAGCTTCATGAGCTTCACAAGCTTCACGAGCTTCATGAGCTTCACGAGCTTCATGAGCTTCACAAGCTTCACGAGCTTCATGAGCTTCATAAGCTTCACGAGCTTCACGAGCTTCATGAGCTTCACAAGCTTCACGAGCTTCATGAGCTTCATAAGCTTCACGAGCTTCATGAGCTTCATGAGCTTCACAAGCTTCATGAGCTTCACAAGCTTCATGAGCTTCACAAACTTCACGAGCTTCATGAGCTTCACAAGCTTCATGAGCTTCATGAGCTTCATAAGCTTCACGAGCTTCATGAGCTT
This sequence comes from Oryzias curvinotus, assembly GCA_023969325.1. Lineage (NCBI taxonomy): Eukaryota > Metazoa > Chordata > Actinopteri > Beloniformes > Adrianichthyidae > Oryzias > Oryzias curvinotus. The sequence goes on from CM043708.1 coordinate 31,290,473, forward strand.
CACAAGCTTCATGAGTTTCATGAGCTTCATGAGCTTCACAAGCTTCATGAGCTTCACGAGCTTCATGAGCTTTACAAGCTTCATGAGTTTCATGAGCTTCACGAGCTTCATGAGCTTCACAAGCTTCATGAGTTTCATGAGCTTCATGAGCTTCACGAGCTTCACGAGCTTCATGAGCTTCACAAGCTTCATGAGTTTCATGAGTTTCACAAGCTTCATGAGTTTCACAAGCTTCATGAGCTTCATGAGCTTCATGAGCTTCACAAGCGTCATGAGTTTCATGAGCTTCACAAGCTTCATGAGCTTCACAAGCTTCATAAGCTTCACAAGCTTCATGAGGTTCATGAGCTTCACAAGCTTCATGAGCTTCACGAGCTTCATAAGCTTCACAAGCTTCATGAGTTTCATGAGCTTCATGAGCTTCATGAGCTTCACAAGCTTCATGAGCTTCACGAGCTTCATAAGCTTCACAAGCTTCATGAGTTTCATGAGCTTCACGAGCTTCATAAGCTTCACAAGCTTCATGAGTTTCATGAGTTTCACAAGCTTCATGAGCTTCACGAGTTTCACAAGCTTCACAAGCTTCATAAGCTTCATGAGCTTCACGAGCTTCATGAGCTTCACAAGGTTCATGAGCTTCATGAGTTTCATGAGTTTCACAAGCTTCATGAGCTTCACAAGCTTCATGAGCTTCATAAGCTTCACAAGCTTCATGAGTTTCATGAGCTTCAGTTTCAGTTTAGTTTTTTATTTCAAACACAAAACAAATGAAAAAGTAAACACACAGTGGTTCAAAAGACATAAATAATCCAGTGTGCTTGAAAAGGAGTGGGTTGAAGAGAAATCTTGTCTGCTTCCACCCCTTTTTACAAAACCTGATGCATGTATTCAACACGCGTATTGCTATTTACAGATAGTTACAAAACATTCACGGTACAATTCTGCATGGCAACTGTGCTAAAGTGACATTTCTTGTTAAATGAATCGTTTCTGGCCTTATACAGTACTATGAGTGACTTCTTGTAGGATTTTTTGAATACATGTAAACTTTTGGTTTGTTTTAAACCTTCATCCAATCCATTCCATAAATCCACACCACAATTAGATAAACACATTTTCTTTTTTGTTGTTTGAATGCACTGCTTTTTGAAATTCAATTGTTTTCTTAGATTGTAACTTTGGGAAATGTATGTGTGTATATTGTGTATATATGTGTGTATATTGACAGTCTATAGTTTTTTTTTCTTTTATACATCTCTCTCTGTTCCTGTTCTGCTGCTGCAACAAGGAAATGTCCCCATGGTGGGACTAATACAGGAATATCTCATCTCAACTCCCGTCTCCTTGAACATTTGCTGTAAGTTTATTGGAAGTCAGTTGTATCTGGCTTCATACATGACGAGAGCTGTTTTCAGTTTCACTAGATCCCATATTTTTAATAAACCCGACTTTGACCCATAGTCCACTCCATGAGATGTTTTATAAGTATTTCCCCAAACTTCTACACTGGACTGTAAATATGGTAGCATTATGGATGAATATATCAGTAGACGTGCTTTGTTAGTGAGAGTATGGCCCGTTTTTCCCAACACTGCTATGCTTTTAGCAAGTTTAGCTCTGACCTGCTTTATTTGTGGTTTCCAGCTTTTGTCGTCCAGAATGACTCCAAGTGTCATGGCTACAGAACAATAGAGACTCAGATGAAGAAGACACAGGGGAGCACGGTCGTAGGTAGCGAATGGGTTTAATAATGCAGTAAGAATGAAGGCAGCAGGCTCCGGGGCGTCCACAGCGAGGTGAAGGGATTCTGTGGCGTCACTGGTGGAGATGGTGTCGGCTCTTGACGGGAAGAGAAGCGGCAGAGGCTCGCGGCGAGACCAGGGGAAGAAGGCTGAGAGAGGCTTCCAGAATGCAGCAGGCACAGGCGACCACTCGTGGCTTACAGAACCCGGAGACCGGTAAGAAACGAATTAGGTTCTGGCTTGAACTTCAGCGAGCCTAACATCAACAAAGCGTGATGACCAAATATGCATCATCAGGGGCAACGGACTGGCGGTGAATACTGATCCAGGAGCTCCTTGTGAAGGCAGGCGGTGAGATGAGGTCACAGCTGTGATGAATCAGGAACCAAGCGGAGAGGAGAGGGGGAGGAGACTGACAGAGGCACCATGACACCAAGGAAGTGGATTTCAGTCACTCTTTCCAGAACGTGGTTATCAATGGCGACTTTTATTTCTAAATCTGCAGGAATGTGGCGATTTCCAAAAATCATGAATTTAGTTTTGTTAACACAGAGGGACAGTTTATTTTTGTCAAACCATTGTTTTAGTTTCCCTAATTCTGTATTTACTGTTTTTACAATTTCCCTGAGGCTCTCCCCTGTACACAATATACTTGTGTCGTCTGCATATAAAAAGTGTTTAAGTGTATTTGATACCAAGCGTATGTCATTGATGTAGAGGATGAACAGTATGGGACCTAATATTGACCCTTGTGGAACACCACAGCTTAAATTTAGCAGGGATGGTTTACAGTCATCCAGTTGGACAAACTGCTGCCTGTTATTAATGTAACTGTCTAATGCTGGTCCTCGTATTCCATACTTTTCCAGTTTGTTTACTAAAATGTTATGGTCAATAGTGTCAAAAGCCTTTTTCAGATGGATGAACACACCCACTGCGAACTCTTTATTGTCATTGCCATTTGTCATTTCTTCGGTTAGTTGTGTAATCGCCATGGACGTTGATGTGTTTTTTCTGAAACCATATTGATCGTCGGATATTAGTTTGTGTTTTTCTATAAAACTGCCAGCCTTATGAGGAATACTTTTTCTAGTATTTTTGAGAATTGGCAGAGTAGAGACAGTGGTCTGTAGTTTGATAGCTGGTGTTTGTCCTCTGATTTGTGTAATGGGATTACTTTGGCTATTTTCATTTTTTGTGGAAATGTTCCTGTTTGAAAGGATAAATTGCAAATGTAGGTTAGCGGGTCAACAATGGAATCAATGACCTTTTTTATCACCATCATATTAATTCCATAATTATAATTATATAATAAAAGACATGCAGTTATATAATATATTATAATTACAGTCTGTAGATGTTCTGTTTTTGAATTCGTTGAAGCTTTCTAGAACTTCTTTTGCTTCCACGGGTCTCAAATACATCGACTTAGGATTTCTTTTTATGCCGTGTTCGACAGTTTCTTTTTCTGATATTTTTGAACATTTTCTTTCGTCGAATATTGTTGAATATTTTGACAAAATATTCAATAAACTCCTTTGTCATGTCCTGAATATCATTGAACAATCTCATTTTTACCAACTAGAGAGTCTCGGTAGTTGGTTTTCTCTTTGTGTTTTCTAATGACACTGTTCAGTACTCTTCAGATTTCTTTAGTGTTTGATTTATTTTTTTCTAATATTTCTGTGTAATCGTCTTTTTGCATGTTCTCATGATACTGGTTTGTTTGTTTTTATATTTTTGTATCGCTGTTCCGCTTCAACAGTTCTGTTTTTTAAGAATTATTTGTTTAAACTGCTCTTTTATTTTGCCAGCGTTTCTCAGTCCAGTGGTCATCCATGGGTTTTTCACGAGCTTCACGAGCTTCACGAGCTTCATGAACTCATCATCAAACTCTTAAGTCTGACTGTGAACCAGAACTGGGGGGGGTCAGGGCAAGCAGAGAACTGGTTCCTGTTTATGTTCATTCTTCCATGATGGAGACACGCAGACCGCAGAGAGGAATGCACCATTGACCCCGCCCCTTGAATGTATGTATGAGCCCCCCCTGAACAGCAGCGGCACCTGATCATCAGCCGTCCTCGGACAGGGGGTGGCATGTACCTACATGTCTACAGGAGGGGGGTGGGGGGCTGTCAGGGAGGAATGCTGCAGCTCTGCAGACGTGAACGCTTCCAAAAGGCATTCCTCACATTTCCAGCAGGCTGGAGGGGGAAGGGGGTGATGCAACTCCAAACTTTCATGAGGGAGGGGGATATTTCTTCACCCCCCCCCTCCCTAGGGAAGGCTGGTTCAACTTCATGCAGGATTTGAGCTCCAACATCAGGACAGCTGTCTGACTCCACCCACTATCCAAGTTCCTCAGAGGTACCTGCATCTTTACAGTAATCTGATTACTACCAGGTTTCAGTCTGACTGGCTCCGCCCACCTGCCAATTAAAAATCACACTTTTGTTGAGTTCACCTCTCTTACATGAGCTGGGAGTTTATTCCATGAAACAGGGGCTTGGTGGCTAAACGCTCTACCTCCAACTGTACTTTGACTAATTCTAGGAATCACAAGCAGTCCTGCATTTAGTGAGTGAAGTGTTCTGATTGGATGGTAAGGGACTATGAGGTCATTAATGTAGGACGGGGCCATTCCATGTAAGGCAGGGGGGTCAAACTCATTTTCACCGAGGACCACGTTAGCATAGCGGCTGTCCTCAAAGGGCCAGATAAACCTTATACATGTAACTAAATGTAATGAAATATAAATGTAACTACTCCTTAATGTAAATTACTCATTATGTATTTACTATAACTTTTTAAAGGGACAATTACAGTTGCATAGAAAACATATGTTTGCTAGTTCCTCTAACAGAAATCCTTTTAAATTTGATTCTGTCAGGTTAGGTTATATAGACAGTGTTTAAGTCCTCATGTATAGTTTCCCAATCTGATATTTCAAGTCCGATTCCCCCTAGATATGAAACAATACAAACCGATTCCATTCTTTATTCTAAGAAATTAAAAACTTTTATGCTCTCAAGGGCCACATAAAATGACATGGAGGGCCTTGAGTTTGACACATGTGATGTAAGGCCTTATAGGTTAACAGGAGGATCTTGAACTGGATTCTAGAATCAACTGGGATCCAGTGAAGGTAAACTAACACAGGAGTGATGTGATCTCTTCTGTTAGTTCCTGCTAACAATCTAGCTGCTGCACTGCAAACCTCATATGTCAATCATAACGCCCCCCCCCCCCCCTCCATTAGGTTCATTTAAGGCATAAAAAACAGAATTTCAACAGCATCTAGAGCTGGGGTGTCCAAACTGCGGTTGAACATATAATTGAATGTGGCCCGCAGTGGCGCTAGAGCTGAACTCTGCTGCACTTCCCAGGTTCAACACTAGAGGGAGTCGGAAATGAATATCAGCGGCTCAGTGCTTGGACAAACATCTGGTCCACTATTGGGTTCATATTGTCTGTTCTATCAGAGTTTGTAACAGCCTGAAACCGTGAACGCCCCCCCCCCCCCCCCCCTGCTCCTGTCTGTGTCACACGCGGCTGCGCGAGGGAGAACGAAAGGGGAGGGGTGGTGTGGGCTCTGGTTGCCTGGTGACACGGGCACGCGGACAGAGCTGCCTGTTGGCGACACCAGGATCCTCTCTGCCTCTAGGTTCCTCGGCTCATGCTAATGACGTCATTCTTTATGAACTATTGGAGACATTTGGAGGACGTCTTTACTTTCCATCTAGAGACAGAGACAGAGTGAACCTAAAAGGTGAAGAAAATGCATTCTGAACTGTGGAAAAGTATTCCCTTTATGTAAAAAAGAACGTTTGGTTTTTGGATTTTCTTTTGGTCATAGCTGCATATTTTGTCACAGTGTGTAATTGTAAAACAATGAGTTTTAAATTGTGTGCGTTTAGTGTTAAATTGTCCTGGTTGGGCACCCATAAGCCCTTTTTTTGGTCTACTTTTCTGAGAAAACAGTCGACTATAATCTACAGAATCGTGTCCTCTGCCAGTCACCCACACTAACAGCTACGTATGTAAAGATCTGCTGCTTCAGCTGCTGCATAAAGCCGTTCTGAACTGCTGGTTGGAATGAGGCTTCATTGTTTCATGTGGCACAGATCAGCATCACTGCTCCACTGACAGCAATGCTCTTCACATGATAGGTGAGTGTGTGTGTGTTACAAATACACAGTAATCATGTGTCCATGTGTCTCCTCTGGTGTGCGGCCCGGACCTTTGCTCATTTTTCTGAATTTGGCCCTCACCAAAAAAACTTTGGACAGCCCTGATTTACAGGAAGAACCAGAACTATGGATGGTGTTTACTCCCCCCCCCCCCCGCCTGATACAGACACACACACATTTGCATCAAAGTGCCGACAGAGGTTCACTGAGGAAGAGGAGGGTCTGCAGGATGAAGGTTTATTGTCACAATCACGGTTGGTCACACTGAAGCCCCTCCTACAGGTGCTGCTAACCAGCTAACTAAGTACAGACAGCGTAACGAGCACTGACAGAACACCAGAACAAAAACATATTTACAGCAGAACTGGCCCCCCCTCAGAGGACGGAGCCGGCCGCGGAGGTCCGGCTGTGGTACGGAACCGGATCGGAATGGTCAGAACCAGAAACACAGAAGATGGACTGAAGCTCAGAGAAGATCCAAGAAAGCAGAGTCTGGTTCCGAGAGGAAGAGGAGCCAGGAGCTCATCTGGTCTTCAGCAGAACGAGGTTCAGCCTCAGACCTCCTCAGGCCTCCTCAGGCCTCCTCAGGCCTCCTCAGGCCTCCTCAGGCCTCCTCAGACCTCCTCAGACCTCCTCAGACCTCCTCAGACCTCCTCAGACCTCCTCAGACCTCCTCAGGCCTCCTCAGACCTCCTCAGACCTCCTCAGACCTCCTCAGGTCAGAGTCTGAGCCAGAGTCCGTCCCCGCAGACGGTGAGGAGAGCGAAGGACACTGCATCTGAACAAACATTGACGTTGATGAACACACAAGATGGAGGAGGAGACAGGGAGCAGCTCAGAGACCCCCCTCCCAGACTGAAGAACATTCAAACACCTCCTCTGAAGACCTGAGACGGACCAGAAATGGTTCTGGTTGACGTTTCTGAGCTCCAGCAGGTTCTCAGGTCAACCATGAAGACGAGGAGACCCCCCCCCCACACCAATAAGTGCCTGTTTGTTGGTGGATGACGAGCAGATCTCGGTCTTTGTTCCTCTTGACGGAGATGAGGGATTCCTGTGATCTAGAGCAACAAAGGCCGTGGTTGCAGCGTGGAGGAGGCGGAGCTACTCCGAGAAGTTGGGGAACATGCCCAGGTCTGCAAAGTCCTCGATGTTGTAGTTGGCGGCTCCCTGCGTGGGGTCTCCAGCCATGGGCAGCATGTCCTGTGAGGACCAGGAGACACGTCAGCCCCGCCCTCACCGTCAGCCCCGCCCCCGGCAGCTCACCTGGAAGACTTCCGTCTGGGTGGGGTTGGTGTGCGAATGCTGCTCCCCGGCTGGCTGGGAATGGTGCTGGTTCTGCCACTGGGACCAGACCTCGCTGGGCCGGCCCTGGAACTGGCCCCCACTCTGACTGCTGTCCGCCGACACATCTGCAGGAGAGACGGCCAGACCTGAAGGAGGTCCAGATCCTCAGAGGACCCACAGCACCACGCGGGTGGAGGAGGCAGCAGGAACCTGGTGATGGGTGCAGCCGCGGGACGGCCCTTCCACAAAACACTAAGCTAACGCAGGCGTTCGGCTCCGTGTAGGCGGCGGAGCGCCCTCTGCTGGTCACCTCTAGAGGAGACTGGACCTCCTTTTAGAACAGGGGTTCTTCATGCTTTTGTAGCAGAGGGCCAGATAAGGAACTCAGCTTTAGGCTGGGGGCCAATTTTGGTGAAAAAAATGGGTAAAAAGAAAAGATTGTTTCACTAACTTTAATGGCCAGGTGTCATTGGTACGGCTAACCAGAACCTCCAGATGTTTTCCAGAGTTGCTGTCCAGATCTTCTACTCGTCTAGTAATCCTATCATTTAACAGACTAGTTTCTTCAAACTTTCTCTTTTGTTCTGGACAAACAGTGTCAGCTACTTTTCCAGACTCCCCGTCACTGAAGGTCTTGCTACACCGGGCCACTTCCAGAACTTCCAGAACCACAGCTTCACTGATGGAGTCATTTCTGTAAACATCTGCTGCAGCACAGCCTCCTGGTAGCTGTTAGCTCATTGTTGTGCTCCTCAACGGTAAATGTGTGATAGTTTCTATGATTTGTGACTTATATTGAATTCTTTGAGCGTTGCATTCACCTGCTTGCAAATGAGGGACATGACTTTATCCATGAGGGTCCACAAAGTTAGCATTTGTCCACTGAGCTTGAAAGCGCCGTTTCTCCTCACCAACACATTTTTCCCTAGATGGAACCTGCTCTGGCTGCCTTTTACTGGAGGGCCACGAAAGATATATCTGGGGACCGCCATTGGCCCCCCGGCCGCACTTTGAGAACCCCTGCTTTAGAATCTCCACCTGACTGACATCAACAGCAGAATGATGGACAGCGAGGGGCGGAGCTCTGTGTCACGGAACCTTTCAGCCAATCACGCTTCTTGCAGACACAGACGACCCTCAAATGGTGAAGGAGGAGGGGCTTACCAAAGCCGGTGCTGCGGTTTGTCAGGCCGGAGTAGGCGTTGCCGCTGGGGGAGGAGGTGGCCGGAGACGACAGGGGGCTGTAGGAGGCGGGGTCCGTCTGGTAACTGTGGCTGGAACCAATACCAAAGGGACTGGACTGGGCCTTGCTGGACTGGTGGACACAGAGAGATCGAGATCTTCCTGATGGGTTCTGGCTTAAAGGGTCTATGCCAAATCCACGTCCTGAGCTTTGGACGGCTTTACGTTCTATCCTCACTAAAACATCCCCAAAGTGGAATTTGATCCATTCATTTCTGAGTGAGCCCCTCCCAACCCACAAAAACGAGCAGGTCCTCACATTCTGACATCCCAAAGTGAGGAACCGCCCCTTCCAGGATGAGTCTGCACTGCCAGCCCCGCCCCCAGGCTAACAGACACGCCCACTTCCTCAGTGGAGCTGGCGGTGATCGGCTAAACGCTTTCCTCTCTATGAACAATCTGCTCGTCCATTTTTGCAAAAGTTCAGATGTTTGTTTTCGTGGCAGAAGCGCCGACAGGCTGCTGAGGATGACGGTACCCACAAGGAGAGAAAGGCGGAGCCTCAGAGATGACCATGAGGCTAAAAACCTTTGACGGTACCTCCTCCCACACGCGGAGGGGTCAACAGGTTTATGAATAATGTTTTGGACAAACGTCCGGCAGTGAAAGTCACACGAGTCAAAAGAGAGGCGGCGGTTTGACGCCTCACTGGCGTTTGGTGTGAACGTGCCTCACGCTGCCCCCTGCTGGTGACTGAAGGTAGAACTGACAGCTTCTATGACAAACTTCTAGAATCCTTTACCCCCCATGCTACAGATCTATGACCCCCCCATGGAGAGGTGTGCTCTTCATCACGGCGTCTGCAGGCCGTCTCATTCCAGGGATTATAATCCTAATCTGTTCATCTAACATGAAGACAATCCTGCCATCTGTATGGAATCTGGATCAGTTTGACTTTCGGTTCTTTTTGAGACATCCCAGGACACGCACACGTGCATGTGTGACCCGTGTGTGCACGTGTTACCTGTCCAGAAAAGGGCGGCCGGTTCCCGGACCACGACACCTGTCCCGGGTTCAGCTGTCTGGAGATCTGAGCCAGGTTCTGGGTGGAGGAACCTGATGGTTGGATGTCATTGACTCCAGGAACATGGACCACAGAGGAACTGAACAACAAACACACAAGGTGAAGGTGGGGTTCTGGCACTGGTTCTGGTTCTGACGGGTTAGAGGTTTTACCTGAAGTTCTTCCCAGAGTGTCCCTGCTGGAACGGAGAACTCTGGGAGTAGATCTGCTGTCCTCCAGCGGTGGAGGACGGAACCATCATCTTCTTCTCTGCTGCTGCGTACAGACAAACGGGTCAGCACCGGCGAGACAAGAACCAGAGCTCTGCAGGGGGGGGCAGCTTACAGCCAGAGATGGCGCTGTACATTTCAGCAAAGCGAGGGTCTCTCTCCTGGGAGAAGAGCGACTCTGTCTTGTCAATGGGTTTCCCCGCCTCGTGGACTCCCCCGCTCACACCTGCCACAGGTACCTGAGGGTGGGAGGGGCGTGTTTATGAATAATCTATGCTCCTCCCCCTCGTTGTGGTTCCAAACATTTCCTCTGGCAGCAGGGTTTCTGTGATCCAATTCTGGTTCAGTTTGACCACAAAGTATCTAGAGATGTGGAGGAAAATCTGGAGAGGTGGAGCAGAATCTAGAGAGGTGGAGGAGAATCTGGAGAGGTGGAGCAGAATCTAGAGAGGTGGAGGAGAATCTGGAGAGGTGGAGCAGAATCTAGAGAGGTGGAGGAGATTTTGGAGAGGTGGAGGAGAATCTGGAGAGGTGGAGGAGATTTTGGAGAGGTGGAGGAGAATCTAGAGAGGTGGAGGAGAATCTAGAGAGGTGGAGCAGAATATAGAGAGGTGGAGGAGAATCTGGAAAGGTGGAGCAGAATCTGGAAAGGTGGAGCAGAATCTAGAGAGGTGGAGGAGAATCTGGAAAGGTGGAGCAGAATCTAGAGAGGTGGAGGAGAATCTGGAGAGGTGGAGCAGAATCTAGAGAGGTGGAGGAGAATCTGGAGAGGTGGAGCAGAATCTAGAGAGGTGGAGGAGAATCTGGAGAGGTGGAGGAGATTTTGGAGAGGTGGAGGAGAATCTAGAGAGGTGGAGGAGAATCTAGAGAGGTGGAGCAGAATCTAGAGAGGTGGAGGAGAATCTGGAAAGGTGGAGCAGAATCTGGAAAGGTGGAGCAGAATCTAGAGAGGTGGAGCAGAATCTAGAGAGGTGGAGCAGAATCTAGAGAGGTGGAGGAGAATCTGGAGAGGTGGAGCAGAATCTAGAGAGGTGGAGGAGAATCTGGAGAGGTGGAGCAGAATCTAGAGAGGTGGAGGAGAATCTAGAGAGGTGGAGGAGATTTTGGAGAGGTGGAGGAGAATCTAGAGAGGTGGAGCAGAATCTGGAGAGGTGGAGGAGAATCTGGAGAGGTGGAGCAGAATCTAGAGAGGTGGAGGAGATTCTGGAGAGGTGGAGGAGAATCTAGAGAGGTGGAGGAGATTTTGGAGAGGTGGAGGAGAATCTAGAGAGGTGGAGCAGAATCTAGAGAGGTGGAGGAGAATCTGGAGAGGTGGAGGAGAATCTGGAGAGGTGGAGGAGAATCTGGAGAGGTGGAGGAGATTTTGGAGAGGTGGAGGAGAATCTAGAGAGGTGGAGCAGAATCTAGAGAGGTGGAGCAGAATCTAGAGAGGTGGAGGAGAATCTGGAGAGGTGGAGGAGATTCTGGAGAGGTGGAGGAGAATCTGGAGAGGTGGAGGAGATTTTGGAGAGGTGGAGGAGAATCTAGAGAGGTGGAGCAGAATCTAGAGAGGTGGAGGAGAATCTGGAGAGGTGGAGCAGAATCTAGAGAGGTGGAGGAGATTTTGGAGAGGTGGAGGAGAATCTGGAGAGGTGGAGGAGATTTTGGAGAGGTGGAGGAGAATCTAGAGAGGTGGAGGAGAATCTAGAGAGGTGGAGCAGAATCTAGAGAGGTGGAGGAGAATCTGGAAAGGTGGAGCAGAATCTGGAAAGGTGGAGCAGAATCTAGAGAGGTGGAGGAGAATCTGGAAAGGTGGAGCAGAATCTAGAGAGATGGAATCTGGAAAGGTGGAGCAGAATCTGGAGAGGTGGAGCAGAATCTAGAGAGGTGGAGGAGAATCTAGAGAGGTGGAGGAGATTTTGGAGAGGTGGAGGAGAATCTAGAGAGGTGGAGCAGAATCTAGAGAGGTGGAGGAGAATCTGGAGAGGTGGAGCAGAATCTAGAGAGGTGGAGGAGATTCTGGAGAGGTGGAGGAGAATCTAGAGAGGTGGAGTAGATTTTGGAGAGGTGGAGGAGAATCTAGAGAGGTGGAGGAGAATCTAGAGAGGTGGAGGAGAATCTGGAGAGGTGGAGGAGAATCTGGAGAGGTGGAGGAGAATCTGGAGAGGTGGAGGAGATTTTGGAGAGGTGGAGGAGAATCTAGAGAGGTGGAGCAGAATCTAGAGAGGTGGAGCAGAATCTAGAGAGGTGGAGGAGAATCTGGAAAGGTGGAGCAGAATCTAGAGAGGTGGACGAGAATCTGGAGAGGTGGAGCAGAATCTAGAGAGGTGGAGCAGAATCTAGAGAGGTGGAGGAGAATCTGGAGAGGTGGAGGAGATTTTGGAGAGGTGGAGGAGAATCTGGAGAGGTGGAGGAGATTTTGGAGAGGTGGAGGAGAATCTAGAGAGGTGGAGCAGAATCTAGAGAGGTGGAGGAGAATCTGGAGAGGTGGAGCAGAATCTAGAGAGGTGGAGGAGAATCTGGAGAGGTGGAGGAGAATCTGGAGAGGTGGAGGAGATTTTGGAGAGGTGGAGGAGAATCTGGAGAGGTGGAGGAGATTTTGGAGAGGTGGAGGAGAATCTAGAGAGGTGGAGCAGAATCTAGAGAGGTGGAGGAGAATCTGGAGAGGTGGAGCAGAATCTGGAAAGGTGGAGCAGAATCTAGAGAGGTGGAGGAGAATCTGGAAAGGTGGAGCAGAATCTATAGAGGTGGAGGAGAATCTGGAGAGGTGGAGCAGAATCTAGAGAGGTGGAGGAGAATCTGGAGAGGTGGAGCAGAATCTAGAGAGGTGGAGGAGAATCTGGAGAGGTGGAGCAGAATCTGGAAAGGTGGAGCAGAATCTAGAGAGGTGGAGGAGTATCTGGAAAGGTGGAGCAGAATCTAGAGAGGTGGAGGAGAATCTGGAGAGGTGGAGCAGAATCTAGAGAGGTGGACGAGAATCTGGAGAGGTGGAGCAGAATCTAGAGAGGTGGAGGAGAATCTGGAGAGGTGGAGCAGAATCTAGAGAGGTGGAGGAGAATCTGGAGAGGTGGAGGAGATTTTGGAGAGGTGGAGGAGAATCTGGAGAGGTGGAGGAGATTTTGGAGAGGTGGAGGAGAATCTAGAGAGGTGGAGCAGAATCTAGAGAGGTGGAGCAGAATCTGGAGAGGTGGAGGAGAATCTGGAGAGGTGGAGGAGAATCTAGAGAGGTGGAGGAGATTTTGGAGAGGTGGAGGAGAATCTAGAGAGGTGGAGCAGAATCTAGAGAGGTGGAGGAGAATCTGGAGAGGTGGAGGAGAATCTGGAGAGGTGGAGGAGAATCTGGAGAGGTGGAGCAGAATCTAGAGAGGTGGAGCAGAATCTGGAGAGGTGGAGGAGATTTTGGAGAGGTGGAGGAGAATCTAGAGAGGTGGAGGAGAATCTGGAGAGGTGGAGCAGAATCTAGAGAGGTGGAGCAGAATCTAGAGAGGTGGAGGAGAATCTAGAGGTGGAGGAGAATCTGGAGAGGTGGAGCAGAATCTAGAGAGGTGGAGCAGAATCTAGAGAGGTGGAGGAGAATCTGGAGAGGTGGAGCAGAATCTAGAGGTGGAGGAGAATCTGGAAAGGTGGAGCAGAATCTAGAGAGGTGGAGCAGAATCTGGAGAGGTGGAGGAGAATCTGGAGAGGTGGAGGAGAATCTAGAAAGGTGGAGCAGAATCTAGAGAGGTGGAGCAGAATCTGGAGAGGTGGAGCAGAATCTAGAGAGGTGGAGCAGAATCTGGAGAGGTGGAGCAGAATCTAGAGAGGTGGAGCAGAATCTGGAGAGGTGGAGCAGAATCTAGAGAGGTGGAGCAGAATCTAGAGAGGTGGAGGAGAATCTGGAGAGGTGAAGGAGAATCTGGAGAGGTGGAGCAGAATCTAGAGAGGTGGAGGAGAATCTGGAGAGGTGGAGGAGAATCTGGAGAGGTGGAGCAGAATCTAGAGAGGTGGAGGAGAATCTGGAGAGGTGGAGCAGAATCTAGAGAGGTGGAGCAGAATCTGGAGAGGTGGAGGAGAATCTGGAGAGGTGGAGCAGAAACTAGAGAGGTGGAGCAGAATCTAGAGAGGTGGAGCAGAATCTAGAGAGGTGGAGGAGAATCTGGAGAGGTGGAGCAGAATTTAGAGAGGTGGAGCAGAATCTAGAGAGGTGGAGGAGAATCTAGAGAGGTGGGGCAGAATCTAGAGAGGAGGAGGAGAATCTGGAGAGGTGGAGGAGAATCTGGAGAGGTGGAGGAGAATCTGGAGAGATGGAGGATAATCTAGAGAGGTGGAGGAGAGTCTGGAGAGGTGGAGGAGAATCTGGAGAGGTGGAGCAGAATCTAGAGAGGTAGAGGAGAATCTGGAGAGGTGGAGGAGAATCTGGAGAGGTGGAGCAGAATCTAGAGAGGTGGAGGTCTGCTCGGAACAGGAGAGGGATGATCAGCTGCAGTAAGACAGAGTTTGTGTGCGTAACTGAAGAACACCAGAGGAAAGGTAAGGTTCCAGGAAGCAGAGGTGGAGAAGGTGGAGTACTTCAGGTCCAGAACAGCAGAGCAGGTTGCGGTTCTGAGCAGATGAAAAGCCTTTGGGTTGAAGGTGTCGTTCTGACCCCGTTTGAGTGCACATCTAGTTTAGAGCTGGCCCTACCTGGGAGAGGTCGTAGGCCGTCAGGCCGTCCCTCTGCTGCACCTCCAGCTCCGCCTGCTGCTGCTGCAACTGCCTGAAACACACACATCCTCACAGTGAGCAGCCCCCCAACAGCAAGCAGACCTCCAACACATAGCGGCCCCCCAACCCGTCCCACTGCCCCCCTCAGCACTGACTTGACGTTGGTGTTGGTGCAGATGATATACTCGATCTCATCAGAGTACGGGTTCTGGAAGGTGAAGCTGCTGGTTCGGATCAGCATCCAGTCCCGGTTCTTCATGCGGAAGCGATACATGACAGACAGAACCTGACCCTTCAGCTTCACCACCTGCAGAGGAGCAGAAGGACCGGATCGGTTCGGTTCTGACAGGAGCTGGGCCTGAAGAGCCTTCAGACATGACGCTGGTTCTGAATCAAAGTTCATCTTCTGACGACCAAAAGGCGTTTTCTCTGCTTTGTGCCCCATCCATGAGAAAATGAAGGAGTCTGTGTGACCTTTGCTCAGGTGTGGATCACCGGTCTGGGGGCTGTAGTTTGGCCCTGTTGCCATAGAAACGAGGGTTCCTGCTGAGAACAGAGCGCTCACCTGCTGGAAGCTCTCTCTCAGGTGGCTCTGGTCTTCAGGGTGGCAGAATTCCAGGATGTCTTTACCCAGCAGGTCCTGCAGGACAAACCCAGCCGTGACTTCACAGGAGCAACCTGGAAGATCGGGGGGGGGGGCGCACCCACCTGGGGCTGGTAACCGATGACGTTGATGCAGCGGGGGTCCACAAAGGTGATGACGCCATCAGAGTTGTGACGCGACAGGAACTCGGTGGGAACCGACAGCCCGTTCATGTCCATGGAGACGGGGGAGCTGGTCACCTGGGAGGGGGGACAGCAGGTCACACAGAGGACAGACCTGTCACACAAAAGGCCCCCCTTGAAGAGAGCCGCTCTCACCTGCAGCCTCCCGATGGCCACCAGGCAGTACTTCCCAGTCTGCCCCGCCTCCGTGTCCTCCTCTGGGATGGTCATTCCTGGCAGACACAGACGCGTCAACTGCAGGGGGGGCACTCGCCACAAGTTACCTCAAGCTCAGAGGATCTGGGGGAGGCGCCCCCCCAAGATTGCCCACACGTCGGCTCAGGAGCAGCCCAAGTGGGCTGATGACTCCGCCCCTCGCAAAGTTTAAATGAAAGTTTACAGGAAGTTGAAGGTTTTCAGTAATGGTGGGGTGTAAACTAAGTACAAGCGGATCAAATGCAGCAGAGATCCAGTGGATCTTTGATCTGGTTTTAATGTTTCAGCTTTCTGGAAGTCTGATCTAGATCTATGGAGCATAGAAGCTGAATGCAGCTCCTCCTGCTCTGGACTCTAGGATCTGACAGCAGACCGGATCCAGATGAGCGGAGAGGTGGGGCTGCTTCCTGGGGGGTCAGGAGGTCAGTCATGTGTTCTGGTGCTAAACAAAGCTTTATAAACCAGCAGCAGAACTTTGGCAGGGGGGGGGGGGTCATACCTGCAGGGGGCCAGGCTTTGATGTATCCGGTGCAGTGAACCACAGAGTACTGGGCCTCCCCCTCTTTGGACGGTCCCAGGCCATTCCTGCAGAGAACATGAGTCCCATCTGGCTTAGTGAGCCACCTGAGAGCCCGCCCCTGCCGGGGGGGGGGGGGTTCTCTGCGGTCCTCTGTACCTGTATCTCTTCCTCATGTTGGACAGGCGGTTCAGGGAGATGTGGTCCAGCGGGGCACTGCCACACCTGCACACATGCCAGCATCAGAAACCCACAGCAGCACACCTGGGACATGAGTAAGGGGCGGAGCCAGAGGCTGACCTCATGCGGCAGATGAAGGAGCGCCGGGATCCCATGCACATCCTCATGGAGGACTGCTGGCCCTCCTTCTTCACCGTGCCCGTCTTCAGGTCCAGGATGCGCCCTGTCCGGCAGAGACAGACCAGATGAGCGAATGAGCCGGTCTTCTGATGGGGGCAGACGCTGACCCGCTCCACCAGGACTTCCTCTGGGACCGTCAGTCAGATGCTGCTTTCGTCTACTTAAGCCCCTCCCCTTAGCTAAGGTAACCGTAGGTGTGGGCGGGGCCACACATTCAAGTACTCATTACTGTGGGTCATACTCCAACCCCTGAAGACTTTCTGATCAGAAATGGGGGGGGGGCAGTAGCTGAATGGGTGCTGAAGGAACCCCCCATTCAGTTGGTTTGGGGTTCTCTTCCTGGCTTCACACTCCGTGTCCTTGGGCGGGTCCCCCAAGACCCGTTTGGAATCCTTTGTGCTTAAACCTGATAAAGGAGTCTAAAGTCCACGGTCAGAACCAGAACGGTACCAGAGGAACCCACCTGTCATGGAGTTCTCCGATGTGCTCAGCTGCTCCCTCAGTTTGTCCACGTCGTCGGGGTGGACCTGCTCATACAGGGTGCTGCCAAACCACTCAGACTGGGGATGGTTCAGAACCGGGGTCACAGAGTCCGACACATAGATCACCCGTCCCGTTTCTGCCGCCACCACAAACAGGAAGCCGTCTGCCGCCTCCAGAATGAGATGCTTCAACTCCTGCGGGGGAACGAGAATTGTGAAAGAAAAACTGGACCAGAACCAAATCCACCAGGGACTTCTGCTGTCAGAACTTTGCAGTTCTGTTCAACATGAAACCCATCCTCTTGGTACCCGTGTGACGTTTGGGTCGGAGGAGCGGCTGAAGTTCTAATCTCTGGTTTGGATTTGTTTTCCTCACAGAGGAATTGTGCAGACCAGGCCCTGGTATGACGTCACAGTGAGAGCAGCCCTGGGACCCCCCCACCGGCCGGTCAGCGTCTACCTGCTCTGTGAGGAAGGAGGGCTTGTAGGCCCCGTCCGTGGAGGTGTTGCCGGTGCCCCTCATGGACTTCATATGGGAGACGGCCATTCGCAGGATGGTCAGCTTGTCCGGTTTCCGGGCCAAGGCGCTGCAGGTGGGAACCATGTCTGACAGCTCGGTGATGTACTGGGTCATCTTGTTGCGCCGGCGCCGCTCGATCTCACTGTGGTTCTCTCTGAAACAGCAGGAGGAACCAAAACCGCTGCTGAGCGCTCCGGGCAGAACCAGAAGCAGATCTGCAGTCTCACCTGGAAAACTTGCTGGGCCCCTCCCCATCCTCATCGTCAAAGTCCATTCTGAGGAACAGAAACACGAGTCAGAACCGATGAGACCCGGCAGCGCCCCCTGCTGCAGAGGACCGCATGTGCATCTTCTTCCAGTTTGGTGCGACGGCCGACGTCTTCTTCAGCAACATCAGCGTTCTTTCAGTGGCGCCATCGTCCGGGTGAACGCTGGATCCTGATTGGCTCAAAGGTAGTCCTTAGCCTGGAAGTTCTGTATCGTTGTTCTGGCCTAAACACCAGTAAGTAACCGTAGCAACGGAAACTCATGTTCATAAATACAGATTCATGAATAGTTTGTTTATCGGTTGATGTCTCTTCAATCAAAGCGATCCGGGAAACTTTGATTTTTCACCATCTGGACAGAAACCGGCGGGAAGAGGAGGACCTTCCTCTGAAAGGAGGCTGTAGTCCTCAGTTACCATGACAACGTGTCAACACAGTGTTGCAAGGTAAAAAAAAACATTTATGCATTAAAATAGCAGAAATAACGGATTGATGTCATATTTCTTTAGTAAGTGACCATGACTGGTTTCCATCCCCTCATCACCTGCTGCTGGACCCCCCCATCACCACCTTTGAAGCCATTGTGCATTGCATCATGGGTATTTAAATCATGTCGTGAACGCATTTATTGACCTAAGGAAAGCTTTTATTTTGAAAGGCTGAGTTGAATGTGTCAACAACAATAGCACTCACCCCGCTGACCTCCTCTTCCCCCCTCGGCCTGGCGCTGCTCCGCCCATCCTCACCTGGCCGGACCCCACTGCTCCTGGCATCGCCACGGCCCCCGGCAATTCACTCCCCATTTCTGGATGACACAGGCAGAACCAAAAGTTTGACTAGAACCAGGTCCAGGGAGAGGAGGCGGGCGGGCGCGTGCCCTCATCTCTGTGGGTTTGGGAGGTCCTGCTGAGCGGGTCTTCATATGTACCCCGTGTGACCTTCATTCTACAGAAGCTCCTCGTCCAATCCAAGCAGCCGAATGAAGACGGGCTGTTGCCATGGCAGCAGACTTGGGCTTAATGATTAACAGCATCCTCTGGTCTCAGAAGAATGTCAGGTTCACTGAGAACATGAGCTCGGCTGGTCAGGGACACCCCACCCCCACCAAAACTATGCCGACATCTCTACACGTTATTATCACACGACTTTTGTTTTTACACGACTGAAAAGTTACGTTTTTATTTTTCGCGTTTAAAGAAACTTTGCTGAAACGACTGGAGTTTCAGAAAAGTTTCTGTTCTGCTTTACGGTTCTCCAATCCTGAACAGACGTGAGAGTTTACGGATAAACCAAAGCGTGGGATGGAGAACACGCCTCAGTTTAAAGCGTGTGATGGAGAACACGCCTCAGTTTAAAGCGTGTGATGGAGAACACGCCTCTGTTTAAAGCGTGTGATGGAGAACACGCCTCAATTTAAAGCGTGTGATGGAGAACACGCCTCAATTTAAAGCGTGTGATGGAGAACACGCCTCAGTTTAAAGCGTGCGATGGAGAACATGCTCAGTTTAAAGCGTGCGATGGCGAACACGCCTCATTAAGCGTGTGTATTAAAGCGTGTGATGGAGAACACGCCTCGGTTTAAAGCATGCGATGGAGAACACGCCTCAGTTTAAAGCGTGTGATGGAGAACACACCTCAGTTTAAAGCGTGTGATGGAGAACACGCCTCAGTTTAAAGCGTGCGATGGAGAACACGCCTCAATTTAAAGCGTGTGATGGAGAACACGCCTCAGTTTAAAGCGTGTGATGGAGAACATGCCTCAGTTTAAAGCGTGCGATGGAGAACACGCCTCAGTTTAAAGCGTGCGATGGAGAACATGCCTCAGTTTAAAGCGTGCGATGGAGAACACGCCTCAGTTTAAAGTGTGTGATGGAGAACACGCCTCGGTTTAAAGCGTGTGATGGAGAACACGCCTCGGTTTAAAGCGTGCGATGGAGAACATGCCTCAGTTTAAAGCGTGCGATGGAGAACACGCCTCAGTTTAACTCGTGTGATGGAGAACACGCCTCAGTTTAAAGCGTGTGATGAGAACACGCCTCGGTTTAAAGCGTGCGATGGAGAACACGCCTCAATTTAAAGCGTGTGATGGAGAACACGCCTCAGTTTAAAGCGTGCGATGGAGAACACGCCTCAGTTTAAAGCGTGTGATGGAGAACACGCCTCAGTTTAAAGCGTGTGATGGAGAACACGCCTCAGTTTAAAGCGTGTGATGGAGAACACGCTTCGGTTTAAAGCGTGCGATGGAGAACACGCCTCAGTTTAACTCGTGTGATGGAGAACACGCCTCAGTTTAAAGCGTGGGATGGAGAACACACCTCGGTTTAAAGCGTGTGATGGAGAACACGCCTCAGTTTAAAGCGTGTGATGGAGAACACGCCTCAGTTTAAAGCGTGTGATGGAGAACACGCCTCAGTTTAAAGCGTGTGATGGAGAACACGCCTCGGTTTAAAGCGTGCGATGGAGAACACGCCTCAGTTTAACTCGTGTGATGGAGAACACGCCTCAGTTTAAAGCGTGTGATGGAGAACACGCCTCAGTTTAAAGCGTGTGATGGAGAACACGCCTCGGTTTAAAGCATGCGATGGAGAACACGCCTCAGTTTAAAGCGTGTGATGGAGAACACGCCTCAGTTTAAAGCGTGTGATGGAGAACACACCTCAGTTTAAAGCGTGTGATGGAGAACACGCCTCAGTTTAAAGCGTGCGATGGAGAACATGCCTCAGTTTAAAGCGTGCGATGGAGAACACGCCTCAGTTTAAAGTGTGTGATGGAGAACACGCCTCGGTTTAAAGCGTGTGATGGAGAACACGCCTCGGTTTAAAGCGTGCGATGGAGAACATGCCTCAGTTTAAAGCGTGCGATGGAGAACACGCCTCAGTTTAACTCGTGTGATGGAGAACACGCCTCAGTTTAAAGCGTGTGATGGAGAACACGCCTCGGTTTAAAGCGTGCGATGGAGAACACGCCTCAATTTAAAGCGTGCGATGGAGAACACGCCTCAGTTTAAAGCGTGCGATGGAGAACACGCCTCAGTTTAAAGCGTGTGATGGAGAACACGCCTCAGTTTAAAGCGTGCGATGGAGAACACGCCTCAGTTTAAAGCGTGTGATGGAGAACACGCTTCGGTTTAAAGCGTGCGATGGAGAACACGCCTCAGTTTAACTCGTGTGATGGAGAACACGCCTCAGTTTAAAGCGTGGGATGGAGAACACACCTCGGTTTAAAGCGTGTGATGGAGAACACGCCTCAGTTTAAAGCGTGTGATGGAGAACACGCCTCAGTTTAAAGCGTGTGATGGAGAACACGCCTCAGTTTAAAGCGTGTGATGGAGAACACGCCTCGGTTTAAAGCGTGCGATGGAGAACACGCCTCGGTTTAACTCGTGTGATGGAGAACACGCCTCAGTTTAAAGCGTGTGATGGAGAACACGCCTCGGTTTAAAGCGTGCGATGGAGAACACGCCTCAGTTTAACTCGTGTGATGGAGAACACGCCTCAGTTTAAAGCGTGTGATGGAGAACACGCCTCAGTTTAAAGCGTGTGATGGAGAACCCGCGTAAACATTTCCGGATGTTTACTTTTAGACTAAAGCTGGTTCAGAGCCACATTTCCATGTTTCTACCTAAAGGTTGCCAGGTTTCACACACTTTCAAGTGATTTAATTGTGACAGTCATGGCAGTCATCGTCTCCATTCACAGAACTTTTCTGTTCGGGGGGGTCGCAGGTCCAGAACCGGGCTGAGAGAACCTGTCAGGGGCCACAGCTGCAGGAAGGCGTTACCATGGAAACCGCAGAGTCAGTCATTGGCTGAATAACGGTTTTCCAGTTCTCACTATGGGTTGCGCGTGCACGTGTGACGCAGCAAACGAGTAGCGGTACCGGTTTCCCCTAACTCGGTTCTGGTAGATCCGATCTGGTGCCCAACTGGGTCACTTTCAGGCCAGGCCGCCAGAGCTGAGGCGGGTTCGGTTGATACCGGTAAACACTCGCGCGGTTCCGGTCGCGTCCGGACGGTTTCGGGCCTGCAGGCCCGAACGGAGCAGGAACTCTTTGTGTTTCTGGGGGGGAGGGGGGGGGGGGCGAAACGACCGGGCTGGACCGGGCCGGCGGTACCGGGGCAAACGAGAACCTCTGTGTGTGACAACAAAAGAGCTGAGGTTCGGTTTGAGTCGAACCGGACCGGGAGGAGGAGGAGCCGCGGCGGCTCCGCGCAGTGGGGGAAGGGGATGCAGGCAGCGCCGCAGCCGAACTCCCGGCCCGGTCCGGTGCGGCCCGGTCCACGGTCCCACACACGCAGGCCCGTGCAGAACCCCGCGGACCTACCGGACGGGTTGACGGCGGCGGGGGTTGCCATGTTCGCTGAACGGCTGCGAGGAGGTGACGCACAATCACAATGGACCCGCTGCTGTCCGGATCGGCTCCAAGGCTCGGTTCGGATTCCAGCTCACATCCGTTGACCCGAACAGGAAGAAGCCGAGCCCAGCGTCCAGAACTCCGCTGACTTCCAAACCAGGACCGAAGGGTTTATCTGGACCGGGAACAAATGCGAGACGGACTTAATGAGATGCGAGATGTGTCCGGAAACACCGCGAGACTTTGAATGAGGGAGAGGGGGGGTCAGCGAGGAGCTGCTCCATCCGCCTCACGCCTGAGGTTCTGAGGGTCCAAATGAAGGTAGAATGAACAGGACCATGAAGCCCCCCCCCCCCCCCCCCCCGCCGCCTGAAACTTGCGGAATTTTTCTAACTTACTTTCTTCTTCTTCTTTTTTTTTTTTTTTTCGGGTGGGGGGGCTGTGAAGGGTTGTGTTACCGGGGTAACAGTCACTCCCCCATCTGGCTCTCAGCTGACCTGCCCCCCGGAGCCGTGTGTCTGCGCGTGCCGCTGAAGGGGGAGGGGGGGCTGCAGAATGGACCTTCCTCCAGAACTCGGAGACTTGGGGGGGGGCAGCGCTCCCACGCTGACAGCTGCAGAGCCCCCCCGCCCCCCCTGCAGCAGGAGCAGGTTAGAGAGGGGGGGTGTGAAGATGTGATGTGAGGATGAAGATGAGGAGGAGCAGACGATGAAGGATGTGGACCTCCTCTGCATGAGCGGAACCGCAGACGCTCCTCCTGAGGTTCCCACGCAGGATTTCTGCTGAGTCATCTCTTCCAGTGACCAGTGGGAGGGGGCTGTGACATCATCACACCTAACTCTGAAAAGGTGAGCATGGGCGGGGCATACGTCTGAGGACGCCGTCAGTCACACGCCTCCATAACTGTCCGTCCGGTTCCACAGAGGATCTGCAGGAAGTCGGCGGCGTTCTCCAGTTGTGGCGCCGCCTGATCCAGGATGGAGACTGTGGTCCACGCTGCGGCCTGAGGGACACGCCCCCTCAGCCGTTTGGACTGGACCATAAGGGAGCAGCAGAGGGTTGTGAGGGGGCTGGAGACGGCACCTCCACCTGTCCCCTGCAGCACTCATGGAGGCGGAGGACTCGGGGGAGGCGGCTTTCGTGGACGTGGACGTGGACCAGGGCCTGACGCTGACCTGCGTGGCCTTCCTCTGCCTGCTGCTGATGGCCATGGTCATCCGCTGTGCCAAGGTCATCGCAGACCCCTACAGCGCCATCCCCACCTCCACCTGGGAGGAGCAGCACCTGGATGACTGACAGCCGCCTCCGCTGGAGATCCGGCTGCTCCTCTGATCATCGTCTCTGGGAAAGCTCCTGCAGCTCCTCACTGCTCCTCCCTTACCCAGAATGCATTTCAAAATTCTTCAAGGTTCCTGGTTATTCAGATTCATGCAGCAGCTGTTTGGTTCTCCTCCTCCCTTTGGTTCTCCTCCTCCCTTTGGTTCTCCTACTCTTGTTGGTTCTCCTCCAGCCTTTGGTTCTCCTCCTCTATTTGGTTCTCATCCTCCCTTTGGTTCTCCTCCTGTCATTGGTTCTCCTCCTCTCTTTGGTTCTCCTCATCCCTTTGGTTCTCCTCCAGCCTTTGGTCCTCCTCCTCTCTTTGGTTCTCCTCTCATTGGTTCCACTCCTCTCTGTGGTTCTCCTCCTCCCTTTGGTTCTCCTCTTATTGGTTTTCCTTCTGTCATTGGTTCTCCTCCTCTCATTGGTTCTCCTCCTCTCGTTGGTTCTCCTCCTTTCATTGGTTCTCCTCCTCCCTTTGGTTCTCCTCCTCTCTTTGGTTCTCCTCCTCCCTTTGGTCCTCCTCCAGCCTTTGGTTCTCTTCCTCCCTTTGGTTCTCCTCCTCTCTTTGGTTCTCCTCCTCCCTTTGGTCCTCCTCCAGCCTTTGGTTCTCCTCCTCCCTTTGGTTCTCCTCCTCTATTTGGTTCTCTTCTTCCCTTTGGTTCTCCTCCTCTCGTTGGTTCTCCTCCTCCCTTTGGTTCTCCTCCTCTCGTTGGTTCTCCTCCAGCCTTTGGTTCTCCTCCTCCCTTTGGTTCTCCTCCTCTATTTGGTTCTCCTCCTCCCTTTGGTTCTCCTCCAGCCTTTGGTTCTCCTCCTCCCTTTGGTTCTCCTCCTCTCGTTGGTTCTCCTCCTCCCTTTGGTTCTCCTCCTCTCGTTGGTGTTGATGTCGCCCTGCTAGCTTAACTCGGCATGCTGCATCAGGAAGCGACGGCGCCCCCTGCTGTTTCAGGTTTCAGCTGTTTTTTGACCAAACAGGAGGTTCTGTGGTTCTTCTATAGGAACCAGATATGACCGGCAGGAGCTGAAGCACCAGAACGAGTGTCCCCCGTGGAACATCTCCAGCTTACTGACTGAACATTGGCTTCACGTTGTGGACCAGAACAGAACCTACAGGGTTCCTCTGCAACCTTTGAACAGAAACCAAGAAAGATGAGCACATCGTTTCCCAGAACTACGGTTCTGGAAAACCGACCTTCTCCAGAACACACGGACTATCAGAAACGATGTCCTCTCTGGTTCCTACGAGGGACCAAACTCTGCACTTTGGCTCTGAGTTCCTGCTAAAATGCTTTGTTCCAGAACCCAAAAGGTGACATCAGATCGTAGGAACCAACCAGATCACACAACCCTTTAAGAACCTTTGTTTGCCAGGATGCTTCCTCTTCAGAGGCTCCAAGAGAACGTCAGTCCTGATCCGTGGAGGCGGAGGAAGAACCGCCGACCCACGTCACCACGCTCAATCGCGTTTCTACGACAATCAGGAGCCCAGAGCTCCGCCTCCTGCCCAGCTCGCCACCAGCTGCTGTCACGTGCGCTCGGACATGTGAACCCACACACTCGTGCACACCTGCACAGTCGTGCACACCTGTTCTTTTCATGCATGTCCTGGGACCACCTGCAGGGTTCTCCTTCAGATGTACATGAGATCATCGCCGTGGTTACGGTACAATGAGCCCCGGTCCTCTGCGGAGACCAAACACGGAGCCTGATCTGGACCTGAGCGCCATGACACCTGCTGGTAGACGGGTGGAAGCCCAGCGTCTCCATGGTTACCACGTCTGCATGAACCCTGACCTGATATGCTGGTCTTTGATCTTTCTCCATCCGTTCGGGGGTTTGCATCAATGTTCTTTTCACGTTGACCTTTCCATGACCTTTGGGTCAAACATGGACGTTCTCACCAGCCTTAACATGAAACTTTGCACATGCATCGGAGATTCTTGACTGGAAAAGTTTCTGCACTTTGTTCTAAAACGGTTTTCCCACAGAAGAACCGCAGAAAGGTCCTCTGCATGTCTGCAGCAGAGCGTCAGCGGTTCTGCGGGTTCCTGCAGAGACCCTCTGACTGTGGCCTCAGCAGTTTCTCTGGCGTGTTCTCTGCAGAAGCATGTATTATGTATGAAGCCAGCTGCATGCTGGGAAGTGCCTGAAGCTTGGTGGAGCTGTGACGTCCCTTTACTGTTTGAGATGTTGCTGAGCGCTCCTGAAGCATGAACCCTTCCACAATAAAGGAGTTTGAAGCCAGTTTCAGCGGAACGCGTCAGTGTTTAGCACGGGGAGGAAGGATGGGAGCATTTCTGGAGCAGAATTCAAAATAAAAGTCAATACCAGAAATGCTCTTTCCTTTCACAATAAAGCTCGTTTTTCCTTTTCTTCATTGCCGCTCTTTCTGTCACGTCACTGAAGCGATAATGCAAAGAGGGGGCTGCATTTTTGTTTCTGCGTCCCCCTCTCAGGACGCCACAGGTCAGATCAGGTCAGACGTCCTCCAGACCCACAGGAGGGAGAACAGCTTTGACACGCCTGGCAGTGCTCTGGATGTACCAAGGCAGAGTTCTCAAGGTTCCGTCACCTGGGCCATGTTTTGGGGGGGTTGCAGTGTAGGAGACAAAGGTTAAAGGTTACACCCGAACTACAACCCAACCAGCCCGTCCCACTGATGCTGCATCTTCCTGTCAATCAGAAGATCTCCGTTCGAAAGCGGTTCTGACCCCGCCCCCAGGCTGAACCGATGAAACAGCCCTGGTGTTCTAGAGGACTGGACCATGACGGAACCAACAGGTAAAGCAGGACCAGCTCAGCACTAAAGTGACCTTGGACTGCCCCCCCAACTCTAACCCTGTCAGGCCCACTTTGGAGGTTTTTCTCTAGCCCATGATCTGCAGAGGTTCCGGCCCACCCGGTTTGGTCTGAGCTGTGGTTTCAGGTTGGAGGTCCATCTGCAGAACCTCCAACTGCTCGTGTTTGAAGAACAAAGTCAAACGAGACCACGTGCAGCATCCCCTTTTATTGTGAAGGGCAGAGTAAAGGCATGTCAGAAAGAAAGAATGGAGCAGAACCGCCAACAGCCTCCTGATGGTTCTTCCAGAGTTCAATCCGAGCTGCAGGCAGGTAGGATGGTTCCCCGGCAGGAACCGAAGCCCACCCTGAAGCCGTCTCCTTGACAGAAACCTAAGAACAGGAGACAAACACTTGACCTCTACACCTGAGGGGGAAGGTTCAGACCAGAGTTCTTCAGGACTTGGATCTCATTGGTTCAGTTTGAGAAGAACCACTCTTCCTTTCTGACCTGTGATGATGACCTCGTCCCCATCGTTCAGAAAGGTTCTAGTCTGTCCTCCGGTTAGGTGGATGTTCTTGGATCCTCTCCATGACAGCTCCAGCATGGAGCCAAAGCTTTCTGGGTTCTGTGGACCCCAATCAGGTCATTGTCTGTGGAAGAATCATGGAACGTTTGAGGTTCTGCGCACAAACTCACAGGTCCACTGATGGTTCCGGAGGCCAGCAGGTCTCCAGCTCTGACGTTGCAGCCGTTGACAGTGTGGTGAGCCAGCTGCTGCTTCATGGTCCAGTACAGGTTCTGACAGAGAAGATGGATTTACAACCCGGCTCTGAAAGAGCAGCCTTTCAGGTGAAGGCCCCGCCCTCAGCATGAAGGTGAGTCCATGAAGACACCCATAGGAACCAGGTCAGATACGGGTCACGGCTGTAGGACCACCCATAACCCCCCCCCGCCCATGACCACGAGCTAGAAGGAGGAGTTCAGGTACGATCGCACATCCATGCGGGGAATCGAGCGTCCTTCAGGAGGCGGACGCCTCAGAGACAGAAAGACGAGCTCAGAGGAACTCTGCAGGACATGACAGCCAGACCACAGTGAGGGGCTTCAACCAGGAGAACCCATCAGAACCACAGAGCTCAAACCTCTGCTGGTCTGGGACCTCCTTGTTGTCCTCCCTGAGGAGCTGAAGATGAGTCCTATTTTTGAATTTGGAGTTCCATGTTTGTTTAGCATCGAAACCGGAATGTTCTAGAAGAAAAACTGCAGCTGAGACAGAGATGGACAGAAAGTCCGGTTCAGAAGAAGTGCTGGTTCTGGTGTGGGCGGGATCTTACTTTGTAGTTGGAGTTGCAGATGGTGACTGCCTCTGCCATTTCCTGTCCTTGAATGTGAGAAAGGAAGTGACTTCAGACATGGAGACACTGTTTCTATGTGTTTCTGAACCACCGTACTGGATCACAGAAACCGGGCTTTGTGACTCAGAAATCAGATTCCTTTGTGGAGATGGTGACCACAAAGATGCTGACTGACAGAGTGGTTTGCGAAGCCTTTACCTTTCAGCGCCACTGACAGTTGGATGTTGAACGTGTACGGATCTTGGTGCTGGAGGTAAGGAAGAGGTTCTGGATCCTGCAGGAGGAGGAACATTCATGAGAAACATCTCCAGCTCAACCCGGTCAAAGAACAGAAGTAGAATCCAAAGGCTGAACAAACTTCTTCTGTCTGACAGAATCTACCTTCCTACCAACCAGACACAGGACCACGGCTGGGCTGAGAAGGAACAAATTCTGCAGAACCCGGCTGGACCTACAAGGTCTTAGCTAACTAAACAGCCTAAAGGAGAGCAGAACCCAGCCGCTCCTTCCTTCAAGGACCTGAAGTGGCTTGGCTCATGACCCTTGACAGCATCCATGTTGGCTGAGATCATACCTGGACAGGATTTGGCTCCGCGAAAGGTAAGAGCGCCTCCATGGGGACCACCCAGGGAGAGATGGTTGTCCCGAAGTTTTTCCCCAGAAAAGGTCCAAGAGGAACATACTCCCAGGCCTGGATGTCCCGAGCTGAGAGGGAAAACGTAGACATTCACCGTGTGAAGACAGTCTGAGTTTCCATGAGGACAGAGGGGGGAGATGCTGTAGGAACCAGAACAAAAGTGAAGATTTTCCATGCCACTGAGAGTCGGGCCAAAGGTTCCTGCAGAACCCAACAACATGTCTGAGCCGTCGGCTCTGAGACTCTACATGAATCCATCTGGACCTGAGGATTGGCTTGGACTGAGTGGGATTATTAACTCCATGGTCTCAGCCTGGAGCTCGGATCTGTTCCCTGAAACCCTGAGGCTCCTCCTGATGTTCCAGGATCTGAGACCAAATTCTGCCCCCCCCTCTGGCTCGTAGGCTCATCTGGAGCTGTAGTGGTGTCTGAAAGTGTTTTGAGGGAGGAGCAGTAGCGCCTTTAGGCTGGGCATCCCTCCGCCTGCAGGGCGTTCCGCGTGGCGCTGGCGTGGAGGAGAAAGGCATTTCTTTACATTGACGTGCTCTGAAGCACAGAAGGTTACGTTTAAATGTCAGAAATGACTTTTTGTTTTAGCGTGACTCTTTAAAGTTATCAAAACGATGTCGTCATGCATTTTCAGAGCGCTGGCAGCTGTTGATGACATCATCATCAGCAACATCCGGCTTAGAAGACACTAAATTTCCACATCGCTCTGCTTGGAGGGATAAATGACAGGAGAAGGGGGGGTAGGGGGTGAATTTGGGTTTGGCCTTACCGCTCCAGTCATTCATCAGAACCAGGCCAAAGATGTGCTCGTGGGCCTTGCTGATAGGAATGGGCTCCCCGAGCCGATTGCCTGCTCCAATGAAGAAGGCCTGAAGACAGAGAGGAAGACGGACGTCAGACGTCCAACTCTCTGGACTTTTGTCTGAAGGAGAATACAAGCATTAAGCATTTCAGCAACATTCAAGTAAGACAAATGCTTTACTAATCTAAAAGTCAAGAGATCTGTTTCTGCTACCGGAGTTAAAAATGCATCATTAAAAAAAAAGAAATCCAATCATTTAAGAAAGTACATGTCTGTAAATCTTTCATTGAGATGGTTAGCTCTCCTGCTCTGAGGCAGACCAGGGTGGAAATGTTTGATTCCCACAAAAGTTCTGGACTGTTTCCCACCTAACACCCCAAGAAAACCACTTCAGACAAACCCTGATGTGCAAGAACTCAACTCCAGGTCACAGGTGCTGTCAATGTCATCCAGACTCCTCCAACCCTCATGCTGAAACAGCTCTGTCATTTGTGTCACCACCCTACACCCCACCCCCATGTCACCCCCTAAATCCTCCACCCTACACCCCACCCCTATGTCACCCCCTCTAAATCCTCCACCCTACACCCCCACCCCCTATGTCACCCCCGCTAAATTCCTCCACCCTCACCCCACCCCCATGTTCAACCCCCTAAATCCTCCAACCCTACACACACCCCACCCCCTATGTCACCCCCCTAAATCCTCACCACCTACACCCCACCCCTATGTCACCCCCTAAATCCTCCACCCTACACCCCCACCCCCTATGTCACCCCCTAACCCTTAAATCCTCCACCCTACACCCCACCCCAATGTCACCCCCTAAATCCTCCACCCTACCACCCCACCCCTATGTATCACCCCCTAAATCCCCACCCT
Organism: Oryzias curvinotus; assembly: GCA_023969325.1. Taxonomy (NCBI): domain Eukaryota; kingdom Metazoa; phylum Chordata; class Actinopteri; order Beloniformes; family Adrianichthyidae; genus Oryzias; species Oryzias curvinotus. The sequence continues at coordinate 31,320,092 of CM043708.1, forward strand.
ACCCCCACCCCTATGTCACCCCCTAAATCCTCCACCCTACACCCCACCCCTATGTCACCCCCTAAATCCTCCACCCTACACCCCACCCCTATGTCACCCCCTAAATCCTCCACCCTCCACCCCACCCCTATGTCACCCCCTAAATCCTCCACCCTACACCCCACCCCTATGTCACCCCCTAAAGCCTCCACCCTACACCCCACCCCTATGTCACCCCCTAAATCCTCCACCCTACACCCCACCCCTATATCACCCCCTAAATCCTCCACCTTCCACCCCACCCCTATATCACCCCCTAAATCCTCCACCTTCCACCCCACCCCTATATCACCCCCTAAATCCTCCACCTTCCACCCCTATGTCACCCCCTAAATCCTCCACCTTCCACCCCTATGTCACCCCCTAAATCCTCCACCTTCCACCCCTATGTCACCCCCTAAATCCTCCACCTTCCACCCCTATGTCACCCCCTAAATCCTCCACCCTACACCCCACCCCTATATCACCCCTAAATCCTCCACCTTCCACCCCACCCCTATATCACCCCCTAAATCCTCCACCTTCCACCCCACCCCTTTATCACCCCCTAAATCCTCCACCTTCCACCCCTATTGTCACCCCCTAATCCTCCACCTTCCACCCCTATGTCACCCCCTAAATCCTCCACCTTCCACCCCTATGTCACCCCCTAAATCCTCCACCTTCCACCCCTATGTCACCCCCTAAATCCTCCACCTTCCACCCCTATGTCACCCCCTAAATCCTCCACCTTCCACCCCTATGTCACCCCCTAATCCTCCACCTTCCACCCCTATATCACCCCCTAAATCCTCCACCTTCCAGCCCTATATCTTCTCCACAGTTCCAACACCGTTTAGGAGACAGAACCCTTTCAAATGAACCGGTTTGGTTCCCATCTCTACTTCTGGACTAAGAAGATTCTGGAAGTAAAGTCTGCAGAGCAGGCAGGCAGTAGAGATGGATTTGTAGTGAAAATTATGAGATGGAAACACAAGGTCATCCACAGAATTGGCTGCTGCATCGGACCGGTCCTTGCTGAAATGCAGCGACTTCAGGTGAACACTGAACTCACCATCTCCAGCTCAATGTCCAGCTGCTTGGATGGACCAAAGATTGGAGGTTTTGCTGTGAAGAGAAGATGGTAAATGGCGTGAACTTCTACAGAGCTTTCCAGTTATTCACACACCAATGGCGGCTCTGCTGCACCAACACATTGACACCAACCGTCCACCAGAGGCAAGGTGGGGTTCAGTGTCTTGCCCAAGGAGACTTTGACACATGGGCAGGCAAGGCTGAATCAGAACCTGCAATCTTCCAATTGGAGGTCGACCGCCCTACCGCTGCACCACAGCCGTCCCAGAAAAGGTGGTCAAAGTCTGAACAGATGTTTGGGAAATTGTGTCTTTCCCAGTTCCTGTTTTACGATGGATTGGTGTTTTGTGAGTGACATGTTTTTAGACCGCTACGACGTCCTGAAGGAAGCAGCTTCACTGCAGCTTTGCCTCATTCCTGTTGTGGGACGGGCGCCGTGTGAGGACATTACTTTGGTCAGGCCTCATCTGGCCCAGAGGACGACGGATGGGAGTCCCAGAGACCACCACGGACGAGGCTCTGCCATGGTACCCCACCGGAAGCCTCAACCTGCCAACCCCCCCAGGACAGAGATGATGGTTCAGTCTGAGCAGAAGGACAGGTACACCACTAACCCCCCACCCTCCCCCAACTGAAACAGGTGATCGCTGTCAGACGTCCCAGCAGAGCTCTGCAGCTCAGTCCCAAACCCAAACCCCACATAGCTGCTGAGATTCTGCTGTCCCCTGTTCCAGAAGGTTCTGTCTGGATGACCTGAACACACCTTCCATGGAGAACTTAATGGTCAACAGGAACAGAAAAGCTGTTCCTGCCACACATGTCGCCTCTAGATGGCGCTGTTCTTCAAGAAGACAGATGGAGGAGGCCTCTGCATGGTTTCTGGATCATCACACCATAAGTGAAGTGGTTCATACCAGTTTGGCATCAGGGCGTTGTCCTTCCCGCGGAACATCACGCCCACGTTGGTGGCGTGGTCTCTGGATGAGTAGAAGTCCGTGTAGTCACCTGGGATGAAACCAAACATGGTCTTCATCCTCTTTGTGGTTGCTTAAAGCTGCAGTAAGCCCCCACCCCCATGTCAGAAGCATACCGATGTCTGCAGGAAGGTGCATGGTGGCTGCACTCTGATGGACGAAGGCCCTGCAGGACATCAGAGCTGTCAGAACATCTCTGATGTTCCCCAGAACATTTCTGGCCTCTGCACTCATGGGGGGGGGGGGGTGTTAGGTAAAAACCAAGTGTGCAGGAAGCCTGTTGATGATTTACCTGACAGCAGAGATGGGCTGAAGGTCAACTGAACTGAGGCTTTCATTCCCCACTCACAGAGATGAACATGCATGTCCACAAGCACCACTGCTCTAGAACTCACCACACTGGACCCTCAGGACAGAACCGGACCCGCAACACAGACAAGAACCAAGAAGCTGAAATGACGTCATCAGCATCCATACATCAAGCAGAATCATTCAGAACCTTCAGAAACCCGCAGGTCCCCAGGAACCAAACCGCTGATGAAGAGGAGCTACACTCTCTCCCGCTAGCTTACAGCCCCCCACACCCTCAACCTAACATCATCGGTGCAACAAAATTGCCAGCAACATCAGAGCTACGCAGCCATCTAGTTCTGTTCCAGATTCCAGCTCAGACCAGGAAAACAAAGATGTTCGTGGATCTGTTGGTCCTGCAGGTGGAGGATCAGAAAGGGGCGGAGCATGGAGACAGTGGCCCTCGGACTGTAGCACCTACATCACAGATACAAGCTTTTTCAAACTGCATTTTTTCTTCTGCTCCTGATTCACAACTGGAATAAAGAAATAGTCAGAAATGCAGTTTTAATCATGATTTTCTTTATGAATGCCCTCCATCCTGAAGAACATGGACAGACAGACAGACAGACAGACAGACAGACAGACAGGCAGACAGACAGGCAGACAGACAGACAGACAGACAGACAGACAGGCAGACAGACAGGCAGACAGACAGGCAGACAGACTAATAGATAGATAGATAGATAGATAGATAGATAGATAGACAGACAGACAGACAGACAGACAGACAGACAGACAGACAGACAGACAGACAGACAGACAGACAGACAGACAGACAGACAGACAGACAGACAGACAGATAGTACTTAGAAAGATAAATAGTACTTTTTATGTATTGGATGATCCAAAAAGGCAGCGTACATAAGAACTACAGACTGACCTGCTGCGAAGGCTGACATCATCTCTCAGCTTGCTCTCATTGGTGGACAGCAGTGTCTGTAAGCTTCTCCTGGCTTCCTTCCAGGCCTCAAAGCCAAGATCCATGAAGGCGTTCAGTGTGGACTACAAAGAGAAATTTCAGACCGGTTCTGTTGGACCTATCCTGTAACTAGTTCTAACCCATTTTTATGGTCCTACCTGGGGTGTAAGGATTAGTTTTAACAACGCTTCCATTCATAGCCTCACTGGATGTCACACGCCTTTGCCTAAGTCTTTCCACACATTGTCTGGAATGATGGACTGATCTGTTTTGCTGTATCACGTATATGTTGTCTGCTGTGATTGGTTGCTTTTACCTTAGCGTCAAATCAACCTACTGTATTTTCCATTGTTGATAGAACTTATTTATGTCATTTTGAAATGGTTTGGGATGATTGGGTTCTGCCTCAGACGGATAGATCTGGTTGGATCGTAGGAACAGACATCGATAAAGTGTTACACCTCTACATGCCTTTTTGGAGCTAGTGACGTTCTAGAAGAGAACTTTGATGTTGATGAAAAAATGCTTTTTTTAAAAGGTTAATAGAATGAATGAGTCCGCCCAGAAGAACAGTGGGAGGAGCTTCACGCTGAACATTAATGACATCTCCATCAAAGACCTCATGTTGATGTTTCTGAAAAGGAGCAGGTCAGTCTACCAAATACCTGCGCAAAGACCTCCTGGTTTCTGGACATGATGGGTCCGTCAAACAGAAACCTGATCACGCTCAGGTCCAGGATCTGGTCTCCAATGGCAACTCCGATCCGATGTTTGGGCTGCAGCAGGAAATAAGAACAGCGGTGCTTGTGAGTCCTTGTCCGTTCGTGCACCGCATGACCGTGAGAAGCCAAAGGCTGCAGCAGCAAACATCTGGAGAACATCTGGACTGTAGCAGGGTGAGGTAAGGCGCAGAAGTTCAAAGGACAGAGAGGCTTTGACCTCACAGTGGAAAACAGCTGAAGATTCAGAACATGTGCAGAGCTGAAAGCTGTCGCCCTGACAGGTCAAAGGTAACTTCTCTGACGTGGAATTCATCTCCATGAAAACCATCAGGATGTCTGCTGAACTCCGGCAGGAGGACTTACGGTGTCGGCCGTGGAGAAGACTCCATACGGAAGGTTCTGGAGGGAGAAGTCACAGTCTGGATCCACCCTGATGAAGGACATGTCTGGGGCTCTTGCTGCCGAGCTCGCTGTGTTCAGAAGGATGAAGGCCTGACACCTTCCAGATGTTGAGCTGCACAGAAGCCCCGCCTCCAACGAGTCAGCCAATCAGAGGCCGCTGTGGGTGTCCTCCCTGCTGCAGCTGCTGAACATGACTCAGCACAAATGCAGACTTCTTTAGGGTCAGCGGGTGGGCGTCTGTCTGTAATTTCCCATATTTTACCCAACTGAACAGATGGGGGGAGGGGGGCTGATTCATTCAATCGGCTTAAGACCGTTTTAGATCAATATTTACCATCAGTTCAGTGCTGGGGAGGGACAGGGATCGACCATGTGCACTTGCATTTAGAGATGTAAGGACATTTGAGCATGCGCGTGCTTGCTTTCAGATGATCCGGATTTACGACAGTGTCGGAAACTGTTTCTACTTTTGAAGGTTTTCAGCTAAAATCTGTTCACATTAGTCAGCGCGTGACCTCAGTCCGGGAGGAGGCGGCCGGCTGTCGGTTGAACTTTAACCGCTCTGCCTCGCCCGCCGGTCCAGGGGGCCGTAAAGCATGTCCGCTCTCAGGGCTGCCAAACACGCGCTCAGGCGGGAGATGAAGCGGCGCGTGGCCGCGCTCAGCCCGGACGAGAAACGGCGGCAGTCCCGCGTGCTCTCGCAGAAGGTGAGGGAAGCGGGGGGAGTCGGGGTAGACGGCACGGACACGCGTGAACCGCCGCGCATGAGCTCAGCGCATGCGCGGAAGCCGTAAAAGCTGTGGGCGACTGAAAATAGAATAGCAAACCGGAAGCTCCCGAATTTCAAAAACTTCACTTTTTGAGAGGTATTGTCGCTATCGGATATATTTCTTTGTTTCTATAGAAATAAACAAAAGAATAAAAACATAGAGGCAGGCTCCACCCACCCATCCCAGTGGGTGGAGCCTGCCTCAGCCCAGGAGGTGCATTCTGGGAACATTTAAAAACCAAATAACATAGAACAAACAAAATAAAGCATGAAAAATAAAGTGTTTCAAAATCTGTTTTCTAACTTGTCCAAACAGTTCAGAGCTGCTGGACAAATGTTTTGAATCTTCTGACACACATGAGGGGTATTTCTGTATAAACCTTTTTGGATTTGAGGTCAAACTAAACATTCAAATGTTTTATTTTTATAGCTCCTTTAAAAGCATGAGCAACCACAAAATTAAATATAAATAAAACCATGAAACAATAAAATATAATAAAAGAAACAATAAGACCAACAAAATGAACACAGCCACTGAGGGCCTGGGGCCCTCCCCAGGGATGGGGTAGGTAGGGGACAGAAGATCAGAGGCCCCCTTCCCTGTGTAACCTGTGTGTTGGGAGTGTATATTGATTTGGGGTAGAAGGGTGTGGGTAGTAAAGGGGGCAGTTAAAATTGACGGGTAGGGTACAGCGAGGACACCTCCTGTTTGCTCACAATGGTGTCCAAGTACCCCCCCAAGGCTCCTACATGTCTACGGTGCAGTTCATACCGAGAGGGGAGGGGCCTGAATCCGTGCTGCAACCAATGGGAGGGGGACCACAGCCAGGTAGCCCCAGCGCCAAGGTGCATCACGGGCTGACCCCCCCCCCTCCCCATCACTCTAATAAGTTATGTGAGGAAGCTTCCAGACTGACCCCCGATTGATGAAACAGCCATACCCCAAGCGCTGGGCCCAAAGTCTCCCCAGCCCAGGGGCTCCATTGCAAGAGGGGGAGCAGACTTCCCAGGTTCCTCCCCCCACACCACACAAAGAGAGAGGGGTCAAGTCAGAGTGAGTCCCAGGGGCCAGCCCAGACCCCCGCCCCCAAATGCAGCCCCAGTGAGAGCTCTGGTCAAGGACAGACGGGACCAGTTGACCAGTCAGGGCCGCCCATGATTGTCTCAGTGAAGACCTCACCCCACCAAGCCTCTGTCCCGTCCTGCTAGTGCCCCCCCCCCCACAGCCCTTCCCCACCCAGTATTCGGTGTTCTTTGTTTCTTCATACGTCTTCAAGCTCAGCCCTACTGCTAAACGGTGGTTTGTTAGCATCGGTGGCATTGTTAGCTGTTCACACTCAATCATACTTTTCCAGAGAAAAACCTTCAGACACAAATTCTGTCATCCTTAGTTTCAAAGGAAAACTTGTTCTAGTTTGTTCCTTTGCTTGGAATTTGTGAAGAACCCGCAGACGTTCTGAACTCCTCTTTGCTTTGGCTCCGCCCCCCACTGCTGTGTTGGCTCCCAGCTGCTCGCCCACCCCAAGTACGTGTCGTCTGAGCGTGTGGCCGTGTTCCTCAGCATGGACGATGAGGTGTGCACCAAAGACATCATCGCAGACCTTCTGGGGCGGGGCAAGAGCTGCTTCATCCCGCGGTACGACGGCGGCGGCAGCTCCCACATGGACATGCTGAGGCTGCACAGCCTGGAGGACATGGCCGCCCTGCCCCTGACGTCCTGGAACATCCCACAGCCTCCGGACGACGACCACAGCCGAGAGGAGGCCCTCAGCTCAGGTCAGAAGGCCCAGGAACCGCGCCTGGTTCCTAGCACTTTGACTTTCTTAAATTAAATGACATCACACTATCTGTCACACACCTAGGTGTGTCACATGTGCTCTCCGCATTTGACCCATTCCCTGGGGGAGCGGGGAGCCATTTGGTGGATGTAACCCCCCAATCCAACCCCTTAATGCTGAGTGTCAAGCAGGGAGGCATTGGCTCCCATTTTTTAAGTCTTTGGTATGACTTGAACTGGGTTTAACCCACGACCTTCCAGTCTCAGGGCGGACACTCCACCACAAGGCCAAGGCTGGTTGGTTTCTAAAGCTATGTTCTTCTGCAGGAGGCCTGGAGCTGATGCTGATGCCGGGCCTGGGCTTTGATCGGGCCGGCAGACGTCTGGGGCGGGGGAAGGGCTTCTACGACGCGTACCTGAAGCGCTGCAGCGGACACCCCCGCGGGAAGCCCTACACGCTGGCGCTAGCCTTCAAAGAGCAGCTGTGTGAGGAGATCCCTGTGGACGCCAACGACGTCCTCATCGATGAAGTCCTGAGTGAGGAGGTCCGGTAGAACCAGAACGGCTGCAGGCCCAGCGGGAGGCAGGGGGGGCAAAGCTGGGTCCGGATGTTTGTGTGAAGCAAAGAGCTGTTGGTGTTTGGATGTCAAAGTTCATGAACTCATTAAAATCTCTGAAGAAAACAGGAGAACGTTGTGTCTTTGAGAAGCTGAGGTTCCACAAAGGTTCTGAGCAGATGCAAAGGAGGGGGGGGCATTGTGGGTCAGCCAGGCAGAACTTTGTTGGTTCTTTAACACTATCATGTGCTTGTTGTTCCACAGAAAAACATGGATCAGTCCTGACGACCAGACCATTAACCCCTCACCTCCGTGCTGCATTCCTGTTTCTGCTGTTCTGCTTAAGGAACTGCAGAACCAGAACATTAAACCTTAACATCAGTCAGGATATGAGGGAGGCTTATGGGAAATGAAGTATCGTCATCTATCGCAGCATGATGACAGCCGTCTAATTATACTGAAAGGTCACGACCTTTAGAAAGAGCTGGGGGGGCTAACAGAGGAGCAGAAATCTTTTACTGTGACCAATAAAGCTCTGAACGGAGCAGCTGCTGGACCCTCCAGATGAAGGTCTGACCTTCTCACCGTCAGCTTCATGTGACATTTAGACAGTACAGAACTGCTCTGCAGCTCTGTGATGGACAAGAACCCTTACACCAACCCTACGGTCAGTGGGGACCATTGACTGCATATGTAACTAGACTGAGTGGCACCGCCCCCCTGGCGAATCCAAACCAGAAGTACCCTAAAAACCCCGTAGACTTCTGTAGAGAAATAAACCGCTGTTACTCAGTTCTATTGGTCAGAAGAACCGTTCTGGATCTGATACCTTTTTGAACATCTTGATCATTTTTTCATGACATCACAGACACAGAAAGGAAGGTGCTGGCTAAGAGACTGAACTCTGTGGTCACACCCAAACACACGCCATTGGTAGAGGTCCTCAGCCATGGAGTCTGCCGTCAGCAGTAACAAGCTGGCCAGGACTAACCTCACACCCGACCACATTTGCTCCCTGTTGGAACTCTGCTCAATCACCATCTATTTCCAGTTTAGGGGACTCTTCTGTAGACAGCAGCACAGCTGTGGGAGGGGCCAGCCTGTCCATGGGGGATTTGAAGACAAAGCACTGCATTCCTTCAGTACCGGTACCGCTCCCAGCCACTGGTTCCGCTATGTGGACGACACCTGGGTCAAGATCAGGTCACAGGAAGTAGGGGCCTCCACCAAACACATTAACTCAGCCACATTAAGGTCACCCGTGTGGGTGCCAGAGAGGACTGTTTGGTATTTTCAGATTTTGCTGTTCATGTGGTAGAAATCACAAGCCCAGAATGCTCAGGAGGTTTGTGGATACCCCAAATGGGCCTTCACTAAAGCACATAAGCGACCCACCACCAGGAACCGGGAGGAACCAGAAACCAGAGGAAAATACACCATCATCCCTCGTGTGGCTGGGCTGTCAGAGAACCTGAAAAGGATCTTCCACAACCACAACATCTCAGTAAACTTCAAACCAGGGCACACCTGGAGGCGAAGACTAGTCCACCAAAGGACAAAACCCCCAGACACAAACTGAGAGACGTGTCCTGACCCCAAAGTCAGGAGAAGCTGGGTCCTGACCCTAAAGTCAGGAGAAGCGGGGTCCTGACCCTATTAAAATCTAAACACAAAAACTAAATCATGATAGAACAGACAGACCTGCTCATCTCTGAAAAGTAATGAGTAGAAGTGCCCCGCCCTTAACTGATCCAACAAATAAACAGATGATCACATTAGTCAATGAATACACATATAATAAGACAAATACATAAAGAGCACATATTTACCTTGGAGAGAGGGGAAGGCGGAGGGATTTTCTGTCTCTTCTTTCTGGACGGCTTGGCATTTACTCCACCTTCCTCCACCCTCCTCCACCCTTCACCAGAAGGTGGAGTCCAAATATTTAGATTTTCTAGCCCCCCAAACCCTCGTCCCCCAGAACACAGAGACCATGTATTTGTGTGTGAACTGTGTTTTTTATGTGTGTGTGTGTGTGTGTGTGTGTGTGTGTGTGGGTGTGCGTCTGCTGCTACACGAGCCTAAAATCATGAATCTGATTGGGCCTCAACAGTCTAAACACTTTATTGGAATCAGGAATCTTCTGGTACCAGAACATGCCTCAGAACTTCTGGGATCTACAGATGAAGGTTCTTCTCACATCTGGAGCCACAACGAGGGGGGGGCAGCAGCTGGTTCATCAGCAGGGATGGAGCGGCTACATTCAGAAAGTCATGATGAAGATTATTAATACATTCAGCCGAAGAGCAGGACCTCTGAGGGACACGCCCCCCCCCCGACGGTTCAGAAGAACTCTGAGCTGGAGAACCGTAAAGATCCACCGTCATACATGGATACATGGTTACAGCGCAGTTGCTGACTTCATAAACAGCTACTCTACAGTTTACACCCACACCGAATCAGAGGAAGGGGCTCCACTAGAGCGAACGCCTGATCCCTCAGGATCTCATGGTGCAGATGGGAACCACAATGACCAGGATGACGGTGCAGGCTGCCGCTGTTATCAGCGCTCCAATCTTACACGCCTTGGCCCTGCGGAACTCCGCCTCCTTCTTCTTCAGCAGCGAGTCAAAACCGGGCGTGTAGACGTCCTCCATCCAGAACTCCAGGTTATTGCGGTTTAGGGACTCCTGGACCTGATGGAGCCACAAGAAGAGACGAGTGAGAGGAACTCTGAGCAGACTAGAACTGGTCCTAGAACTGGAGCAGACTAGAACTGCCTCTGGTCTAGTTCCATTCAGTTTTCGTTCAGTTCACCACTAAAAGTGGTGGACTATTTCCTAAAGGGAGTAGTACACTATATAAATCTTTAATGGAGTATGATGGCCGAAGGTGCAGATGGTGGTTCAGCTTGCTCTCCTGCTGCTTCAGCACATCGACCTAGACTCAAGCCTGAGGCCTACAAGACTGTGGATGGCAAAACAATTGTGGAGGATGAACTCTTACATTTATTTGCTGTGAAAAGTAGAACTTTAAGTCTGGGTGAAACGGTATTACTAGATGCAAAAACCTTTGACTCTGAATGGATTGAGGCCTCCAGAGAGTGCTGTTTGAACTCTGCCTGACCACGCAGCCAAATATAATGCACAAAGGAGCACAAAAAGACATACATATTTGAAAAGTTGTCTGAAAGTCCTGAATGAATGTGGGGAAAATATTCTGCGATTTGTATCGCATTACTTTGAGGACTTGCCACCAGTTACATTTACGAGTCTGGATGTTTGGGGCCTACTGAGGAGAGTGGAGAGGTTACATGCTGACGTCAGCGCTATGGGATGCGCGCTGCAGTGGATGTTTGTGCGGATCTTCGTGCGATCACCACTGACGTGAATTATCGGGTGTGTAGTTTGGAGCGTGTCAGGGAAATGGCTCAGGAATCCCCCCTCTGTGACGAAACACCTGCCCCTTCAAAGTTCTCTGCACGTCCCTCCGCCCAAGGAGAGTAATGTTGGAGAAATCCCGGTCCTCGGAATACACACGGATTTATCCAGATCCCCGAAGTGGAGCGACGTTGTTAAAAGAGGAAAAAGGCAAATGGAGAACAAAAAGGGCCCACGAACATTTAAGAGTTAAGAGTAAAAAAACGGGTAAAAATATAATCGTGGGCACGGGAGTAGCAGGAAATATCCGAATGGTCACCACAAAAATGCTGTGTTTTTGCTTAAAATTTCTCTCCAGATCTTGATCCGGGAGGTCATGTGCCAGAGGTTGAGTACTGGTTATGGTTATAGTAGCTATGCATCCGTCAAAGTCTAGGCTGAGTGCAATAATGTGGCTGACATGTAAAACCCAGAAATCTGGCTGGCTGGTGCTTATGTGCGGCGATTCTTTGAGCCACGTAAAATTGGTGTCACTGGTTTAAAGATCGTGCTTCCAAGCAAGCTGAGGGGCGGGGCTTCACCTACTAGTGGTGCAGAGCCTTAAAGTTGAACTGATAGATTTAAGAGTACTCTCCTACAACTGTCGTGGCGTGCGTCTGGGTCAGAGTGCAGAAGACCAAGCCCGCCAAGTCGTTATAGACCAACTGTTGGAAAAATGCAATGTGCTGTGCTCACCAGAGACCTTTTTAACAAAGCAGGACTTAATAATAATAATGGATTAGATTCATCTGCACTTTTTCCAGACGCTCAAAGCGCTTACATTGTGTCCATTATTCATTCAGTCCTCATTCATACTTGGTGATGGTAGCTACTGATGTAGCCACAGCTGCCCTGGGGCAGACTGACAGAGGCGTGGCTGCCATTTCGTGCCTACGGCCCCTCTGACCATCACCGGGACATTCATACACATTCATACACCACGCTGGAGGCAAGGAGGGTGTCTTGCCCAAGGACACAATGACATTTTGGCTGGTGGGAGCGGGGATCGAGCCGCCGACCCTTCGATCATTGGACGACCCGCTCAACCACCTGAGCCACTGTCGCCCCCTTGGAGGTCTGTCACTTGGAGGGATTCAACTCAATACATGACAATTTCCATGGGGCTGGGGTGTCCACGGACATCGGTGATGGAATAATAAGAGGTCGAATATCAGGGTGAGTAGCCATCCTCTGGGATAAAAGACTTGATTCCTGTATAAATATCATAAGGCTGGAAGTGGACCGGCGTATAGCTATACACTTAACACAGAACGCCAAGGAATGTGTCATCCTCAATGTGTACAGAGATTGCTCCTCCCCCTGCAAAAGAGTGCAGACGCTTTTTTCCCTGCTCCTGCCGCTTCCTGCTTTATTTGCTTTTTAATCATTTAATTAATCATTTTTTATTATTTTACCTCATCCACACATCCTGGAATATCAGACTGGTCATCCTTTTTTGTGACTTCCACCTATACAAATCAATATTTTTACGTCTGACAAGCCGGCGACATGTCCGGAAGAGGAAGAAAAACAAACTCCCACTGTGAACGCTGTCGGATCTACCAACAAGAAATAAAAGAGCTACAAACAAGGATATTTACTTTGGAAACTGAAAATGGACTTCACAAGACCCTTCCAGTAACATGGGGTGGTAAGAAGCCTGCTCTTACTACAAACGAGAAGAATAACAGTGACATAGACCTGAGTGATGTTGTGTCCTTTCCAAAACTTTGTGCGGAGGAACTCTGTGTTAAGCCAAAGCGTAAAGATGACAGAACATCCGAAATAAAGCTAACAAACAGAGTTTTACCCCTAACACAATGTGATGTTGAAGAACAAAGTGAAATTGGACCACAGAGAAGGAGTCATAATGTTGGCAACAAAGCACAGGCAGAAAGAAAATCTGTGCCAAACGTCAAGGTCAGAGATACGCTGCTGCTTGGAGATGGCGCTATCAGTGGAGTCAGCCACAGAAGAATGCAAACTTTATGTTGCCCAAGTTCTACTGTTCCAGTGATTACAGGACTCTTATCTAAAGTCTTGCACCAAGGAGTTAAACGAATAATCATCCATGTAGGTGCTGTCGATATCAGAAAAGAACAATCTGAACGTTTGAAAAAGGACTTCATGAAGTTATTTGAAGAGATTGACAAAGTAGAGGTTGAAGCATTCATCAGTGGACCTCTTCCTAACATCGATGGGGTGTCACTCAAGTTCAGTCGCCTGTTTCAGCTGAACAATTGGCTCTCCAGAGAGTGTGCTTCTAGAGGACTCCATTACATTGAGAACTTCAATATATTCTGGAATAGAAAGGACCTATTCATGGGAAGAGGCCCACACCTGAACAGAGGTGGAGCAAGAGAGTTAGTGTAGAACCTCCTCCACGCTCTGGGGCAGAGAGGCCAAGGCCCTGAAAAGGCAGTAAGGAAGGACCGAGCCAGTGTCCCAGGAACCACAGCACAACGGCAACAACAACTACCTCCACCACCACCGGTCAAAGACTTCACCCAAATCCCGTCCAGCTCCCGCTCCTCCCGGTCCATCACCCAAACTACCCTCAACTCGACCTCTCCTGCGCGCCTCTAGAGGTGCTATCCTCCGGAGCTAGGATGAAACGGGCCCCCAGTGTCCTAGGAAAGGTTATGTCAAACTGGGGCCCTGTGATGAACAGCTTCCTCCTGGTGCTATACCTGTAGTTGCACCACGTAGAATGCAATAAAGGGCAGTTAGACTGTCCAATCAAAGAAATCTAGTTCACATCCCTTGCAAGAAGGTTTTGACCAGTCCCAAGGAAACTAAGCTCAAACTTGCTGCACTCAATGTCAGATCTTTATGCAACAAATCATTTTTAATCAATAATCTTATCTCTTCTTGTAATCTTGATTTTATGTTATTAACTGAAACATGGCTTGACAAAAACACAGGAAACATAGTTCTAGTCGAATCAACCCCCCCCAACTACAAACATGAATCGGAAATATGAGAAAATAAAAAGGGTGGAGGCGTTTCTGCACCGTTTAGAGATAATATTGCAACCCACAGACTATCATTTGGTGTGGTTTTCATCATTTGAGTATGTGTCCTTTAAGATTGAGTTAAAACAATTCCTCCCTTACTCTGCATAGTTATGTACAAACCTCCTCAGCACAGCCAAAGTTTCATTGATGATTTCACTGAAATGCTCTCAGTTGTGTGCACAGACTTTGATGGTCTAGTCCAGGGGGGGCGAACAAGTTTGACATCAAGAGCCGAATGTTTTCACTGTGAGAGTCAAAGAGTCACACCACACCCTGACCTGTCAAGACGTACACACACACACACACAATTAAAGCCGTATTACTTTCCATAACACACTCCTCTCCCTACAATGGAACAGCAAGTATTGTACTAGTGTTTATTTCAAGGAAAGTGTCCACCCTCAATACACACATCAATGCAGCTAAACCAGAGTTAACACAGAGACCACCCTGGAGGTCAGAGACCCCCTCCACACACACACACTCTCTCTCCCTCTTTTTTCTCTGCCTCTCTCTGACACACAACCACTCAGTGATGTGCAGTGAGGTTGATGCTGGAGAGGCACTGACTCCTCTGAAGTCAGATTTACTGATGATAAAACTGAATATTTCACCATTTATCCATCAGTATTTAACTGGTAATTCTTTGTATCTCAACATTCCTCTTTAATGACCCTCACACCAACAAATACACAAACATCTGGACAGAGCATCCTTCTGGTGTCTGAGTGATTCATATTCACAATAAACACACATACATTACATTTCAGTTGTGTGCAACTTAAATTAATTTTGATCTTCATTAGAATATCTTGCTTTTATGTTTTTTAATTTAAAATTGAATGACTGACATCTGAATAAAAAGCAAATAATTTATTAAATATTAATACATTGCAATGAGTCAGTTCATACTTAGGAGTAATAATCCAATAAGTACTGAGTTATAATTTAACTGGCTGCGTTATTCACGCCTCTCCTTCCTGCTCACATTAGAAACCCGGTAACTTCATTTCACACTCATTCAGCCAAACGGCATGCAGGTTAATTCTGCTAACAGCTACCTGGCTGATGGTTTTACACTGAAAATTCACCACTTCCCATGAGTCTTAGGGGCTGAAGGCGGGGCTAACCCCCAGGCCAGTCGTAGCCTCTCTGATCAGCTCCTTTCCGTGAGTGATGGTCAGAACGGACCGATGTCTGTTCTCCACATTATAACAGGCCATCTTTCACAGAGATTTCTGCTCATTTATCTCTGGTTCTCTCTCTGCCTCATCAGTGACCAGCGGGGATCTCATCAGTCAGTCTCTGCATTAAAGGATCCATGAGAAAAGTGATCTGCGGTCGTTTTTGTTCAGCAGCAGCGTCACGTTCATTCATTCTGATTGCAGCTTCTGCTGTGAGCTCCACAAAGAAGGAACGTGGGATGATTGTCGTTCTGAATGTGGACTTAGAAAAGCTTCAACTTGTTATTAAAGGAGACAATTTGTGTCAGATGATCAGGAAGAGTTTTTAATTTTCTCCGGGATCCGTTTAGTTCTTTTCTGCCATGACCAATGTTACTGCTTCCAGAAGCTCATAATAATAAACATCGTGACTTTCCATTCTGTTCAGTAAAAAGTAAGAATCTTCCCGTTCTTCCAGAAACGTCCTGTGTTTATCTTAGACTCTGAATTTCACCATTTTGACCACGAGGGTAACAGTCTGCACGCACATCAAATCTGTATCTATGTGTTCCGATAGTGGGCGTAACCCGCGCGAATGATTGGCGGTCACGTATGTGTCGGGAGAGGCATCACACACACACACACACACACACACACACACACACACAGCCAAATCACTTTTATTATTAATTTTTATTTATTTTTAATACCCTCTGATGGTTTGAGTGTGGTTTAAGAGGGAAAAAAATATGAAATGAGGCAAAGTATATAGAAAATATGATGAGACGCAAAGAGTCGCACGCTCATTGGCCAAGAGCCTGTTCGCCACCCCTGGTCTAGTCATTACAGGTGATTTTAATGTTCATGTTGACAATGTCAATGACAGAAATGCAAAAGAGCTCAATGCTGTCCTTGAAACCTTTGGTCTAATTCAACATGTGAGGTGCCCCACCCACAGCAGAGGGCACACTCTGGACCTGCTCATCACAAGGGGGGTTATTATTTACAATGTCAGTGTGGTTGATGTCGCCCTCTCTGATCATTTCTGTGTATTCTTTGACCTGTCTGTTGCTCCCAAACCACCGCCTGGCCCTGCAGTTGTCCAAAGGAGACAAATAAATGAGAGCACTAGGGCACAGTTTGTAGAAATGATAAACCTTGAAAACGCCTCTGGTGCCAATGTTGATGAAATGCTGAATTCTGTTACTTCGAGCATCTTGAATGTTCTGGATGCCATTGCCCCTATGAAGGTTACATTGAGAAAACATAGACAGAAAGCTCCCTGGAGGAACGGTGATCTAGTCAGGGCACAGAAACAACAGTGCCGCAGAGCCGAGCGAAAGTGGCGCAAGTCAAAACTCCAGGTTCATTATGGAATGTATAAGGCGGAGTTGTACGCTTACAACCAGATCTTATGCAGAACAAGGGAAAGGTACTTCTCTGAAATCATTGGAAGTTGCAGCAGCAACTCTCGTATCCTGTTCACAACAGTTAACAGATTAACTAACCCTCCAACCCAGCTACCAATAGAACTGGTTTGTACACCTAAATGTAATGAGTTTGCTGTATTTTTTAATGACAAGGTTCAGGGCATTAAAAAAGGCCATCAACTCCACAACACATATAACTATCCAACGGCCACCTACTCACTCTAAGCTGACTCACTTTGTACCTGTCACTGACCAAACTGTCCAAGAGACCATCACCCGTCTGAGCTCGTCTACATGCTGCCTTGATGTGTTACCCACTAGATTTCTAAAGTCTGTCTTGTGTTGCCATCAATTACTCAAATAGTTAACATGTCTCTTCAATCTGGAATATTTCCAGAGGCCTTAAAAACTGCAGTCATTAAACCCCTCCTGAAGAAGAGCGGTCTTGATCCCACTGTACTGAATAATTACAGACCTATCTCTAATCTGCCATTTTTAGGAAAAGTCCTTGAAAAGTTCTCTACCAACAGCTCACTGACTTTCTCTTACTAAACAATTCATTTGATGTCTTGATGTTTTCCAGTCAGGTTTTAGACCCCATCATAGCACAGAAACTGCTCTTATCAAGGTAACCAACGACATCCGCCTGAACACTGATGATGGCAAAGTCTCTGTCTTAATCCTGCTAGACCTGAGCGCTGCCTTTGATACTGTTGATCATGGGATCCTTTTCCACAGACTCCAAGACTGGGTTGGCATCTCTGGATCTGCCTTAAGTTGGTTCAAGTCTCATCTAGAAGACAGGAAATACTTTGTTGAAATTGGGAGTTGTGTCTCAGACTACATGGCCTTGGCTTGTGGTGTGCCCCAGGGACCGATCCTGGGACCCCTTCTGTTCAACCTCTACATGCTACCACTAGGGCAGTTAATACGCAGTAATAACATATCTTATCACAACTATGCAGACGATACTCAGATCTATGGCCGCCTTTACACTGCAGGTCTTGATGCCCATATCCGATTTTCTGACTATATCCGATTTTTTTGACGACCCGCTTACATCATCTTTAAAAGTGGCCCGTATCTGATTTTTGCATTTACACTATATAATGCTGAAACTATCAAACGTAGACGTTCTGAGGACATAACAGCGGTTTCCAACTACGCTCTGAAGCCTGAGGCTGAAAGGTAACACGCTGACAGCAAAATCAGCGCACAAAAAGCACCTTAATAAGTCATGTGATCTCAGTTGGTGGTGTCCTGAGTTGATGTCACTGACGTACGACTCGCATTTAATGGGGAATATCCGATTTGTCTGCTTACATGGCACACGCAAATGCACGTATCCGATTCGTTTCCGATTTATTTCCACATATGAGAGAGGCCTGTATCCGATCTGAGAAAAACGGAATCCACGCGCTTTTGTCCTGCTTACACGTTCACCGATCATATCCGATCTGTGCCACGTGAGAGGAAAAAAATCGGAATTGGGTCACTTGAACCACGCAGTGTAAAGGCGGCCTATGTGTCACTGACAACAGGTGAATATGGGCCGGTGGATTCACTCAACCACTGCCTCCAACAGATCAGCGCGTGGATGCAGAACAACTTTTTCAGCTAAACTCAGACAAGACCGAAGTTATTGTTTTTGGCCCACAGAAACAAAGAGAAAGTGTCAGCAGCTACCTTCATTCTCTGTCTTTGAAACCCTCAAATCAAGTCAGAAATCTAGGGGTAATCTGTCTGTGACAAAGACACAACTTTAAAAATAAAAGGTAACTGGGAAAGAGAATGAAACATAAAGATAAGTGAGCAGGATTGGTTAGACATGTGGAGACACCACCATACCACCACTGGATCTCCAACATGGAGAGAGTTCGCCTGGAAGAACCTTAGAAGATTTTTTATAACACCTAAACTGAAGAACAAACAGTTAAAAACAGATCAGAGCTGTTGGCGCGGATGTGGAGAAATAAATGTTGACTATTCTCATGTATTCTGGAAGTGTCAGAACGTAACAGGTTTTTGGAAGATGGTGTGTGATCTAACATCCAAAGTGCTGGGAGACACAATTCCTCTGGAACCAGAACTGTTTTATCTGTACATGTTCTCAGGAAACTCTGTCCACCAAAGTGACAAATACTTAAAGTTAAGTCACAAACCGCTAAAAAATCATTGACCAGGAACTGGGGGCCACGTCGATCCCATCAAAGGAGCAACGGACTTCAACCATGAACCAAATCCGTTCAACGGATACAGGCTGAGACTGCAAGAGGCACAACTACACCCAAAGTGGAACAAATGGACACTTTACAACAGATAGACACGAGAAGCACCTAGAATTGACCCTTGCTTTTGATTGTTGTTGTGGTTTGTGTTTTGTTCTCATGTAACAAAAACTAATAAAAATAAATAAAGAAATAAATAACTGGTGGACTCTTTTACTGACAGCAGTTAAAGACATTTGGTTCCTTAAAGACATTGGTCGGTTCAAGAGCGGACATCGGTTGACAGGAAGTGGAGTTTACCTCAGAAACCTGCACCATCGGAAACAAGTTCATGTCTTTGAAAACTCAGGCTCTGTTGCAGAACCAGAATCAGTGTCTGGTTGCAGAACCAGACACTTGAGTCCAATCTTCAAAATCTTCCTGCTTGAAGGGTTTCCCCGCCCCTCTGACCAACTTCAGCTCGCGCTCCCTGCAGTGACTGCAGCCACTTGGTTGAACGGTAAAACTTTTCAAAGAAGAAGATTTGAAGTCGGCTGCCGTGACTCCGCCTATAAACACCTTAAAACAGCGTCGCCTGGATGAAGAAGAACCTTCACCGTCAAACGCCAGCCCGTTTTGTCACAGACAGCTTCATTCCTGATCAGTTGCTTTTTTGGTAGATGTGTTTCATACCTGCAGGTCCACTTTGCTCAGCGGGTTTCCCTGGTCCACCAGGTCGCGTCGGTTCTCCTCCGTGGTCCAGGACGGCTGACTCCGCCTCCCTTCTGCCAGGCCGGCGAGCCTCGGGTCTGTGTACACGATGCCGGCTTTGGCGTAGGCCTTAG
The DNA here is from genome assembly GCA_023969325.1 of Oryzias curvinotus. NCBI lineage: Eukaryota > Metazoa > Chordata > Actinopteri > Beloniformes > Adrianichthyidae > Oryzias > Oryzias curvinotus. The sequence continues at coordinate 31,339,760 of CM043708.1, forward strand.
CGGAGGAGGAGGAGCACGGCTGCGGTGTGAAGACCGGGTCAACCAGGTGGGATTTTTTGGACGGCTTTGGGGGCCGCTGTGACGGTGGGAGATGAAAGTGATGGTCCCGATCCATCTAGAACAGCAGCGGGAGGGGGGTCAGACAGGAAGAAGCCGGTTCTAAGCAAACAGACGGACTTAGAGGTTGGTGGGAATGAAGGACATCAACCATCAACCCACCAGAACCATAAACCCACCAGAATCCATTAACCCAACAGAACCATCAACCCACCAGAACCATCAGCCCAACAGAACCGTCAACCCAACAGAACCATCAACCCAACAGAACCCACTTACCTAACAGAACCATCAACCCACCAGAACCATCAGCCCAACAGAACCATCAACCCACCAGAACCATCAACCCAACAGAACCATCAACCCACCAGAACCATCAGCCCACCAGAACCATCAACCCACCAGAACCATCAACCCAACAGAACCATCAACCCACCAGAACCATCAACCCAACAGAACCATCAACCCACCAGAACCATCAACCCAACAGAACCATCAGCCCAACAGAATCATCAACCCAACAGAACCATCAACCCAACAGAACCATCAGCCCACCAGAACCATCAAACCACCAGAACCATCAACCCAACAGAATCCATCAACCCAAAAGAACCAACAACCCAACAGAACCCATTTACCTAACAGAACCATCAACCCACCAGAACCATCAACCCAACAGAACCCACTTACCTAACAGAACCATCAACCCACCAGAACCATCAACCCAACAGAACCATCAACCCAACAGAACCATCAACCCAACAGAACCATCAACCCAAAAGAACCAACAACCCAACAGAACCCACTTACCTAACAGAACCATCATCCCACCAGAACCATCAACCCAACAGAACCATTAACCCAACAGAATCCATTAACCCAACAGAACCATCAACCCACCAGAACCATCAACCCAACAGAACCATCAACCCACCAGAACCATCAACCCAACAGAACCATCAGCCCAACAGAATCATCAACCCAACAGAACCATCAACCCAACAGAACCATCAGCCCACCAGAACCATCAAACCACCAGAACCATCAACCCAACAGAATCCATCAACCCAAAAGAACCAACAACCCAACAGAACCCATTTACCTAACAGAACCATCAACCCACCAGAACCATCAACCCAACAGAACCCACTTACCTAACAGAACCATCAACCCACCAGAACCATCAACCCACCAGAACCATCAACCCAACAGAACCATCAACCCAACAGAACCATCAACCCACCAGAACCATCAGCCCAAAAGAACCAACAACCCAACAGAACCCATTTACCTAACAGAACCATCATCCCACCAGAACCATCAACCCAACAGAACCATTAACCCAACAGAACCATCAACCCACCAGAACCATCAGCCCAACAGAACCTTCAACCCAACAGAACCATCAACCCAACAGAACCATCAGCCCAACAGAATCATCAACCCAACAAAACCATCAACCCAACAGAACCATCAACCCAACAGAACCATTAACCCAACAGAATCCATTAACCCAACAGAACCATCAACCCACCAGAACCATCAGCCCAACAGAACCTTCAACCCAACAGAACCATCAAACCACCAGAACCATCAACCCAACAGAATCCATCAACCCAACAGAACTAACATTCCAACAGAACCCATTTACCTAACAGTACCATCATCCCACCAGAACCATCAGCCCAACAGAACCGTCAACCCAACAGAACCATCAACCCAACAGAACCATCAACCCACCAGAACCATCAGCCCAACAGAACCGTCAACCCAACAGAACCATCAACCCAACAGAACCCATTTACCTAACAGAACCATCATCCCACCAAAACCATCAACCCAACAGAACCATCATCCCACCAGAACCATCAGCCCAACAGAACCCATTTATCCAACAGAACCATCAACCCACCAGAACCCTCAGCCCAACAGAACCATCAGCCCAACAGAATCCATTAACCCAACAGAACCATCAACCCACCACAACCATCAACCCACCAGAACCATCAACCCAACAGAACCATCAGCCCAACAGAATCCATTAACCCACCAGAACCATCAGCCCAACAGAACCGTCAACCCAACAGAACCATCAACCCAACAGAACCCATTTACCTAACAGAACCATCATCCCACCAAAACCATCAACCCAACAGAACCATCAACCCACCAGAACCATCAGCCCAACAGAACCCATTTATCCAACAGAACCATCAACCCACCAGAACCCTCAGCCCAACAGAACCATCAGCCCAACAGAATCCATTAACCCAACAGAACCATCAACCCAACAGAACCATCAGCCCACCAGAACCATCAACCCAACAGAACCATCAACCCAACAGACAATATTAACCCAACAGAACCATCAACCCAACAGAACCACCATAGGTCATGACTGAATTCTGGTTTTGTTCACTGTGAGGCACCGGCTGTACCTGTTCAGAATCATGACGGATTGACCATATTTGGACATGTTTCTCCATGTGTGCTGCGTTTGTGTGAGGAACATCCGTGCATCAGAACACGGGTTCCATTCCTGAGTCTCCATGTGTGAAACCATCGCTCAGTTTCAGACTCTCACCTTCAGTCTCACATAACCCTTCATTGTGATAACTGCTGTCCAAATGTGACATTAGTGCAGCCCAGAAACGTCTGAACGTGGTCAAACCGCCACGTCGACTCGCTGAGTGTGGCGCCCCTAGTCTACTGACCGGGAACCGGTTTTGAGCATGGGGCTCAAAATCCTGGCAAAATGTTTTCCGAAAGCTTTGGTAACAAACAAGGAAGCACCACTTGATGGAGCATTCTGGGTAATGTAGTCAGGAGCCTAGAGGAGCGGGACGGTTCTGACTGTTCAGTGTCGTGTACCAGAAGAATCAGCTCTACGATCTCCGACCTCAGGAGTCACAGCAGGAATTCCTGAAGTTAATCCGTTTCGCAGAAACGGCTCTGATGAAGCCTGAAGGAGATCAGGAGGAACCTTCTGCACCAGGCGGTCTGTTACGACCCCTGCACAGCTGCTGGCTCCACCCCTGCACAGCTGCTGGCTCCACCCCTGCACAGCTGCTGGCTCCACCCCTGCACAGCTGCTGGCTCCACCCCTGCACAGCTGCTGGTCCCACCCCTGCACAGCTGCTGGCTCCACCCCTGCACAGCTGCTGACTCCACCCCTGCACAGCTGCTGGTCCCACCCCCTGCTGGCTCCACCCCTGCTGGCTCCACCTCTGCACAGCTGCTGACTCCACCCCTGCTGACTCCACCCCTGCACAGCTGCTGACTCCACCCCTGCACAGCTGCTGACTCCATCCCTGCACAGCTGCTGACTCCACCCCTGCACAGCTGCTGGCTCCACCCCTGCTGACTCCACCCCTGCACAGCTGCTGACTCCACCCCTGCACAGCTGCTGGTCCCACCCCCTGCTGGCTCCACCCCTGCTGGCTCCACCTCTGCACAGCTGCTGACTCCACCCCTGCTGACTCCACCCCTGCACAGCTGCTGACTCCACCCCTGCACAGCTGCTGACTCCACCCCTGCACAGCTGCTGACTCCATCCCTGCACAGCTGCTGACTCCACCCCTGCACAGCTGCTGGCTCCACCCCTGCACAGCTGCTGACTCCACCCCTGCAGACTCCACCCCTGCTGACTCCATCCCTGCACAGCTGCTGACTCCACCCCTGCACAGCTGCTGACTCCACCCCTGCACAGCTGCTGGCTCCACCCCTGCTGACTCCACCCCTGCACAGCTGCTGACTCCACCCCTGCACAGCTGCTGACTCCACCCCTGCACAGCTGCTGACTCCACCCCTGCACACCTGCTGACTCCACCCCTGCTGGCTCCTCCCCTGAACAGCTACTGGTCCCACCCCCTGCTGGCTCCGCCCCCCTGCATTGCTGATTGAGGCTGCTTCCAATCGCATGGGATGGGAGGGAAGCTTTAAAAGCTCCCAGGATCCTCTGCTCCAGGGGTGGAATTAGTTTCTTCAGCCCCCCCGCTGCCTACCGGGCCTTTTAGTTGATTCTGGTTTTGTTCTTTTGTTAAATTTACTCTTGTGGTCTTTAATTGCAGTTGAATAATTTTGTGTTTTGAGTTTTAATCATTCCATCTTTGGTTTTTATGTGTCACCAAACAAACGGCTGCATGGTCGACTTTAACCCCGCCCAGTTATTTTCTTTTCTTTATGCCCCTCCTCCCTGCAGAGGGACGGAACACAGACCTACTTTTGAAAGTCGGAACACAAGAGCACCTGGAACACACTCTGCCAGAGGCACGCCCGCTGTGGCACAGCTGCACATCACAGCGATGAAGCTACCAGACACCGCCTAACTCTGGAGGTGGAGCATAAAGACTGAATTACGAAGCTGATTGATGGATGAACATCCAAACGTCTCCAAATGACAGGATGACTAAGCGGAGGGCGGAGCTTATCTGTGATGAGAAAACGGTTCAGTAAACCAGAGTGACGGTCTATGGAAAGATGGAGAAGGTGGAGCTCATGTTCTGGTCCCCCCACAGGGGCCCTTCTTCCAGAAGTTCTCCAGGAGCCACCATGGTTTGACTCTGAGGACAAAGGCGGTGGCGGTGGCGGCGGCGGCGGCGGCGGCGGCCGTACCTCTGCCAGTTTGCGGTGCCTCTGCTTGCCGTCCAGCTCTCGCCCGCTGTCCTTGAACTCTCCAGGGTGGAGGGAGTGCGATGGAGTCCTCCAGTCAAGCGGAGAACCGGCAATGCTGGCCACTTTGGACTCTGTGGCGCTGTTCTCCTCATCGAGGGGGGGGGACGGCCTTCTGCTGAACAAGCTTCTCTTCAGCGCCTTCATCCTCAAACTGCCGCTGGTCCCGTCCTCCGGGCGCCCCCACTGGCCGTTCTCCACCTTCACATTGTGACCGATGGTGTGAAAGACGTGGGGGGGCAGCCCCGGGCTGGGATGTGGGTCTGGATAGGACCACGGTTTCTCGGGCGTCCTGTCGGTCTTGTCCGCCGGCCGGTCGCTGCCGTCGGGCTCCTGGATCTTCTGGTCCAGCTTGTTGAGCTTGGACAGAACCTGCGAGATCTCGCCTCGAACGCCTGACAGCGACTCCAGCTTCTTCTCGATCTCCCCGATCCTCATCACCAGCTTGCAGACGCTCAGCTTCAGCTCGTCATCGGTGTTCTCCAGGGAGTGGAAGAGCCGGTCCACCTTGGACTTGGCTAGCTTGATGGTGCTGCGCTCCGGCGGGCTGTCGCCGTCCGACTTCAGGGTCACTTGAGAGAGCGATCCGGTGCTGTTGTGGCGTGACGACTGGACGACGCCCAGAGAGTCGCAGACGCTCATGTCGTCCAGAAAGCGGAAGAGGTCGCTGATGTCGTCGCTGATGACCTCCGAGTCCTCCCGGGACTGTTTGGGGTTTGGTCGTTCCCGGTCCTGCAAGTCCCTCAACTTCTTCTGCTCGGTCTGGGTTCCCACGCTGGAGGAGCCGTCTGCGCCCTGAAAGGAGGCCCCGCCCATGCTGTTGTCCCTGAAGGCTCTGGCTGCTCCCCGAGCCATCAGCGCCGCTTCCTTGGTCTGAAGTCTGTTCCCTGTTTTTGCAGAGTCGGGGGAATTCAGCGCCGGTTCTGGTTGGCAGTGGAGGGGCGTGTTAGCGCTGATGGTGCTGATGCTGCATCTGTGGGTTCCTCGCAGGCCTTTGCTGTTCTGGTAAGGCCTCTGAAAGTCAGGCGGGCCTTCTTCTGTGTTGAGGCTGAGGCTCTTCACGGGCCACGCCCGCTGACCCCCGGACTTGGTGCTGTGCTGCGAGCCGATGGGCCTCTGGGACGCTGGAGTTGGACCAAAGTAGGTCGAGGTCTGCAGGTCATCTAGACTCTCGTGCTTCACCCTCAGCCGGTCCTGAAGAGGGGAGCCGAGCGCCGGGTCACAGTAGGGGTTGCTGTACGGCAGTTCAAAGCTGTGGTTGAAGAAGGTGGGGGGCCTCTGCGGGGCCCTCCGGGCGTAGGCCTCAGCCGCCCTGCTGGCCTGCTGACGTTCAGCGGGGATAACCTGCAGACAAAGACCGGGTCAGGAAGAAACAGAGAAACGGCCAGCAGAACCGCCGGCCTTCAGAACCACAGCTGATGCAGACGGACCAGAACCTCCTCCACATCCACACCGCTCTCTGATAGGCTCAGAATTACAACACAGGTTCTGCTGCTGGAGCTGACGAGGCGGCCGTGGGTCTCGAACCCACGTTCTCAAGCTCCTCCAGCCGCTGGTTCCTGCTGATCTGGATCAGAGAGGATGAACACGTTTAAACCAGACAATCAGCAGGAACCCGGAAAAACAGCCAAGACCCAGAAGGTCTTTGTTTTGATCAACCCAGAAGTTCTGGGCTCAGGAACCAGAGAACAAACCACAACGGACAGAACAGGAAACCAATTCTGCTACCATCCTGCCTTTAGAACCAACCTGCGGGTTAAAAGGATGCAGAGGAACATAGAAGACTCATCAGCTTCAGATCTTCATCACTCCAACCAAACATAAATCCCATCTAGACGAAGCGGAACTCCTGTGTTCTGTCAGTAGAGGGCGATCTAGAACGTCGGCATAACACGTTCCTTATGTTCTCCCTTCAGCATCTGCACAAAGCTGGGTCATCTTCTGCTGGTTCCATACAGGCCATATATGGTCATCATCTACCATTGTGGGCGTGGCTTAAACTCTAGTTGATAGGAACAATGAGAAACTGAAGGATGATGGGAAGTCAGTGAAGGCTTACTCCACTGCCACGGCTCAGAGGTTCTGAGAACTCCTGCAGAACCTGTGTTCTAGAAAACCGCTCAGGTTCTCTGAACTCTGTTGAATCAAACGCTTTGGACACAGATCACTAGACCATCAGAGGTCTGGAGTCTAACTGCAGCCCTGTGGGGGGGGCAGCACTAGACACCATCAGCACGGTAAAACCAGAGCTGAGGACGGAGAACGTCCTGAGGACCTCACTGTCAATTACAGGGGGGCGTCCTGGGGGGGCAGAGGATTGGGAACACTCTGGTTCTTAAGATAGAAACGCGTTTTATTCTGTGAAGCACTTTGTTCCTAACGTGTTTTATACGGGGGGGCAAAAAGTATTCAGTCAGCCACTAGTTGTTCAAGTTCTCCCACTGAAAAAGATGAGAGGCCTGTAACTTCCATCATAGGTAGCCCTGAACTAAGAGACTAAATGAGAAAAATAATCCATAAAATCACACAGTCTGAGATTTATAGAATATATTTGTAAATTATGGTTGAAAATAAGTCTCTGTCTGTCACTTTCAGCTTATCCCATCAGGGGTCGCCACAGCGAATGAGTGGTAAGCATGGTAAGCTTGGCAATGTTTTACGCCGGATGCCCTTCCTGATGCAACCCTCTCAAGGCAACCGGGCTTGGGACCGGCACAGAGGTAGAGCAGGGAGCAGCCCGGATTTGAACCCTGGTTTCACAGACGGAAGGCGCCGCAAACCAGCACGAGCTAAACCGGCTCCATGGTAGAAAATAAGTATTTGGTCAAAAACAAAAGTTCAACTCAATACTTTGCTATAAACCTTTTTGTTGGTAATGACAGCCGTCAAACATTTTCTGTAAGTCTTCTCAAGGTTTTAAACTGTTGCTGGGATTTTGGTCTATTCCTCCATGCAGATCTCCTCTAGAGCAGTGATGGTTTGGTCCATTCCTCCATGCAGATCTCCTCTAGAGCAGGGATGGTTTGGTCCATTCCTCCATGCAGATCTCCTCTAGAGCAGTGATGGTTTGGTCCATTCCTCCATGCAGATCTCCTCTAGAGCAGGGATGGTTTAGGGCTGTTGCTGGGAAACAGACTTTAAACTCCCTCCAAAGATTTCCTATGGGGTTGAGATCTAGAGGTGACCAAATACTTATTTTCCATCATTTACACATATCCTCTTTCAAAATCAGACTGTTTTTTTTTATTTTTTCTCTTTAGTCTGATGGTTCAGGTTTACCTATGATGGACCCCACAGGCCTTCATCTTTTTCAGTGGGAGAACCTGAACAGTTGGTGGCTGACTGAATTTGCCCCCCCTGTATGTGAAGTTTCTGGATGTGAACAGCAGTCACAGGCTGCACCTCCAGCTAGAACATCACAGACCTGGAAAGCAGAGTCTGAACTTCAGTTCTGCCTTTTGGACCAAACCGTCTGCAGTCAGAACCGGACCAAAAACCTCCAGAAACGCTGAAGGTCAGAGGGGAATTAGCTCAGTCACCAAAGACCCGATGAAGACGGATGGACTGCATCTTCACTGGTTTCTTCAAACCTTCTAGCAGTTGAAGTTCTGGACTTCTGTAACCTGAAGACGAACCAAAGATCTCCCCAGAAACCCAAAGCTGTCCTCAAAGACTCAGAGGTGACGGTCTAACCTGAGACCTGGACCTGTTCAGCTCACTAACCTGGGGGGAGAAGGTCAAGAGGTTGTGGAAGTCCTCCTTGAAGATGGTCCTCCTCTGACTGCAGGAGTGGCTGAAGCTGTCGGGGGCTTGCAGGGACTCCGGCTTGGAGGTGGACTCGCTGTCCGTGTCCACGGAGAAGTAGGAGCTGTGAGGTCCGGCCAGTGGGGAGTGGGGGCCGCTCTGGGGCAGGGCTTTGTCCTGAGACCCGGACTTCACACCGGGACGCAGCAGGAAGTTTGGATCCGAGGACTGCAGATAGTGGCAGCTGTTGGGTTCCAGAGCAGCACAGGAACCCTGGACCTCCAGGTGCTGCTGGAGCTCGTGGTGAGGACGGTCCAGGTGGTGGAGGAAGCCGGTTCTCCTCTGGTTGTCCTGGTAACGGAAGGCTTCACCTGCCCGGAGCAGCTCCAGGCTCTGGGGGTCCTTGAGGGCCGCGGGGGGCGTGTCCTTGGCGTCTCTGTCCATCTGGATGAGGTTGAAGATGCTCACGATGTCTGCGGCCACCGCCAGCTTCCGGGCCTGCGGTTCCGGCGGGCTGCGGCGCATCCGGTCCTGGAATTGGGCGGCGGGAAAGGAGGGCTCCAGGCAGGCCATGGAGAACAGCAGGCTCCGGAGCTTGGCCAGGTGCACGAGGTCGAAGCGCGCGCACAGGGAGCCGCAGAGGTCCTGGTGGGTCCCGCTGGAGCTTTGGGAGCCCAGCTCGTCCAGGATCCGGCCCAGGAACAGGGAGTACTCCGGGACGGGGTCCATGGCTGCCGGCGGGAGAGGCGACTAAGACGGTCCCCCCTTCGGAGGCGCGCTCACCTGCGGGGGGTCTCCCAGCGGGGACGCACGTCGACATTCACCTGAACGGCGCGTGCACGGCGCCCCCCCATTCAGCCAGAGAGCGGCTGTGATGTGGGTTCGGGGTCCACCCAAAAAGTCTGCGCGCGCGCTGGTGGTCCGGACGGGTCCCCCCCTCCGCGCTGTCCGATAATGGAACGCGCGCTCAGCTCACAGACGAGCTGCAGAAGTGGGCTCCGACATTCACTGCTGACCACCGCCGTCACTGAGCATGCGCAAAGGATGGCCCGTTTCCCCCCAAACTCCTGAATGTAGGCCGAGCGCTTCACGTGCACGCGCACATGCTAGCAGATCTGCGTCTGAAAAACCTGAAGCCAGAACTGCTGCCTCCGAGCTTTTATTGTGAAGGAATAACGCGGTGCTTCCGCCTGCAGCCACTGTGAAGCGCGAAAGATGGCGGCTCGCTTCTTCCAGCCGCTTCCAGCACAGTGACGTCACCACTCCACCTATTAATATAAAGTGTGTGTTTGGGGGGTGCTGTAGTTGGTTCAGGGGAGCCGCGAGTCTTCAGGGATGTCACATCTGGATGTGATGGATGGAGGGATGGATGGGTGGATGGATGGATAGAGGGATGGATGTGTGGATGGATGGGTGGATGGATGATAGAGGGATGGATGTGTGGATGGATGGGTGGATGGATGATAGAGGGATGGATGGATGGAGGGATGGGGGATGGATGGATGGATGGATAGAGGGATGGATGGGTGGATGGATGGATATGATGGGTGGATGGATGGATGGATGGATGGATGGATGGATATGATGGGTGGATGGATAGAGGGATGGGGGATGGATGGGTGGATGGATGATAGAGGGATGGATGGATAGAGGGATGGATGTGTGGATGGATGGGTGGATGGATGATAGAGGGATGGGGGATGGATGGATGGATAGAGGGATGGATGGAGGGATGGATGGATGGATAGAGGGATGGATGGGTGGATGGATAGAGGGATGGATGGATGGATAGAGGGATGGATGGAGGGATGGATGTGATGGAGGGATGGGGGATGGATGGGTGGATGGATGGATAGAGGGATGGGGGATAGAGGGATGGGGGATGGATGGATAGAGGGATGGATGGATGGATATGATGGGTGGATGGATGGGTGGATGGATGATAGAGGGATGGGGGATGGATGGATGTGGACTTTAAACAAGCTCACACCTGATTGGCTGCAGTTGTTGCCATAAAAACATGGACTCAGACTCGGACCGTGGTTTCACTGGTCAAACGGTGCTGAAGTTCTGGAGCAGCAATGTTTGCATCAGAACCAGAACACAAAGACTGAGTCTTCCAAAGGATTCTGCTCTGTGTCCACATCTTCATGGACTCAGCGCCAGCAGAGGGATTTTCTCACAGTCCAGGCCTTGGTTTGAACCCCCCAGATAATTATGAGTTTTTGACTGAAGGTCTTTCCAGGTCACCGTGACCTTTAGCTGGTCTGAAGAGCCAGGCCTCAGGACCTGGACTTGAGCTAATCCACATCCGGCTCTCTGTTTACCTCCAAACTCTGAGTGTTTGCTCAGGAATTTGGACCTGAAGGTCACAGCTGAGACCAAGAAGACGCAGAGAGTTACGCAATCACGCCGCCACAAGTCCTTCAGGGTGGGTGGGGTCACCCGGCATTGAGCAGGAAGCTGGATCAGTACAAAGAAGCGGGAGGAGAAAGGAGATCTCCATGACAAACAATGATGTTGACTCAATTTAAGCGGATCCACTGAAGCAGCTTTGACTGAGAACCGATCGTGTTTGAAGATCTTACCTGGCCGGGCCCGAGGAGGTTCTGATGGTTTACACAGACATCTAAACCTCTGGTCCAAAAACCATGAAACTTTGTTGGGTTTAGAACCTGAAGTTGATTTGTGATGAAAGAAGAGGCTTCAGGTCTGCAGAGGTTTGAACAGTTCACAGAACTTTGGTTCTACAGAGAAACTGGACTCAGAGTCCGGCCGCCTCCCATTTCTGGCACTGAAGTGCCTTTAGGCAAACCTGAACCCCAACTTGGTCCCAGGGGTCCGTGGCTGTGAGAACATGTGCACAGGACCGTGGAGAACTTTGGAGAAGCTGGAAAAGCGCTGTGTCAGAACCAAACCAGAACTTCTACTTCCCTTCATTTCATTGCGCCTGACAGCAGAACATAAAGAGAACACAACTGAACACTGAGGAACCAGCAGCTCCAGTGAACTGGTTTTATGGTTCCGAACCAGTGGACAGAAACTCCAAGGATTGGTCAGCTGAAGCACAAAACCCAAACCAGACCACAGCAAAAACAGGATCAAAGAAAAAACGGATCCGACCAAAAGTCAGGACCCGAAACCTTTTCAGTAGTTCATGGTCGACTGGTTCATGGCAGTATATCCTCCTCTTCATCGTTCCGGTTCATGGTTGTCTTCAGATACTCCAGTCCCTGAAAGTCCCTGAACCGGAGGTTCTGACATTCGTGAGGTCGTGACCTCTTCTCGCTGCTTTGTAAATCTCTTCTGAAGCGAATCCAGGACGGACATCCTGGAACGGGCTGAGTCATGGAGCCGTCCCTCCTGGGGAGATCTTCATGTGAACGCAGGCCCTCCTTAGAGAAACACCCGAGGCTTAGCTGAGAACAATGTGGCTCTGTGTGCATCAACCAGACAAACACGCCGTCCCATCATGGAGTCTGCAGGGGGGGTTCTGGTTCCTGCAGACCCAGACTGCTGGTGGTCCAAACAGTCATGTTGAACCGGGATCATGTTTGTTCAGTGGATCCACTGGATCCAGTCGCTCAGCAGTTAGAGTCTTACCACTGAGGAGGACGAGCAGCAGCTATCGGTATGGAGCATCGGTGGGGTCAGTGAAAGGTCAAAGGTGAAAGGGTCAGTGACGGTTCTCAAAGTCTAACTACAGAAAAAAAGTGAGACAGTTTTCTGGAGTCAATTCTAAAAAAAGGATTTTGATCTAAATACAGTGGACAATTGAAATGAAAACAGATTTAGATCATGAATATTTCAATACGACTATGATCTGTGATCAATGTTGTGACGTCATGTGACCGTCTGCTAGCATAACCGTACCGGATTACGTAATGTTCATCTAAAGATGTAGCGTCCATTTCTCAGACGTGTTCTGTCCTGTAGTCAGATGAAAGGACTGAGCGTTTTCTAGTTGTTCCATTTCTATGTAGCTGGTGCCGTGTTCTGGTCACGGATCTACTGGAACTGCAGTCAGTGGTGTTCATGTTTTGTTTCCAGCTGGGGTTAACCAGGAAGTTGACAGAAACCTTTAGATTAGTGTTTTTCAACCTTTTTAGAACCACGGCACACTTTAACCTTGACAAAAATCCTGTGGCACACCAGCATCCAAACATTAAAAAAGGAGAAACTCATAGTCTGTATTGATCTACAGTCCCTCCAGGATCTCACAGCATTTTAGTGATCATTGTGGCAGAAAAAGCTGGAAGCTGCAGCTGTTTTTTCTAAAAGACGGAATAAAAGTTAAGTTAAAAGATTTAGAAATGGTTTGATGTGAGTTCATTGTGGTTTTAAGACATTTAACGAGGACTCATTGTGCACTGAGACGCTGTCACTTTAACCCAGTGCATCATGGGAGATGTAGTGATGCAGACAGACTCTCTTCTCTGAGCTTCATGGTTTTGTTCTCTTGTTCCACGGTCTGACACCGGATTCTGTGGAAAGCTACACCGCTAAAGACGAGCTTTAGCTGGTGTTTCTGTTGGAACTGAGAGACTTATGAGCAGAATCTGAACAAGGAAGTGAAGACTTTAACCACTTCTGATTGGTCAGACTGATGACATGTGATTAAGCCTCCAAAAATGATTGGAGGAGACAGTTAAAGGGGCGGGACTTTTCCTAAATACAGTCGAAGCTGCAGCTAAATCACGGTACCGTCATTCTGATCAAAATGTCTTTAATAGAATCAAATAAACACAAAGAAAAAAGTATTTTATGATCTTTCATATTCCTAACTACTCAGTGTTTTATCAGGGCTTGTTTGGATGAAGACAGGGCTGAAATCCTGGAGATGGAAAATGTTTTAGATCAGTGAATGGGTCATTTCCCACGGCACACTGGTTCAAAACCACTGCTTTAGAGTGTGATAAAAGTCATTTCTTTCTTTGTGATTTTCTCGGTTCTGTTGGTTCTGATCTAATGTTCTACATAAATAAATAAACGGTAAAAAGACAAAAGTTCAGAAGTTGATCAAGCCTTCTCTCACCTGCCTTTGTACACACATCAGCAACATCCCATAATAATCCCCATGGTCTGCATGCCTCCTGTGGGAGTCTCCGGTTCTGGACAGTCGTTTAGTGTTTGGGAGCTTGGACTGTGGTGTCAGACGGGTCCGGTTCTTCAACTCTGACCCGGTTCAGCCACAGCTTTGGTGTGCTACCATGGAACAGGAAGGGACCGGCCCGCCGTGATCCTTCCTCCACCAAGCAGCAGCAGCAGCAGCAGCACCGCCCTGTCAGGTGCTGTCCTCCCCCCAACCTCCGGCCTGCGCCCCCCTACCTCCCCCTGACTCCCCTTTACGTGTGGTAGAAGTGTTCTCTACGAGCCGTCGCTGCAGCGAGAATGTAGAAAAACATGTTCTCTCTAAGGTTCACCGAGGAGGGACGACCACCTTCATGTTTCAGGGGGGTCACCTGCAAGTCCCGTACAGGGCGGACCCCCCACAGACTGCCCGTATCCCCCAAAAGCACAGCTGGGACTGAATTCAAAGAAGGTCTGTGGATGAAGTGAACCTACACGGCATCGTCTACTGTCCAGACCAATCTGTGTGAAGTTTTCTAGATTTCTCTGGGTGTCTGCCCCAGACCTGAAACAGGGAGGGGCCACCACCCCATTCTAGCTCAGGAAACGTGAAGAACCCTGCAGAACCCTGAAGACGAAAGGTTCCGTCCGGAAAACTCTGCATTTATTCTAACTGCTGCACCGGCGGCCGCCTTCCTGCTCCGGTTCAGAGAAGTCTGGTTCAGCAGCAGTGCTTCTTGTAACCTTCAACCTTTTATAGTTGAGTCTTTTCTGGTTTGGCTGAAGTTTCTTGAATAAAAAGGTTTGAAACCTTTAGGAAAGTTTGGGTTTCCTTGGACCTCAGATGTTTCTCCATCAGTGAGGCGGTGAAGGCGGTGAAGGCTCTCCGCGCGGCCGCCTCCTTGTTTGCCGAATAAACACGCAGTGATCCGCGGTGACTCCACCTGAAGGAGTATAAAAGGGCCGAGCCTGCGGTTGGGCTCACAAAGCGAGTCTTCCATCGGGCCAACATGGCTGCATCCGGACCCCGGCTGCTGCTGTGGTTCTTCCTCCTGACGCTGCAGGAGGGCTCCTTCTCCCAGAACGGTAAGACTCACCTGGGAACTCCTTCAGCTGCCGCCGCCATGACATCACCGTCATCAGCCTCCGTCTGATTCCAGCGGAGGACAGTTCCAGTTTCTGCAAACAGCTTCTGTAAAGGAAAGAAAGGAACGTTCAGAATTCTCTCAAATCAGCTTTTCTGTGTTGCAATAAATTCTTTCAACTGTAAAGATATTTTTCTAACAAGATGTGAAAACAGGAAAATCTACTTTGACTAAAACTGAGGAAGAAGAAGAGAAGCAAAGACTGGGGAGAAGAAGCTCCTCAAGGGATCCTGAGTTTAACTCTGGCTTTTTTTCCCTCGTTGCCGTAGTAACAAGCGCCCCTCCTCTGCTGACGAACATGAATTCAGGTAAAACCACAAAGTCATAAAAGCTGCCTGTTGAGTCCAGAAATGTCCTGGTCTGATCTTCCCGTCTTGTGGTCATGAAGCCAACGCCTCCCACATCGGGCGGGTCTGCACTACGTGGGGGCACCACCACTTCAAGACCTTCGATGGGGAGTTCTTCCAGCTGCCTTCCACCTGCAACCACATCCTGGCATCTCAGTGTGGCGGAAGCTACGAGAGCTTCATCATCCAGATGAGGCGCCGCGTGGTGGGCGGGGCCCCAACCATCAGCACCATTGTCATGAAGCTGGAAGGCTCTGTGGTGGAGGTGTCCGACAGCTCTGTGGTTGTGGATGGAACGACGTGAGTCCGAACCCGAAGCGTCCTGCATAGTCCTGAATAGCAGCTGAAGACCCTGAAGCTGTCTGCCGGTCTGCTGCAGGGTGTCTCTGCCGCACATCTCCTTCGGCGTGACCATCAGGAGATCTTCCTCCAGCATCTTCATCGAAGCTAAGCTTGGGATCAAGGCTGTGTGGAACCTGGATGACTCTCTGGATGTAAGAAGGTCTCAGGCGTCTCTGTGCCTCCAGAGGATGGAGACACATGGAGCTCTTACTATACTGTTGCCGTGGTAACGTGTGAAATCCCAACACAGTTTGGAACATTGTTATGTACTCAAGCCCCTGAAAAGTCCAAAGTGATTTTAGCTCAGATGCTCTCAGCATTACTGCGATTGCCATGGTTTCATGATCTACCACCACAGATGCACAAAACTAAAGCCAACGGGTCACATGACCTCCATCCTGACAGAATACGTTCACTACGCTTCCTCAGGCTTTTGGTTTCCATGACAACGTCAACGCTTCTGTCTCCACAGATTGAACTGGACCAGAAATACCAGAACCAGATTTGCGGCCTGTGCGGGAACTTTGATGGTATCGCTAATGACTTCACAAGAGACGGTGAGTTTTGAGGCAGGTCTCCGTCCCTGTGGATGATGTGGTCTACTTCCTGGGTTCAGGTGGATTCAGGCTCAGCTCCGACCAAATTTCAGTTCTAGCCGAGTCATGCTTCTTCTCCCTGTGCTGCTCTGTAGGGTCTCCGCTTAGCGTGGCGGACTTTGCTGAGAGCTACAAGGTGAACGGCCCCACGGAGACGTGTTTGGAGCCAGAGCTCAGTCCAGTCCAGAGCTGTGGGGATGAGGTGATTACGCCGTAGACACACCAATGACCAGAGACGAGAACACCCAGTCAGTCTCACAGGAGCATCGAGGCAGCTGCATAGATCACATATGTGGGTTTGAGCATGTCTACGACAGCAACAGGACGTTTGTGGGGTTTCATCGAGGCATGCACGCATAGGCGCTGAGCATTGTGGGAGTTAACAGTAGCAATAGTAACTGAAAAACAAATCCAAAACGTTTCCTCATCAGACATTAAGAGCTGGCTCCACGGTTCTGCAGGAATCCACAGGTTCAAGTCCACAACAGAAATACATTGGTTATTCTCTAGTCTGCCTTAGTCTGCCTCTGAACCCATCCCAGCCGGCCTGAACTCTGCTGTCATGGTAACCCGGTTAGCCGATAGCATCCAAACCAAGTGAAAAAAGTTAAAACCTCTGGACTATTGCTTCAGGAAACATCCTGAGTCTAAAAGTGGACCGTTGTTCTGGTGGTGTTCTGGGAGGTTCTTCATCTGGTCCTTGATGGAGCCGTGAATCTTTCTCCTCAGCCTCTCTGCGAGCAGATCTTCTCCAGTGCTCCATTCAGCAGCTGCCAGAACCTTCTGGACGTGGACGCCTTCGTCCAGGCCTGCGCGTCCGACATGTGCGTCTCCAACAGCACAGAACCCGTCCTCTGCAAGACCGTGTCCGAGTTCTCGCGGCAGTGTGTTCATGCGGACGGCCGGCCTCTGCAGTGGAGGAACGAGAGCTTCTGCTGTAGGAAAGCACACGTGCACACACACGTGCATGCGCACACACACAAGCTTCAGCGCTGAAACTGTGCTTTTCCAGACCAAGAGTGTCCCTCCAACATGGAGTTTGTGGAGTGCAGCAGTCTGTGTCCGGACAGCTGCTCCAACCCTCAGGCCAGCCAGACGTGCGACGCTCACTGCCACGACGGCTGCAGCTGCCCCGCCGGTACGTCAGCCCCCACACATGCAGCCAGAGCCCCCCGCCTGTGCAGGTGAAAGCTGATCACTGCGCCCCCCCTCAGGAACGGTGTGGGACGACATCCGCGACAGCGGCTGCATCCCAGTAGCGGAGTGTCCGTGTGCGCACAACAACAACATCTACCAGTCAGGAGAGTCCTACACGCTGGGCTGCCGGTCCTGGTAAGACTTGTCGGGGGAGGGGGAGCCTGTGACAGGGCATGAGGTCACGTGACCTTTCACTTTGAAGTAGGGTCACCTCTGATGGGACTGAGCTTGGTCTGAGGTTGCCAAGGGCTTGCATGTTGGGTGTAGGACTGTCATGCAGGAATCCTGGGTAGTATTCCAGGGGCCAATTGAGTCTCAGACCACATGCTCCCAAAAATACAAGGTTGGACCAGATGCAGCATTGCTGACGCTCAGTAACTGTTTGTTTGGGGGCAGCGTTTGTGAGGGCGGACACTGGACCTGCTCAGAGGAAAACTGCCCCGGAACCTGCTCTGTGGAGGGAGGGGCCCACATCAACACCTTTGATGGAAAGGTCTTCACCTTCCATGGAGACTGCTCCTACGTTCTGGCAAAGGTCTGCATCTGTGTGTTGGAGCCAGCAGATGGACGGTCCGTCAGGTTCTGAAGGGTTCTGTGTGTTTCTGCAGAGTAACGGGACTTTGTACACGGTGCTGGCGGACCTGGTCAAGTGCGGTCTCACCGACAGCAGGACCTGCCTCAGAGCCGTGACGCTGGCCCTGAAGGACAGTTTGGTGGTAAGACCGTCACACCTGCAGACTGATCATGTCTGAAGACGGGTTCTGCTTGTGAGACAACCCAGAACCCCGTCAGCAAGGTTCTTGTTGTTGGTATCGTGATTATGGGATGGGAGCTATATGGATCCAAACAGGTCAGACTGGAGTTTATTCAGAACTCCTTAACCATGTTGTTTCGAGTCCCATCTGCACGGTACCAACACGTGTTGGAGTCATGTGACCGGCGCTGGAGTCTAACATCAACTGTCTGTCTTCAACTCACAGGTCGTCAGCATCCAGTCATCAGGGACAAGTTTACATCAACAAGATTCTCTCCCAGCTTCCTCTTTTCACACGTGAGTGCGGTGGTGAACGGCGGCCCTGAGCGTTTGGGGCTCTTTCAGAGCAGTTCGATTTCCAGCCTCCCTAAAAAAATAAGGAGCGTTCCTTCTTCCAAACCAGCATCTGCAACCACCATGAGAAGTCAGAGGCATGAAGGGTCCGTCTGCGGGCGCTTGGGGATCCTCCATGTTCCGTGATCTGTCATATGTCTGTGCGTTTGCAGCAGAACCACAGGATGCGTCCCAAATTGTTTCTGGGACCCAAAACAGGACAAACTCAGGAGTTTAGGACAGCAGATGTTTGAATGGACCCCACAGCCCATGCTATGAAGATAGGAGACGGTTAGCTACCTGGGATGAGGAGAGTGAGAGGGGCGGAGTTAGGTCAGTACAGTTTATGGAATGGGGTGTGGCTGCAGACAAGGCGGTGAGAAGGAACGTGGTAAAACTCAGGATCACACGGACTTTTGATTTCACAATCCCAATAAGACTCTCCAGAAGGGAACAGGCTGAGGGCGGGTTGACCGAATGCTTGGAGAGCCACGATCCTGTGGGAGCAGATCAGATGATTGGCAGCAGCAGAGATGATTGGCAGCAGCAGGCAGCCATGACAGGACGAAGACGTCAGGGTTTGTAAACTCCATCCTGGCGATGAAACGGGGATTTCTCCAGAAATGCTTCCTGTTTTGGTTTCTGGACATCCTTCATTTGTTCTGCTGCAGATTTTCAGACAGTTTTTAGATTTTTTTAAAACAGCCTTAAGGTTTTTCCTTTTTAGGGGAAAATCCATTTTTACTCCAGAATTGTTCTTTTTGACGCTGAAAACCGAACCTGTGCCTCGGTCTGAGAGCTCTGGGGTTTCTGAAGCCACCGTCCTCCGTGTCTTTGACCTTCACAGCCCAGCTGAGCGTCTTCCGGCCGTCCTCCTTTTACGTCTTCATAAGCACCGATGTGGGCATCACGGTGACGGTGCAGCTCTCCCCCCTCATGCAAGTCTTCATTTCAGCCGACACCTCCATCAGAGGAGGCACCGCTGGTACGTCGACCCCTGAAGCGTTGCCTGTGCTCCTTGACCCCCCCCCGACCTCAACTGTGTGGTCTGCAGGTCTGTGTGGAAACTTCAACAACGTGATGAGCGACGACTTCCGGGTGGGCAGCGGCCTGGTGGAGGGCAGTGCTGTGGCGTTCGCCAACTCCTGGAAGACCAGAGCCAGCTGTCCCGACGTCAGTGCGCGCTTCGGCCCCCCCTGCAGCCAGGACTTCAGTCGCGGTATGAGCCGCCGCAGCCCCCCCTCCCCCGCCCCCCCAGCATGTCCCTCACCTGCGTTCTCCACCTGCTGCTTGTGTCTCAGAGAGCTACGCCCAGTTCTGGTGCTCCAAACTCAGTGATCCAGAGGAGGTGTTTGCGGCGTGCCACTCCGTCATCAGCCCCGCCGTGTACAAGGAGGTGCGCATGCACGCTCAGCACTTCCTGCCTGAAGCGGCTGGTGTTTAATCCCCGTCTCCCCACAGAACTGCATGTACGACACCTGCACCTGCGAGAAAAGCGAGGACTGCATGTGTGCGGCGGTGTCCTCGTACGTGCACGCCTGCTCCGCCGCCGGAGTCCACATCAACGGCTGGAGGGACAGCATCTGCGGTGAGTCTGAAGGCCGGGGGACCTCACATCACATCAGAGCCTCCAGACCAGCCCCCCCCCTCCCGCTCCTGTCAGAGCCACTAACCCCCCCTCTGCTCCCTGACAGGAACGTTTGGGGAGTGTCCCGAAGGAATGGTCTACGCCTACAACATGAGCAGCTGCGGTCGCACCTGCCGCTCACTCAGTCAGGTGGATTACTCATGCCGGGCCCGTTTTGCCGTCGTGGACGGCTGCGGCTGCGCAGACGGGACCTACATGAATGAGGAGGGCCAATGTGTGAGCAGCTCCAGCTGCCCCTGCTATGCCGATGACGCCATCATTCCAGCTGGACAAGCCGTCAGCAGGGACGGTTCAACCTGGTAACGGCCGCCGACGCTCTTTTAGAAACCACCACATCCACTCAGGCCCCCCAATCCAGAACACAACCACAGGCCCTCAGCATCTACCCCCATGTCAGGCTGATGCCGACGTCCTCATGTTTTCTCATGACATGCATGAGATCATAGGAACATGTACCTGGATGAGGTCAGACAGGTTCAGGTGCTTATGCTGTCAGGACAGGCTGTAGGTGGCGCTCTCACCCTGGTTTTCAGGTACTGATGTTTGTGACGGGTGGGGGGCACAAACTGGTGAAGGGGTGGGTCTCTGACAGGAAGGATGTGGCATCAGGTCGACTGCAAGTCTGTTGCCCTCTCAGATCCAGGTGTAATGTGTTCCTGTCCCCCCCCCCCCACAGCGTCTGCAGGAATGGAGCTCTGAGCTGCTCAGGAGGAAGTCCACCTCAGAGTAGGTTCCTGTGAGGAAGAAGCTGCTTCTTCCTCCGGTTGCTCATGCTTTCTCTGACATCAGTTTCTGGTGTTGACCATCGCTTCTTCTCCTGAAACCAGCCTCCACCTCCTGTGGTGCTCCCATGACGTACTTTGACTGCTCCACGGCGCCCCCCGGAGCCACTGGGGCGGAGTGCCAGAAGAGCTGCAGCACAGCGGACATGGCTTGTGTAAGAGCTTTTCGCAGTCTGTTTAATCTCCCAGATATGCAGAGGCTGGGCTCACTGCGCCCTCTCACCTGTCCAGGTGAGTCCGAGCTGCACGTCGGGCTGCGTGTGTCCAGACGGCCTGCTGTCGGACGGAGCGGGGGGCTGCGTCAACGAGACCAGCTGTCCCTGCGTCTACAACGGGCAGGTGTACCAGCCGGGGCAGACTCTGACTGTGGACTGCAACACCTGGTGCGTACCTGAGAGCGCCCGTCCCTCACGCTTGATCTTGGTGCTTATTCAAACCCAGGAGAGCAGCCATGTTGCAGATGATGTGGGCGTTCCGGTTTTCAGCGGGACGTGTTCTGGTGTCTCAACAGTTCATGTACAGGAAGGAAGTTCACGTGCACCAACAACGAGTGTGACGCCGTCTGTGGAATCTATGGAGAAGGTCACTACGTCACGTTTGATGAGAAGAGGTTCGACTTCAGTGGACAGTGTGAATACACTCTGCTCCAGGTAAGATGTGTCCTACCTGATGTAGCTCCGCCCATTCTCCCCGCTGGGTCTTTAGCAGCAGTCCCGAAGCATCTGTGAGAGATTCTCAGATCTGGAGCTGCTCTGCAGCTCTGGCAGACGGTGATGGCGTCTCATTAGAACAGAGTCAGAAACATCTGTCTGTGCGTGAACGCCATCAACCGTCGCATGTCTCCCTCAGGACCACTGCAGCGCCGGCCAAGGCAACGGGAGCTTCACCATAGTCACGGAGAACATCCCCTGTGGAACCACCGGGACCACCTGCTCCAAGACCATCAAGATCTATTTGGAGGTAAACAGCATCATTCTGCAGACACAAACGCTGACACGCCCACTTTCAAAATGGACAGAATCCATAGAACCTGAGTCCACAGGGGGCATGGGATCCAGTTAGAGGTTCCTGGTGGCGGCCTCCATGAAGGTGAAAGGTCCGTGTGAGGCTGATGCGTGAAGACCTGAGTGTCTCTAAGAGAGAAAACGTTCATGTTCTCCTCATTTGGGCGCTGTTCCCAAACATCTGCCTGTGACAGACGGAACAAGATGTTCCTCCTAGATGTTCCACCACACGTTCTCTCTGCACCCTAACCCCAAAAAACATTTGATGCCACTGCCCTCAAATCTGAGCAGTTGTCATGGCAACATCACAGGAAGACCAATGTCAAAGTAGCTAAACTTCACCTTCGATGCAACAGATGTTTTGGGGTTTGGAAGAAAACCATCTGACGTTCTGTTTAGTTCTGAAGAGTCAGATGTTCTTGGTTCCAGCATGAGGAACTCTCTTAAGCTGCGTCCACACTGAACGCGGCAAATTCCTGTCAGATGCCGCTCTTTCACCTTCTGTCCATAAATGTGTTCCTTAAGCTTGACAACCCGGTCGGATGTGGGAGGAGCTTCCAGCTAACTTTTTTTGCATTACAGCTACACCGGTCTGTGTTTATCTCTTTTATGATGCATGGAAGACATGGGGGACGCTGAGAGATCAGGTTTATTTATTTTGAAGAGTTCTACAGAAACCGTAATGATCACATCTCTGTTTGGGTTCATGGGGTCCTTCAGCTTTGCTCCCGCCAATGTGTCTGACAGACGGCCACTTCTGCGGCGTCTCCGTCTCTCTGTGACTGAATTTGAAGGCTCACTGACCCAAGAGGGAAAAAATCTAAACAAGCATAAAATCCCAGGACCTTATCTTATTATCGTCTCAATGAAAATAAGAAAAATCTCATAAAGTTCAAGACAGCCGATCAGGCTGCCTCTACAATGCCGCAGCGGTTCTCTGTCCTGGTCAACAGCTCGCCTCTCAGGAGGCATAGTGTTTGCAATCGCTCCAGAGAGTTCCGATTTTTTAACTGTGGCCACAACACGCTGACCAAATCGCGCCACACCGCTCAAATGCGCTGCAGCACCTCAGATTGGGTCCATAGCATTCACTCATCATTGAAACTGGCTGCCTCTGCCTCTGTTCACACCGGTTCAGTGTGAACCGCAGTATGAATCCATTTGGTTCTTCATGTCTGAGTCTTTACAGGTTTTACAATGCTAAGCTACTGACTACTACACGTAGTGCAATATCTTGACTTCTGTGTAATAACTGGGTCTCTGTGCAATAACTCACAATATTTATTATGCTGCGCTCACAGCAACTCAACCCATTCCATTCTATTTGGTCCATACATATTTAATATTGAATCATTTCTGTACATATTGTACATTTTTTGTTAGAGATGTGAGTAAAGTATTTCAATTTTTTCTATTTTCTATTTTTCGTTGTATCACTATGTACAATGACAATAAAGAATTCAGATTCTGATCCTGAACACTTCAACAAAGCCCCTCCCAGTTGCCCCAGTTTCCCAACAAAATGTTTTTTCTTTACCAAGAAACTACTTGTGCTTTATTGTGTCTTTCTTCTCATCTTGACGTCCACAGGAGAATGAATTTCAACTTAAAGATGAAAGCTTCCTTGTGATCAAGGGGGACATGCAGGTTCTTCCAGCTCAAGTCCAAAAAATGGGCATTTACCTGGTGGTGACCATCAAACCTGGACTAGTTCTGATGTGGGACCAAAAGACCAGCCTGTTCATCACACTCAGCCCACGCTTTCAGGTAAGTCAAGGAGGCCAGTAAAACGTGGAAAGGATGTTTTCCAAATGTGGGAGTGGAGACTCAGCAGCAGACAAAGATCTTCATCAGACACCGACGGATTTCTGCTCCTTAGGGCCAAGTTTGTGGTCTCTGTGGCAACTATGATGGCAACAGTAAGAACGACTTTACCACGCGCTCTCAGGAGATGGTGGCAGATGTTCTCCAGTTTGGTAACAGCTGGAAAGTCTTGTCTAGCTGCCCAAATGCCCAGCTCCTCAGTGATCCCTGTACCTCCAACCGCTACCGGGCAGCCTGGTCCCAGAAGCAGTGCAGCATCATCACCAGCAGCACCTTTCAGATCTGCCACTCAAAGGTACCTCTGAGAACCACACGCTCTTTCTCACGTCAAATATCTGAGCTTCTTTCCACACCAATCGAGCAGGTTCTCCTGATCATCCAGCTGCTATTTTGTCTGGGTTCAAATGTCAGAAAAAAATGGAACCACCGGCTGGAGCAACGTCTAACCTTTCCAGGATTCAGACAGCTTTGCTAAAGTGGATGTGGCTTTGTCTTGAAGGTTGACCCTGGTCCATATTTTGACTCTTGCGTGAGGGATTCTTGTGCTTGTGACACCGGGGGAGACTGCGAGTGTCTCTGCACTGCTGTGGCGGCCTATGCCAAGGCTTGCAGTGCCGCCGGGGCATGCGTTAGCTGGCGAAGTCCCAAGCTTTGCCGTAAGTTTGGTCCACATCCAACCAAAACACTTTGAGGGGCAGGAGTTGAACCAAAATAAACACTTTGTTTTGTGTGGTACAGCGATCTTCTGCGACTACTACAACTCACCTGGAGACTGTGAGTGGCATTACAAGCCCTGTGGAGCTGACTGCATGAAGACCTGCAGGAATCCTTCAGGAAACTGTTCCAAGACCATCACCAATGTGGAAGGTACACATCTTTTTGGTGGTTACGTTTTCATTGCATGAAGAACGAGAGGCCGCCTAAAGCAGAGCTGGAAAAACGATTGATGTGATGACTGAGTGACATGTGGGCGGAGTCATGAGTGTCAGTAGTTGGCTGCCAATAGGCTGCCGCCTATTCAGATCCAAATCTGAGAGGGCTGAAGTTGAAGGAGGTGGAAGAAGGATTTGCTTTGGAGCTGAGGGGGACTCAAAGGTGGTCTCTGGGCTTCTGTATTGAAAGGGTTCGATTGTTAGTCAGAAGGAGGAAGAGGAGGCTAAAGAGCCGTTCAGGGGTAGACCATTCAGCCGGACTGGCAGAAGACAGAGTCGTCCTAATTTATTTAAGCTCCATTAAATAAGAATTGTTGGGGAAAACTCTATGAACCAACTTTCTGACTACCTTGTGTGTTTATAAGGACAGAAGAGTCAGAGGCAAGAAGATTCAGCATAGAGACACTCAAGAACCTGCTCAATGATACAAAGTCTGGAGAATGAATGATCGGGGGTCATACTGTAACTTCAGTTTCATCTGGTTTGAGAGCTTTGGCCGGGTGGGCAAGAATCTAATGAGAAGGAGTAGAACAGTTTGTTTTAAAAATAAAGCTTCAACCAGTGTGACTCAGAGAGAAATACCTGGTTCTGAACAGCAAAACTTTCCAGATTCCTTGGATTTCTTCCACGATCATCAAGTTTAAATTACATACGTGTACACATATCTTTCACATGTCTTTGCTAACCTCAAAATGTTTCCACACATTGGGCTGGAATGATGGGACTGCTCCGTTTTGCTGCATCACACGTGTGTTGTCCACTGATGCACTTGGTCGTTTTTACCTTGGGCTCAAATAAACCTACGGTACCTCAATCCGGAGGGTATTTTCCTAGATCAATTAATGATTTATCTTATAAAATCCTCTTTTTAATGGCTTTGATTTGATTAACAACTTGCCTCAGACAGATGGATCTGGCTGGACCGTAGGAGTAGAAATCAATTCATCGGTTATTTGATTAGTTGTTGCAGCCCTACTAATTAATGTCATACTTTCTCTGGCCCAAGTTTGTTAAATAAAACTACAAGAACAAGTACATTTCTGTTCCATTTACAGTATTGTCTAGATTTTGTTAGGAGTGTGTCATGCAGTTATTGGGTAAGAGTGACTTCAGAGCAAAGGATGTACAGTAGGGAAAAAAAGACAAAAGAGGGATCCATGAGCCCAGAGGTGTTGGTGTCCCTGTGGTGCGGGTTCTGGTCCTTGCCCTAAAGCACTGGGCCTCACAAAAACTCCAACAGTGGGTGAACCTGATCCGGCCATGTTTCCAACATTCTTTCACTTCTCTGGGGCGTCCACCTCCTGGGTGGGTGTGGGCGGTCCCTGCCTTGCAATCTCCTGAACCTGCTGCGGGCTGATTGGGTGGCTGCCTGGAGCATGGGGTGGGTCTCCCTTGGGGGGCCCTGACTCGTGCCTGGGATTGGGAGGGGGGAATCTCAGAACCCCTGGGTGGTGGTGGGCTGCTTGTCTGTGGCTGGGGGGGCAGGGGCCCTGGAGCGGTGGGGGCTATACTTCTGGCTGGGCTGGACTTGCAACCTCTGGCCCCCTCTGCCTCCCTGCTCCCTGGCGTTGGGGGCCCCTGTGGCAGTCCTGATATCCCTGGTATGGGTGGCAGACGTAATTGCCCGGTGGGGAGATTTACTTTATCTGCTTTTCTGTGTGGGTTTCGGGGGTCCTGGCTACCACTGCTGCTTCGGCAGGGCTCTTGGTGTGGGGGTGACCAGGCACTCTCCCTCTTTCTTTTCACCTTCCATCATCCACCCCAGCAGAACATAAACACTCACTCGAGCACAGGTGTTAGCTCACCTTTCCACAAATAGTCTGCGTGACTGAATGAAAGGTTTCACGTGTTGGTCTGAATGCATAAGTATGTGCTTGTGTAGTTGTATTGTGTACATGTTGACATGTTTGTATGTGAACATTTTTGAAGCCAATAGGTATGTTTATAACATCTGAATGTGTGTGTGAACAGGCTCCGCCCCTTTTAGAGTCATATTTACACCTAACAGCAATGATTATAAACTTCCAGCAGCTTGTTGCTTTATGAATTTTCCCCCCTCCCCTTCTAAAATCATCTTTCTATTTCCTTAACACCCCTCTTTCCCCCTGTCTTTTGTTGCTGGGTAACACAGACTTCAAAATCCCTCCAAAGATTTTCTATGGGGTTGAGATATGGAGACTGGCTAGTCCACTCCAGGACCTTGAAATGCTTCTTCTGAAGCCACTCCTTTGTTACCCGGGCAACGTGTTTGGGATGGTTGTCCTGCTGAAAGACCCAACCATGTTTCATCTTCAGTGCTGATGGAAGGAGGTCTTAACTCTAAATCTGACCATTCATGGCCCCATACATTCTTTTCTTTACACAGATCAGTCGTCCTGGTCCCTTTGCTGAAAAACAGCCCCATAGCATGATGCTTCCACCCTCATGCTTTACAGTAGCTATGGTAGTAGCTATGGTGGTCTTTGGATGCAGCTCAGCATTCTTTCTCCTCTAAACAGTAGAGTTCTACCAAAAAGTTCTATTGTGGTTTCATCTGACCATAGGACATTCCCCCAACTAGGCCTGCACAATATACCGCAAAGTTATCGTTATCGCAATATCCAGCTCTGCAATATGCATATCGCAAAAGATGGAGAAAATTGCAATAAATGGTAAACCTTAAATATGTTAAAACAATCTTATGGCAGCTTGAAGCATTTAACGAATCAAATAAATCCCTTTATGCATTTGACCAATCAGATGGACGCCTTCAAGTTGTTGACGAATTGGATGGAGGCCTATTGTGTTAGATGTACGCCTCGCCTCCTATGTCAACGAGGATCATTTGGATTATAATTTTTAAACTGTTGCAATGAAATCGGAAGTATGTTTTGCGTTATTTTGCTATTTGTTTATACAACGCAAATTATATTGTTATCGCAATATTAATCTCCAATATCTCATATCGCGAGTTTTCCTCTTATCGTGCAGCCCTACCCCCAACCCTCTGCTGGATCAACCAAATGATCTCTAGAAAAGTTTAGACGGGCCTGCACATGTACTGGCTTGCAGACTCAGTCTTCCAGCCTTCCAGCCAGCCATTTTGCACAATCGGTGGCTGACTAAATACTTTTTTGCCCCACTGTAATCCAGTTTCTTCTTTTCTTTACATTGTGTTATCATGTTTTTCCAGGCTGCTATCCTAGCTGTTCCCAAAACGAGCCCTTCTTTAATGAAGACACTATGAAGTGTGTCACATGGGAGCAGTGTGGCTGTTATGATGACAAAGGCACTCATTACAACGTGGGCGACCAAGTCCCATCAAATAACTGCTACACCTGGTATGTCTTTGAAGAATTCTGACAAATGCCTGCGAGATTCTCTGTACATCTGAATACTGGACATGTTTAATTTAACAAGGCAATGCTGTGATCACAATGTCTTTGATTTCAAAGCTCTTGTACTGCATCAGGAATACAATGCAGCTACAGTGAGGAATGTAAGTATGAACAAAGAGGACTAGTAGAAATATTCATTAATACATTAGTTCTTCCAATCAAAGAACAAAAACAAATACCCTTGTAATCTACAGGGTGTACTTGCATGATTAATGGAAAAATATACCAATATGGTTCAACCATCTACAACACAACGGATGGACTTGGAAACTGTATAACAGCGGAATGCGCGACTGATGGAATCATAAGAAGAAGTGTTTACCCATGTCTGACCACTACCACTGCTAGCCCAACCACAGGACCATTTACATTTACCTCTGCTGGAAAGCCCACTACAGGTAAAATCCTTTTCACTATTGACAATAAAGATGTCACTGAACAGAATTTAAGTTGGTCATTAAACTGACAATTATTCTCTTTTTTTAAACAAAGTTTTTAGTACTCCAGCACAGCTAAATACAACATCTGAGCCAATGACAACAGCAAAGAAAACAACAGAAAAGAAAACTCCCAAACCTGCTTCTAGTACTACTGTCTCAGACAGTACTACAATCAGCATCGAACCTGTGACTTCAATGCCAACACAGACAACTACCAAACCAGCCAAAGTAGTTACTACTGCTCCACTGACATTCTCCAGCACTGTAGTGTTTGAAAAGACAACACAAGAGACAACTACCAGACACTGGGAGACAACAACCACTGGTTCTGAAACAACCTCTACAATTTTTTATAAAAAGACTACACTTCAAAAAACAACAGAAGACATGTCCATTACAAGTAAAACACCTTATGAAGGAACAACACAAGTTGCTCCTCTCACACAAACCCTTCCAGGTACTTCCATCTCAACACGGCTGCCAATAGTCACAGAGAGCTTAAAAACCACTGCAGTTATAACACAGCCGTCAATCCTTACAACAACTAGGTCAGACAAGTATAGTACTACTGAGACAAGTAGCATGGATACTAAGACAACAAAAGCTGCTAAAGAAGCTACCACCACTGCTCCACAAACATCCTCCACCACAGTTGTCTTTGAAACCACAACCCCAGTGCCTAGCACAACAACATCAGGAATACAAACCCCTGAAGTGACATCTAGTCCTTCTGTTAACACCAAAACCACTCAAGGACCTGTCGCCACAACTGGAGCTATCAGCACAGCACCTGTGGTTTCAACAACCTTTGAGGCTACAACAAGGGCTCCTAAAGAAGCTACCACCACTGCTCCACAAACATCCTCCACCACAGTTGTCTTTGAAACCACAACCCCAGTGCCTAGCACTACGACACCAGGAATAGAAACCCCCGAAGTGACATCTAGTCCTTCTGTCAGCACCAAAACCACTGAGGGACCTGTCGCCACAACTGGAGCTATCAGCACAGCACCTGTGGTTTCAACAACCTTTGAGGCTACAACAACAAGGACTCCTAAAGAAGCTACCACCACTGCTCCACAAACATCCTCCACAACAGTTGTCTTTGAAACAACAACCCCAGTGCCTAGCACAACAACACCAGAAACAGAAACCCCTGAAGTGACATCTAGTCCCTTCGTTAACACCAAAACCACTCAAGGACCTGTCGCCACAACTGGAGCTATCAGCACAGCACCTGTGGTTTCAACAACCTTTGAGGCTACAACAACAAGGGCTCCTAAAGAAGCTACCACCACTGCTCCACAAACATCCTCCACCACAGTTGTCTTTGAAACCACAACCCCAGTGCCTAGCACTACAACACCAGGAATAGAAACCCCTGAAGTGACATCTAGTCCTTCTGTTAGCACCAAAACAACTCAAGGACCTGTCGCCACAACTGGAGCTATTAGCACAGCACCTGTGGTTTCAACAACATTTGAGGCTACAACAACAAGGGCTCCTAAAGAAGCTACCACCACTGCTCCACAAACATCCTCCACCACAGTTGTCTTTGAAACCACAACCCCAGTGCCTAGCACTACAACACCAGGAATAGAAACCCCTGAAGTGACATCTAGTCCCTTCGTTAACACCAAAACCACTCAAGGACCTGTCGCCACAACTGGAGCTATCAGCACAGCACCTGTGGTTTCAACAACCTTTGAGGCTACAACAACGAGGGCTCCTAAAGAAGCTACCACCACTGCTCCACAAACATCCTCCACCACAGTTGTCTTTGAAACCACAACCCCAGTGCCTAGCACAACAACACCAGGAATAGAAACCCCTGAAGTGACATCTAGTCCTTCTGTCAGCACCAAAACAACTCAAGGACCTGTCGCCACAACTGGAGCTATCAGCACAGCACCTGTGGTTTCAACAACCTTTGAGGCTACAACAACAAGGGCTCCTAAAGAAGCTACCACCACTGCTCCACAAACATCCTCCACCACAGTTGTCTTTGAAACAACAACCCCAGTGCCTAGCACAACAACATCAGGAATAGAAACCCCTGAAGTGACATCTAGTCCTTCTGTCAGCACCAAAACAACTGAGGGACCTGTCGTCACAACTGGAGCTATCAGCACAGCACCTGTGGTTTCAACAACCTTTGAGGCTACAACAACAAGGGCTCCTAAAGAAGCTACCACCACTGCTCCACAAACATCCTCCACAACAGTTGTCTTTGAAACAACAACCCCAGTGCCTAGCAAAACAACACCAGGAATAGAAACCCCTGAAGTGACATCTAGTCCTTCTGTTAGCACCAAAACAACTCAAGGACCTGTCGCCACAACTGGAGCTATTAGCACAGCACCTGTGGTTTCAACAACCTTTGAGGCTACAACAACAAGGGCTCCTAAAGAAGCTACCACCACTGCTCCACAAACATCCTCCACAACAGTTGTCTTTGAAACCACAACCCCAGTGCCTAGCACTACAACACCAGGAATAGAAACCCCTGAAGTGACATCTAGTCCCTTCGTTAACACCAAAACCACTCAAGGACCTGTCGCCACAACTGGACCTATCAGCACAGCACCTGTGGTTTCAACAACCTTTGAGGCTACAACAACGAGGGCTCCTAAAGAAGCTACCACCACTGCTCCACAAACATCCTCCACCACAGTTGTCTTTGAAACAACAACCCCAGTGCCTAGCACAACAACATCAGGAATACAAACCCCTGAAGTGACATCTAGTCCTTCTGTCAGCACCAAAACAACTCAAGGACCTGTCGCCACAACTGGAGCTATTAGCACAGCACCTGTGGTTTCAACAACCTTTGAGGCTACAACAACAAGGGCTCCTAAAGAAGCTACCACCACTGCTCCACAAACATCCTCCACCACAGTTGTCTTTGAAACCACAACCCCAGTGCCTAGCACTACAACACCAGGAATAGAAACCCCTGAAGTGACATCTAGTCCCTTCGTTAACACCAAAACCACTCAAGGACCTGTCGCCACAACTGGACCTATCAGCACAGCACCTGTGGTTTCAACAACCTTTGAGGCTACAACAACGAGGGCTCCTAAAGAAGCTACCACCACTGCTCCACAAACATCCTCCACCACAGTTGTCTTTGAAACAACAACCCCAGTGCCTAGCACAACAACATCAGGAATACAAACCCCTGAAGTGACATCTAGTCCTTCTGTCAGCACCAAAACAACTCAAGGACCTGTCGCCACAACTGGAGCTATTAGCACAGCACCTGTGGTTTCAACAACCTTTGAGGCTACAACAACAAGGGCTCCTAAAGAAGTTACCACCACTGCTCCACAAACATCCTCCACAACAGTTGTCTTTGAAACCACGACCCCAGTGCCTAGCCCTACAACACCAGGAATAGAAACCCCTGAGGTGACATCTAGTCCCTTCGTTAACACCAAAACCACTCAAGGACCTGTCACAACAACTGGAGCTATCAGCACAGCACCTGTGGCTTCAACAACCTTTGAGGCTACAACAACGAGGGCTCCTAAAGAAGCTACCACCACTGCTCCACAAACATCCTCCACCACAGTTGTCTTTGAAACCACAACCCCAGTGCCTAGCACAACAACATCAGGAATAGAAACCCCTGAAGTGACATCTAGTCCTTCTGTCAGCACCAAAACAACTCAAGGACCTGTCGCCACAACTGGAGCTATCAGCACAGCACCTGTGGTTTCAACAACCTTTGAGGCTACAACAACAAGGGCTCCTAAAGAAGCTACCACCACTGCTCCACAAACATCCTCCACAACAGTTGTCTTTGAAACAACAACCCCAGTGCCTAGCAAAACAACACCAGGAATAGAAACCCCTGAAGTGACATCTAGTCCCTTCGTTAACACCAAAACCACTCAAGGACCTGTCGCCACAACTGGAGCTATCAGCACAGCACCTGTGGTTTCAACAACCTTTGAGGCTACAACAACGAGGGCTCCTAAAGAAGCTACCACCACTGCTCCACAAACATCCTCCACCACAGTTGTCTTTGAAACAACAACCCCAGTGCCTAGCACAACAACATCAGGAATAGAAACCCCTGAAGTGACATCTAGTCCTTCTGTCAGCACCAAAACAACTCAAAGACCTGTCCTCACAACTGGAGCTATCAGCACAGCACCTGTGGTTTCAACAACCTTTGAGGCTACAACAACAAGGGCTCCTAAAGAAGTTACCACCACTGCTCCACAAACATCCTCCACAACAGTTGTCTTTGAAACCACAACCCCAGTGCCTAGCCCTACAACACCAGGAATAGAAACCCCTGAGGTGACATCTAGTCCCTTCGTTAACACCAAAACCACTCAAGGACCTGTCACAACAACTGGAGCTATCAGCACAGCACCTGTGGTTTCAACAACCTTTGAGGCTACAACAACGAGGGCTCCTAAAGAAGATACCACCACTGCTCCACAAACATCCTCCACCACAGTTGTCTTTGAAACCACAACCCCAGTGCCTAGCACAACAACATCAGGAATACAAACCCCTGAAGTGACATCTAGTCCTTCTGTCAGCACCAAAACAACTCAAGGACCTGTCGCCACAACTGGAGCTATTAGCACAGCACCTGTGGTTTCAACAACATTTGAGGCTACAACAACAAGGGCTCCTAAAGAAGCTACCACCACTGCCCCACAAACATCCTCCACCACAGTTGTCTTTGAAACCACAACCCCAGTGCCTAGCACTACAACACCAGGAATAGAAACCCCTGAAGTGACATCTAGTCCCTTCGTTAACACCAAAACCACTCAAGGACCTGTCGCCACAACTGGACCTATCAGCACAGCACCTGTGGTTTCAACAACCTTTGAGGCTACAACAACGAGGGCTCCTAAAGAAGCTACCACCACTGCTCCACAAACATCCTCCACCACAGTTGTCTTTGAAACAACAACCCCAGTGCCTAGCACAACAACATCAGGAATAGCAAACCCCTGAAGTGACATCTAGTCCTTCTGTCAGCACCAAAACAACTCAAGGACCTGTCGCCACAACTGGAGCTATTAGCACAGCACCTGTGGTTTCAACAACCTTTGAGGCTACAACAACAAGGGCTCCTAAAGAAGTTACCACCACTGCTCCACAAACATCCTCCACAACAGTTGTCTTTGAAACCACGACCCCAGTGCCTAGCCCTACAACACCAGGAATAGAAACCCCTGAGGTGACATCTAGTCCCTTCGTTAACACCAAAACCACTCAAGGACCTGTCACAACAACTGGAGCTATCAGCACAGCACCTGTGGTTTCAACAACCTTTGAGGCTACAACAACGAGGGCTCCTAAAGAAGCTACCACCACTGCTCCACAAACATCCTCCACCACAGTTGTCTTTGAAACCACAACCCCAGTGCCTAGCACAACAACATCAGGAATAGAAACCCCTGAAGTGACATCTAGTCCTTCTGTCAGCACCAAAACAACTCAAGGACCTGTCCTCACAACTGGAGCTATCAGCACAGCACCTGTGGTTTCAACAACCTTTGAGGCTACAACAACAAGGGCTCCTAAAGAAGCTACCACCACTGCTCCACAAACATCCTCCACAACAGTTGTCTTTGAAACCACAACCCCAGTGCCTAGCCCTACAACACCAGGAATAGAAACCCCTGAGGTGACATCTAGTCCCTTCGTTAACACCAAAACCACTCAAGGACCTGTCACAACAACTGGAGCTATCAGCACAGCACCTGTGGTTTCAACAACCTTTGAGGCTACAACAACGAGGGCTCCTAAAGAAGATACCACCACTGCTCCACAAACATCCTCCACCACAGTTGTCTTTGAAACCACAACCCCAGTGCCTAGCACAACAACATCAGGAATACAAACCCCTGAAGTGACATCTAGTCCTTCTGTCAGCACCAAAACAACTCAAGGACCTGTCGCCACAACTGGAGCTATTAGCACAGCACCTGTGGTTTCAACAACCTTTGAGGCTACAACAACAAGGGCTCCTAAAGAAGCTACCACCACTGCTCCACAAACATCCTCCACCACAGTTGTCTTTGAAACCACAACCCCAGTGCCTAGCACTACAACACCAGGAATAGAAACCCCTGAAGTGACATCTAGTCCCTTCGTTAACACCAAAACCACTCAAGGACCTGTCGCCACAACTGGAGCCTATCAGCACAGCACCTGTGGTTTCAACAACCTTTGAGGCTACAACAACGAGGGCTCCTAAAGAAGCTACCACCACTGCTCCACAAACATCCTCCACCACAGTTGTCTTTGAAACCACAACCCCAGTGCCTAGCACAACAACATCAGGAATAGAAACCCCTGAAGTGACATCTAGTCCTTCTGTCAGCACCAAAACAACTCAAGGACCTGTCGCCACAACTGGAGCTATCAGCACAGCACCTGTGGTTTCAACAACCTTTGAGGCTACAACAACAAGGGCTCCTAAAGAAGCTACCACCACTGCTCCACAAACATCCTCCACAACAGTTGTCTTTGAAACAACAACCCCAGTGCCTAGCACAACAACACCAGGAATAGAAACCCCTGAAGTGACATCTAGTCCCTTCGTTAACACCAAAACCACTCAAGGACCTGTCGCCACAACTGGAGCTATCAGCACAGCACCTGTGGTTTCAACAACCTTTGAGGCTACAACAACGAGGGCTCCTAAAGAAGCTACCACCACTGCTCCACAAACATCCTCCACCACAGTTGTCTTTGAAACAACAACCCCAGTGCCTAGCACAACAACATCAGGAATAGAAACCCCTGAAGTGACATCTAGTCCTTCTGTCAGCACCAAAACAACTCAAGACCTGTCCTCACAACTGGAGCTATCAGCACAGCACCTGTGGTTTCAACAACCTTTGAGGCTACAACAACAAGGGCTCCTAAAGAAGTTACCACCACTGCTCCACAAACATCCTCCACAACAGTTGTCTTTGAAACCACAACCCCAGTGCCTAGCCCTACAACACCAGGAATAGAAACCCCTGAGGTGACATCTAGTCCCTTCGTTAACACCAAAACCACTCAAGGACCTGTCACAACAACTGGAGCTATCAGCACAGCACCTGTGGTTTCAACAACCTTTGAGGCTACAACAACGAGGGCTCCTAAAGAAGCTACCACCACTGCTCCACAAACATCCTCCACAACAGTTGTCTTTGAAACAACAACCCCAGTGCCTAGCACAACAACACCAGGAATAGAAACCCCTGAAGTGACATCTAGTCCTTCTGTTAGCACCAAAACAACTCAAGGACCTGTCGCCACAACTGGAGCTATTAGCACAGCACCTGTGGTTTCAACAACATTTGAGGCTACAACAACAAGGGCTCCTAAAGAAGCTACCACCACTGCTCCACAAACATCCTCCACCACAGTTGTCTTTGAAACCACAACCCCAGTGCCTAGCACTACAACACCAGGAATAGAAACCCCTGAAGTGACATCTAGTCCCTTCGTTAACACCAAAACCACTCAAGGACCTGTCGCCACAACTGGAGCTATCAGCACAGCACCTGTGGTTTCAACAACCTTTGAGGCTACAACAACGAGGGCTCCTAAAGAAGCTACCACCACTGCTCCACAAACATCCTCCACCACAGTTGTCTTTGAAACCACAACCCCAGTGCCTAGCACAACAACATCAGGAATAGAAACCCCTGAAGTGACATTAGTCCTTCTGTCAGCACCAAAACAACTCAAGGACCTGTCGCCACAACTGGAGCTATCAGCACAGCACCTGTGGTTTCAACAACCTTTGAGGCTACAACAACAAGGGCTCCTAAAGAAGCTACCACCACTGCTCCACAAACATCCTCCACAACAGTTGTCTTTGAAACAACAACCCCAGTGCCTAGCAATACAACACCAGGAATAGAAACCCCTGAAGTGACATCTAGTCCTTCTGTTAGCACCAAAACAACTCAAGGACCTGTCGCCACAACTGGAGCTATTAGCACAGCACCTGTGGTTTCAACAACCTTTGAGGCTACAACAACAAGGGCTCCTAAAGAAGCTACCACCACTGCTCCACAAACATCCTCCACCACAGTTGTCTTTGAAACCACAACCCCAGTGCCTAGCACTACAACACCAGGAATAGAAACCCCTGAAGTGACATCTAGTCCCTTCGTTAACACCAAAACCACTCAAGGACCTGTCGCCACAACTGGAGCTATCAGCACAGCACCTGTGGTTTCAACAACCTTTGAGGCTACAACAACGAGGGCTCCTAAAGAAGCTACCACCACTGCTCCACAAACATCCTCCACCACAGTTGTCTTTGAAACCACAACCCCAGTGCCTAGCACAACAACATCAGGAATAGAAACCCCTGAAGTGACATCTAGTCCTTCTGTCAGCACCAAAACAACTCAAGGACCTGTCGCCACAACTGGAGCTATCAGCACAGCACCTGTGGTTTCAACAACCTTTGAGGCTACAACAACGAGGGCTCCTAAAGAAGCTACCACCACTGCTCCACAAACATCCTCCACCACAGTTGTCTTTGAAACCACAACCCCAGTGCCTAGCACAACAACATCAGGAATAGAAACCCCTGAAGTGACATCTAGTCCTTCTGTCAGCACCAAAACAACTCAAAGACCTGTCCTCACAACTGGAGCTATCAGCACAGCACCTGTGGTTTCAACAACCTTTGAGGCTACAACAACGAGGGCTCCTAAAGAAGCTACCACCACTGCTCCACAAACATCCTCCACAACAGTTGTCTTTGAAACAACAACCCCAGTGCATAGCACAACAACATCAGGAATAGAAACCCCTGAAGTGACATCTAGTCCTTCTGTCAGCACCAAAACAACTCAAAGACCTGTCGTCACAACTGGAGCTATCAGCACAGCACCTGTGGTTTCAACAACCTTTGAGGCTACAACAACAAGGGCTCCTAAAGAAGCTACCACCACTGCTCCACAAACATCCTCCACCACAGTTGTCTTTGAAACAACAACCCCAGTGCCTAGCACTACAACACCAGGAATAGAAACCCCTGAAGTGATATCTAGTCCTTCTGTCAGCACCAAAACCACGCAAGGACCTGTCGCCACAACTGGAGCTATTAGCACAGCACCTGTGGTTTCAACAACCTTTGAGGCTACAACAACGAGGGCTCCTAAAGAAGCTACCACCACTGCTCCACAAACATCCTCCACCACAGTTGTCTTTGAAACAACAACCCCAGTGCCTAGCACAACAACATCAGGAATAGAAACCCCTGAAGTGATATCTAGTCCTTCTGTCAGCACCAAAACCACGCAAGGACCTGTCGCCACAACTGGAGCTATTAGCACAGCACCTGTGGTTTCAACAACCTTTGAGGCTACAACAACAAGGGCTCCTAAAGAAGCTACCACCACTGCTCCACAAACATCCTCCACAACAGTTGTCTTTGAAACAACAACCCCAGTGCCTAGCACTACAACATCAGGAATACAAACCCCTGAAGTGACATCTACTCCTTCTGTCAGCACCAAAACAACTCAAGTACCTGTCGCCACAACTGGAGCTATTAGCACAGCACCTGTGGTTTCAACAACCTTTGAGGCTACAACAACAAGGGCTCCTAAAGAAGTTACCACCACTGCTCCACAAACATCCTCCACAACAGTTGTCTTTGAAACAACAACCCCAGTGCCTAGCCCTACAACACCAGGAATAGAAACCCCTGAGGTGACATCTAGTCCCTTCGTTAACACCAAAACCACTCAAGGACCTGTCACAACTGGAGCTATCAGCACAGCACCTGTGGTTTCAACAACCTTTGAGGCTACAACAACGAGGGCTCCTAAAGAAGCTACCACCACTGCTCCACAAACATCCTCCACCACAGTTGTCTTTGAAACCACAACCCGAGTGCCTAGCACAACAACATCAGGAATACAAACCCCTGAAGTGACATCTAGTCCTTCTGTCAGCACCAAAACAACTCAAGGACCTGTCGCCACAACTGGAGCTATTAGCACAGCACCTGTGGTTTCAACAACCTTTGAGGCTACAACAACAAGGGCTCCTAAAGAGGCTACCACCACTGCTCCACAAACATCCTCCACAACAGTTGTCTTTGAAACAACAACCCCAGTGCCTAGCAAAACAACACCAGGAATAGAAACCCCTGAAGTGACATCTAGTCCCTTCGTTAACACCAAAACCACTCAAGGACCTGTCGCCACAACTGGAGCTATCAGCACAGCACCTGTGGTTTCAACAACCTTTGAGGCTACAACAACGAGGGCTCCTAAAGAAGCTACCACCACTGCTCCACAAACATCCTCCACCACAGTTGTCTTTGAAACCACAACCCCAGTGCCTAGCACAACAACATCAGGAATAGAAACCCCTGAAGTGACATCTAGTCCTTCTGTCAGCACCAAAACAACTCAAGGACCTGTCGCCACAACTGGAGCTATCAGCACAGCACCTGTGGTTTCAACAACCTTTGAGGCTACAACAACGAGGGCTCCTAAAGAAGCTACCACCACTGCTCCACAAACATCCTCCACCACAGTTGTCTTTGAAACCACAA
Organism: Oryzias curvinotus; assembly: GCA_023969325.1. NCBI lineage: Eukaryota > Metazoa > Chordata > Actinopteri > Beloniformes > Adrianichthyidae > Oryzias > Oryzias curvinotus. Next base: position 31,378,587 of record CM043708.1, read on the forward strand.
CCCCAGTGCCTAGCACAACAACATCAGGAATAGAAACCCCTGAAGTGACATCTAGTCCTTCTGTCAGCACCAAAACAACTCAAAGACCTGTCCTCACAACTGGAGCTATCAGCACAGCACCTGTGGTTTCAACAACCTTTGAGGCTACAACAACAAGGGCTCCTAAAGAAGCTACCACCACTGCTCCACAAACATCCTCCACAACAGTTGTCTTTGAAACAACAACCCCAGTGCATAGCACAACAACATCAGGAATAGAAACCCCTGAAGTGACATCTAGTCCTTCTGTCAGCACCAAAACAACTCAAAGACCTGTCGTCACAACTGGAGCTATCAGCACAGCACCTGTGGTTTCAACAACCTTTGAGGCTACAACAACAAGGGCTCCTAAAGAAGCTACCACCACTGCTCCACAAACATCCTCCACCACAGTTGTCTTTGAAACCACAACCCCAGTGCCTAGCACTACAACACCAGGAATAGAAACCCCTGAAGTGATATCTAGTCCTTCTGTCAGCACCAAAACCACGCAAGGACCTGTCGCCACAACTGGAGCTATTAGCACAGCACCTGTGGTTTCAACAACCTTTGAGGCTACAACAACGAGGGCTCCTAAAGAAGCTACCACCACTGCTCCACAAACATCCTCCACCACAGTTGTCTTTGAAACAACAACCCCAGTGCCTAGCACAACAACATCAGGAATAGAAACCCCTGAAGTGATATCTAGTCCTTCTGTCAGCACCAAAACCACGCAAGGACCTGTCGCCACAACTGGAGCTATTAGCACAGCACCTGTGGTTTCAACAACCTTTGAGGCTACAACAACAAGGGCTCCTAAAGAAGCTACCACCACTGCTCCACAAACATCCTCCACCACAGTTGTCTTTGAAACAACAACCCCAGTGCCTAGCACTACAACACCAGGAATAGAAACCCCTGAAGTGACATCTAGTCCTTCTGTCAGCACCAAAACCACTGAGGGACCTGTTGCCACAACTGGAGCTATCAGCACAGCACCTGTGGTTTCAACAACCTTTGAGGCTACAACAACAAAGGCTCCTAAAGAAGCTACCACCACTGCTCCACAAACATCCTCCACCACAGTTGTCTTTAAAACAACAACCCCAGTGCCTAGCACTACAACACCAGGAATAGAAACCCCTGAAGTGACCTCTAGTCCCTTCATTAACACCAAAACCACTCAAAGACCTGCCGCCACAACTGGAGCTATCAGCACGGCACCTGTGGTTTCAACAACCTTTGAGGCTACAACAACAAGGACTCCTAAAGAAGCTACCACCACTGCTCCACAAACATCCTCCACCACAGTTGTCTTTGAAACCACAACCCCAGTGCCTAGCACTACAACTCCAGGAATAGAAACCCCTGAAGTGACATCTAGTCCTTCTGTCAGCACCAAAACCACTGAGGGACCTGTCGCCACAACTGGAGCTATCAGCACAGCACCTGTGGTTTCAACAACCTTTGAGGCTACAACAACAAGGGCTCCTAAAGAAGCTACCACCACTGCTCCACAAACATCCTCCACAACAGTTGTCTTTGAAACAACAACCCCAGTGCATAGCACAACAACATCAGGAATAGAAACCCCTGAAGTGACATCTAGTCCTTCTGTCAGCACCAAAACAACTCAAGGACCTGTCGTCACAACTGGAGCTATCAGCACAGCACCTGTGGTTTCAACAACCTTTGAGGCTACAACAACAAGGACTCCTAAAGAAGCTACCACCACTGCTCCACAAACATCCTCCACCACTGTAGGATCTGTCACCACTGTAACATCAGCAAGACCTTCTGGTACAACCATTATCGATCCCATCACAAAAACCCTTCCAGGAACAACAGATTTTGTTCCTGTGCTTTCAACCACTCAAGCAGATAGAAGCACTTTTGCATCATCTTCCACCATTACCACAGCACCGCTTTGTGAGTGCGTTGTTAGAGGGACTGTTTACACTTCTGGTAAGTTTTTTCGTTTTAAAGGTTTTCTTTTTTACTTTTTAAAATAATTTTTATTTTCCTTAGTTCTTTTAATAACTAATTTAATGTTGTTTCAATGTCATATTTTGAATAGTATACTAATAAATAACTAATCGACAACTAATAAATAATAAACAACTAATAAAAAGTTTAAACAGAAAGTTGGTAATTTTTTGTATCTTAATTATTATTAGTATTCTTAAACTTTACTACGTTTGTATTTCTCTACAGGTGATGTAGTCTACAATGTTACTGATGGCTTAGGGTGGTGTTATGTTGCATTTTGCAATGAATCCTGTAAACTCGAGACCCAACCCAGTCCATGCTCAACAACACCAGAACCAAGCAGCACCACACCTTCTGCCACACAGGTGTTTGGTTCAACAACAGAGACCCCAACTTACAGCACAACTCACCAGACAACATCTGTTTCTAACTCTACCTCCAGCAGCACGTTCTCTCCATCGTCAGCTCTTCTGGATTGCAACGATGTCTCTCCACCTAAAAAGGTAGAATATAAATGGATGTATAGCATCCCACTGATTTCCAAAGGAACGCCTGAAGGTGTTTCAGTCTCTGCACAATAATGCAGCCAAAAAGCATCAACCGCAATGCCCCAAACTAACAGAAAACCTCCATTGTTGATTTCACCTTTTGGTTCTCCGTTCTCCTTCAGAATGGAGAGTCCTGGCTTGTGGCTAACTGTTCCACCGCTGCCTGTTCCAACGGCAAGGTTACCACAACATCCATCATATGTCCTTCTATTCAACCGCCAATTTGTGCCAACGGACACAAACCCATCCAGGTGTACGACGCTGATGGATGTTGCTTCCACTATGAATGTGAATGTAAGCCAAAGCTTGTCCCATCCATAAAATGTGGAACTGTTTTTAAAGTTGGAGTCTACTGTGTGATTTGGTTTCCTTATGAAGAAAAAATTGTATTTGCTTTTTTAAAAAACTGTGCAGGTGTTTGCAGCGTCTGGGGAGGTTCCCACTTCCTGACTCTAGATGGAAGATCCTACAGTTTCAATGAGACCTGCTCTCATTATCTGGTGAAAGAGATCATCTCTAGATACAACTTGACCATCTCTACCAACCGTGACTGCGGTGCTTCAGACACCACCCTCTGTCCCCTAGCCCTTACGATCACCTACCAATCCTTTGTAGTGGTTTTGACTAAAACTGTTGGAACCGAAGTCCACCTGGTAAGTTTGGTTCAAACTGGAAGATTTTATTGTCTAATTCCCAAATTGTAGGAGAATAAAACAACAATATCCTTTTAGAGTTTGATGATGAAGAAGAACCTAGAATGGGTTTACTAACCATATCAATTTGTTAAGACCAAGGTCATTGTTGTCTTGAGACTTGTTCGAGTTATGCTTCTATAGACACACCTGGACTGCAGCGTCACTTTCCTCACAGAAAATGTTTCGTCTTTCCACCCTCCTCCTAATCCATCCATCTCCTGAAGCTGCCGAATCCCCGTCGGGTCACGGGGTCGCTCGAGCCTCTTCCGGCGACTGTTGGGCCATGGGTGGCACTCTGGATAGGTCCCCAGTCTGTTCCAGGGCCCTTCTAATCCACCAATGCAAAATGAATTCAGCTTATTTATAAAACACACATTTACAACCCAGGTTGTCTGTAGGAGATGCTTAAACAAATTAAGAAACATCAGATCAAACGTGAAAGGATGACAATAAAGAAAGTGTTCTTCCAGTTCAGGGCAGGTTTGAAATCTTTGAAAGTGTAATCTCCATAAGTGACCTGCAGAGTCCAGATCCATGGAAAGGGTTTCAGTGAAGAAACTGGACTGAAACTGAGCAGCAGCATTGTATCCTCATCACTAATGTTGGGCTCTGATGGTTCTCTGGTTTCTGGTCTTTATCCAGGAAATGCTCAAATCCAAACTGAATCTGGACTGACCTGGATTATAGTCATTTAGAACAATCTGATTTTGATCTTGGGTTCTTGGTCCTGGACAGAGAACGATCTGATGAACGTTGTCTCTTCATGCAGATGGCCTTCATCAACCAGAAGCGCGTCTACCCGGGCTACAGTAACTCTGCACTGTGGCTCCTGGGCACTGACATGGCGATGGGCGTGGTCATCCCAGACATCAACGCCACGGTGGTCTACAGGGGCTCCTCGTTCAGCATCAACCTGCCCCATGCTTTGTTTGGGGGCAACACTGAGGGGCTGTGTGGTGAGTGAGGCCTGATGCTGTCACCGTTTGACTAAGATTTAAGGACTGGACTGCGGGGGCCACCCCTCCACTTCGGTACAGCTTGACTGCAGTAAAATAGTTTTCCTGAAGATGAAAACATGCTTTAGACCTTTTTATCACCGGACAGGAGCGGCACGGCTCAGGGTCCTCCAGGTTCATCTGAAAGGACCGAGATGGTCCTCCAGGGAGGGCTCAAATATTCCCATCTGAACTACCTTATTCTGACCCCCCCTCAGGAACCTGTGACAACTCCCAGGTTAATGACTGCAGGGCCCCCAACGGACAGGTGGAGAGCTGCTCCACCTCTGCCAGCCAGTGGAGCGTCCCCGGGAAGCCATGTGTCCCACCGTTCTCCCCATACACCCTAAACCCCCCCGAATGTGAAGCCGCCCTCTGTGAGGTTCTGACCAGCAGGTGAGATGCGTGGTTGTCAAACCCCTCCGTCATCAGAGTGCGGGGGGATGAAGCAGAGACAAAAAGTAAAGCTGGAGGTGTCGACACGACAGAGCAAGGAAGCACGGCTTTTCACAATAAAACAGGAAGTCCGTCTTCCACAGCTCCGCAGATCTAAAGTGAAATAAATCTTTCTGCTCCACAGCGTCTTCTCCGCGTGTCACGCGCTCGTGCCGCCGGGACAGTTCGCGGCAGCCTGTCAACACGACGTGTGCAGCGGTGGGAACGGCAGCTGCTCCAGCCTGGAGGCGTACGCCGCCGAGTGCGCCATGGCGGGAGTCTGCATCGACTGGAGGAGCGCCACCGGCGGGCTGTGCGGTGAGACACACGGGTCCCGCGTGCGGGATGGGGGAAGGTCCTCCGATGTCTCATGTCATGTTGTCGCTGCAGAGCACGAGTGTCCAAGCGGGAAAGTGTACCAGGCCTGCGGTCCGTCTGTGGAGCCCACCTGCAGCGACAGGTAGGGCGAGCGTCATGACGTCACTAAGCCCCCCTGATACGCCAGGTGACTCTGTTTGTTCTGTTCCTCAGATTCCAGGACAGCGGAGCATCCCGGAGCTTCAGTGGGGAGGGGTGCTTCTGCCCCCCCGGGAGCACCTTGTTCAACAGGGTCTATGACACCTGCGTGACCTCCTGCTGTGAGAACTTCCGTTTGACCCCTGACCTCCTCATCAGGCCTCATCACTGCTTAACAGAACCTTTCTGTGTGTGTTACAGACTGTGTTGGACCGGATGGAAGACCCAAAGAGGTGAAGCTGCTGAAGACCATCATGAAGGTCCAGCCCTGCTGCTGGGATTCTGACCCGCTTTGTTTGTGGTCCACAGTCCGGCGAGTCCTGGACCAGCGGCTGCAGCAGCTGCCAGTGCGACCAGGACTCGATGAGCGTGCAGTGCACCCCCCTGCCCTGCCCCGAGGTCCAGAAACCGGACTGCAGCGAGCCGGGCCAGCAGCTTGCCAACAGGACGGACGGCTGCTGCACGGCGCCCACATGCGGTCAGTGACGCTGCCGCCTCCTGATTGGTTCAGGAGAAGGGTTCGTCTCCAGATGGACTAACCTGCTGGGAACCAATTCAGCTTTTTCCTAAACCAGAAGTAGAGGCACTTCCTGTTAGAAGTGGTGGAAATGTTGGTTTGGGGATCATATGACCCATCATGGCGAGAAAGCAACTCCGAAACGGAACAGGGACACAGAGAGATGACCATTTGTGCATCTCTGGATGCACAAATGCTACAGAACCAGAAATGCTGAGATGTTCTGAGAGGACCAAAACCTGGACCTGGACCTGTAAGGCCTGTCTGACCTCAGTGAGCTGAGGGAAGCGGAAGGCGGTCCATCCTGACGGAAGCTCCTGCAGCAGCTGAGGAGGAGGAAGCTGAATGAAGCAGCATGAAGCAGCATGAAGCTGAATGAAGCAGCATGAAGCTAAATGAAGCTGAATGAAGCTGAATGATGCTGAATGAAGCTGAATGAAACTGAATGAAGCTGACTGAAGCTGAATGAAACTGAATGAAGCTGAATGAAGCTAAATGAAACTGAATGAAGCTGAATAAAGCAGCATGAAATTGAATGAAGCTGAATGAAACTGAATGAAGCAGCGTGAAACTGAATGAAGCTGACTGAAGCAGCATGAAGCTGAATGAAGCAGCATGAAGCTAAATGAAGCTGAATGAAGCTGAATGAAACTGAATGAAGCTGAATGAAACTGAATGAAGCGACTTGCTGAATTCTGTTAGACTTTTAAAAATGATGATGATTGACAGATGAAGTTTTAATTTGTCAAGAACATTTATACATAATTTAAAACAACAGTTAGTTTGTAAATGTTTAAAAACTGAACCGGTTTCCTGGTTCCTCATGTTGTGTCTGCAGAGTGTAATCTGGACCTGTGTGCCCCCCCCACCACCTGTCCACCGGGTTTCAGCCTCAGAGCCGCCAGCGGCACCTGCTGCCAGAGCTACGAATGCGGTACGCTGCCACACCTGCGATTTGACAGGCACAGGACGCCAGGAAACATGGCGTCCAGAACAAGACCGTTCTGGACTGTGGGGTTGGTTCTAGCGCCCCTCTTACCCAGTCCAGACACGGATGGTGGCAGCTCAGTGAGGTCCAACATTCCAAAGCTCCATCACAATCCGGAGGCCTGGCACAGTTGCTTCCCTGAAGCTCCCGGACCATTAGCTGTTAGCATGAACATGCTAACTGTGACCACAGGAACCAGTTTCAGCGTCAGAATTTGTTTTGGATTTTCAGACATTTTTTTGCGGCCATCATGATAACGTAGAGCAGTGTTTCCCAACCCGGGTCCTCTGGGTCGGATGACTAGCTGAATCAGGCGCACATAAGCAGGGCAACATGGAAGACATGCAGGACGTGTCCCCGAGGACACAAACGACCAACAATGACCTCCAGACAGCTGTGTTTTCTGTGGTGACATCATGTGAGGGGGCGGAGTCATAACCAATTTGCTGTTCAGCTAACGGACGCCGCTTCTCGTCGGTCTTATGAATCAGTTTCCATGGTAATGTTTGCTTTGTGCCTCTGCAGTTCCTAAAGGCGTCTGCGTCCACGAGCAGGCAGAGTTCATGGTACGTAACCAGGAGCTCCTCGCTTCGCCTGCCGTCTGTGAATCTGGTCTGACCGCCAAGTCTCTCCTCTGCAGCCTGGAGCCAGCGTGCAGACGGCAGGAAGTCCGTGCCAGAACTGCCTCTGCAGCCCCCAGGCGGACCCCGTCACGCAGCTGAACGTCATCACCTGCACGCCTGTTCTGTGCAACAGCAACTGCGCTGAGGTGAGCTCCACCCACGGCGTCCGTAAAGCGGGAGGTCCGTGATGTTCACCACCCCCGTCCTCCTGCAGGGCTTCGAGTATGACGCCAGCGGGGGCGGGTGCTGTGGGGAGTGCGTACAGAAGAGCTGCTTGGTCACGCTGGAGGACCAGTCGACCCACACGGTGGAGGTGAGTACAGGTCTGAGCTCAGGACGAAGACGACGATGAAGGTGTGACCTCTGACTGTGGCGCAGGTCAACCACACCTACGTGCCCCCTCACGACAAGTGTGCCCAGTTCACGTGCCAGAGCATCAACGGCCAGCTCATCACCAAGGAGACCAGGACCAGCTGCCCCCCTTTTGACCCGGCCGACTGTGAACCGGTATGTTGGTGGAAGCGTTCTGTGTGACTTTGACCCGGACTGTTTCTAACCGGACCTGAACCTGCAGGGAACCGAGAGCACGGACGCCGGCGGCTGCTGCAGGAGCTGTGAGTGTGCGTGAACGTCTGTCGGGGGTCCGCCAGGACCCGCTCTGAGCGTACGTTTGTGTGCAGGCCGACCGCGGAGCGACTGCAGAGTCCGCAGCCAGCAGACCAGCATGGAGGTGGACGGCTGCGTGAGCGCCGAGCCGCTGAACCTGACGTCCTGTGACGGCAGCTGCAGGAGCTCCTCCAGGTGAGTTCACCCGCTTCCGAGAGACCGGAGCGTTCCATTCCCTCCAGCACATCAAAGGCGGGTGGAGACGGACTGGATTTTGCGTCTCTTCGTCTATGAGGAGCAGAAGCAGCAGCTTGAAGTCTTCCTCCTTTTCCTCCAGAGCTTTTTTCAGGCAATAGCCCCCCCCCAAATGGGCAGCTGTTAGAACAGCAGGACTCTTCCAGGTGGTTTGCTGTGGGTGTCTTTAGTTCTCCTTACAACAGAGTGAAACCAAGTCAGATGGGAGGGGGTGGGGGTCCTGGCCCTCCCGCCTGCAAGACCCCCCCACAGTGGAAGCTAGAATATGGACTAGAAGAGGGCAGGTAGGCTTTAAAAAACCTGATTTATGTCAAAATGATCCTGGTTTCATGTAGAGCACCCACTCCTATTTTGAAGTCAGCCTTTAGGCTCCAACCCAGCGGTCTCAAACCCTTTTCAGTCGCAGACCGCTTAACCTCAGACAATCTTTTCATGGCTCCGACAGCCGTAAAGGAGGCAGAGCTCTCAGGAAATTCTACCAGCAGCGGATCTTTTGAACGTGTTTTCTATTTTAATTTGTTTAAAAAGGAATGACAAGGTTTCCAATCTTGAAACAACAAAACTAAAATAAATATACAAGTTATCAAATTACTTAACTGTCACAATGTTCAATTCAACCCTATTTCTATAGCCCAATATTACAACAATAGTCGTCTGAATAGGCTTCCTGTTGGCTACAGAGGAAGTGACATCATATCTGCACTAACTGATCAGGTAGCAATAGCTACTGTGCTAACATCCACATGCTAATGCTACTGTGCTAACATCCACATGCTAATCCTACTGTGCTAACATTAGCATGCTAATGCTACTGTGCTAACATCCACATGCTAATGCTACTGTGCTAACATTAGCATGCTAATGCTACTGTGCTAACATTAGCATGCTAATGCTACTGTGCTAACATTAGCATGCTAATGCTACTGTGCTAACATTAGCATGCTAATGTTTCTGTTTTCAGTTAATCTTTTAGTCTCATCCGTGTGAACAGACAGCAGCCAGGACCTCGCCGCTCATACACCCTACCTCTCTTCTGTTGCAGCTATTCTGCAGCAGCTAACGCAATGACGCATCAATGCGAGTGCTGCCATGAGGACGCCACCAGCAGGAGGCAGGTGGAACTGACCTGTGTTGACGGCTCCAAGGTGCAGCATACCTACATCCATGTGGAATCGTGCCGCTGCAGCCGACAGGACTGTGCTGGCGGGACGACCAGGGCGCAGCGTCGCAGGAGGCGTTGACCATCTTGATTATGACATTTATTTATAACATTCACTCACAGACGTGATGGAAGATTTTCTTCGTGATCTGAATTAAAATGTTTAAGCAACCTGAACTCTGTGTGGATGTTCCTTTGTGGGGCGGGGTTTCCGTTACGTGGGGTTGTGGTCTGAGTCAGAGCTCAGGGTTCCTGGGAGAACCACAGGAAGTGATGGAGGTCGTCTCTGGAGCAGTGCTCTGCCACCCTGCTCCTCCTGCTGATGACATGAACAGGGTTGCCAGATAGTGTCACAGTTTTCCAGCTCAAAAGTCATATGAAAACTTCCAGACCCTTCTGACTGCTGACCACGGTGGCTATGGGGCAAGCGACCCCCCCATATGTAACCCTTGTTCTATCCTAGACACTTTAACCTTGGGAGTGGGGTCATCTAGACCCACTAGACAGAGCTCTGAACCTTTGTTCTTCAATGATTTGTGATCTTCACTGGTGTCCATGGATTACATGAAATCCTCTCCACCTTTATCCACCTTTGTCATGGTAGGAGAACACCTCAATGGAAGGGGGGGGTCATAGGATAGCACAAGGGTTAATAAAATAACGGGATCAGGAGACTCAATAATACACAGCTGTTTGTTTAATTTAGCACCCCCATCCGGTCATTTTTCAAAATAAAATAGTTCAGATTCCTAAAATAATGATTACAGTATTGAATATTTCTTCATGGTGGTTGGGGACCGTACTAATTTTGGAGCCGGCTGTTCGTTTTATTGAAGCCCATTGAGATGACTATTGTTGTAAATATGGGGCTATATAAATAAAATTGTATTGATTTCTGCTGCGTACAGCAGCAGCGTCACTCAAACAATCAGACACTCAGTTTTCAGCACGTCAGGTGACAGCGGGTAGAATATCCAACATGGTGGATCGATGCCACAGTTCTGCTCCTGAACTGTATCCCTTTCGGGGTTTCTGGAGTCCCGGCTACTGTGGGGCGGAGTCCGGTTCACCCTAGACCAGGGGTGGGCAAACTACGGCCCGCGGGCTGGATCCGGCCCTCCTCCATGTTTGGTCCGGCCCACTGGATATCAGAGACCCATGTGTTTTTTATCAGGATCAAGACCTGCATAGAACGTGATTTTCTTCTGTCCTTCTGCAGTCTGTGCTCCAACCTGAAACCCTCTAAAGTCTGTCAAACAGAAGACAGTCTTCTCTTTCTATGTTGCGGTTCATCTTTCCCGGTTTATCTCGTTCTTTTAGAGCTATTATGCTGCTTTCTTTTAAGTTTGTTACATGTTTGTGAAATGTGTTACTTGTTGGACAGTTTGTCAAATGACCAACAAGAGAGCAGAACCCCTTGGATCACTGCTACACAACAGTCAGCTGGGTTTCTGGGACCAGGCCCTGATTCACCTCATCCCCGCATACAGACTAAAGCTGAAGCTCTCTAGACTTACAGTGAGGACTGCTAAGATGTGGACCAGCGAGGCTGTGGAGGAGCTTCGCACGTGTCTGTACACCGCGGACTGGGATGTGTTTAGAGCTGCTACAGACTGTTTGGATGATTCCACAGACACTGTGACGACATACATTCAGTTCTGTGAGGACAGCATCATCCCAACAAAAACCAGGGTTACTTATAACAACGATAAACCCTGGTTCACACCCAGACTGAGACAGCTGAGGAAGGAGAAAGAAGCCGCCTACAGAGCTAAAGACAAAGAGAGCTATAAGCTATAATCTAATCTAATCTAATAAGGGCGCTAAGTACCAGCTCTCTAAAGAGGTGGAACAGTCGAGAGCTCGGCACAATAAACGTCTGGAAGACCAATTCTCTGTCAACAACGTCACCTCTGTTTGGAGAGGACTCAGGCAAATCACCAACTACAAGCCCAGAGCCCAACACGCTGCTGACGACCTTCAACTGGCTGAGAGGCTCAACACCTCCCACTCCCCTCCTCCATCTCCCTCACTGCACAGGTCTCCTCGGTAACTTTGGAGCCACATTCCTCCCCAACCACTCTCACTGAGGACAGCACCACCCCTCCAGACCACCTCTCCCCCACCACTGTCTTCTGAAGGAAGAAGAGGAGGTGCTCAAGCTTTTCCGGAAGCAAAACCCACGGCAGACTCCGGGCCCGGATGGCATCTCCCCCTCCACCCTGAAACACTGTGCAGGCAGCGGTCTTCACAGACATCTTCAACACCTCCCTGGAGTCCTGCCACGTCCCGGCCTGCTTCAAACTGTCCACCATTGTCCCTGTCCCCAAGAAGCCCCGCATAACTGGTCTCAATGACTACAGGCCTGTGGCACCTACGTCTGTAGTCATGAAGTCATTCGAGCGCCTGGTCCTCCTCCTCAAGTCCTTCACCTCCCCCCTCCTGGACCCTCTGCAGTTCGCCTACAGAGCCAACAGGTCTGTAGACGACGCCATCAACCTGGCCCTCCAGTTCATCCTGCAGCACCTGGACTCCCCGGGAACCTATGCTAGGATCCTGTTTGTGGACTTCAGCTCAGCGAACAACACCATCCTCCCCTCTCTGCTCCAGGAGAAGCTCCACCAGCTCACCGTGCCTGACTCCACCTGCAGGTGGATCTCTGACTTCCTTATGGCCCGTAGGCAGTGTGTGCGGCTGGGGAAGAATGTCTCCACCACCCAATTCATCAGCACAGGAACTCCACAGGGCTGTGTACTTTCCCCTCTGCTCTTCTCCCTGTACACCAACTGCTGCACCTCCAGCCATGACTCTGTTAAACTGATCAAGTTTGCAGATGACACCACCCTCATTGGGCTCATCTCTAACGATGATGAGTCTGCCTACAGGAGGGAGGTGGTGCAGCATCAGCAACCTGGAGCTGAACACCCAGAAGACAGTGGAGATGATAGTGGACTTCAGGAAAGTCACAGCCCCCTCACCCCCTCCCATCTTGACAGACTCTCCCATCACCATAGTGGACTCTGTCCATTTCCTCGGCACCACCATCACTCAGGACCTCCAGTGGGAGCCGTCCATCAGCTCTCTGCTCAAAAAATTTCCAGCACAGGATGTACTTCCTGCAGCAGTTGAAGAAAGCTAAGCTGGCCAGATGATGCTGCAGTTCTACACGGCCATCACAGAATCCATCCTCACCTCCTCCATCAGCATGTTGTACGCTGGAGCCACAACCAGGGACATTAACAGACTGCAGCGTGTTGTGCTGAGAAGGTGATTGGCTGCAGCCTCCCATCTGTCCAGGACCTCTACGTCTCCAGAATCCAGGGACGTGCAGGCCGGATAGCAGCCGACCCTTCTCACCCTGGACATGGTCTACTGGAACTACTCCCTTCAGGCAGGAGGCTGAGGTCCATCAGGACCAGAACCTCAAGACACAAGAACAGTTTCTTTCCCTCTGCAGTCAGACTCATGAACACTTGTTAACTCCTCCCCCCTTAAACTTCACTTCTGTCCAGTCAGTCACCAGCCCCCTACCTGCACCTTGATCATCCTCAGTTTGCACTGTTTTTGGCACTGTTAGCACTACTTTATTCATTTAATGTTCTGACCATTGTGTCATTTAAAAAAAAGTGCTTACTGTTGTTTATGTTGCACACCGGCACCGAAGCAAATTCCAATTCTGTGAAACTTCACTGAATATGGCAATAAACACTTCTGTAATCTTTTTAAACAGCGCTCCCTGTTCTGTGTCCTGATTGGCTGGAGACCCTGTCAATCAATCTCCTCCGTGTCTCCTGTACAGAAACACGCAGCTCTTCAGATCAGAAATCTGTGATCGATTAGATCTCTGTTTTCATTCTAAGATCCTGGACTTAATTTCTATGGAGGTTTGAGAATTTAAACCAGAGAAAATGTGAAAATGTTCATGTCTGTGTGAGAAAAGTGTATTTATGCAGTGAGGAGTTTTACTGCCATAAACATCTGGAATCATTCTCTGTGGATTTCACAGATCATGGTTGTTTTTAGAACGTAACTCCTGCAATGAACGAGGGAACTCTGTTCTGGTGAAAAGGTAACACAGATATATGATTGGCTGCAGCAGAAGACAGAGAAATGAGCTTCATTCAGTATTACTGGATGACAAACAGAAGTGCAGAAACAGCTGATCAGTTTTAGAGCAAACTGTGAGACGTGAGGAGCTGCAGCCTCAAAGTCTCAGCGGGAAAATGACAGCAGAGGATCCACTAGTTAGTGGGTTTTCTTTTTAATGTATCAGTTCATTTCTTTCTGACTTTTTGTATTTTGACATGAGGTACATCAAGCCGTTGGTTCCAAAACCAAAGTTTGAACCTAAAAACTCTCAAATGTTGTTTTAAAATCGAATTTTCAATTCAATTGTTTTGATCCAGATTCCATTGTTTTTCTCTCTCACTCCTCCATCTGCTCCTGGTCCGGGTCTTCTGTACAATTTTAGAAGCCTATGTGGCCCCCCAGTTAAAATAGTTGCCCACCCCTGGTCTAGACGGTCTGTCAGAGATAATGGAGCGGGAGCATTGCGATCCGTACGCTGGCTCCCGATAGAGACCGGCAGGATGGGGAGCCAGCCTGCTGGGACGTCCTGAACCTTCTGGCTTTCAGGCTTTTCCTCGAGGCATCAATCATAAATCTGGCCCCCTGGTTTCATTTTTCCCTCTCAGCTTAAGGCGGGACAGCAAGCCTCAAACTCGAGAGCAGCTTTCACTGCTGACTGAAGCTGAGAACCTCTGGATGATGTCATGAAATCAAACATGGAACATGGTTACCATGGTTACCCTGTAGAACTCTTCTAGATCAATAAACCTGACCTCTCCCCCCCAACAACAGGTTATAGGACAGCCCATGGCCATGGTGTGTTCACGGAGCTCCAGTACAGAGAAGATTAGCGGAACTCCAACAGCCCCCCAGCCTCCCTTAGTCCACTACTATATTTTCATGAGCAAATGAAAACTGCAGAAGCGACCCTAACCCCGCCCACATCATGCCATTTTACCCACAAATCTAGAACCAAAACTGCCCAATCTGGCAACACTGGAGATGAAGTCTCTCTCTCTGCCAATGGGATGCGGTGTTTAAGGGCGAGGCCGGAAACGTTTCCATGGAAACAGAAGATCCATTGGGACAACGTCATGCGTCACAGGCCGGACGTGGACGTTCAGGCGCCACCAGGAGACAGACTGAGGTCTACCAGCTGGCGTCTGGCAGGGAGACGTTCAGGACTGGACGTCTGGTCGTCTGCACTCTTTTTTTCTCCACCCCCCATCCCAAAAGCCACGGCAGGAACAGATAAGGAATAATGCAGACAGAGACCCTGGTGGGGGCGGAGCTGCGCTGTGACTGTAGCATGTCTTCTCTTCGCCCTAACTTTCCTAGCAATGGAGAAACCAGGAGAAGGCGGTACCAACCTGGCCCGCCGCTCATGTGACCTGTACAACCTCTGGTGGTAACTAATGAACAGAACTGCACACGACAACGTCGCCAGCTGGTATGACCAGCACACATCCTGGCTCCAACCAATCTAACGGGGACAGAACTGCCGCCCCCACCGCATGACGATAACGTGGGATGCCCAGGTTCCACATGAACGCCCTACAAACGACCACTGATACTGGAGTCCCATGGGAGTTCTGTATCGGGGGGGAGGAGATAGAAGGTGATGGGAGTGGCAGGAGTAAGGGACCACATGCAGATCAACGGGTACACTTTGCTGAGACTCCTTAACACCACCTACAAGTTTTCCAGTGTATCAGCAGCAGAGATGTCGGCCATAATGACTATGGTTCTGCAAAACCGACTCGTGCTCCACCTAACCGCATCATCGGGAGGTGTGTGCAAAATGGTTGGAGACACCTGCTACACTTTCATCACCAGTGATGGACAGGACATTTCTACCGCACCGCTGGACTTAACGGAGCTGCAAGCCTACGTTAAGTCTGCGACTCCTGGTGCCGGTCCCACCAGGGTCATCTGGTCCTGGCTTCCATCAGGTCCATGGTGGCACCTCCTGCTGAGATTAATGACCCCCATACTCATCGTTTTGTGCATGTTTAGGCTTTTTCCAGCATGCGCTCTGCCTTGGGTCATGTCCAGGATCACAAAGGCCACCGCGCAGGCTTTCATCCGCTACCAGCTGATCCAACAAGCTGAAGAGGACCCCTCCCCATGTGAATACCCCCACTTCAGGGGCATCGTCTAAATCTTTCACTGAAAACGTCATAAACAAGCAGTGAAATGATGTTCTTCTGATTAAATAACCATGTTTCATGTTTGTATCTTCCATTTATCCGTGTTTACTTATTACATGTTAGAGATGCTAAACAGGAGGGGGTGTTACGTCATCATCATATCATCACCATAATGATTGTCTCAGTTCTGTCTTTCAGTAGACGTGAAGTGCTGACTATACCAGCTATGATGTTCCTGTTCTGCCTGATTGAATGACCCACGTTCATGTCTGCAACCTTCAGCTGTCAATCAAAAGAGGCTCCACCCACTGGGAGGACAGAGCGACTCCCCTCCTGCAGAAGTCTGACAGAACTTCTCGTTTCCTGTGGGTCTTCAATCAGGAAATCGTCCAAACCCTGACGCTGGTCCCGACATGACGCAGAAGCAGAGCACAGAATGGAACCACAGCAGGTGGGAGGACCAGACCGCCAAAGCTTTACTGATCTGACCAGGAGACACGGCGTCCTCGCCGCAGCGTCTGCATTCCAACATTTATTCTACATCCATCTCTTCATAACTTAAGTCACTGATAAAAACGGGAAACAAATATTTAGTAGATAAACGCGACGAGCTGCTGCAGACGTGGGAACATGACAAGGGGCGGGGCATGGAGAAGCTCACGGTCTCCATGGCAACAGCCAGATCTCAAACACTGACGGCGACGTTGGCAGCGCTGCTGTGGCGTCCTTTGACCTGGACGGTGAGCATAGGTGCACAGAAGGGGGGGGCAGTCTTTCTATGCGCGTGCACGTGGCCGTGCGCTCAGAGTTCCTCAGCCATTTGCAGCAGAGAGTTGATGGCAGCGTCCTTGTTGCCCTGCTGGGCGTCCAGAACCGTGCGCACCACCTCCTTGTCCAGGTTGGGGAACATGTCCTGCAGAGCTTTAAGATCCTCCTCGCTGCAGGCTGCCCCCCCCGGGCCCCTCAGGGCCGGCACGCCAGCGGGCACGGCCATGGGCACCATGCCCTGGTTATAGACCCCGGGGACTCCTGCAGAGAAGCAGAGGATGAGAAAGGAGCCCCTCCCCCTCACTGAGAGGCACCAAGACGAGCCCCTCACCTGTGATGGGGACGTAGCCCACCCCCTCCTGGTAGACGGACGGCATCAGAACCACCGACTGACTCATCATGGCCGCAGGGAGGGACTGCGGACGCAAACAGGTCGTTACTCCACCCCCCTCCATGTTTGCAACAGTTTTTGGTTTCATGTATGAAAAGGAGGTTCTGCTAGAACGTGGACCCAGAGAGCCTCCTCCTGTTAGCATGTAGCCCTCAGCAGCCTGTATCTCCCTGTTTTTTCTTATGGTTAGCCTTTAGCATGAAGTTAGCCTTTAGCATGTGGTTAGCATTTAGCATGTGGTTAGTGCTTAGTATGTGGTTAGCGTTTAACCTATGGTTAGCCTTTAGCATGAAGTTAGCCTTTAGCATGTGGTTAGCGTGTAGCATGTGGTTAGCGTGTAGCATGTGGTTAGCGTGTAGCATGTGGTTAGCGTTTAACCTATGGTTAGCGTGTAGCATGTGGTTAGCGTGTAGCATGTGGTTAGAGTTTAGCATGTGGTTAGCGTGTAGCATGTGGTTAGCGTTTAACCTATGGTTAGCGTGTAGCATGTGGTTAGCGTGTAGCATGTGGTTAAAGTTTAGCATGTGGTTAGCGTGTAGAATGTGGTTAGTGCTTAGTATGTGGTTAAAGTTTAACCTATGGTTAGCGTGTAGCATGTGGTTAGCGTGTAGCATGTGGTTAGAGTTTAGCATGTGGTTAGCGTTTAACCTATGGTTAGCGTGTAGCATGTGGTTAGCGTGTAGCATGTGGTTAAAGTTTAGCATGTGGTTAGCGTGTAGAATGTGGTTAGTGCTTAGTATGTGGTTAAAGTTTAACCTATGGTTAGCGTGTAGCATGTGGTTAGCGTGTAGCATGTGGTTAGAGTTTAGCATGTGGTTAGCGTTTAACCTATGGTTAGCGTGTAGCATGTGGTTAGCGTGTAGCATGTGGTTAGAGTTTAGCATGTGGTTAGCGTGTAGCATGTGGTTAGCGTTTAACCTATGGTTAGCGTGTAGCATGTGGTTAGCGTGTAGCATGTGGTTAGAGTTTAGCATGTGGTTAGCGTTTAACCTATGGTTAGCGTGTAGCATGTGGTTAAAGTTTAGCATGTGGTTAGCGTGTAGCATGTGGTTAGCGTTCAACCTATGGTTTAGCGTTTAGCATGTCAGCTAGCATTTAGCATAGCTCGGGGTCATTCAGCGTCTTCACATCAGCAGATGTTTCAGAACAAATTTTGAATGCAAACTTTGAGAAGAAAGAAGCTGCTGCACTTCCTGTTGAACTTCCTGTTGGTCTCTGTTAGGCTGCAGCTCCTGCAGGATGCTCATGTGTGGACCCGGAGGCCCCTCCTGTAGGAGGTCCATGCAGCTCCTGAGCACTCACAGTAAAGGACATAACCAGGTTGATCATGCCCTCCTTGTCGTCTCCTTGTCTGCCGCTCAGGCTGAACCACTCGTCCACCACCTTGCCCTCCCTCAGGCTCTCTGGGATGGTGACGTGCGTCCACGCTATCCTGTCATCCATGGAGAAGGCTCTCTGCACACCGACAGGGACAGCTTCAGAGAGGAAACCGTGTCCGCCCATCTGGCCTGTGCCTGAGGTCAGCCGAGACCTTTATCAGGTCGGAGAAACTCACCTCATCGAAGATCTCCAGGTAGAAGGAGTCCACCCCTGGGGGCACCGTGCACTGGATCACCTTATTCCAGCGCGGGTTCTTTGCACCGTTGTGAGCAGTCGGAGTCTCGTAGACCGCATACCCCAGTCGGATCCGGCAGTACGGATCCATTCGGGTCATTCCGTAGTTTTTGGCCAGCTTTGCCTGAAGAAGATTTGGTTTTGTCAAGAACTTAGAAGAACTCATGAAGGAGGAACTGGAGAACACCGGCAGACAGAAACCAGAAGGTCTACCTGGACCACAGTGATGCTGAGTCTCCCCACCGTGCTGATGGAGCCCCCGTACTGCAGCTGGCGGGCCGCCTGGGCGTCCATCTGGACCTGCTGCTGCTGCTGAGTGGGAGCGATCCGCAGGAAGTCCTGCGGGAGCTCGCCGATGTACACCTGAGAGCGCAGACACGCGTGAGCGCCGAGGATTTCCATCCGTGTGCCAGAACTCTTCTGATCGCGTGACGGGGGCAATAATCCTAGAAAGCGGGGGCTTGTCTAAAAATGGAACGTTCCAGTTGAAACTATGTCTGTCTGGCTTACGGTCTTTGGACTTTTCCAACCGGGTTCTCACTTCAGGTCACATGACCTCAGCAGGAGCGTCTCGCCGTGACGCACAGGAAATGAGTGGATCGTAACGTAAAGATAAAGATTCCTTCATCTCCACAAACAGCTGAACAGAAGGTTCAGTGACAGCTGAAACCACATCCACACCCTCTGGGGGCGGGGCATCGAGAGGACACGCCTCCTGGACTCCTTTAAATGTTTCACTAAAGAAACATGAACAGAAAGGACGGGTCTCTGCACTGCAGCTACCTTACTTACTCTAGCTGCCTTACTTACTCTAGCTGCCTTAGTTACTCTAGCTAACTTACTTACTCTAGTTACTTAAGTTACTCTTGTTATTTTAGTTATTCTACCTTATTTACTCCAGTTACTCTTTTTTTACTCTAGTTACTCTAACTTAGTTACTCTAGCTACTCTAACTACCTTAGTTACTCTAGCTTCTTAAGTTACTCTAGTTACTTTAGTTACTCTAGCTACCTTTTTACTCTTGTTAACTTTGCTTAGTCTAACTATCTTAGTTAATCTCGCTACTTAAGTTACTGAAGGACTCAGAAGGAACAGGGAACAGAACTCTAACCACAGAGTGGTTCTGAACGGTTCTGGTCGTCGTCTCTGGGTTTTCTCAACACGTTCGGTTCGGGAATTTCCGGCATGGTTCTTTTAGAACATTTATTTAGAACCATGATAAACATCTGAACTTTTATGCATTCATTGATACATTTTTACAGATTTGTCATCAACACCAAACAGTTCCTGGTTCTGCAGAACCTATGGACCAGACGTGAGCCTTAGCTCCGCCCCCTAATGTCACCGCCACGCCTACCGCAATCCTTCGACGCATGACGACATGAAATTCTGACCTTTGACCCGATAAAATAATGGCGTCACAGCGCCGAGGAAAACCGTATCTGCTCAGAACTGACCCGGTTCCGAAGATCCGCTGAGCGTCCTTGACACCGAGCCGGAACCAGGTCCAGGCGGTAAAGTTTGCGAAGCCTGACTGCCGCCTCTGTTTGTCTGCGGAACGCGAACGGAACCGAACCTTACCTGTCCCCGTTGTGTGCTCACTGTCGTCGCCATATCGACGGTCTTCTGGTTCTGGATCAGCGGTTCGTGAGAGCCCAGACCTGAACTAAACGAAAGACGGGCTGTTGATTTGGACCCGAATCCAGATCAGTCCTCCCCGGAAGTGGGTCTTCTTCTTTGTTGTTTCCACGGCATCTGGCGATGCGCATGCGCGCCCTCTAGTGGTCGAGAAGAGCGAGAACCACGATTTTCCTTCACAGAGAAGATTAGATTCGTTTTATTGTCAGTGTGCATAGTACAGTGAGATTTAAGCATCACCATCAGTGCAAGAATAATAAAAAACATCGTAATACAATAAAATCAAACAAACAAACAAACAGTATATACAAGTGTGCAAATATAAACTGTAAACTGTAATGACAGTGTCGAAATAATTGTGCAAAATTGCATATGAAAAACTGTGCGTAAACATGCCAAAGTGTAAGAGGTGGTAATGAGGTAGAGTGTTGACACTGTGGACAGAGAAGTAAACAGCATTATGGATTTGTCTGTGCATTTGGGAATTGAGGATGGTTATTGCCTTTGGAAAAAAAAACTGTTTTTGAGTCTGTTCGTTTTGCTTCTGATGCCCCTGTAGCGCCTCCCAGAGGGCATCAGGTTGAACAGGTCTGAGCCGGGCTGTGAAGAGAAACGCCCAAATCACAACTTCATGAAAAGAATGACGTCAGAATGAAGGAGCGGCTGTTTTTCTGGTTCTGGGGTGTCTGTTTGGTTCTTGAACTCTTGCTGGGTTCTGTTCCACAAGCTTAAGTCCTCCATCAGCTTCCTGCCAGATCAGAGCCAATAGTTTTGAAAACCAGAATACATGTGAAACTGAAGCTGAAAAGCTGAAAGGAAACCTAACCCGTCTGACTTTGACCCACATTCCCTTTGTTCTTCTTGCATATTAAAACATCATCGTGAGTAAAGAAACTTTCACAAACTCAGGAGTCATCTGAAAATCTCACAGTTAAACCTTTTTTTCTGCCTGAAATGATGGACTATGAGTCCACTGAGCCTGAAAACACACAGACCATCATCACTACTTTAAATAATACTTTGAACACAAAGTGGATTAAATCCTGTTAAAAATCCACTCTCCATCTGGAATATTTGCCCTCATCACGTTTGCTAACGTAGCTTTTCTCCATTTTCTTCTCCTTTGTGATCAATTTTGACAAAATAAAACTTTCTGCTTTTCCTTCTTATTTAGAAACACATTTTTCATTATAACGTTTTTATGTGGAATAACAGATATATCCTTTCCAAGAACAAGTCTTCATTTGACAATAACTGCTTTAATAATCATATCCTATGGTGGGCGGATCATCAGATGTGAAGACCTGAAGCTTAAATATGACCTGCTGTTCCTCCAACAGAGCAGCCGTGTTTCTGATGCCGTTTCTGCTGAAATCTGTGAGCGCTTTAAAAACACTGAACTGGATGAAATCATCTGCTTCTTATCTCTGAGTGACTCTAATGCTGGAAAATCCTGTTTGTCCTGAAGAACAAAGTCCTCCTGTTCAGCAGAACCTCGTTTCTGTTCCTCTGCTAGAGAACTTTTATTCCCTGACTCGTCCTGGAAACAAGGGTTAGGGTTAGGGTTGTAGACTCTGCATCAGAACTTATGCATCAACAACACGATGAGAGACGTCTCCTATAACCGTCTGCATAGAATCTATAATCAGTACATATAGTAAGACAACTGTAGAGAACAGCAGGAACCCTCAGTCACCTGCTGGAACTGGAATGTTACTGAAAGATTTGGACAGAAGTTCAAACCTTTTATCACAAACTTCACTCACAATTTGATGAAATGTGAATAAATCATATTTGGCCTACATCAAAAGAACACAAAATCAAACATAAAATACTTATACATGGGAAGTTTCATATTCACAAATGAAAATGTTCTTCATCACAACTTTTTTTCCTGTAATAATTAAAGAATTGGAATTGTGTTTACGTTACAATTTCTAATAGTTTAAACAAAAAAGTCACGTATTTATGAGAACTGTCTGTCTTTGAACATCTGCAATGTTTCACTATATTCCTTTTGTCATATAAATGCAGTCCTCTGGCTGTTCTTGTCATGCAGACTTGTTCTACATGTTCTGAACAATAAAGTATTTTAAAAAAGGTGGTGGGAGTCGGTTAAATATTCAGTTAGGAGGCAAACATTTAGCTAAAAACTAAATATATAGTTTAAAAAAGCTAAACATTTAATTTAGACTTCAATATTTATTTAAAAAATACATATTTATGAACGAAACCTAAATGTTTAGTTTGGAAAAACAAAAATCAAAGTAACTATTTAGTTTACAAACTAAACATTGACTTACTTTATTGTAAGGATTCCCTGTTGGACTGAATGGAAAAGAGAAAAAGAGAGGGGGGGGGTGTTAGAGATGGGGGGAACAGAGGATGAATAATAAGTGGGGGGGGTCACAAAGCGATACGTTGCTGGAGGTTTCTAATCACACCTGTCAGTTGTAAATGTTAGTCGGGGGGGGGGGGGGGGGGGGGGTCCTAGAATCAGCTGGTCTGGATTCCTGACAGGATCAAACCTCCAAACGTTCAGAGGTCCATCGGGTCACTTCATGAGGACAAAGTCAGCATCGACAGCCACGACGGCCCTTTCTGGACCACATTCCCTTGGGGGGGTCAGACTCAGAGGGGGTGTCGGGACGGTGAGGTCAGCGACAAACCAGAACAGCCAAGTTTCTCCAAACACTTTAATGTTGACAGGCAGAG
This sequence comes from Oryzias curvinotus, assembly GCA_023969325.1. Taxonomy (NCBI): domain Eukaryota; kingdom Metazoa; phylum Chordata; class Actinopteri; order Beloniformes; family Adrianichthyidae; genus Oryzias; species Oryzias curvinotus. Next base: position 31,401,278 of record CM043708.1, read on the forward strand.
ATCACACGACACAGCAGGACAGCGTCTGGACCGAACCAACAGGAAACCGGATCATCATTCACAGCTGACAGCTCTCCAGGCCCCCCGTCAGAGGCGGGACCGTGAGAGGATCTGGCGTCAAAGGGGGTGGAGCCAACTGTCCGGACCACATGTCAGGTCCTCATGAGGCCGTTCTCAGACCAAAGACCATTTCTGCTCAAACCTTCTGCTCCGTTTATGAAAGATTTTCTAGTCCAAGTCTGCAGACGTGTGAAAAAAGAAGAGAGGAAGAACCATCCAGCATTTGTTCTGACAGAAACTGTACATTCGGAACCGAAGACTCGGACTTGGACCTGAGACTCGGACTTGAGTCGCAATCAAATCCCACATGCAGAGAGCTGAGACCTCATGTGAGACCAGTGAGGTTGAGACTTGGGGAAGTGTGTTTGCGTTCTTCTTGTCATCTCTGCCAGGTCTACAAGTCCAAGTTGAGTTTGACGCTGCTGGACACCGACTGGCTGCCGTGTCACTAAACCTTTGTGAAGCTTTCATTGAAATATGAAGATGTAGGACCTGAAACCAGACTTGGACTTAAATGCAAACCTTCAGACTCCACTTGGACCTGCAAAAAGAGACTCGAGAGACTCTGAGAGGAATCTACATGAAGTATGTCTACATCAAAAACATGCGTGTTGCAGCTGTTGTTGATCACAGAAACCAAAGAGACGTGAACAGGAGCGACTTGCTGCTGACTCGGCAAACTGCTAACGCTAAGCTAGTGTTGGTGCAGCCGTCATCTGCCGTGTTGTTGTTTTGTCACCGTTCTTTTGTGCCTTTGAGTGACAGATGGATGTGATTGGCTGAATGTGGACGGGCTGGATGACTAACCCAACGGGAATGCAACACCTCACTGATGCTGCTCAACGGCACTAAGCCACTGGGATTAGGTCTGTGGCATGATGTGCTGTTGTCGTGTGTGTTGTGTGTGTGTGTGCATCAGCTGGAGCGTTCATCCTCTTCTTTTAGAACTTTCTCCCTCAGTTGGTGACGGTTCTCCAAAAACCTTTCTGTAAATCTTACTGGACATCAGGAACCAACAGTTCTCCGTCGCCCCGATCACGGCGTTCGCTCCATAGAACCGACAGCAGTTTGCAGCTGGATATAGAAATGCTGGACATGAAAACACGGGAACGTGAACGCAGGCGTTTCCATCCTGTGGTTCTGAGGCAGAGTTCTGACCGGGTCTGACGAAGACCTGAAGAACTCATGAAGGCTCATCTCTGTGGGACAGACGTGGTCTTTGACCCCCCCCTATCTCTGTTCCAAAGGGGAGGGGCCTGGAGGATGTGTGGTTCAGTGAGGGGGGGGTCAGACCTCCACCTTCCCAAAGCCCGTGCCCCCCCCAACCACAGAGGAACTGCTGGATCTGAAGCTGCCCAGATGAGCAACAAACTCAACAAACACAAACCAGATCACACCTCAGAAAAGCATCAACACACAAACCGGGAACACGGAAGAACAAACCGTCAGAGTCCGTTTGTTTGGTTGGATGTTCACACCGCAGAACTCACACACATGGAAAAGGAAGATCCAGAACCAGAGCAGAAGCTCCAGCCAAACCCGACAGAACTGTTCTAAGAACCGCAGACATGCTCAGAACAATCCAACACCTGCAGGAGAACGTGGAACGCGGGAGGCGGAGCCGACCCGAGCGGATGCAGGACTGAGGTCTGGAAGAACAGACGGAAAAGACACAACAGACACAAAGATGTGTTAAACATGACAAATACAACACATTGGACAAACAACAATAAACAACAATGAACGACAACAACACAACAACAACAAACAAACAAAAAGTTTGAACAAATGAAGCAAAGGATGCAGAACCGGAGAATAAATAATCACATGACCTCAAAAGAAAAGAGGAAGAGTTTAACTGCACCCCCCCCCCACACACACACACACACACAGACGTGAGCTCCAGCCCCCCCTCACAGGGGGAGCTTCAGATGATGTTCTGAAGGCTCTCCGTGTTCTTCAGGGTTCCTGATGTCCAGTGACTGTGATGCGATAACGGTCTGCTGCTGCTTTGGAGCATCAAGGTGGTCCAGGTTGGATCTGGTTGTGCCGGAAGTTTCTGAAGACATTCATGGTCTCCTTCAGCTGGAAGTTTAACGCTGAGCAGATCCTCCCATCAGGGAGGAGGATGCTGTCAGGTGAAGGGACCAAAGTTCACTCCTTCCATCTTCATTTATAGCTAACTCTTCATCCCCTCCGTGATGGAACTGCAACTCCCAGGATGCCTCAGTTTTACCTTCAACCAGCAAATGAGACCTTGGTCAGCTTTTGGAGCCAGGGGGAGCGGGGCATCTCCAAGTTCCAGATGGTAGAGTGAAAGCTAATCAGTGATGTTAGCATGTGACGCTAACACAGAGCAGCAGGACTGCAGGGCTCTGCAGGTGAACTGGTGGGTTGGAGGGCCTTCTGGAGTTCTTCCATGATGATCTGAGTGACTCGGCTCCTGTGTGGCCTCAGGGTGCACCCCCCGTGTCAGACTGGAGTTTGTTTGGGGACCCTCTGCTTCATGTGAAGGGACAGTGTTCCAAGGGTCTCCTGTGTTTTGTGGGGTTCTTGATCTTGGTGGGAACATTCTCATCAGGTGTTGGAAAGTTCTGACGACAGAGAGTTTGGGTTGAACCCTCTCACTGTTTTTATTACGTCTGTCCCACATCGGTGCTTTTATGAACACACGCATCTTTGAGATTTGATGGTTTTTCACACAAACACATCGTTTACAGCCGAGTGAGACTCACCGGGACGCCACCCTCCCTCTCAGCCGCTCACAGCCTCACACCTTCAGTAGGGCTTGCTGTCGTTCTTCGAGCGCTTCAGTTGGACCTTCAGTCTTTTCATACCGATCTGAAACCCGTTCATGGACTGGATGGCTGCTTGTGACGACACGGGGTTATCATAACTCACAAAGCCTGTCAAAGACAAAAAAACACTAAGAATCATGGGAAAAAAACCCTCAATACAATGAGCAGTTCTGCAACATCATCGTCTGTCTGTCCATCTTTAGAACCTGCTGAATCCCTCTGGGGGTCATAGGGTTGCTGGAGCCTATCTCAGCTACTGTCAGGCAAAGGTGGGGTGTATCCTGAACATGTCACCAGTCTGTCGCAGGGACTCAAACACAACATTCATGCCTAGAGACCACCTACAACCACCAATGAACCTATGCAGCATGTTCTTGGACTGTGGAAGGAACCAGGGGGGGGTTCCAGAAAGCAGGTTCTGCTAGCTTCCACGGTAAGTTTGAGGTTAAGGAAGTTGATAACCTCAGCTTTGGGTTCCAGAAATGGAGGTATGTTTCTGGGTATGTTAGGTTGCCATAGCAACTCATGCTCTGAACATAACCTGGTCTGGAGCAGGTTTAGTTGAAGGTTAGTTTGTTTTCAGAGAGGTGCAGCAGCATGGCGTGTCCATTTGAAGATGATTTAGTGGATGAAGAAGCTCAGATAATACTTTTTCCACCGTGAGAGGCTGATAAGACCATATATGGATGTTTAAAGAGAAACTTTTTACTTTGATCTAACTTCATTATTTGCTTCAGTTAAGATAAATCACTTTTTGTTAAGTCAGCTTAAAATAACACGTAGTTATCAGACAGTTATTTTACTTTCATTCACATTAATTCATTAAGTAGGTGTAACTTTGGTGCTGCTGTTAGATCGGCACCGCAAGGGATTGTGGGATACCATTCCCTTTGCCTGTCTGGACGGATTAGGGTTTAAGTGTGGGTTTTTGACCAAATGAGTTTAGTTGTTTAGCTGTTTTACTGTGTTATGCTGAATTATTTGTCCTACTATGATTAAGTCTCTGCACCTTGAGTGAGGAAGAGGAGGAAGAGTTTATATAGCATCACTACCATGTATAACTGTAATGATAGTGTTGGATAATTCCTTACTGAATGTATGCCCTTTAGGCATAATGTATCTTTCGTTTCATTGTTATACAACTTAGAATACCGACATACCCAGAGTAAGCAAGTTCAGGTGGATTTCAGCCAGAGTTCAGGGTTAAAGTCAGGGTAGTCTAAACGGGCCTTCTGGAATACCCCCCTGGAGAACCGGTGAAGACCTGACCCAAACTCACTCCAGTCTTGAGGACACAAAGGCAAAAAACAGTGAGGTCATGCGAGCCACTGGTTTGGATGAAGTCCGGATTAAACCAGTCTTTCAGCCTCACAGGTAAATAACATTTTGTCAGCTTCTGTCATGAGAGGGAACAAAGCTCAACACGATCCAAGAGTTAGGGGTTCAAACCCAATGCTGGTCCCTCATGACAGACGCGTGGAAAAGGATTTACTGACATTTCTGGTTGACAGGCTAAAGGAACTCCACCTTCTGGATCTCACCACATTTAGGAGCAGCCAGAAGTTCTCCAAACCAGTCACCTTGACATTGCTTAGCCTTTGAGATTTCAGCTGGAGCTTCTGCCATTAACCTTCTTCATGGAAACTCCTGGATTTGGACTTTTTCTTTGCCTGTTACACTTCAAAACTGGAAGTTTGTAGGATTTCTACTGAAAGAAACCTCTAACCATGGAGTCATCATAGTGGCTGATGAAGGGAAGAAGGCGCACGAACATCAGAGGCCTCTGGTGAGGAGGTTCCAGTGTGAGGAGGTCTCCGATGACCTACCACAGTCGTTTTCAGAAACTCACCAAAACACTTGCTGAGGTTTGTCTGTTTGTCGATGAAGACCTTTGCAGAGATCACGTTTCCGAACGGCAGGAACATCTGCAGCAGGTCTTGATCTCCAAACTCCTGGGGGAGGTGGTAAATGAACAGATTGGCTCCTTCTGGACCTGCCAACCAATGAGAGTGTAAACAGCACAAGACCTTTATCTGCATTTTCTTTCAGCAGATCAAAGATCTGCTCCTGTCATGGCACCTGCTTTCCGTCAGAACTCACCTTCCTTCTGGCTGCCTGCAGCTGAGACGCTTTGTTGGGACAGCAGACTCTGGTTGTAGAGGCCGGGGAGGGCAGCCGCAGCAGCACACTGCTGGATTCCAGAGTACGCCTGGCTCAGTGCCTCCATGGTGTTACCCGAGCCGTTGGTGAGACCTCCTGAAGCGAGGCTGCTGTTCAGGGCCGCCATCCCTACAGCAGAAACAAGACATCACAGGAAGTGAGCCAAACCATCCGCAGACAACCAGCAGAAAGGAGATCAGGAGGTCAGGGTCCTGGTCTTTACCTGCCAAGGAGCCCATGTTGATGCCGGCACCAGCACTGGCAGCCAGAGACTGCAGAGCCCCCAGGGAGGCCATGGGGTTCACTGAGGAGTTGCTGGAGGAGGTAGGGGAGGAGCCTGCTTTGGAAACATTTACTATTAAGGGTTTGAAAAGAAGGCCGGCACATTCTTGTTCCTGTCTGAACTGCAAATGGGAGTAAAGGGTCTGGGGATCAAATCCAGGCAAGAACTTGTGTGAAAGCAGTTCTTGTTTTTTCATGGTCTTTGGTTTTCATCTGGACTCTACCTGCAGTCTGTTCCCCTGAGATAGATAGACTTTAATGATCCCGAAGGAGATTTTAAGTGGCCAGCTGCCCATACTTAAAAACACAATCATTCCTAAAACAAATAAAAACACAATAAATAGATACAAACATAAAAGGATAAAAAAGATAAAAGCAAGTATGAACAAGTTTCCCAGAAATTCAGCTTAATCAAAAACTAAGCTAAACTGAGCTCTGTCTGTCTTCCAGTCTGAAGTGTTCTTGGTGCCTTTACCTAAAGGGGTCTCTGGGAAAAGTGTCCACACATGGACATAATGGCTGTCTAGTAGGAATTTCAACCCCCACCCAATTGACAGCCCCCAGAGCAACAGCCCCCTCCAATGACTGTTCCATCTGTTTACAGTCCATTCACTCAGCAGCTTGATCACCAAAGCCCAGAGTCTGGAGAGCGTCTCTGCTACGGTCGCTCCATTCAGACACCTCAACCGTCCTGAGGCCGACTTGCAGAGGTGGTCCAGAGTCCGGTTAAGAGTATTCTGGTGCTTTGTGGTTGGGTAGCACATGTGTTGGCAACGTCTGGGTGCAACTCCCCAATATAAACCAAACCGCAAGCAACTTTGTGTTCTAAACGCAGACTGTGATTAAAACAGAAAGGACACTTTTCCCTCTAGAGTCTAGAAGATCTCCTCTCTCTGAACGACCACAAGCCCTTCATCTGCCATTTATTGGTAGATGGTAACCAATGGAAGGACCATGGACCATGGAAGAACAGGGAGAAGACGGGCCAGAAGAACAAGTGTGATGACCCCTAAAATGTTAGGATGGGGGGGTGTTGTTCTTCGTCAGTTCAGCCAGTTTCTGATGATCGATTGGATGTGAATCTTCTCATTTGTTCTACAAACCCCCATCTTTCCTGTCTCTTCATAGTGGAACGTGAAAAGCTCGACTCTGTTTATCCTGGGGAAACGTCCTGGGGGGGCTCTGGTTACCTGAGCTTGTGAGCGCGCTCAGTGGGCTGCTGGAGGTCGTCATGGTGCTGGGTCCTGAGGGCGTGACCTGTGTGGCTGCCGCTGCTAAAGCTGCCAGGTTCTGCATGCTGTTTAAACCTGCAGAGACGCAGGAACACAGATGAGGTCAAAAGGTCAGGATCTGGAGGGAACTGTAGAATCGGAGTTTTTACCTGAAGCCGGGTGCAGACTGCCGAGCGCGTTCCCGGGGGAGGCGGCCTGCTGCAGCAGCTGCAGGTACAGCTGAAGCAGACAGGAACTGTTTAGACGTGGATCGGTCAGGATCGCTGGAGAACCCAGACGTTCTTTAACTCACCGCGAGGTACTGCGGCCCCAGGCTGCCGAAGCCGGTCAGGTTTCCCCACATGGAGGCGGCGCTGAGCTGCTGCATCTGCAGCTGCAGCTGCTGCGCCAAGCGTTTCTGCTCCTTGTCCTTCTGGGTGTCTGCGAACTTCACCACGATGGGGGAGGAGCAGCCCTGCAACAGACAGAGCCACAGCCGCCGTCAACACGCAGAGGCGGAGACGGCGGCGTCAGGACGGAGGTCTGGACGGACGTCTGTACCTCCATGGTCTGGGACTGGTGCATGGACTTGATGGCCGCCTGCGCCATTTGTCGAGCCGTAAACGTCACAAACGCACATCCTGAAAGAGAGGGAGGAGCTCGGGGTCAGCCTCTTCGCTGAACTGAAGGGCTCACATCTGGGGTCCATCCCAGCGCCCCCCCCCCGGACAGCATCCTTCAGATCCTGGCTGAAACACCATCACAGCTTCTTCCTGGATGTGGTGGAGCGTCTTCAGGATGACGAGTCCTCGTTTCTGTCCACAGTGACACTCCCTCCAGTCGTCCCCCTCCAGGGAGCTCGCGTGGGGCCAGAACACCCCCTCCGTCATGGAGAAGCCTGAAACAGCTGAGAGGTCTCCATGACGATGGCGGTCCACTCAGCCATCACCACATCTGCTCTCACATCCTCAGAAACTGTGCTGGGCCGCAGGGGGGAGGGGCTGAGGGTCAGGGTGGGAGGGGTCGGTGGTGGGAGGCTGCAGCCGACCCCCCCCAGACTCTCAGCCTGAGGCTGAGGTCCATCAGCCCCTCCCACAGTCAACCTCCTGAACAAATGGCCTACCCCCCCCAATGACCCACTCCAACAAAAACCCTCCCTCCCCTTCCCCACTTTCTACTTCCTGTTCTTTCTAACCTGTTTGGGAATCAAACACCAGAGTTGGTTCCTGTCCCCGTAAGGTTATGGGACATAAAGAGGACTACAGGACGACACAGTTCTGGTTCTGATTCTTCTGAAGAGAATCAGGAAAACAGAAGATGACTAGAGGACAGAGAATGACTGGAAGACAGAGAATGACTAGAAGACAGAGAATGACTGGAAGACAGAGAATGACTGGAAGACATAGAATGACTAGAAGACATAGAATGACTTGAAGACATAGAATGACTGGAAGACATAGAATGACTAGAAGACAGAGAATGACTGGGAGACAGAGAATGACTGGAAGACAGAGAATGACTGGAAGACAGAGAATGACTAGAAGACAGAGAATGACTAGAAGACAGAGAATGACTAGAAGACAGAGAATGACTAGAGGACAGATAATGACTGGAAGACAGAGAATGACTAGAAGACAGAGAATGACTAGAAGACAGAGAATGACTAGAAGACAGAGAATGACTAGAAGACAGAGAATGACTAGAAGACAGAGAATGACTGGAAGACAGAGAATGACTAGAAGACATAGAATGACTGGAAGACATAGAATGACTGGAAGACATAGAATGACTACAGGACAGGGAATGACTAGAAGACAGAGAATGACTGGAAGACATAGAATGACTACAGGACAGGGAATGACTAGAAGACAGAGAATGACTGGGAGACAGAGAATGACTAGAGGACAGAGAATGACTGGAAGACATAGAATGACTGGAAGACAGAGAATGACTGGAAGACAGAGAATGACTGGAAGACAGAGAATGACTAGAAGACAGAGAATGACTAAAAGACAGAGAATGACTGGAAGACAGAGAATGACTGGAAGACAGAGAATGACTAGAAGACAGAGAATGACTGGAAGACAGGGAATGACTGGAAGACATAGAATGACTAGAAGACAGAGAATGACTAGAAGACAGAGAATGACTGGAAGACATAGAATGACTAGAAGACAGAGAATGACTGGGAGACAGAGAATGACTGGAAGACAGAGAATGACTGGAAGACAGAGAATGACTAGAAGACAGAGAATGACTGGAAGACAGAGAATGACTAGAAGACAGAGAATGACTGGGAGACAGAGAATGACTGGAAGACAGAGAATGACTAGAAGACAGAGAATGACTAGAAGACAGAGAATGACTAGAAGACAGAAAATGACTAGAAGACAGAGAATGACTAGAAGACAGGGAATGACTGGAAGACATAGAATGACTAGAAGACAGAGAATGACTAGAAGACAGAGAATGACTAGAAGACAGAGAATGACTGGAAGACATAGAATGACTGGAAGACAGAATGACTAGAAGACAGAGAATGAAGAGACGACAGAGAATGACTGGAAGACAGAGAATGACTAAAGACAGAGAATGACTAGAAGACAGAGAATCACTGGAAGACATAGAATGACTGGAAGACATAGAATGACTACAGGACAGAGAATGACTAGAAGACAGAGAATGACTAGAAGACAGAAAATGACTGGAAGACAGAGAATGACTAGAAGATAGAGAATGACTAGAAGACAGAAAATGACTGGAAGACATAGAATGACTGGAAGACAGAGAATGACTAGAAGACAGGGAATGACTGGAAGACAGAATGACTACAGGACAGAGAATGACTAGAAGACAGAGAATGACTAGAAGACAGAGAATGACTGGAAGACAGAGAATGACTAGAAGATAGAGAATGACTAGAAGACAGAGAATGACTGGAAGACAGAGAATGACTGGAAGACAGAGAATGACTAGAAGACAGATAATGACTGGAAGACATAGAATGACTACAGGACAGGGAATGACTAGAAGACAGAGAATGACTGGAAGACATAGAATGACTACAGGACAGAGAATGACTACAGGACAGGGAATGACTAGAAGACAGAGAATGACTGGAAGACAGAGAATGACTAGAAGACAGAGAATGACTAGAAGACAGAGAATGACTGGAAGACAGAGAATGACTAGAAGACAGAGAATGACTGGAAGACAGAGAATGACTGGAAGACATAGAATGACTAGAAGACATAGAATGACTTGAAGACATAGAATGACTGGAAGACATAGAATGACTAGAAGACAGAGAATGACTGGGAGACAGAGAATGACTGGAAGACAGAGAATGACTGGAAGACAGAGAATGACTAGAAGACAGAGAATGACTAGAAGACAGAGAATGACTAGAAGACAGAGAATGACTAGAGGACAGATAATGACTGGAAGACAGAGAATGACTAGAAGACAGAGAATGACTAGAAGACAGAGAATGACTAGAAGACAGAGAATGACTAGAAGACAGAGAATGACTAGAAGACAGAGAATGACTGGAAGACAGAGAATGACTAGAAGACATAGAATGACTGGAAGACATAGAATGACTGGAAGACATAGAATGACTACAGGACAGGGAATGACTAGAAGACAGAGAATGACTGGAAGACATAGAATGACTACAGGACAGGGAATGACTAGAAGACAGAGAATGACTGGGAGACAGAGAATGACTAGAGGACAGAGAATGACTGGAAGACATAGAATGACTGGAAGACAGAGAATGACTGGAAGACAGAGAATGACTGGAAGACAGAGAATGACTAGAAGACAGAGAATGACTAAAAGACAGAGAATGACTGGAAGACAGAGAATGACTGGAAGACAGAGAATGACTAGAAGACAGAGAATGACTGGAAGACAGGGAATGACTGGAAGACATAGAATGACTAGAAGACAGAGAATGACTAGAAGACAGAGAATGACTGGAAGACATAGAATGACTAGAAGACAGAGAATGACTGGGAGACAGAGAATGACTGGAAGACAGAGAATGACTGGAAGACAGAGAATGACTAGAAGACAGAGAATGACTGGAAGACAGAGAATGACTAGAAGACAGAGAATGACTGGGAGACAGAGAATGACTGGAAGACAGAGAATGACTAGAAGACAGAGAATGACTAGAAGACAGAGAATGACTAGAAGACAGAAAAATGACTAGAAGACAGAGAATGACTAGAAGACAGGGAATGACTGGAAGACATAGAATGACTAGAAGACAGAGAATGACTAGAAGACAGAGAATGACTAGAAGACAGAGAATGACTGGAAGACATAGAATGACTGGAAGACAGATAATGACTAGAAGACAGAGAATGACTAGAAGACAGAGAATGACTGGAAGACAGAGAATGACTAAAAGACAGAGAATGACTAGAAGACAGAGAATCACTGGAAGACATAGAATGACTGGAAGACATAGAATGACTACAGGACAGAGAATGACTAGAAGACAGAGAATGACTAGAAGACAGAAAATGACTGGAAGACAGAGAATGACTAGAAGATAGAGAATGACTAGAAGACAGAAAATGACTGGAAGACATAGAATGACTGGAAGACAGAGAATGACTAGAAGACAGGGAATGACTGGAAGACAGAATGACTACAGGACAGAGAATGACTAGAAGACAGAGAATGACTAGAAGACAGAGAATGACTGGAAGACAGAGAATGACTAGAAGATAGAGAATGACTAGAAGACAGAGAATGACTGGAAGACAGAGAATGACTGGAAGACAGAGAATGACTAGAAGACAGATAATGACTGGAAGACATAGAATGACTACAGGACAGGGAATGACTAGAAGACAGAGAATGACTGGAAGACATAGAATGACTACAGGACAGAGAATGACTAGAAGATAGAGAATGACTAGAAGACAGAGAATGACTGGAAGACATAGAATGACTGGAAGACAGAGAATGACTGGGAGACAGAGAATGACTAGAAGACAGAGAATGACTGGAAGACAGAGAATGACTAGAAGACAGAGAATGACTAGAAGACAGAGAATGACTAGAAGACAGAGAATGACTAGAAGACAGGGAATGACTGGAAGACATAGAATGACTGGAAGACAGAGAATGACTGGAAGACATAGAATGACTGGCAGACAGAGAATGACTGGAAGACAGAATGACTAGAAGACATAGAATGACTCGAAGACAGAATGACTGGAAGACATAGAATGACTCGAAGACATAGAATGACTAGAAGACAGAGACTGACTGGAAGACAGAATGACTAGAAGATATAGAATGACTGGAAGACATAGAATGACTGGAAGACAGAGAATGACTGGAAGACAGAGAATGACTGGAAGACAGAATGACTAGAAGACATAGAATGACTCGAAGACAGAATGACTGGAAGACATAGAATGACTGGAAGACATAGAATGACTGGAAGACAGAGAATGACTGGAAGACAGAATGACTAGAAGACATAGAATGACTCGAAGACAGAATGACTGGAAGACAGAGAATGACTGGAAGACAGAGACTGACTGGAAGACATAGAATGACTGGAAGACAGAGAATGACTGGAAGACAGAATGACTGGAAGACAGAGAATGACTGGAAGACAGAATGACTGGAAGACATAGAATGACTGGAAGACAGAGAATGACTGGAAGACAGAGAATGACTAGAAGACAGAGAATGACTAGAAGACAGAGAATGACTGGAAGACAGAGAATGACTAGAAGACAGAGAATGACTGGAAGACAGAGAATGACTAGAAGACAGAGAATGACTAGAAGACAGAGAATGACTGGAAGACAGAGAATGACTACAGGACAGGGAATGACTAGAAGACAGAGAATGACTGGAAGACAGAGAATGACTAGAAGACAGAGAATGACTAGAAGACAGAGAATGACTGGAAGACATAGAATGACTGGAAGACAGAGAATGACTAGAAGACAGAGAATGACTGGAAGACAGAGAATGACTAGAAGACAGAGAATGACTGGAAGACAGAGAATGACTAGAAGACAGAGAATGACTAGAAGACAGAGAATGACTGGAAGACATAGAATGACTGGAAGACAGAGAATGACTAGAAGACAGAGAATGACTGGAAGACATAGAATGACTGGAAGACAGAGAATGACTAGAAGACAGAGAATGACTGGAAGACAGAGAATGACTGGAAGACAGAGACTGACTGGAAGACAGAATGACTAGAAGACATAGAATGACTCGAAGACAGAATGACTGGAAGACATGGAATGACTGGAAGACAGATGAGCGTGTCTCACCACGACTGAGTCCTTCAGGTCCTCGCAGTATCCGACACTCCTCTATCTGTCCGTATGGCGAGAACATCATTCGGATGTCGTTCTCGTTGCATTTCTTGGAGATCATTCCGATGAAGAGTTTTCTGTCCTCCACTGCTGCTTTAGAAACAACACTTGATTAGAGGATCTCCCAGCCTGAACACAGTAACGCTGAACATTGAACTTTACTGGAACGCTTTGTGACCACTTTTATTTTGAAGACTATTGTTTTCTCCTGGAATGTGGTTTATGATGATGATGATGATGATGATGATGATGATGATGATGATGGAACAAAGAGACTGAACTAGATAAATGGGCTGTTTTGGTGCCATTTCCATGGCGATGCCTGGTTTATATTCTGGTGTAGTGCGAGAGTTGTCCTGCAGGATTAGCTGCCTGATCCAGGTGATCAGCACCAGGTAGGACAGGGGTCTCCAAAAACCCAGCTGGACCTTTCAGGACTTGATTGCCCCAGAACATCAATGACAGCGTTGGAATTGAACCATCACATCGCAGGTAAAAGTTGATCTTTGCACCAATGTGGTAAATGGAAGCGGCGTTTCTACACTGGTAGGAAGTCGGGCCGATGATTGAAGGATGGATTGTGGACTGCTGAACGGGTCTCACCATTGTTCTTCTCACTGTCTGCTGGCTTCATCTGGATCGGGTGATGCATCTGGAGACGGTCACAAACAGACAAGAATTCATGACGGAGCTGCTGAAAAACATCAACACATGACTGAGGAGGAGGTCTGTGGCTCCTGTTTGTCCTCAAACGCCTGAGACATGCCAACGGTTTGAGTCCAGCCAGCGTAGTCCTGGACTGTCTGGAGACTCCAGAAAAAGCGTCTGGAGTAACCTGAGCTGCTCCTCTGATCATGGGCAGCTGTGGAGCTGAGGCAGAGCGGTCAACCTCTGATTGGAGATCGCAGGTTCGGTTCCCGCCCACATGTGGAAGTGTCCTTGAGTAAGACACTGAACCCCTTCTAGCTCCTGGTGGTTACAGGTTTGTGGTTACGAGGTGTTTACTATGGAAGGATAAATGCTGTTTACCATCCGAACTGCATCACAACCAAGAACAGGTGTGCCTTGCTGAAGTCTTCTGCCCAGCCTGTCTGCAGAGCAAACAGGACTTTGTGGAGCTGGAAGAGGACGGCTATCTTTAATGCGTGATTAGTCACATTTCAGCATCGTGCTCAACAAGTTTACAGTCCTTTTATCAAACGTCTACAGCAACAACAGACAGCAACACTACATTTCATGTAGACACTAGGATGAGGCCATTGTGGAGCTGAAGGGGTTCGGTGCAGACCTGCATGACCACCATATCCAGAGTCCTGGTCCTCTTCCAGCTCACTTTACAGTAGCTCAAAGCGTCTCCGGCTAACAGACCTGGGGTCAGACGGGGACGCTACAGCTATGAAGCTGCGGGACGTCCACAGCTAGACCACAAGGCTCTTTAAGGCTGGAGGGAAGAAGACCGCGACCTACCCCAGGCAGGATCTTCATGTTGTGGAGAGCATTCTGAGCTTCCAAAGCGGATTTACGAGTGTAGTAGGTCACAAAGCAGCATCCTGGGAATGAGAAGGTCAGCAGAACGTTAGCTTCCAACACGAAAGGCTGAAGATGCCGAGTGTGAGGAATGTCTGCCGTCAGAGGAGATGAACTAACTAAAGAAAGCTGAAGACTGAACCTGAACGACGGACGAACGTCTGCAGACAGAAACATTATAGAGACATGCTGAAGAACTGAGGGAAGAACCTGGAGGACGGTTTTCAGTCCGATCAGTTCAGTCACTCTGGAGGTGTGACGGTCACAGAAACCAGAGCTGAACATCTCAACCACTGCAGCAGCTTTTGGAGCTCAGCTTGTCTGCAAACAGGCCTCGTGTGATTGACAGACATGAAGCAGTGAGGAGGTTTTTGAAGCTCATCCTATTATTTATCACAAGCATGAGACACTGGTTTCATCTTAATCCTGTTTGGGGTTCTGGCACAGCAGAGGGGATTATGATCACTGAAAATATGACCAAACTGATGTTTTCTTTAACCCCCAACACCCCCATCACCCCCCCACACACCAAACACTGAACGAGCTAAAAGCTCCTAAGAAGTTCTTCTTTCTCTTTAAGCTGATATTTCATTTTTATACCATGGTCTAACCCTAACCCACGCCTAAAAAAGAAGTTCCGGTCACAACCTTTAAAACAACCTTTTCCTTCATCATCTGGACAGAAACAAGCGGTTAGAAGTGAACTTTCTCTCTGAACTGATGCTGTATTTAACACATCGTGATCATCAGCATAGATACCGCTTTCCCTTTCTGCTGCAGTCGAGGTCTGCCATGGCTAAGCGGAAAGTATTCATGTTACCATAACAACGCACAGGAGCACATAATAACTAGTATGCTTTTTATGAAAAAAGTGATCCAAACCGAAAAAATAACGAGAATAAAAACTAATAATTGATTGAATACTTATTCCTTTTGTTAGTGACCATGGCATAAGCGGGATAACAGCCAAGTGTCCATCATCAGAAATTAAGGCACGTCGCGGAAGCAACCGTCCTCCGTTTCGTGTCGTCAGGCTTCCACAGTGTGCGTTCATTTCTGATGATGCACACTTTGGAAGGTTTTAAAGAATGAACCATTTCTGCAGGTGACACCTTCAAAGTAAATCGGTTGCTTAGGTGGGAAACCAGGGTTCGATTCCTGGAGGGAATGAACAATGGTACTGGGGGCAATCACCATATCAATGGCGAGCAATTAACATCACCCAGTGGGGGTCCCTGGGCAAGACCCCCCCACTGCCTCCCCAGTGCGGCTTGTCTGCAGCTCACTGCTCCTCCAGGGTCAAATGAGGAGATGAATTTCCCTTTGTGGGATAAACACAGTATAATAATAAAAATAAGAGTCTCAGTTGAGCTATGATGTTGAGAAACATTGCAGTCATGCTGTCATGTTAGGGGCAGGGCTGCCCCCCTCATGGACGTCTGACCAACCTTTGCTCTGCGGGGGGTTCTGGCTGCGGTCCCTCAGGATGTTGATCTCGTAGACGGCTCCGTACGGCTCAAACAGATCCCGCAGCTGCTCCTCAGACCACGACCGCGGAATCTGTCCCACAAACATCTTGATGGCATCCACATCTGGCTGGTCTGGATGCTCCAGAGACCCGTTCATCTTCTTCACCCTGTGAGGACAAAGGTCTGTGTGTGAGTCCAGCTGGAGGGACAGCAGGGGGGCCAGGAGCGGCTCTGAGGAACTGCTCACCAGGACCAGCCAGGACTTGATTTGGGTCAAATCTGTTCTAGTTTCCAACAGGGAACATCTCATGTGATCATGTGATCTCACAGGGAGCTTCAGAGGATTCACACTTCTGTTTTTGAGGAAACCAGGACCCCCCTCCTACCCTAGGGCTGCCCCCCTCCTACCCTAGGGCTGCCCCCCTCCTGCCCTAGGGCTGCCCCCCTCCTACCCTAGGGCTGCCCCCCTCCTTCCCTAGGGCTAACCCCCTCCTACCCTAGGGCTGCCCCCCTCCTACCCTAGGGCTGCCCCCCTCCTGCCCTAGGGCTGCCCCCCTCCTTCCCTAGGGCTAACCCCCTCCTGCCCTAGGGCTGCCCCCCTCCTTCCCTAGGGCTGCCCCCCTCCTACCCTAGGGCTGCCCCCCTCCTGCCCTAGGGCTGCCCCCCACCTACCCTAGGGCTGCCCCCCTCCTGCCCTAGGGCTGCCCCCCTCCTTCCCTAAGGCTGCCCCCCTCCTGCCCTAGGGCTGCCCCCCTGCTTTACCCAAATGTGAACATTAAGAAGTTTTGAAGCTTTTGGTCTTGTGAGAACGTACGACGTGTGAGACTTTCACTGTAAGAGCATGTGACTCCACAGACGATCAGCAGCATGTTTGCCTTCTAAAGGTCATCTCCAAGGTCGTCCTCAGTGAAGCTGGAAGAACTGGGAGCATCATTTCATTTAAATTCTTGTATAACATCTGAGGGTCCGAATTTGTTTCAGAAACAGGAAAATGGAGAACTTCCTGTTAATGGTCTGGAGTTGATCCGAAGAAACGGACCTCTGCAGACCTTCAGTGCAGTGGATGAACAGGATCGTGAATCTGGCTCAGAACAGACCGGAGGCCTCTGAAGAACT
Organism: Oryzias curvinotus; assembly: GCA_023969325.1. Taxonomy (NCBI): domain Eukaryota; kingdom Metazoa; phylum Chordata; class Actinopteri; order Beloniformes; family Adrianichthyidae; genus Oryzias; species Oryzias curvinotus. The sequence continues at coordinate 31,418,269 of CM043708.1, forward strand.
TCCTTAGAGAGTTAGGACCCGGAGCGTGGAGCAGGTCCTGGCTGGACCTGGAACCAGCTCAGAGGACATCGGGGTCACGGAGCCTTTGGTCGGTTGTCATCCTGGTGATCAAAACCTGAAAACGACACTGCCGGGCTCTGGTTCTCCTGTGAGGAAGAGCCCCGGCCCCCACCAGAAGTCGGTCCTGAATCCTCAGGGTCAGCAACTGTTTCTGAGCATCCGAGGAGGTTTTGTCTCAGTTTCCATCGCCATCTTCTACTGAGAAGCTGTGCTCCAAAGCTGGACTTTCACCCACAAATCATTGCTGTGTGAGGAGGGGGTCACCGCCAACGCCGTTGCCTGTGGGGCAGAACCCAGCGCCGATCCTCTCTGCTGCCCCGTCTTCCAGTCCACATCCAGAAGCCAGTCCTCTCCTTCATGGCTGGGAGCCTGCAGGAACGCTCCATTGCTCAGACGGCCTCATCCATGTGAGCGTTGACCTCCAGCAGGTGGTGCTGTTTGCTCCGCCCGTCAGACGTGGAGTCTCGACATGCAGCGACGTGAGCCGCGTCACCTGAAGGTTGATGGGCATCTTCAGCAGCCTTCTAGAAACCATCCAACACCAGGAAAGGTCCTGTTTTCTCTTCTCAGAGAGTGGAACTTCTTCTCTGTAACCAGGAGTGGGGGGTTCTGCCGGGCCCAGCAGAACTCACCAGGCCTTGTCCGGTGTCCACACACATGGTTGCAGATGGGAAGCTCCCAAAGCAGATTTAAAAAGACACAAGGAAGCAGCAGGTTACTTACACTGGACCAGAGGTCAAAGAGCAGTGGTCCACCATCATCTCTGGGAGGAAGTCCAGTTTGAAGGAGGCCATGATGCCGATCTCCGTTCTTCCTCCTTCAGACCGCTGAGCTCTTTCCTGCAGAGTCCAGGTTTCTGTTTGCTGGTGGATCCAGAGAGGACACGAAGAAACGTTTCAACATGAAGACAGCAAAGACCACAGAGCACGCCAACGAGCAGCGCCACACGCTGGCACTGAGCTCGGCGTGGAGGTGGATGGATGCTGGGACGCCGGCGCCACCACAATCAAAGTGCTGATGATCCAGCGCCTTTGTGGCGGTTTCTGCAGGCCCAGCAGATCCCGGTGCAGCGTCAGATAAACAGGGTGTCAGAACGATGGAGATCAGGCCGGCTGGGCAGGGGGAATGAAAGGCGGAGTCATGCCCCCCCAACCAGGCGCTAATCCCTGGACTAACCTCACCGGGAACCAACAATCAGCTTCCGGCCTCGGGGGTGGGGGGTCACACGCTCTGAATGAGTGAAACACTGTCAGGTACAATGAAACCCCCCACCTCTGAGCAGACGGCAACATCACCATTTGGACCTGAACCGCACCAGAACCTGACCAAAGTGACACAGCAGAGGAGAACCTCACAGAGGAATGGACCTGAGTCAGCAGACAGAACCACCTCAGGTTCTGCTGAGTTCCTCCACCAGCCTGGTTTCCGGCCCCTGCAGTGGGGGTCCGACCCTGTAGCAACACTGAGCTGTAGTTTTTGTGGAAGTCAGATTTAATGGAATCTGGTTCCTGTCCTCCGTCTGGATCTGAGACGCCTGACGGTCCTTCCTGCTGCTCCTCAGGAGACGGACGACCCGCCGGAGTCTGTCTGAGAACGCAGAACGACACGAAGGAAGACCGAACCGAACCATGCGTGTCTGGAAACTGACTGAGAGACTCCGCCCCCCTGGCGCTCCAAACAGGAAGTCCCCTCAAAACCCCACAGACGTCTGCAGAGACACAAACAGCTGCTACTCAGTCATTCTGTTGGTCTGTAGAACCGTTCTGGATCTGCCTTTGTAACATCTTCTTGATGGTCCTCATGTTTTAATGACATTTTTCTTTAGTTCAAGTTATAAAGTGATGCTTCAATTAAAGTAGGCGGAGCCTGCTGGACCCCACGTCTAACATTTAAACTGATTGACAGTGGGGGTGGTGGTAGGGGTGCGGTCATCCAACAAGCTCACTCCTGATTAGTGAGTGGTTGCCATAGAAACCAGGTGTCACCCAGATCAGTGTCAGGTGTGCTCCCTCCATCCAAAGGTCAACCCCTCTGACCCCGATAACCACTGGAGCCAGTTGTTGCCATCATCCTGCATTTTTAAGTACTGGCACCAAACTGGCGTGGGTGCATTTTAGCATCCCCTCTTTGAGAAACCCCCATTCGCCACGAGACGATCCAAGAATTTAAAATGTAAAGAAGACATTAATGATCCTATTTCTAGGTACCCATCATGTTTAAAGACTGCCCCTTGTGCACGAACAGCCCAAACGGTTGAGCCATTCAGAGGGATTTGTCTTTGGTCACCATGTGTGCTGGAAGAGGACTCTGAGGTTTATAATGACCCGCAGATGATTGACAGGTCTCCAGCATGGCAGATGAGGAGCTCGATAATAGTATATTGTGTTGTTTAGTATTTCTGTGGTCATGGATGAATGAGTGAGCTTCTGCCCATCTCCATTTCAAACATGCTCATCATTCTGTTCAACAGAGGCTCTTGAAGAATGAAGATGATGATGATGATGCATTTTATTTAAAAGCGCCTTTCAAAACACAATGCTGCTGATGTGAGACTGAAAGGCTAATGAGTAGTCAAGGATGACAGCCAGACTCTACCTGGGGGGGGGGACTGGAGAGGAGTCAATGGAAACTTTGGAAAGGCTGGATTTGGAACCTACAAGGACTAATTCGGTTTTATCACTGTTAAGTTTGAGGTGAACCAGGTTTTTATGTCAGACAGGCAAGAACAGAAGAGTTCGGTTTACCGGACAGATAGAGCTGAGTGTCATCCGCAAAACAATGGAAATCCTATTAGTAATCGCAGAGGAGTAGAATGAAGAGGAGGAGACCGAGGGCAGAACCTTGAGGAACACCAGAGAAAATGAGTGAGGATTGAGGTTTAGAGGATGACTGTAGTTATCAGCCAGTATATGAATGTATCTATTGTTGTTTTTATACATTTGAATGAAAATAAACTAATAAATGTTCCTCCAAGCTACAATGGGATCTAAATGATTAAATTGTATTGAAGCGTCTGTGTTTCATTGAAACTGGTGGATGAGATTGTGTCTCCAGACAGGTGTCTGACATCAACCTCTGACACCTGGATCATTAGTTTACCAGGTGAAAAACTCCTACAGAAGGACGTTCCACATTATTCAGCGGAACATTTTCAAGTAATATGGACAGAAAAAGGATGTGTGCTGCTGAAAAGCTTTGATCTTCCAGGAGAACTTCAGCGGGATGGTCGTACTGTGAAGAGATCTGTGGCTGATTCAGAGACACACGGCTGATGCAGATGAAGGCAGAATGAGGAAGAACTCTGACAGAGGAGGGTTGTTCTAGAACATTCCATTGAAACTAATGGTGGGTGACTTGAACATGATGCTGATGTCATGGGAGGATTTAGACAGGCACCGAAACTATCACAATCGTTTGGAACACGCTGTAGACTTTTGGTGCTTGATTGCAGGATTTGCCTGAAATGTGAACCTGACCAGCTCAGCAACTGGATCCCCAGGACCAGGATCCAGCAGATCCAGTCTGAAGCTGAGACTGAGCTTTACGAGTCAGAAAGACACAGAACCAAAGGTCCTTAAAGGTGCTTCTTTAGATCAGATCTGTACATGAAGGCCTCTCAGAACCCAAAAGTCTCTCCATCACAGCGTGGACTTCTTTCTCCTCCGAGCTTCTTCTGCTCCACCGCTCCTGCTGATGAAGCGCCCCTCCCCTGCCCCAAGGGGCGTGTCCTTCTGGAGGCTCTGATGGAGGTAGCCGTTATAGAAGTCCGTAGCCGTCAGTCGTTTCTTCAGAACCATGGCCTTGAACAGAACCCAGCCATCCTGGGAAAAGAACAAAAACAACGTCTGTCCCGGGGAGACGGGAGCACGGAGGGCGCCCCCCGCCGTCCAAACGTGAGGTCATGGTGAAAGTGAAACCATAGAGGCTTTGAGGCTCATCCTAGAGGACGCGCTCAGACCAGCGTCTTCACCCACGCCAACACTTTGGGGCGGAGCTTACGCTCCGTCTGGATCAGGGCTACCCGACCCGGTCCTCCAGACCCACCGCCCTGCTGCTTTTCCAGCTGTCCCTGGACTGCTCGGTGCCGAGTGACGACCTGGACCAGGGGCGTTCAGTCAGTCAGGACGTGGAATAAGCCCAGTCAGCTGATCAGCAGCGAGCTGGTCAAGGACAGCTAGAAAACGGGTCGGGATGAGGCCTGTGAGGTCCGGCTTGTGTTCTGAACGACAGCGTACAGACCCAAGATGACAGGAAGTGCCCCCCCACACACACAGGGGAACCCCCTGTAGCCGAAGCAGTACCATCTGCACCCCCACCGCCACAGAGGAAGGAAGAGCGGCTCACCTTACAGCGGACCGCCAGGGTGCCCGCCTCCTTCTCAAAGTGCAAGCTTCCGGGAACGGCGTTCTCCCGCTGACCTGGGAGACGAAGAGACGAAGATGCGGGTCAGGGAGGAAGAGGATTACAGGCTTCACACAGCAGCAGGTCAGACGGGCCTATGACCCCCTCCAAACAGAGGGTGGGCGTGGTCCCAAACCCAGTGTCTTCCGGGAATTGAAGTCCTCCGCCTCGTCCCTGAGGACTTTCAGGTGAGAGGAAGTTCTGACAGGAGCATCAGAACCACATCTGGACTAACAGGATCGTTGTTGATCGTTCCCCAGACTCTGGCTGGAAAAGCCCCCACCCCCACCCCCACTCCAGCCCACTGACCAGCTCTGCAGAGATCCCACAATGACGGCCTGTTTGTAGCAGGGGGGGGCAGATGGACGGTAGAACCTTAAAGCCGGTTCTAATAATCTCACCTGACGAAGGCCGGCTGCCCACAAACTCCAAGAGCTTTATGGTCCGGCCCCTCCACAGGGTCCTCAGGGGGACCTGCAGCGTCGAGAGGAGGTCAGCATGGGGCGGGGCGTCCAGGTGAGTCCACCTGATCCTGCGTTCTTACCCGCGATCCAATGGCTCGGTGCAGGCGAGCGATCTGCTCACAGGTCTGCTCCTCCCAAACCATCCAACTCATGGCGGCGGAGATCTTGGGAGCTGTTGGAGACATGGAGAACCTGAGGATGGCGTCCGTGTTCTCCCTGAAAGCTGTTCCTCACGCCTACCAACCAAAGGTGACGCCCGTCTGCCCCTGCTCCTTTCTGGCAGCTATTCTCTCAGGGAGAGTCTTCAGAGTGTCCAGGAGCTGAAAGCAGACGAACACACGTCAGGGGGGTCAGGACGACCATCAGGGATGAGGCTCCACCCACCAGCTCCGCTCCTTTGGAGGCCAGAGAAGCTCCGAGCTCATCGGCCGAGCAGCCGTCTGGAACCGGGTGGAGCTCCTGGTTGAGAATGGGACCCACGTCAAACCTGCGGACAGGAGAGCGTTTCTCAGGGTCTGAAGAAGAAATGCTGCTCTGCCCTGCTCTGCCCTCTGCTGGACGTCCTGGGTCGTTACGCTGAAGACGCCTGAGCTTCACGGAACGATCCGGGCAAAGTCTGAAGCTTAGGTTGTACAGACGAAGCCAGAAACGCCTGAGCAGGTGACCGGCAGACCGAACATGCATCTCTACACAGACAGGGACTTGGGACTCTCCAAAGAACCCATCCCACATCTGACCCATGACCCAAACAGAGACAATCCTGCAGGGGTTTGAACCAGGAGGTCCAGCTTCCACGTATGTTTCAGGGTGTATTCAGACTGGACACATGTGGGGGAAGAAAGTGGCTCCAGTCTGAATACAACCAAGTGGACCCTGGTCTGGTCCGGGACCAGGACCGTCGACCCATCTTTCCAGGTGGTTTGATTCCAATCAGACTGAGTTTCGCTTCACTAAGACTCTTCCGCCTGAATGGGGTCTGTGCAGAACAACTGGACCAAAAGGGCCACCGTAGCCGGGAATTATGGGATGTAGACAGGGTAGGAATGAACGTTTGACATGATCTACATTCATTCTCTCCGTTTTCCCGACCATCTATATGTGGTGAACACTCATCAGTGCCGTCTCCATGGTAACCGCCCTGCAGCCCGTCTCCACCGGAGCCAAGTAAGCCGAGTTGGACCTGACGTCCATCCAGAACGGATCCGTGAAAGTTTGAATCTGAAGTGTCCTAAACAGGAAGTGGTGGCGGTGCTGAGGAGACGGCGCCGTGAGGAACACAGAGGGAGGTTTACCTGTGGGGGAGGATCTGAATGATGGTGACCCCCGTCACGGCGTCGCCCTGCAGGATGGTGTGGAAGATGGGGGCGGGGCCTCTCCAGCGGGGCAGCAGGCTGGGGTGGACGTTCAAAATCCCACTGAAAGGACACAAGCACACGCGTGATCAGGAACACGGGATGGTTCCTCCTCACAGCAGGCAGTCTGTGCCGCCCCCGCTGGAACAGGGGGGGCTCTCCGGTCCCTGACCAGCGGGTCTCACCCCCCCTACCAGCTGCTGTTTGGGGGGCTGAGCAGCAACCAGAGGGACAGTCTGCCTGCTGTGGGCGGAGCCTCTGAAGCTGGAGGATGATGAGGATGAAGATGCTCACTGTGGGAACTGCTTGATGAGGCTCTCCTGCAGCAAACAGCCGAACGACACGACCACGCCCACATCGAAACGCCCCTCCGGGAGCTCCGGGGGCCAGCTGTGGAGGGTCAGGCGGTGCTGCCGGGCGAACCTCCTCACCGGGACGTCACCGGGGAGGGTCACCACCTCCAGGCTCTGCACCACCCCCGCGCCGGAGCTCCTGCATGACAGCAGCGGGTGACGGCTGCTCGGCTCGCGGACCCGGCCGCAGCTCCCGCGCACGGAACCTACCTGCTGCAGGTGAGGGCCCTCAGGGACTCCACGGCGAACTGGTCGGTACCGAAGAACAGGAGTCTCCACGGGGGTCCACCGGAGAAGAACCGGCGCTGAGACCGACGGAACGCGGCCCCCAGGAGGGCCCCCGCGGACCTGCCGCTCATCCACATGGCAGCGGTTACAGCCCGGTTCCGACCCGAGCTGCGCGCGAGCTCTGACCGGAGGACGGGGTGTCGGTACACGGCGCCGCCATGTTCGGGCTTCTTCTGCCGCACGAGCGCGGCGCCGCAGCCGTGCGTACCGCCCCCTGCCGGTGGAAACGGGCCGCAGCCGCCGGTCCGGGAGGCGGAACCGGGCGGAACCAGGCGAGGCGTTCTGCGTTCTTTAAAGTTCGTCCGTTTGATTGAAAAGCAGCTGAAACGGAGAAGCGCCCGTTTACGGGAAGAAAACCGAGAGTTCTTCAGGACCGTTCCGCTGCAAACCGGAGATCCTGACGTCATTCTATTGCAGACACCGATCACGAGATGAAAACCCAAACAAACATTCTACCACGTGACCATTCTTAGCGTCCCGTTATTTCTCGGTCATGCAGTCAAAGTGGAAAATCTTCCCATCAAACCTTCTTGGTTTAAAGACGTGAAGCTTCTGCAGCTGCAGCCTCGTTTATTTATTTGTTCCTTTCATGAAAATGAATGTTCAAATGTTTACATGTTTCTCTGACATATTGAACTTTTCATGATTGGAAGGGAGCAGAATTGAAGAACACAATTCTTAGAATTATCTGCTCCCTTTTAAACATGACATTTACATTTCTCACACCATCACCTGTACTCAGATTTCACAATGTACTGTTCCACTACACAGGAAATACATTCCATTCATTTAATACATACATTCCATACATTCCATTCAACAGTCAAGTTTGTACAAACTAATTTGTTTAGCTTTATACATCCGCTTAAATTGGATAATATTTTGACAACTTTTTAACTGATTCTCCTGGGAATTCCACAGTTACTCACAGTTCCTCCAGTTACTAACTAACCATCCAATAATAAGACGTCAAGTCATCATTCACAGACGACTTCTTCATGGGACCATCAGCTTCCAGGTCCTGACTTTCCATTTTCGCCGATTCCAGCTCTTCCGACCTGCTGATGACCTGGGGGGTATTCCAGAAAGCTATGGAGTGATATTTCTGCCTCCTCGTTGCACACAAAACTTTCTAAGTTGCAAGTGAAAATATTAAATATTTGTTTTTCAGTAATTTTTCCTTCTGCTTTGATGTATATGTATATTTTTGCTTTCAAAAACATGAGTTTTGCGTTTTCAAAACTCATGTTTTTGTGTGCGTTGTGTCAAATCTGGCTTTTGTCCCATCTTTGATTTGCTGAGTTCAGTTTCAGTTTGACTGATCAAGCTGCCATCTAACAGCTGCTGATTGGTCCAGATTCTAACCAATCAGGTGTCTCTGTCTCATAGTAGCCGCGTTTACATGGGCAAAATATCTTGATCGGATCAGTGGTCGGGTTAAAATTCACCCGTGCACATGGGCCCAGAAAACCTTTTTCCGATTAGAACAAACGTTCCCATGGGTCACACTTTCAGTCGGAATAAATCATGAGGGCATGCGCAGTAGTGTAAAAACTCCCGGAAGGAAGTGTCCCGTTGTAAACAACCCTTTGCTGTCACATTCATTTATGCAGTAGCTCGGTAATATACGAGACGATCTTCCAAACGTAGTAAATCCGTTATTCCGATAGTCGAACCTCGGATTCAGGAACAACAGTGCGGTTTCCGTCCTGGTCGTGGAACAGTGGACCAGCTCTACACCCTATCTAGGGTGCTGGAGGGTTTGTGGGAGTTCGCTCATCCAGTCCATATGTGTTTTGTGGATTTGGAGAAGCCTTACTGAGGGCTGTCCGGTCTCTGTATGACCGGAGTAGGAGCTTGGTCCGCATAGCCGGCAGTAAGTCAGACCTGTTCCCGGTCCACGTTGGACTCCGGCAGGGCTGCCCTTTATCACCGGTTCTGTTCATAGTTTTTATGGACAGAATTTCTAGGCGCAGCCAGGGGCCGGAAGGGATCTGGTTTGGGGACCACAGGATTTCCTCTCTGCTTTTTGCAGATGATGTTGTCCTGTTGGCTTCATCGAACCGGGACCTCCAGCGTGCATTGGGGCGGTTTGCGGCCGAGTGTGAAGCGGCTGGGATGAGGGTCAGCACCGCTAAATCTGAGGCCATGGTCCTTGACCGGAGAAAGGTAGTCTGCCATCTCTCGGTGGGTGGAGTGTCCTTGCCCCAGGTGGAGGAGTTTAAATACCTTGGGGTCTTGTTCACGAGTGAGGGAAGATCGGAGCGTGAGATGGACAGGCGGATCGGAGCGGCGTCCGTAGTTATGCGGTCGCTCTATCGGTCCGTCGTGGTGAAGAGAGAGCTGAGCCGAAAAGCAAAGCTCTCAATTTACCGGTCGATCTACGTTCCAGTACTCACCTATGGTCATGAGCTATGGGTCATGACCGAAAGAACGAGGTCCCGAATACAAGCGGCTGAAATGAGCTTCCTCCGCAGGGTGGCTGGGCGCTCCTTAGAGATAGGGAGAAGCTCGGTCACCCGCGGAGAGCTCGGAGTAGAACCGCTTCTCTCCACATCGAAAGGAGCCAGTTGAGGTGGCTAGGGCATCTAGTCCGGATGCCTCCTGGACGCCTCCCTGGAGAGGTGTTCCGGGCATGTCCCACTGGGCGGAGGCCCCGGGGAAGACCCAGGACACGCTGGAGAGACTACGTCTCTCGGCTGGCCTGGGAACGTCTCGGGGTCCCCCCAGAGGAGCTGGAGGAAGTGGCTGGGGTGAGGGAAGTCTGGGCATCTCTGCTCAGTCTGCTGCCCCCGCGACCCGGTCCCGGATAAGCGGAGGAAGATGGATGGATGGATCTTCCAAACGTGCTTTTATTAATGTTATGAATATTATGAAGCGTCTATTCGCTCATCGTTTTATATTTAATCCGTGTGGTCGGTGCTTTTTTGTGCAGGGGGAGCTTGAAGCCAGAGTTAGGAGAGGCTATAAACACGGGCTAACAACATTAGCTTGGCTGCACGCAAATGTTTGGGAATAAGCCTTTATTCAGCCTTTATTTTGTCGGGACACAACTGGAAACACAAATCCACGTGATTGTTTGGACAGTTTCTAAGGACTGAGCCACATTTCTGCTTTGAAGCTCACACACCGACCCAAATGTGTGAGCTGACGGGCCGAGCTCTGCTCTGTCCTCCTGAGTCCTGCAGCCGCTAACCCAGAGCGGCGGGTCGGCTCACAGTCCGAATTCTATCAACACAACAAAACGCACACGTAACAAAGCACCCCCCCCCCCCCCCAAACACAATAAATCCGCCTGCTCTGCTCAGAGAGGTTCACTCGGTCTACTGGCACCGGAGCCCGAACGCAGAGCTCGGGTGCCGGGTCCAGACCTCAGTGGGCACGAAGCGCTCCTCCCCGGCAGCCCCTTCGTGAGGGGTGAGAGAGAGGCAGAGAGCCAGCGGGGCGAGAGCGGAGCGGTGCTTTTCAGGGGGCCGCCAGCAGAACAGCTGATTGGTCCTGTATGAGCTCCAAAGCTTTCTCTCAGCGAAACACCGTCTATGAATGACGTAAACCAGAGCAGAAGTGACACACGATCGGAATGACCGTTTACATGCTCCACGATCGGATAAAGGATCGGTATAACCCACCTATCTCGATCGGAAAGAAAGTTTGATCCGAATGAGTCTGACCGGGGCAGACTATTCCGAACGGCGCGTTTACATGACACATTTTCTTTCCGATCAGGCGTTCATTTCCGATTACTTTTGCCCATGTAAACGCGGCTAGTGATGGTATACTTGTAACTGTCCTCAATGTCTGGTATTGTTCCTTCTGGGAGTGAGACCCCCCCTGTGTGGACTACCTTGCCTCTCTTTGTCACCATCCGGCTGCATTTCTCGAGCCCGAATGACATCCCAATGTCAGTACTGTAGATCCTGGTGGTGTGGATCAGGGAGTCAATGTCACGCTCGTTCTTGGCATATAGCTTGATGTCATCCATGTAGAGGAAGTTACTGATGTTGGCCCCATTTCTGAGTCGGTATCCATAGCCAGTCTTGTTGATTATTTGGCTGAGGGGGTTCAGACCTATGCAGAACAGCAGTGGGGACACAGCATCACCTTGGTATATCCCACATTTGATGGACACTTGTGCAAGTGGCTTCCCATTGGCTTCAAGGGTGGTTTTCCAAAGCTTCATTGAGTTTCTTATGAAGGCTCTTAGAGTCCTGTTGATGTTGTACAGCTCCAAGCATTCAGTGATCCATGTGTGTGGCATTGAGTCATAGGCCTTCTTGTAATCAATCCAGGCTGTGCACAGGTTGGTGTGTCGTGACCTGCAGTCTTGGGCGACTATTCTGTCAACCAGGAGTTGGTGTTTGGCTCCTCTGGAGTCTCTACCAATGCCCTTCTGTGTGTTACTCATGAATTGATCCATGTGCCTATTTATCTTGGTTGCAATGATGCCTGACATGAGCTTCCATGTTGTGGAGAGACAGGTTATTGGCCGGTAGTTGGATGGGACTGCACCCTTCCCTTTGAGGGATCCTTCTGGATCAGGATCGTTCGCCCTTCCGTTAGCCATTCGGGGTGAGTCCCATCTCTTAGCAGCTGGTTCATTTGTGCTGCCAGGCGCTCATGGAGTGCGGTAAGCTTCTTTAGCCAGTAGGCATGTATCATGTCAGGGCCCGGTGCTGTCCAGTTCTTCATACTTGAGACTCTTTCTTGGATGTCTGCCACTGTGATGGTTACTGGATTCTGTTCAGGGAGGTTGCTGTGTTCTTCTCTCAGAGACACCAGCCACTGGGCATTGCTGTTATGTGCTGTCTCTTTCTCCCATATACTTTTCCAGTACTGTTCAGCTTCTAGCCTTGGTGGGTCTGCTCGGCTGTTTTGACCCTGCCACTGAGCGTACACTTTCGCAGGTTGAGTTGCGAACAGCCTGTTTATCCGTCTGGCTTCATTGTCTCTTGTGTACCTCTTTAGGCGGCTACTCAAGGCTAGGAGCCTTTGTTTGGCAGTTTCCAGGGCTTCAGGTATGGCCATCTGGCTGTATCTCTTAGGTACTTGCTTTCTCATTGTACCTCTTTGAGCCTCTGTCAGCTTACTCACATCCTTCCGAGTTGCCTTGATTTTGGCCTCTAACCGTTGCTTCCATGGTGGGGATTGTTTTCAAGGATTCTCAAGGATCACTGCTGCTGAAGTGTAAACCAGTTCATTGGTTGTTGGGGTTGTGTACCCAATCTCAGGGTGTGAGTGTGGTATAATCTCCTCTCTGACCTGTTGTTCTGGCTCTCCCGTGGTATTGCCATTGTATTGTATCGCTTCAATCTCAAGTTGTGATAGGAGTTTTCCACTTGTGGATGTTCGAGCATTGTTTGGCAGTTAGCCTTGATTGTGAGTTTCGAAGCATCCATTCAGTCCACATGCTCTGCATGTAACCTCTGTGGGTGGGATTACTTGAGTAGTAGCATTCTAACAGACCCTTGTTCCAGTAGCCCACTTTCCATCAGAATGCTCTGGTGCCTGGTACCTCAGCACCTGACGCAGCATCATTCCATTTCGATGTTTGGCTGGGCAATGTCTGAGCTGGCATGATATGTGCTTCATTGGCTCTCATATTGTGAGGTAGGCATTAGCACTAGGTGATTGTTATGGTAATTGCCCCATTGCCATTTGCCATTGTTCATTCCGCCCTGGGTTTCCTCCATGACAGTCCTGCACCTTACCAACCAAGCTACCATGTGCAGTGTGACAAACTATTCAGGTCAGGAAGGTCACGGGAGTGGTCGGGAGCTTGAGGCGAGATGGAGCAAGGTGAGCAAAGTGGGCTTATTGACGGATTCAAATATAAAAAGAATGATGATGGTACCGTTAACAAGTACAAGGTTATTTGCAAGATTTGTAACAAGGAGTTTCAATTTCACTGGAGCTGTTCAAGCTTGAGGTACCATGTAGACGGCAAGTTTGCGCCAGACCAGGCTGAATGTTTGCAAGCCATAAGCAAAACAACCTCCGATCATTTGACCAACACAATAGCAAAATGGATTGCAAAGGATTGTAGACCCATTAGCATTGTAGAAGACTCAGGGTTCCTTGATGTTTTGCAAGTGGCATCTCAAGACTCATCCTATAAGCCACCGTCAAGAGCCACAGTTATGACGAAAATCCACGAGCTCTATGAAAACGAAAAAGAAAAAAGGAAAGAGGTCTTGGCTCAAGTAAATCATATCGCCCTGACAGGAGACCATTGGACATCAGTGAGTAACGACAATTACCTCGGAGTAACTGCGCATTTCATCAGTGACACGTGGGAACTGAAGTCTTTTGCGCTGACTATATTAAAAACTGAGGAGCGTCATTTTGCGGAGGCTTGTAAAGAACAGTTCCTGTCCAGTAGGACATTGAGGGCAAGACGACAACCATTGGGACTGAGAGTGCACGGAACATGGTTGCTGCGATTTGACTTACACGCTATGAACACATGAACTGTGTCGCTCACATGGTGCAGAGAAGTGTCACAGTGAGTCTTGCTGACGGTGGCTTTGCAAATGCTTTGGCCAAGGCTCGCAAAGTTGTCGGTCATTTTAAGCACAGCCCAGCAAATGCTACGGAGCTACAAGCACAACAGGTCAGCCTGGGAAAGAAGCAAGAGCCATTGATCCAGGATGTTCCAACACGTTGGAATTCGACGCTGGAAATGGTCAAGCGCGTGAGCAGAAATAAAGAGGCTGTCATCGCAGCCCTGGACAATCAGGAGCACAAACTCATTTTGCCGACAGATTGCTACAGTGTTGGATCCTCGTTTCAAAGACTTGAAATGTCTGCCCAAGACAGACAGGGAAGCGGTGTGGACCACACTTGAAGGGATGCTGCAACAAGAATCACCCAGAAAGTCTTCACAGACACATGATGATGGGCCACCCAGGAAGAAAATCAGCCTTCTGCAAATGGGCTCAGATTCAGAATCAGAAGATGACGAGGTCCAACCTGCCATACAGAGGTACAGAGCAGAGCCCACCATTAAATTGGAGGACTGCCCCTTGAGGTGGTGGGCATCTCATTCAGGAGCCCATGAGAAGCTGGCCACACTAGCTTACAAATATCTAGCCACTCCTGCAACCACTGTTCCCTGTGAACGACTTTTCTCAGTTGCAGGTCTCATTGTGAACAAGAAAAGGTCAGATTTACTTTCAGATAAAGTGTAAAAGTTAGTTTGCCTCAGCAACTGGCTGAAAGATGATAAATCAGTAGATTTGAAAGGTGATGTTCAAACCAAAAGACCAGTTTCAGTGCAACATGTTATATTAGTTAGCAACTGGATTTTTGAGCAACTTTTTTTTTTTTTTTTTTTTTTGGAAATGGTTTATTTCAAGCAATCAAGTAGGAACAATACACAGAAGCAATACAATCTGCAGTTTTACATTCATACAGTAACTAATCAAACTTAGGATAATTAGACATATTAATAATTATTGCTTGAAAGGGAGTAGAAGGAAGTGAACTTATATAATCCCACCCCGTTATACTATAACCATTTTATTACATGATTTATCAATATCCGGTTCCTAGTTTTTATCAGCCAGAATTAAAAATCATAAGGTATCGATAAGGCACATGACAAAGATGAATTACTTAATTATTATGTTAAAAATAACTCTTTTAGAAATCAACATGGCAAATGCAGATCAGTTATCTAAAATATATGTTACTCATAAAAGTCATTCATATGATTAGAGCATAATACTATATCAGTAAAATACACAACACTGTTTCAGAGATTTTCATAGTAAACTTTCATCAAGTATCAAAAGTTAAAAACATGTGCAAAATTATGTTACATTAGGAAAGATTTTTGAATCAATGTATCAATTTTTGGAGCAAGTGAAGTAATATCATTAACTTATTATTATTATTATTAATCTTTTTTTTTTTTTTTTTTTTAAATATTTAATAAGGTAATGCTGTAAGGGAGAGAAAAAAACAAACAAAAACAAAAAAATAAAAATAAAAGGGTCCATATTCTGTCAATTATCCAAGGTTGGTATTTCTTCTTCTGCTGATTAACAGCTGATCTTCTGGGTTCAAAACAGTTTCTAGTCTCTTCCATGTTATGTCTGCAGACATTAGATTCAGGTCCATATCCTTCTTCAGCTGATATCAGCTCAGTGAAAGTTGAGGTCAAGTTGTCTGCAGGTCAGAACTCTCTGCTGTTATTCAGGTGATGTCAGACGATGGAGAAAGTGATGAATCCACGTGTCATATTTCTTGAAATTATTTGGTTCTTTGGTTTATTACTCCATGTTGATTCAGACGTCCGTGATCAAGCACTTCTCAAAGTCCTTCATGGTGTTCACAACCAGAACCTTGGACCGGTCCGGTGGACCGAGTGGTTTGACGTAAATCCTGCAGCCTTTAACCCAAGTGTTCTCAATCTTCTTCTGCTTCCTGAGAAGCCGTGCATGTTTGGAGATTTCAGCATTCCTCCTGGTCAGATGGTCGTTTAGATAAACAGCCGAACCTTTCAGGTTCTTCCTTTGGTTCATCAGAGCTAGCTTGTGTTTGTGATTCACAAACCTGATGAGGATCGCTGGTTTATCCGTCTCCTTTCTCCTGGGGAGCAGGTGGCAGGTCTCCATGGTGTTGAGATCCAGGGAAATCCCTTTAGACGTGAGAAATGAATGTATTTGCTGCTCCAGAGACTCTACACCACGCTCCGTATTAGCAGTGCTTGCTCCTGCTGTTAGCTTCGCTCGAGGTTTGATTGGTAATCCAGTGAGAATGACATTATTCATCCTTACTTGCTGTTCCACATCGTCCAGTCTTTTCTCCAGAATGTCGACCCGGTTTTCTCGTTGCTCGTTTTGAGCCCGAAATCTTCGGAACTCTTCCATCATGTCCATTAGTGGCGTTAACTTAGCCGACACCTGATCCATAAAAGATTTAAGCGTTTCTTGAATGCTATCGATAGCTTTTTTGAGCTCTTCATATGCCTGGGATTTCCTAGGGGGCATGGTCAGCTCTCTTTTTGGAGAAAATCAACTTTTTAAGTAATTTAAAGATAGTTGTATCCGCAGAGAGGCACTCCACGCGCCCTGCCTGTAACCCGGAAACCGGAAAGAAAAAAAAAAAAAAAAAAAAAAAAAAGCAACTGGATTAAAGAATGGAGGAAAAGGTAAAAGATTGTTCTCTGGTTTGATTGAAAAGTTTTATTGAACATGTTTTTTTCCACATAAAAACGCAACAGATGACTGAAAAATTATGGTAGGCCATTGTTATGATTTGACTACATTTATTTCTTTCTATTCAATTGAATACTGTAAATTGTACATCCTGGTTCAGAGGAATGCCAAAGAGGAAGCGATGGGACATTGCAAAGACAAATGTTATGGTGTGTGGTATGTTTCAGCTTGATTTAAACCACAATTATTTGGCTGTGTTAATAAACGGACATGATATGAAAATTATGTATGTGTGTCCTGTTATTTATCTTTTGGTATGCATTTCAGAAAAAAACTGGTTAGGATTCAGGTGTAATTGCAAAAAGTGATTAATCCACTGAAAAATTCTGATTAATTTGATTAAGAATTTTAACAATTTGACAGCCCTAATATATATATGTGCGTCACAATGAAAATGGAAATAAGATCAGAAACTCCTGTGTTTACTTTGTTCTTCTACTACAAGCAGAAACTCTTTCTTTTGCTGATGATGCAGTCGTGTTACTTTGTTGATGGTCTTATAATCTTCATACGCCGTCATTAAAATCTCAGACTCCGTCTCACTGAAGTGTAGCGTCTCTTTTTTCTCCACGCGTTTCCATGGTGACTCCGGAAATTGGCGATCCATTGAGAATTTCTTTCTGTTCTCGCCGTGCACGTGTATTAACCCAGGGTTATCAAGTGGAGCGTATGATGCTAACTCATAGCTGGTCTTCTGGAACCGACATACCCAGAGTAAGCAAGTTCAGGCGGATTTCAGCCAGAGTTCAGGGTTAAAGTCAGGGTAATTTAAACATGCTTCCTGGAATACCCCCCTGCTGCAGACCTGCTGATGAATGAGGTCCTGATGGAGTCCAGCCTCACAGTTTGGTAGAATGGACCACAGAGATCCATGGCTGTCGCTCACCTCACTGATGATCACTCCTCCTCCTGCTGCTGCAGGTCTTCCTCCTCGTCTTCATCCTGGGTGATTCTTTCTCAAGTCAATATAGGTCATAAAGTCAAGCTGATCCTGAGTTGACCCCAGAAGGTTCTCATTGATCCCATACCTGTTACATCTAAGTCCAGGTGACTCAACACTTTCTCTGCTCTTTTGATGACAGTAGTGTAGTCCAGTGTTTTTCAACCTTTTCTGAGCCACGGCACACTTTAACCTTAAAAAAAATCCCGCGGCACACCAGCATCCAAAAACTAAACAAAAAAAGGAGAAACTCATAGTCTGTATTGATCTACAGTCCCTCCATGATCTCACATGCATTTTTAAGATAATTGTTGCAGAAAAAACTGTAAGCTGCAGCTGGTTTTTTTTTAAAAGATGCAATAAAAGTTAAATTAGAAGATTTAAAAACAGTTTGAAGTGTGTTTGTTGGTTTCAAGACGTTTAACAACAGATCTCCTTGTGCGCTGTCACTCTCACAACCCAATGCATCATGGGAGATGTAGTGCATAAAACGGCCGGAGATCGCTTTTCTGAGCTTCATTGTTTTGTTCACTTGTTCCACTGGATTCTGTGGAAAGCTACACCACTAAAGACGAGCTTTAGCTGGTATTTTAGTTGGAACTGAGAGACTTTACGAGCTAAATCGGGACAAGGAAGTGAAGACTTTAACCACTTCTGATTGGTCAGACTGAGGACATGTGATTAAGAATCCAAGAATGATTGGTGGAGACAGTTAAAGGGGCGGGACTTTTCCAAAATACAGTCGAAGCTGCAGCTAAATCGTGGTACCGTCATTCTTATCAAAATGTCTTTAATAAAATAAAATAAACGCGAAGAAAAAAGTATTTTACGATCTTTTATATTCCTAACTCCTCAGTGTTTTATCAGGGCCTGTTTGGATGAACACAGAGCTGAAATCCTGGAGATGGAAAATGTTTCTAGATCAGTGAATGAGGACAATTTCCCACGGCGCACACTGGTTGAAAAACCCTGGTGTAGTAGACTGTTTTTATGCTGTTTTCTGTCTGCATGCAACTACTTTATAAATAAAGTTTATTTGCTTTTTTTCATTTGCTCTTCACTTTCTTGTCATTTATGTAATTATCATGATTATTATTGTTTTTCATTGCGTTTTATATATTGTAAACCAAAAATTCAGTGACAGATCGGACAGAAAACAAAATATTAAAAAAAAAAGGCTGAAAGGCATGATGGGAAAATAGGCGTGTCTAAGTGAGCTGAATAAAGTTTTTTTAAAAACGGGTCACATGACCGCCGGAGTCTCGAGCTGATCGGATCGCCGTCCTTCTACCATGGTGAGCTTTCCTCCGGCGGAAGGCCTCTCTGCGCGTCCGTGAGCGGCCGCGGAGCTACGGGCCGTCGGCTCGGTTCGGAGGAGAGGCGGCGGCCCGCTGTGACCGGAGCCGTGGCCTAGTCGCCGCTATCGGGAGCTGTGGGCGCGCGAGTCACGTACGACTTCCTCGTGATTTCCTCACCGCGCGCTTCCTTCGCTTAAATGCGGGGTTTACCCGCGCGGACGTGTGCGTGGATCGGTGAAATGTTCGTTTGTTTGGGCTCGTATAATCGACGGGCTGCGGAACCAGCATCGGTGTGAACGCGCTTTGGCTCACACGCACGCGCTCCAGACTGGCAGTGTTGTCTGTTGATGCGGATCGATGGCGCGCGTGATCACGTGACCTTTGAGTTGGTTTGGGGCATTTTTAAGTTAGTTTTCAATTCTCGGCCATTTTGACAGGATATGACGTAAAATAGCAGAAAATAGCAGAATTGCGGGACAAACACGCCCCGCCCACTGAGGTCGAGTAAAGTGTGCCACTTAGACACGTGAAATAGCCCCGCCCCTTTTGTGTGTGTGTGTGTGGGGGGTCCATTTTATCTGGACTAGTGGTCCGGTACCGGCGTGTCCGTGGGGAGTTGTTGTTCTGGTTGTTCTGGCTCTGGTTCTGGTTCTGGTTGTTCTGGCGGGTTCTGCTCTGGTTCTGGTTGTTCTGGCGGGTTCTGCTCTGGTTCTGGTTGTTCTGGCTCTGGTTCTGGTTGTTCTGGCTCTGGTTCTGGTTGTTCTGGCTCTGGTTCTGGTTGTTCTGGCGGGTTCTGCTCTGGTTCTGCTTGTTCTGACTCTGGTTCTGGTTGTTCTGGCGGGTTCTGCTCTGGTTCTGAAAGCCCGCCTGTCTCTGTTGCAGCCCACCACCCAGCAGTCTCCTCAGGATGAGCAGGAGAAGCTTCTGGACGAAGCGGTCCAGGCCGTCAAGGTCCAGTCCTTCCAGATGAAGCGATGCCTGGTAGGATGACGGCAGTCACCGAGCTGCAGCGGCGTCTCCCGGCCCTGACCCCTGACCTCTGACCTCTGTGCGTTTCAGGACAAGAACAAGCTGATGGACGCTCTGAAGCACGCCTCCAACATGCTGGGAGAGCTGCGGACCTCCATGCTGTCTCCAAAGAGTTACTACGAGCTCTGTATCCTTCAGCGCCGCGGCGCCACCGCCTCCCTGGCCCCGCCCTCTGCGGTTAGCCGGGCCACGAACGCAGCGTGGTTCCGCCTCCTCCTCTGTCTTCATTCAGACGAAAGGCTCCGCCTCCACTGGTCAGCGGGGAGGTGGAGCTCCTGCCGCGGGGGGGCCGGTGGGGGCGTGCGGGTCTGCGGTGATCCTTGACCGACCTGCAGACATGGCCATCTCTGACGAGCTCCACTACCTGGAGGTCTACCTGACGGACGAGTTTGCCAAGGGCCGGAAGGTGGCGGACCTGTACGAGCTGGTGCAGTACGCCGGGAACATCATCCCCAGACTGTGAGTCCAGCACGCAGCAGCCTCGGTTCTGAGGGGGCGGGGCTAACACCTGCTGCCAGTAAAGGCCTCAAGGGCACCACACTGGGGCAAAGCCTCTGTCTGCTGGCCCGGAGCGGTCGCTGGGTCGGAGGTTCAAATCCCAGATGTGGACTTGAAGTGGTCAGAGCACCGGTTTGCTGGGGTGTTGGACCTCCGGTTCTCAGCTGAGAGTTCTGAAGGTTCTGAGCGGAGATCCAACTGAAGCGCCCCCACAGGGGGGTCCAACAGAAGAGCAGATCCCCTCCAATCAAAGAACAACGAGGGATCATCTGCAAACAAAGATGGCAGAAAACAAAGACCCCCCCACTCTGAAAATAAGAAACAGTAAACAATCCAACCCCCCCCCCCCCACCGCAGTGAGCACTCTGAGCCCCTCCTCTGTCCGCAGGTACCTGCTGATCACGGTGGGGGTGGTGTACGTCCGCTCCTTCCCTCAGTCCCGCAAAGACATCCTGAAGGACCTGGTGGAGATGTGTCGCGGCGTCCAGCACCCCCTCAGGGGGCTCTTCCTCAGAAACTACCTGCTGCAGTGCACGCGCAACATCCTCCCCGACGACGGCGAGCAGCCGGAGTAAGAGCGCCCCGCCTCCTCTGTGCCGCTCCCGCTCTGGTCCGGCTGTAAACGTGCGGCTTCCCTCCCCAGGGGGACGGAGGAGATGACGGGCGACATCAACGACTCGGTGGACTTCGTCCTGCCTGAACTTCGCTGAGATGAACAAACTGTGGGTCCGGATGCAGCACCAGGGCCACAGCCGGGACCGCGAGAAGAGGGAGAAGGAGCGGCAGGAGCTGAGGATCCTGGTGGGCACCAACCTGGTCCGGCTCAGCCAGCTGGAGGGCGTGAACGTGGACAAGTACAAGCAGGTGAGAGGCGGCGCCCCCGGGGTGGCGCGGGTCCCGTCCCGCCTGCAGTGACGGCTCGGTGTCTGCAGATCGTGCTCTCCGGCGTGCTGGAGCAGGTGGTGAACTGCAGGGACTCTCTGGCCCAGGAGTACCTGATGGAGTGCATCATCCAGGTTTGTGGCACCTGCTCAGGTGAGGGGGGCCTCTGGCGCCGACTGACCCGTCCTCCTGTCCAGGTGTTTCCGGATGAGTTCCACCTTCAGACCCTCAATCCCTTCCTGCGTTCCTGTGCGGAGCTCCACCAAAATGTCAACGTGAAGAACATCATCATCGCCCTCATTGACAGGTGAGGCCTTCGCCGTCGGGGGCTAACCCTAACCCCGTTCTTGGAGGGGGCTAACGGCGGCTCTGGTTCTGCGGTTTAGACTGGCTCTGTTCGCTCACCGGGAAGACGGCCCCGGCATCCCCGCTGAGATCAAGCTGTTCGACATCTTCTCCCAGCAGGTGGCCACCGTCATCCAGGTGAGAGCCGGCCCCGCCGCCAAGCCTCGCATGCGTGGAGGACTTCCTGTTGACGTGTTTTTGGTTTTCAGTCTCGCCAGGACATGCCGTCAGAAGACGTGGTGTCCCTGCAGGTTTCTCTCATTAACCTGGCCATGAAGTGCTACCCGGACCGCGTGGACTACGTGGACAAAGTCCTGGAGAGCACCGTGGAGATCTTCAACAAACTCAACCTGGAGCAGTGAGTCTGTCACGTGAACACGGGAGACGGCGGCACCTCACCCGCTCGGTTAACCCTTTAACCGCAGAGCTGTCGCCTGCAACGGCAAAGTAACGAAGCCGCCGTATGTCGTCAGCCGTTTCCACGGTAACGTTATTCCAACGGATGCTGATTTGGAGAAAGGCAGCTTCAGTTAGTAAAGCTGACTGTTGTGGTCCTCGTTGACCCCCACCCCCCCACCCCCCACCCCCACTCCATCCAGTTCTGAAGACACGGATCAACCATGTAGACATATTTGTGTAGACATACAGGAATAGTCTATACATGTTTCATATGATGCTTAGTGATGCTTCATTTCTCTAACAGAGAAGCAGCAACAAAAATGTGCTGCGTCTCCATTCTGCCACCAGGGGGGGGCTTTCGCCTTAGCTTTACGTGATTCCAGAGGAACGGGGCCAAAAAAGGAGCTTTAGTGAGGGCGGGGCCACATTAGGACCACCTTAAGATAAATACAAGACAAATATTGTCAACTTATAACCTGAATAAGTAAACAAACTGTCACCAAATTAAAATGTTTATCTGTATTTTCATCATTTTTCATTCTCCCTTTTTGCTTTCAGTTCTCAGTTTTCAGGTTCAATTCCGTTGGTCTGGTCCGATTGTTGCGTGGGGGCGGGGCTTACCAGGACAGGATTTCCCAAAGAGCTTATGGCAATGAGAAAAGTGTGAAAATGTGGATCCAGTCTCTGTCAGCAGATGGACATGGGGTCCCGCTAGCCAATGAACTCAAAGCTCCGCCCCCACGGATAAGGATCAGAAAACCTGAACTGAACCACAAAGAGAAACGGAAAAAAAGCTGAAAATACAGATTTTTTAAAATTTGGTAACAGCTTTAGGTTGAATTTTTTTCATCTTTTAATTTTTAATTATACAATATTTTTTCAATATTTATTTCAAGTTTACAATATTCTTTTTTTTTTTTTTTTTTTAAATTAACCATTTTATTTTCAATAGTTCAATCATTCTTTGAAGTTAATAATGTGTACTTTCCAGTTTAAAACTGTTTTTAAATAATGTCTCTTTTTTATTTATAATGTCTTGTTTTAAAATTTGTAAATAAATGTTTAGGTCGGCTGAGCGTTAGCATTAGCCGTCCTATGGGAAATTCCATTATACGTTAGCATCAAGCTAGCGGGCTTTGGCCTTGCTGCTGTAATTGTTCAAATAAGTCTATAGATGTATTTAGAATGCTCCACGAACCTTCAGATTGAGTTTAGTAACGTGTTTCAAGGCTTGATGTCACCAAATCTCACAATAGTAGCATTAGGCCTAAAAGATCAACCACCCCAGCCCAGCCCAGCCCAGATCAGATCAGATCAGATCAGATCAGATCAGATCAGATCAACCTTTATTTATTTATATAGCACCTTTCCAACACGTCAGCGTCAGTAAAGATGACTTTACTGACGTTATTGTACTAACGTAAAGTCTGTTGGTACAGTGTTACTCTCTGAACCACTGCAGATCCGGTTTGCTCATAAATGAACGTGTCAGCCTCATGGAGAAACGGATTAGAAGCCATCCAGAAATAGTGGATGTAATGCGGACTCTCTCTGGAACATTCTAGCATAAATGTTTTATTCATTTTTAAATGATGGAGGCACAGAAATGTTCAGCTGCTTTTAACTTTCAATACTCTAGAGGAAATAGTTCATACAGACGTGTTAGTGGAATGAAAACGCCTGTTTCCTGATTGTCAGTCAGTCTGTAACGATGCATCAGTAATGAACACGGAGGACACGCCCACCCGCCTCATCAGAAGGTCTTTGGGGCTGGTCCGTGATCACGTGGACTCTTGAGTGGATTGTCTTTGTCGGGGTCGGGGGGTAAACGTATCCGTCTGTGTTCCGGCAGCATAGCGACCAGCAGCGCCGTTTCCAAAGAGCTGACCCGCCTGCTGAAGATCCCGGTGGACACCTACAACAACATCCTGATGGTTCTGCAGCTGAAGCACTTCCCGCCGCTCTTCGAATACTTCGACTACGAGTCTCGCAAAAGCATGAGCTGCTACGTGCTGAACAACACGCTGGACTACAACACCATCATCGTGGCGCAGGAACAGGTGGGTCCAAACACTGGCGGTTCTGACCCGCTCTGTGGAAGCGGTGTTGTCAGAACCCAGAGCTGTCCACGCAGTCGCACTGACGAGAGAACGTGCCCTCCCCAGGTGGACGCCATCCTGAGCTTGGTCTCCACGCTGGTTCAGGACCAGCCGGACCAGCCGGCGGACGAGCCCGACCCAGAGGACTTTGCTGAGGAGCAAAGCCTGGTGGGTCGTTTCATCCACCTGCTGCATTCTGAAGACCCGGATCAACAGTACCTGGTATGTTCCTCTGTCAGGGTCTATCTAGACCAGGGGTCCCCAAGTCCAGGTCTGGAGGGTCCAGCATGGTTTCCAACCAACCTGCCATTGAAGCTCCTTATTGGCTAAACACACCTGAGCAGGTAATCAGCAGCAGAGAAGGCGGGGTTTCTGGAAAACCAGCTGGCCCTCCAGGCCTGGATTTGGGGAGCCCCTGATCTAGAACGTCCAGAACTCGTGGTTCTGCGTCTTCAGAGCTGATAGGATCTCTTCATTTTGCTTCAGATTCTGAACACGGCTCGAAAGCATTTTGGTGCGGGTGGGAATCAGAGGATTCGCTATACGCTGCCCCCGCTGGTGTTCGCCGCCTACCAGCTGGCCTTCAGATACAAGGAGAACTCGTCCACGGTAAGCCCCGCCCCTCGCTGCAGCGCCTGTCCGTGGGTTTGGCCGTAACCACGCCTCCAAACCTGTTTGCAGGACGACAAGTGGGAGAAGAAGTGCCAGAAGATCTTCTCCTTCGCTCACCAGACCATCAGCGCGCTCATCAAGGCGGAGCTCTCCGAGCTGCCGCTGAGGCTCTTCCTGCAGGGGGCGCTAGCCGCCGGGGAGATAGGCTTTGAGAACCACGAAACTGTGGCCTACGAGTTCATGTCTCAGGTAGGACGTGGCTTTGGTTGGTCTGGAGAAGGCGCTGTGAGGCAGAGCTGAGGTCAGGAAAAGGTCACAGGAGGCGGAGCAACTTGTCCTGCGGAAACGCGTGAAGACGCTGCAGCAGGAACCGTGTTCACCCACAAACCCTCCCCATCCCTTCGGGGGTCGCCGCGGCGGTTCCGCTGCCCCCGACACGCTTTGGCAGAGTTTGACGCCGGACGTCCTTCCTGACTCACCCTGACCCGGGCTGGGGACCGGCACAGGGAGACCCAGACTGGGGCTTCCTTGTGGGTTCATGGTTGGGCGGGGGGCAGAGGAACCGCGGCCCAATGACCCCCCAGGCACCAGTCTGCACACACCACTGTCATCTTAGAAATAATCTGTGGGAGTATGAGCAAAGTGTGTTAGTTCAGAAAAACACCACAAACTGAACTCCAGAACCAGAACCAGACAGGATGACGGTCTGCTCCTGGTTCTGTGGCCTTCCCATCATGCACCTCTGCTCCTCCAGGCCTTCTCTCTCTACGAGGACGAGATCAGCGACTCCAAAGCGCAGCTGGCCGCCATCACGCTGATCATCGGCACCTTCGAGCGGACCCGCTGTTTCAGCGAGGAGAACCACGAGCCCCTGAGGACGCAGTGCGCCCTCGCCGCCTCCAAGCTGCTGAAGAAGCCCGACCAGTGCCGCGCCGTCAGCACCTGCGCACACCTGTTCTGGTCGGGACGCAGCACCGACAAGAACGGGGAGGAGGTGGGTTCAGGTTCCCTCCGTATGTGAGAGGGGTCCCGGGAGGGGGGGGTCCGGCTCTGCTCACGCCGCTCTGACCTCCCGCAGATCCGTGACGGGAAGCGTGTGATGGAGTGTCTGAAGAAGGCCCTGAAGATCGCCAACCAGTGCATGGACTCGTCGCTGCAGGTCCAGCTCTTCATCGAGATCCTCAACAGATACGTCTGCTTCTACGAGCGGGAGAACGACGCGGTACGGCGCTGGGGGCGGGGCTTCGCATGTGTCCGTGTCTGCTCCACTGCACGTGATTGCAGGGATTTGACCTTTAACCCCTAAGGTCCACATGAGTGCACGTCATCGTGTGCTCTGTGAGTCTTTGGCCCCTCCCTCTCAACCCACACCCTCCCTGACAGAAGTCTCTACTCCCAAACCAGAGGGTGGGGCTGGGGTCTCTCCCCGGGGGGGTCAGGTCTTCCTACCCCTCCAGGAGCGTGCTCCTAAAATCATCAGATGGCGTCTGGAGGCGGAGCTTCCCCACTGTTTTCAGATAACATTCATGCGGTGTGGAACGGGGGGGTTGGTTCTGAACTGTCTCCCCATCTCCAATACCCCCCTCCCTCTCATTCCCCATCCTGTCCCTAAAGAAAAGCTCCTCATCACCAGAGGGGGTTTCTACAAACCCCCGTCCGTCCACCGCTGGAACCCCCCCGGCTGGACAGTGGGTTCTCTCTGAACCCCCCCCCAGCAGTGGAGTTAACAGCTGTCTCTTGTTTTTGATGCCCCGCCCCTCAGGTGACCGTCCAGGTGCTGAACCAGCTCATCCAGAAGATCAGAGAAGATCTCCCCAACCTGGAAGCCAGTGAGGAAACGGAGCAGATCAACAAACATTTCCACAACACGCTGGAGCACCTGCGCCTGCAGAGGGAGGCCCCCGAGTCCGAGGGCCCCGCCTACGAGGGGCTGGTCCTGTAACTCCGCCCCCACCCGCCCTCGCTTCACCTTCATCATCATGTGCAACTTCACACTCTCACGGTCACAAACCATGGTCCTGAAGGGGCGGAGACAAAGACTCGGAGAACCCCGCCCTGGGTTCTCCTGGGGGGGTTCCGTCTTCCTGCTGCAGCTGATGGGTGGAGTTCAGGAGCACTTCCTGTGGCTTCACCTGCGGAAGGCTGGGGGGGGCGCTCCTGTCGGAGGTGAGGCTAGCTGCGTGTGCTAACGTTTTCCACGCCGCTGTGCCCCCTGCTGCTGCTGCAGAGGAACTGCAGACGGAACAGAGGCTTCTGGGGCAGAGGGATTCAAACCTGCGGATGGTTCGTCACTGAAGCGTCTGCACAGGAAAAGCTCTTCTTCTGACGGTTCTTCTTCATGTTAGGAGCATGTTTTCGTTTTGCTTTTAGATGCTTCTGTAAATCAGATACAAAAATGCTTATTAAATGGAATGATGGACATTTACCACAATAAAGATCAAAGTCAGAATCATTTCATCTGTCATTTCCTGTCAAATCAGCTGCTGGAAACGTTCAGGTTCTTTGTGTTTAATGATCGGCTGGACTTTAGCTTCATTTGAAACTGGTTCTGAGGTCCAGCGGATCTGAACCGCAGCAGCAGAACCACTTTGATGTTTGAGGTTCTGAACATCAAACACCAGACTGTCCCAAGTGTGGCTGAGCTGCAGGGACTCACGATGCTGCAGACTGTGCACACAGGTTCACACACAAGCACACACAGGAACTACACACAGGTACACACAAGTACACAGGTACACACAGATGCACAGATACCCCAGGTGGTACCTGACTGCTCCTCCTGGCTGTCTCCTATGGTGTCAAATTCATGCCTAAACTATTTGGCATCAAAACTGTAAAACCAGGAATCAAAACCCGAATTCTGCAAACCAAAACCCAAAATCTGCGAACCAAAACCCATAATTTGCAACCAAAACTCAAATCTGCAAATCAAAATTCATAAATTGAGAACCAAAACCCATAATTTGCAACCAAAAGCTATAACCTAAAGCGCAATCATATTTCTCAGGTGCTGATTTGTTTTCTCGCTGTTCTGAAATCGTCTTTTTGAGTTGCGCTTTTATTTTTTGAGTTGAGCTTTTTTTTTGCGGTTGCGATTCTAAAACCTGTCACACACGTAAAAACAGCGCCACGTCAGTCAACGGGAGGGGAGGCGGGACATCCCCACATCCAGAAGCTCATTGGCTACCGAATAACACCGAGTCTTACGTCAACAGACCAGTTTAGAATGTGCCGGTAAGTTTGTCATGTTTTTCAAATCTTTTACTATCTTAAACGATCAAACTTGTACTTTATTTAACCAGAGGACGCAAGCACAGTCAGATGAGGAGCTCCACCAGTAGCTGCTAGTGAAAAAAGATGTTAGAAAGTTAGACGTTGCATGACAAACTATCACCATTGTTCTCCCGTGTTAGCATGCTAGCTAGCTCAATGCTAGCGGGGTTTACAGCTCTTTTCATGACTTTTATGGATTAAACAAAGTCGATTTATTTTTTTTACCACAGTGTCAATATCAGTCATGTAAACCTGGGAATAATTGCCCGTGAATTGTCACTAGGATTAATTAAATATGTCATAACCTATAAGGTTTCTCAATATTTTTCAGGGTTTACAGACAGAGGGAATTAACAGAGCAACAATATTGCTGTGCCATATTTACAAAATGTATGCGTCTGCACCATGCAGACTGGCAGAATTCTGGTATGAGTGAATCAGAGCAGAGAAAATTGTAGCAGACCAGCAAAAACGTGCTTTATTCCCCTTAAAATTATTCCAGTATTAGACATCAATAGAATTATTAGTTTCTTTTTAATTAGGTGGTGATTTTAAAATCATGGATTATTCCTGTATGTCTGTTGTTTTCTATAAGGACCGTTGTTATGCATGCCATAACAAAAAAGGCAGGAATTCTGAGGCAGCTGCAACGTGGATGTCTACAACTTCTTGAAGGTACAGAAAACAATTTTAATCTTAATTTTTCTCTTCTTTTTTGGGTTAATTAACTTTGCTGTTTTTGTTTCTTTCCAGATGCAGGCCCCAAAGACGTCCTGGTGTGATGCAAAGGCTGTCCGGCAGGCTCACAGACATCTCCTGTTAACTGAAAGAGAAGCATTTAAAATAGTTGTCCATTTAGACCATGATTGCATTGACAACATGCCCAGGAACGCTGTCTGCTTCCCATTTCTCAGTGCCTGCACAAAAACAGTGACTTTTCCACCTCAAGTCTTTTGAGGAGTTTTAAAAACAGTTATTTTAATTTATCTGAATTGTGGTTCAGAATTTCACAGAATCTAATACACTTGACTCTGTGTTTCAAAGATATGAGCAAAACCATCAATCAGTCTTTTGTACAAAACACATATAATGGTCAAACATTAAAAAGTGAAGCTTTACAAAATACCAGTGGTGATTATTAGCCATTTATTTTCTTAAGGGGGGCAGTATTTTGTAAGGCAGATGAGATCTGTTCACATTGTTGGTTTCTGTTACATCCTGCTGAGATGACATGCATAGATCAGTACATAAATGTGAATGTCTTGGCCATGGTTTTCAGATGTCCCACAAGGGTTGAACAGGTCTGAGAGGAGAGAGGACACGCCACAGAGGGAACAACAACTCCAACAGTTTCCTGCTCTGCCTGGTTTAAGTTAGACTGTCGTCCAATGTCCACAGCATCCTGCACACAAAGAAAAATATATTTAAGAAAGTTAAAATGAGAAAAAAAAAAAAAAATATATATATATATATATATATATATATATATATATATATATATATTCCCGTGTGAACCTGCAATCTTTAAGGTTGAGAATAAAATGATTTTGGAATACAGTTCAAAATCAGAAAAACTTTATTGATCCCACACCTGGGAAATTTGTTCTGGTACCTCAAATAAATAATGTGTTTCTGAATCATAATTTTACTTTTATTATTTTAAATGGGGATGAACTTGATCCCAAACTAGGAAAGGTGTCACTTTCTTACAGCAATATGTTGCTTTGTTCAATCAATCTGTAATCCCTAAAGATATATTGAGAAACCTTTTAAATTATACATGAATGTACTTCTTGAAAAAAATCTTTGATTAATCCTAGTGACAATTCACGGGCAATTATTCCCAGGTTTACATGACTGATATTGACACTGTGGTAAAAAAAATCGACTTTGTTTAATCCATTAAAGTCATGAAAAGAGCTGTAAACCCCGCTAGCATTGAGCTAGCTAGCATGCTAACACGGGAGAACAATGGTGATAGTTTGTCATGCAACGTCTAACTTTCTAACATCTTTTTTCACTAGCAGCTACTGGTGGAGCTCCACATCTAACTGTGCTTGCGTCCTCTGGTTAAATAAAGTACAAGTTTGATCGTTTAAGATAGTAAAAGATTTGAAAAACATGACAAACTTACCGGCACATTCTAAACTGGTCTGTTGACGTAAGACTCGGTGTTATTCGGTAGCCAATGAGCTTCTGGATGTGGGGATGTCCCGCCTCCCCTCCCGTTGACTGACGTGGCGCTGTTTTTACGTGTGTGACAGGTTTTAGAATCGCAACCGCAAAAAAAAAAGCTCAACTCAAAAAATAAAAGCGCAACTCAAAAAGACGATTTCAAAATAAAAGCGCAACTCAAAAAGACGATTTCAGAACAGCGAGAAAACAAATCAGCACCTGAGAAATATGATTGCGCTTTAGGTTATAGCTTTTGGTTGCAAATTATGGGTTTTGGTTCTCAATTTATGAATTTTGATTTGCAGATTTGAGTTTTGGTTGCAAATTATGGGTTTTGGTTCGCAGATTTTGGGTTTTGGTTTGCAGAATTCGGGTTTTGATTCCTGGTTTTACAGTTTTGATGCCAAATAGTTTAGGCATGAATTTGACACCATAGTGTCCTCCTGTTCTGGCCGTATTCTGAGCCGTTCCTCCTGTGCTTGTAGGTGGAACCAACAGCCACTGTCCATGAAAGGTTCAAAGTAAACTGAATTGTATTGGTGTTGGATGCTGAGCTGAAATCCATGAACATCCTGGCATCTGAGTCCTTGTTCTGCAGGTGAGACTATCAGGTAAACTGGATATTCAGACATCTATGATCCTTAATTTTTTTCGCAGTATAATTTTCTTGATCCAACAATTTTACGGTTTTTTTTTAGTAATATTTCAATCTACTTCCCAGCTTCCATCCAGAACGTGTGGGGGTGTGTGTGTGTGCGTGTGTGGGTGTGCGTGTGTGTGTGTGTGGTCCACAAACAGTCCCACAGAACGTACCATAGGCTCATGTCAACCGCTCATGTACTCAAAGTTTTTGCTAGGATGTAGTATTTTAAAGGACCCTCTTTTATGGTGGTACATAAACAGTATTTATGACAGATGGTCCCAGCATAATAAGTCCAGACACCCGAGTCCCAGAAACCCCCCAGCAGGGTGTGGTTTGTAACAGATTTATGTTCTATTTGGATACGACACTAATCGACCAACCATGTTCTGGGTTCTTGACTGGTTGGTGTTTAGGATCATCTGAAGGGTTCTGCTCAGTTCACACAACTCCATTTTCAGGAACTTCCGCCGGGACCGTGAACGCAGCACCATAGACAGTCTGCGCATGTGCGGTTCTCAGACCCTGAATTCTGCGCGGAGGGGACTTCTGTGGTTCTGTTGGGGCCCCACAGGTTCGAGTCCCCGTCATGCGTGGATGAGAGCTCGCTGGAGGAGGAAGCCGTCGTCCGTGCGCGCGAGGCGGACGCAGAGCGCGCGAACATCTGCCGGAAAGTCGCCATGTCGACAAACAAAACAAAGAAGGTCAAAATGGCTACGAAGTCCTGTCCAGAGTGCGACCAACAGGTGAGTCCGCCGTGGGTTCGAAACCCACCCGAACCCAAACTGGGTCCGGCCGGAGGACTGTCCTGGTTCTGGTCAAGAGCCGAGTCAGATCCAGCGAAAGAAAGTTCCCTCGCGGGCTTCCGTACTTCTGTTTGATCTCAACAGTTTTTTTCTCCAATAATTTCCTGATAAACATGAACCACGGAAGAACATGGAGAACATGATGGTTCCTCTGTTCACACTTTAAATCTAGAACGTTTTACTGAAGATTTCCCACGAAGCAGCATTTCTGTCAGGAAAACTTTATAAATCTGGATATTTATCTCTATAAATATGGATATTCATCTTTATAAATCTGGATATTTATCTCTATAAATCTGAATATTTATCTTTATAAATCTGGATATTTATCTTTATAAATATGGATATTTATCTCTATAAATCTGAATATTTATCTTTATAAATCTGGATATTTATCTCTATAAATCTTTATATTTATCTCTATAAATCTGAATATTTATCTCTATAAATCTGAATATTTATCTCTATAAATCTGGATATTTATCTCTATAAATCTTTATATTTATCTCTATAAATCTGAATATTTATCTTTATAAATCTGAATATTCATCTCTATAAATCTGAATATTTATCTCTATAAATCTGGATATTTATCTTTATAAATCTTTATATTTATCTCTATAAATCTGAATATTTATCTCTATAAATCTAAATATTTATCTCTATAAATCTGAATATTCATCTCTATAAATCTGAATATTTATCTCTATAAATCTAAATATTTATCTCTATAAATCTGAATATTCATCTCTATAAATCTGAATATTTATCTCTATAAATCTAAATATTTATCTTTATAAATCTTTATATTCATCTCTATAAATCTGAATATTTATCTCTATAAATCTGAATATTTATCTCTATAAATCTAAATATTTATCTTTATAAATCTTTATATTTATCTCTATAAATCTGAATATTTATCTCTATAAATCTGAATATTTATCTCTATAAATCTGAATATTTATCTCTATAAATCTGGATATTTATCTTTATAAATCTTTATATTTATCTCTATAAATCTGAATATTTATATCTATAAATCTGAATATTTATCTTTATAAATCTGGATATTCATCTCTATAAATCTTTATATTTATCTCTATAAATCTGAATATTTATCTCTATAAATCTGAATATTTATCTCTATAAATCTAAATATTTATCTCTATAAATCTGAATATTCATCTCTATAAATCTGAATATTTATCTCTATAAATCTAAATATTTATCTCTATAAATCTGAATATTCATCTCTATAAATCTGAATATTTATCTCTATAAATCTGAATATTTATCTCTATAAATCTGAATATTTATCTCTATAAATCTGGATATTTATCTTTATAAATCTTTATATTTATCTCTATAAATCTGAATATTTATCTATATAAATCTGAATATTTATCTCTATAAATCTGAATATTTATCTCTATAAATCTAAATATTTATCTCTATAAATCTGAATATTCATCTCTATAAATCTGAATATTTATCTCTATAAATCTAAATATTCATCTATATAAATCTGAATATTCATCTCTATAAATCTGAATATTTATCTCTATAAATCTGAATATTTATCTCTATAAATCTGGATATTTATCTTTATAAATCTTTATATTTATCTCTATAAATCGGAATATTTATCTTTATAAATCTGGAATTTTTATCTTTATAAATCTTTATATTTATCTCTATAAATCTGAATATTTATCTCTATAAATCTGAATATTTATCTTTATAAATCTGGATATTTATCTCTATAAATCTTTATATTTATCTCTATAAATTTGAATATTTATCTTTATAAATCTGAATATGTATCTTTATTAATCTGGATATTTATCTTTATAAATCTTTATATTTATCTCTATAAATCTGAATATTTATCTCTATAAATCTGAATATTTATCTCTATAAATCTGAATATTTATCTTTATAAATCTGGAATTTTTATCTTTATAAATCTTTATATTTATCTCTATAAATCTGAATATTTATCTCTATAAATCTGAATATTTATCACTATAAATCTGGATATTTATCTCTATAAATCTGAATATTTATCACTATAAATCTGGATATTTATCTCTATAAATCTGAATATTTATCACTATAAATCTGGATATTTATCTCTATAAATCTGAATATTTATCTATATAAATCTGGATATTTATCTCTATAAATCTGAATATTTATCCATATACATCTGGATATTTATCTCTATAAATCTGAATATTTATCTCTATAAATCTGAATATTTATCTTTATAAATCTGAATATTTATCTTTATAAATCTGAATATTTATCTCTATAAATCTGGATATTTATCTTTATAAATCTGGGTATTTATCTTTATAAATCTTTATATTTATCTCTATAAATCTGGATATTTATCTTTATAAATCTTTATATTTATCTCTATAAATCTGGATATTTATCTCTATAAATCTGAATATTTATCTTTATAAATCTGAATATTTATCTTTATAAATCTGGATATTTATCTCTATAAATCTTTATATTTATCTCTATAAATCTGAATATTCATCTCTATAAATCTGAAAATTTATCTCTATAAATCTGAATATTTATCTTTATAAATCTGGATATTTATCTTTATAAATCTGGATATTTATCTTTATAAATCTGAATATTTATCTTTATAAATCTGGATATTTATCTTTATAAATCTTTATATTTATCTCTATAAATCTGGATATTTATCTTTATAAATCTTTATATTTATCTCTATAAATCTGGATATTTATCTCTATAAATCTGAATATTTATCTCTATAAATCTGAATATTTATCTTTATAAATCTGAATATTTATCTTTATAAATCTGGATATTTATCTCTATAAATCTGGATATTTATCTCTATAAATCTTTATATTTATCTCTATAAATCTGAATATTCATCTCTAGAAATCTGAAAATTTATCTCTATAAATCTAAATATTTATCTCTATAAATCTGAATATTCATCTCTATAAATCTGAATATTTATCTCTATAAATCTGAATATTTATCTCTATAAATCTGAATATTTATCTCTATAAATCTGGATATTTATCTTTATAAATCTTTATATTTATCTCTATAAATCTGAATATTTATCTATATAAATCTGAATATTTATCTCTATAAATCTGAATATTTATCTCTATAAATCTGAATATTTATCTCTATAAATCTAAATATTCATCTCTATAAATCTGAATATTTATCTTTATAAATCTAAATATTCATCTATATAAATCTGAATATTCATCTCTATAAATCTGAATATTTATCTCTATAAATCTGAATATTTATCTCTATAAATCTGGATATTTATCTTTATAAATCTTTATATTTATCTCTATAAATCGGAATATTTATCTTTATAAATCTGGAATTTTTATCTTTATAAATCTTTATATTTATCTCTATAAATCTGAATATTTATCTCTATAAATCTGAATATTTATCTTTATAAATCTGGATATTTATCTCTATAAATCTTTATATTTATCTCTATAAATCTGAATATTTATCTTTATAAATCTGAATATGTATCTTTATTAATCTGGATATTTATCTCTATAAATCTTTATATTTATCTCTATAAATCTGAATATTTATCTTTATAAATCTGAATATGTATCTTTATTAATCTGGATATTTATCTTTATAAATCTTTATATTTATCTCTATAAATCTGAATATTTATCTCTATAAATCTGAATATTTATCTCTATAAATCTGAATATTTATCTTTATAAATCTGGAATTTTTATCTTTATAAATCTTTATATTTATCTCTATAAATCTGAATATTTATCTCTATAAATCTGAATATTTATCACTATAAATCTGGATATTTATCTCTATAAATCTGAATATTTATCACTATAAATCTGGATATTTATCTCTATAAATCTGAATATTTATCACTATAAATCTGGATATTTATCTCTATAAATCTGAATATTTATCTATATAAATCTGGATATTTATCTCTATAAATCTGAATATTTATCCATATAAATCTGGATATTTATCTCTATAAATCTGAATATTTATCTCTATAAATCTGAATATTTATCTTTATAAATCTGAATATTTATTTTTATAAATCTGAATATTTATCTCTATAAATCTGGATATTTATCTTTATAAATCTGGGTATTTATCTTTATAAATCTTTATATTTATCTCTATAAATCTGGATATTTATCTTTATAAATCTTTATATTTATCTCTATAAATCTGGATATTTATCTCTATAAATCTGAATATTTATCTCTATAAATCTGGATATTTATCTCTATAAATCTGAATATTTATCTTTATAAATCTGAATATTTATCTTTATAAATCTGGATATTTATCTCTATAAATCTTTATATTTATCTCTATAAATCTGAATATTTATCTCTATAAATCTGAATATTCATCTCTAGAAATCTGAAAATTTATCTCTATAAATCTGGATATTTATCTTTATATTTATCTCTATAAATCTGAATATTTATCTTTATAAATCTGGAATTTTTATCTTTATAAATCTTTATATTTATCTCTATAAATCTGAATATTTATCTTTATAAATCTGGAATTTTTATCTTTATAAATCTTTATATTTATCTCTATAAATCTGAATATTTATCTTTATAAATCTTTATATTTATCTCTATATATCTGAATATTTATCTCTATAAATCTGAATATTTATCTTTATAAATCTGAATATTTATCTTTATAAATCTTTATATTTATCTTGATAAATCTTAATATTTATCTTTATAAATCTGAATATTTATCTTTATAAATCTGAATATTTATCTTTATAAATCTGAATATTTATCTTTATAAATCTGGATATTTATCTTTATAAATCTGAATATTTATCTTTATAAATCTTGATATTTATCTTTATAAATCTGGACGTCAGGTCTGAGCCGCCTGAAGTCAAAGGTCAAACTGCAGACAGTCGCTCAGATGGGACCTTCTGGAAGGAGAAGCTTCTCCGGATCAGTTATGGAAACGGATCATCTGAGCTGCTCCTGCTGGAACCTTCATGAAGGACTGAGGGCCCAGAACCAGGAACCTCCCTTAGCTCGAAGGAGAACCTCAAACCATGTAGAGAACCCTGTGGTTCTCCGTGTTCATTCAGGAACTTTAAGCAGTGGGAGGTTCTAAGCATGATTGACAGAAGGTCCATCCCACAATCCAACACAAACGGCTGACTTGTTCCGTGGGGAGTTGGACCAGCAGCTCCCTTCCTAGTGTCCCGTCTGGATGGCGGTCCCGGTCATGGATGCCATGTTCTTCTCTGAGGAGCTTCCTGTTTCTTGCAGATCCCGGTGGCGTGTAAGTCCTGTCCGTGTGGTTACGTCTTCATCAGCAGGAAGCTCCTCAACGCCAGGCTGAACGACTGCTCCTCGCCACCCATCGCAGGTGAAGCAGCCCCCCCCTCTCTGTGGGCACGTGACCCGTGCACGCTCATGGCCCTAGACCAGCTCATTTCGGATTTGTTCTGGTTCTGGTCCATCGATGGGGGGGCATTTCTGCAGGAGGTTCTTTCCGTCCCGCTCTTTTCTTGATGACCTCCAACCTTCTGTGTCGGCGCCAAAGCTGGAACCCTGTGGTCCAAACCTTCCCGAGGTTCTGCAGAACAGTTCTGACCGAAGCACACGCGTGTGCTGACGCTCATGTATCAGACTAAAACTGAACTATTGATGCCACAGCAGTGGAAGGAATTTGAGACAAAATAAAGAAGGGATACTAAAAACAGGGATCTCCATGGCTTTTCCAGCAGCGTTTTGTTGTTGCTAGGCGACTACAGCTGAGCATGTAAACGATGCTGCTGCGCTTGTTTCAGACCCAGAAGAGGTGGAAGACCATCCAAAAAGGATGATGCCACTTCAAAGAACTCTGTTTGCTTGTTTACGCTGCTGCAGTGGGCGTGTCCCCAGGGTGGACGGCGGTGGAGTCTACCTGTACACCTAACGCTATAGCGCTGCGATCGATATGATGTGTAGAGCGCTGTGATGAGCGTTTTGTAGGTTGTTGTTGCTTAGTGGGCCGTCGTGCGCAAATCGATGGCCGCGCGTTACCGTAGTAACCCCACACTAACACCGTCACCACAAATGAGCCTATAGGGACAAACGAATCGTCTCCAAACACTCCCATTCATGCGTGTTACCCCCCATGTGCTCACATCGGAGCATGTTTGATGCAGCACACATGCAGCTGCCGCATCTGTCAGAACGACGCTGATAAGAAACAAAAACAGGTTAGCTAACGCAGAGCTAGCGTAGCTAGCAGCCTGCCGCTTAAAGTCACAGGATCAATCCTTTGGTTTGCTTTGGCTCATCTACACGGGCGTTCCTGAAT
The DNA here is from genome assembly GCA_023969325.1 of Oryzias curvinotus. Taxonomy (NCBI): domain Eukaryota; kingdom Metazoa; phylum Chordata; class Actinopteri; order Beloniformes; family Adrianichthyidae; genus Oryzias; species Oryzias curvinotus. The sequence continues at coordinate 31,455,794 of CM043708.1, forward strand.
GAGGCGTCATCGTCCTGTTGGTCATTGAACGACGCCGTCTCGTGTTTATGGCGCCACTGCTGCACACCAAGATTAAAAAACGAACAAAGTTCTTCTAAAGTACTTTGTAAAACACTGTTCCTCAGTTCCTGATCGTCTTGTATTCCTAACATCCTCTCTAGTGGTGTAGGAACGCGTGAACACGCAGAGGAGACACGCCTGTGACCCCCTAATGTATGTTTGACGGTTACATAACGGTAAAAAGAAAAGTGTAGGAAAACAGACCTGTCAATCATCAAACCAAACGTATTCAGACTTTCACAAAGTGCTCCACTCTCTTTTTGACAGTCATTTAGCTGGATCCAGGCTCTACTACGGTCAGAGTCTCCCTGAACCACGGCTGTTAGCTGCAGCACGACATTCCCTCTAATCTGAGATCTGCTGCTCAGAACTACATCCTACAGCAAGATCCTGACCCAGAACACAAATCCAAGCTCTGCCAGAACCCCTCGGTAGGGCAGGGAGCACGTCTCCGGACTTTAGAGATTTAAAAAAGCCTGGTCTGATCCAGTTTTAGTTCTGGTCTGATTCAAATCTAGACCTGGCCTAGTGAAGGTCTGGTCCTGGACTTATCCAGGTTTGGGACTGATCTGATCCAGGTCTGGTTTCCTCTCAGTTCTTTTGGCTCCTTCACCCTGCTAGCATGAGAGTAAATGTTCTCTGTTTCAGGCATGTTGGACTTTAAGCGCAGAAGAACGGAGAGAATTCGCAAAGAGAGGATCGACTCGACTATAGCCAACGACTCGGAGAACCCCAGACGACCCCGGACCAACAGCCAGTCTGATCCCACTAGAAGGGGGCGTGGCAGACCCAAAACAGTTGGGCAGAAGAAACAGGAAGAGGAGAAAGGTAAAAATTATATGTAGGACAAAGTTTGAACCGTTTAGTTTATTGGAGTGCAGTTATTGAAATGTGGTTGTAGGTGTCAGAACGTTCATGAGATCCACCAGTCCAGTTACCACGAAGGAACTCAAGTACAGAGAGTAAAGTAGTAGAGTTACTGAGTTGTGTCTACATCACTGCTCCACCAGTACACCACCTTGGTTCTGTCAGACATTTGTGAGCTTGTTCACGGAAGTCACGTGTAGACTAGACCTGCACGATATGAGGAAAACTCGTGATATGCGATATCAGAGATTAAAATTGCGATAACTATATAATTAGCGGTATATAAACAAACAGCAAAATAACCAAATAACCATTCCCATTTCATTGCAACAGTTTAAAAATTATACTCCAAATGACCCTCGTTGACATAGGTGACAAACATCTCACATAACAGGGCTCCATCCGATTGGTCAAATGCATAAAGGGATTTATTTGATTCGTTAAATGGTTCCAGCTGCCATAAGATTGTTTTAACATATTTAAGGTTAACCATTTATTGCAATTTTCACCGTCTTTTGCGATATGCATATTGCAGAACTGGATTTTGCGATAACGATAAATTTGCGGTATACTGTGCAGGCCTAATGTAGACGCTTCATTTCCCATAAAACGCTGCGTACGTCCTTTCCTCCATTCTCTGGCACACTTTGGTCGACCCTGAGGAGCAGTGAGACCTGCTGTCAGGGTCGACATGTTTGGTCCTCACCGGAGTTCAGGTAAGCTTTAACACCTGACACACAAAGCGGTCAGAAGAACCAACAACCTGCTGTCAATCATACCTGCCCCTGTTTATGGCCTCCAAAGAGACTGTGGTCATGCTTCTTTTCAAAAGACCCTCCCCCAACAATTGCCACATCCGTCCCAATAAACTAGAATCCAAACTAAACACAAAACCATAAAAACAGTAAAAAGACAACGTAAAAGAAATGTGATCTTGGTTTTTGTGTATTTCAATCCTCCTGTTTCTGATTCTTTACCATTTTTATGACTGGATGTTTTTGAAACATGTTGACCCAGTTTTGACTCGGTTGAACTCTTCGTATTGACTCTTCCCGTTGACTCTTCCTGTTGACTCTTCCTGTTGACTCTTCCTGTTGACTCTTCCTGTTGACTCTTCCTGTTGACACTTCCTGTTGACTCTTCCTGTTGACACTTCCTGTTGACACTTCCTGTTGACTCTTCCTGTTGACTCTTCCTGTTGACTCTTCCTGTTTGTGTGGTTTGTGACGCAGAGAAACAGGAGAAGGAGGTGGACGTGTACGCCGCGCTGTCTGACGAGAAGGCCTTCGTGTTCTCCGTGGCTTTGGCTGAGATCAACCGGAAGATTCTGGCTCAGAGACTCATCCTGTAGATCCACGCCGGAATGACTGATGGGGGCGGGGCCAAGGATGACCCTGGACGGAAACATTGTCTTTATTTTTTGTATTGAGGACTTTTATTGATGTGATGCTGAAAGTGTTGATGAGAATAAAGAGCTGATTTCTAACTGCAGTTGAGTCGGTTTGTGCTCGTCTTCATCAAACAGCTGATGAAGGTCAGCCGGAGCAGTAAACATGAATGCTGATAAAAACCTTCAGTAATTGGAGTACAGTAAACCCTTGTTTTTCATGGGGGTTACGTTCCAAAAAGAACCCGTGATAGGCAAAATCTGTGAAGTAGAAACCTCTATTTTTTTTAACAATTATTATACAATAAAATACTCTATTATACATTGAAAAGAAATAAACCATTTTACAGGCTCAAGAATGTTTGTTTCACAAATAAAAGTACTTTAGAAACGTTTTTTTAAACAAATAACTTCTGTACTGTCAAATAATAATTTTAATAGTCAATGTGAACAGAAGGCTTCAAATGGCGGAGATTAGCCCCGCCCACCGCGACCCGAGTAATTGGATTAAACGGGAGAAAATTTAAAATGATTATGAAAAAATACAAAGTACAGTCAGACAAATAGTGACTCAGGTGTAATTCACTGCTCTTCAGACTGAGCTGCTCAGGGCCGGCCCTGGTCTTCTGGGGGCCCTGAGCGAAATTTAATTTGTGGGCCCTCTAACTGATCGGCAGCACCAACAAAACACAACTGTTGTTGTAATATAAATGAGATCTCTATTACTACATTTTGTGAATGTTTTATTGTTCCTGCTGAAGAATTGAATACAGTATATTTATTGTCTGCATGTTGGATGCACATTCAGTGGTGCCAAACCGATTTTAAAAGTGAAAAGAAAAAAATATGAATGACAAATGTATAAATAGATATATATATTTTTTTAATGTAACATTAGGCACTCAACAAATGACATTCCCAAAACTCCAATTTATTAAAAACAGCAACTTAATAGAAAATCAAATAACGATCAAACAATCCAACATAAAGAACCCAACAGCTCCATGAGGGGATTTTGGAAAGTCAGAGTCTCTCAGTCTGAAGAGGACGTCTTTGCACCAAATCCATTCTTACTGGATCAGAGTGTGGTTGGCCATTCAGCTGGACCAATTGGATTTGAGGTGTGTGGAATTTTGGATCCAGTAGCTCCTCCTCCAGACACGCCTCTGTTGGAGCCTCTGGAACATGAGAGACAGAACTTCAACAAAAGCAAACAGTGAAAAGTCAAAGAGTCCAATCAAATCTACAGAACAGTTGCTGTGATGCTGGAAGCAGAATGTTAGAAAGAAGTGGCTTCACTGTTGTCTGTGTGTGCAAATGTATGACTTTCTTTGAAGTAATAATGAACCAATAAGTTTGATCCAGGCTCCATATTGGGTGGATTTGAACTCACCAGCAGCATCAATGTTTTCTCTTTCAACAGCAGATGTGGTGACAGCAGTTTCTTCTGCAGCTAAAAACAAGAATTATTATTATACAATAATCACTGATAAAGTTAATAAAATAACTACAGCAGAATACTAATAATAGTTAGTGGCTCATTTAAAATATGTGTGCAGGTTTTTCACAATTTCATGATCTTTTTTATATATTTATGAGAGATTTATTGGTTGATTGTATATTTGCTCAAGATCACATTTATTTATTTAATTATGAACAACTGGGGGCTCAGCTGCTGTTTATGAAAAAAGGATTTCAGTCAGACAACTCTTGCAGTAAGAAATATTTATTTGACATTTTCCACATACTTTAGTTGGCATTCACAACTTTTGGTTTGGCATAAGGCTCCGTTCAATTCCATGAGAGATTTCCATAAAACTTTCGGGTAACAAAAACCCCCCTTACGGAGCCCACAGGTGGAAGCCGGGGAGGAGGGTGGGGCGAAGAATGAGCGCTGAAGGTAAGAAAGAGAATGAGCGCCTGCGCACCTGGCTTAAATAGGACGCTGAGCAGGTGCGTTAATTGACTGAACCGCCCTAGGGTAGCTAAGAAACCCTGCTACGAGTCATCTGCCCGAAATACGATTATGAATCGTCATTTATGCAGAAGCTGTTGTTTAAATGACTTTACATGCTATTAAATGACCTGAGATGACATCTTCAGTGATGTCAGGAACATTATGGGATGTGGACGCTGCACCACCTCCAATACTTTTTGATACTTTTTGAGAGCAGAAGAAACTGTCGGCTGAGACTGAACTGAGCAAAACATCATCATTATGTAAAAACAAAACTGTAATATAAAAATAAGAAATAAATGTACCCATTTATAAATAACAAATGTGAACAATAATTTGAGTATAAATGGAAATATAAGCATTTATAAACTTCTTTATCTATTATTTTGTATGTTCATCATTTTAAAATCAGTACATTTATTTTGTTTGTCATTTATCAATGAGAACCTTTATTTCCTATTTGTATTTATCAGTTTTCATTCTCCATATTTTATGCCAATGCAAGATTTTAAGACACATTCATTGTTGAAAAAGTCAGACTACCTGACTGTCTATAACAGAGAAACAGTTTTTATACTGACATAAACCAGAAAATGCAGAACGCACTAAATACGTGTTAGTAAAACAATGAAACAATACGATAACATGAGTTTAAACATTTATCAGCCATCATGCCATCATTATTTACTTTTCTCTACTCTCCGCCGTTTTGGAAGGTCATGTCTGACCTCATGATCTTGGAAACTTGAGTATCAGAATTATTTTCGAGTTTTCCATTGGAAATTACGACAAACGGGGTCGTTGTGTGCAAACTCCACCTCGGATTGATTAGTAGTATAAATCGCGCAGCTGCACAGAAATACTGGATAATGTAAAAATACAGCCCCAACATCCTCCAAACTTACCTTGTGATTGATGTTGAAGTTCTTCCTCCCTTTTCAGCTCCTGATGGATAAAGTCTCTGTAGCATGAAGTTCTCTTGTTGTCGCTATGATCAGTGTGACTAAATGCGCTGGGTTTTTGTCTTTTTCCCAACTTTATTGAAACAAAATGCGCTCGTAAATACACACTGTGCCAGGCTCAGATGCGAAACGTCATTATTTGGGTTGCCAGATTGGTTCAGGTGTGTTGAAGGGGGGGATCATTAAAGTGCAGGCAACTTTCTTTTGCACAACATTCAGAGCTATGAAATGGGTTGCCAGATTTGGGTCTTTTTTATTTTTTCGCCACTTCGGGGCCCTGGTGGTGACGGGGGCCCCACGCGGCTGTGTATTTCGCGTATAGGGAGGGCCGGCTATGGAGCTGCTGCATCCTGACTCCCCTCTGCAGTGTTTTCTCCCCGTGAAGCCCGCGGTGCAGCTGTGTTTGTTCGGGACAAGAACACAGTGATAGACAGTTGTTGTCACTCTTTTTTCTATGGGTTTTAGAGAAACTCAAAATAACAAGAGAATTTGCACGTACGTAATGTAAATTTGGCGAGCTGTTTTACGTACGTGCACATATTAAACTGCAACGTTATTGATGCACAGGTAGAGAAGAAGCGGAGTGAATTTTTAGCCAATCAGAATGCAGAACATAATGTAAGACCTGGAGGGTTGAAAGATGGGGTAAACAAAAAATGAATGAGGATATTAAAGGGCTAGGGGAATGATCTGGGGAGAGCGCACACACACCACCAAAGAGGACCCAAGCTCTTGGCCACAATGACAATTTATTCAAAAAAAACAAACCATAGGAATGGCCACAAGGTTCCAGTTAAAAGGCGCTTAAACCAGCATAAAATGCGTCTAAAAAATTCTACGCACAGATTAAAACAGTAAAACACGATAAAAATCCCAGGAACAGTTAAAACAGAATAAAAGAGAGCTAAAAGTCCAAAGAACCGTTAAAACTGGTTTAAAAGTGCAGCTCCAAGGTGGGAATCACTGATCCCAAACCAGGAGACGTCTCTCTGCTCCAGACTTGGCTTTGGGGTCGACTTTCCCCGACGCTGTTCCGAGGATCCCTCTAGTTATCCACACGACGACCTGGGGGGCGGGCTCCGTTCCGCCTCTGGGGTTTGCGAGTCACACCGGCACTCCTCCGCGTCACCTCCAGCTGGCTCTCCTGGACACACTGGAATCTGCGGAAACAGGCAAGCGGCAGCGCAAAAAGCAATTCCTGATGCAGGCTGCCACTAGCCCTCCCACCTAGTTCCACCAGTCTGCTGAAGCCCGTTCGGCTACTTACACACAGGCAGGGTCCCTGCCCTGCCCTTGCGTGTCGATCGCTCTGCAGACTGATTGTTCCAGCGCCCAGCGTTCTCGGAGCGTGTGTCCCGATCACAGCGAGTCCCCCCCGACGTCTGGTGGTCCCGGCGTCCCAATCGCGCCCCGCGTGCGTGCGTGCGCCTGCTGTCGGCGTGCGACCTCTCTCCGTGCGCTTTCCTCCTCAGGCCTTTTATTGTTCCCTCCTAATGAGGAGCAGGTGTCGCGGATCGGCGACCTGTGTTTTAGTGGGGCGTGTCCATAGAAAGCATGCAAAGAAAACATATAGCACCACAAACATGCACAAAAAAAAGAAAGCACACACTAGAACATGCAATTTCCCCCCACATGATCACATCCCCCCACAGTTTGAGGTTGTCAGTCCCTGCAACCTTTGAGCGTTCAATCACCATACCGAGCTGGGGGCTGCCCCCGATTAGTCCGAGTGGAACGCCTGGGAAGTGAGTCCACATTCACCTGTTCTTGAGCTGCTGTTGGTAAAAATCCATAAAATACAGGAAAGGCAGTCTCTGGTTCTTGTAGCCGTTCAGAAGGCTGGGAAACAACTGGAGGCAGTACACAGGCCTTCATAGAGTTCCTGTGCAATGTTTTCTCCTGCCCACCTTTTTCGGGGCGAACTCTGTAGACCAGTCCTGTGTCGCCTACCTGTTCTAAAACAACAAATGGTTCTGGGGACCACCACGGTGCCAGCTTCCCCTTACCCCGCTTGTTTCGAAGGCGTACCAACACCCTTTCACCAGGCAAAAAAGGCAACGCTTTGGCAGAGCGGTCATAACGTCTCTTCTGCTGGGAGGAAGCAGTCTTCATGTGGTCTCTAGCAATGCGGTAGGCTACAGACATTTTCTGATGGTGGTCCTTCACCCACCCACCTACAAGGTAACTGGGTTGTTGGGGCCCCACAGCTAGGTTAAGGTCAACCGGAAGGCGCAGATGGCGACCGAACATTAAAAAAGAAGGGGTGTAACCAGTGGCTGAATGAACCGTGTTATTGTAGGCATGCACGAGCTCAGCCAGATATTGTGGCCAAAAGTTCTGCTTCTCCTCCTCCAAGGCACGCAACATTTTGAGCAGAGTCTGGTTGAACCGTTCTGCACTACCGTTACCAGCCGGATGGTAAGGTGTGGTCCGACTCTTAACAACCCCATAGGTCTCGCATAGCTCCTTCATTAGAGCAGACTCGAAGTTTGTCCCCCGGTCTGAATGAAAACGTGCTGGGCACCCAAAGTTTTGGATGATGTTTGCCCATATTGCCTTAACTGTTGTTTGCGCCGTTTGATCCCTAGTAGGAATAGCCCAAGCAAAACGAGTGAACTGATCCGTGGCCACTAGAATATTTGGGAATTCGTCAGCGGTGCGGCCCAACGACAAGAAATCTAACGCGATTACCTCAAGAGGGTAAGAAACAGTCACTGGGTGCAAAGGGGCTTTGGGCTCAACCCTACTCTTCTGCAGGCTACAAGCAGCACACCCCTGGTGAAACTGACGTACCTCTCCCTCCATGCCAGGCCAATAGAAGTTCTTTCGGAGGCTCACAAGGGTCTTGTCAATACCCGCATGGGCAGCAGCTTCATGGACTCTCCTCCAAACCTCCTGGCACCTGGAACTTGGGCAGATAATCTGATAATGGGTTTCATGCGACTTGTGGTCCATTACCTTACGACATAAGACATTATGCCTGAGTTGCAGCCTTTTCCAGTGTTGTAGGAGACGCTGCCCTCTGCTGGACATGGCCTGACGGTCTACCTTCCTGGGCCTCTCCTTCTTCTCCACATACTGTCTCACCATCTGGATGTCTGGGTCGGTAGCTTGGGCTTCTTCCCATTCTGACCCTTCTGGGGTCAACTCCACCGCTGCAATGGAAGCAATAGCTGGAGCATCCGTGTCTGAGTCATCCTGAATCACAGAGGCAGGAAATCTGGAGAGAGCGTCTGCGTTAGTGTTGTTTTTCCCTGATCGATATTTGATGTTGTAGTCGAAAGATGCTAGCTGGGCAACCCAACGCTGTTCCACGGCCCCCAGCCGGGCAGTTTGCAGGTGTGCAAGTGGGTTATTGTCCGTGAACACAGTAAATTTTGCCCCCATCAGATAGTCCTTAAACTTCTCTGTGATAGCCCATTTAAGTGCCAGCAACTCCAACTTAAATGAGCTGTAGTTCGCATCATTGCGCTCAGAAGGATGCAAGCTCCGGCTGGCGTACGCTATCACGCGCTCCCTCCCCTCCTGCACTTGAGCAAGGACGGCTCCAAGTCCATGATGACTGGCATCAGTATACACCACAAAGGGCTTGTTGAAATCGGCATATGCTAGAATTGGTGCTTGCGTCAATGCCTCTTTCAGAGCATCAAAAGAGGCCTTGCAGTCAGGAGTCCATAAGATCTTCTGCGTACCTGATCTTTTAGTTGCTGGTATACCAACTAGCAGAGAATTCAGGGGGCGGGCAATTTTTGCAAACCCAGCAACAAACCTCCGGTAGTATCCGGCCAGCCCTAGGAACGCTCGCACCTCTTTAACGGTGGATGGTGTCGGCCAATCTAGTACTGCTTTCACTTTTTCCGGGTCTGGTCTTACCCCCGAACGGTCAACAATGTGTCCCAGGAACTTCACCTCTTGCTGAAACAGTCTGCATTTGTCTGGCCTCAGTTTAAGTCCATGTTGCCACAACCGGCCGAAGACCTCATCCAGATGCTGCAGGTGAGACGGAAAGTCAGGTGAGTAGATTATTATATCATCCAGATACACGAGCAGGGACTGAGCAATCTGGCCATTCAAGCACTGTTGCATTAACCGTTGAAAAGTTGCAGGGGCGTTACAAAGGCCAAACGGCATGCGCTCAAACTCATAGAGCCCCAATGGGGTAGTGAAAGCAGTCTTTTCTTGGTCCTGTGGGTGCATCTCGACCTGCCAGTAGCCACTGGCTAGGTCAAGGGTGGAAAACCACTCTGCCTGGCTCAAACTGGTCAATGTCTCCTCAATCCTTGGCAGCGGAAATGCGTCCTTGTGGGTCACTGCATTAAGCTTTCTGTAGTCCACACAAAAACGCAGGGTTCCGTCCTTCTTCCTTACTAGGACTATTGGTGCTGCCCAGGGACTTTTGCTCTCCTTAATGACACCCCTTTCCAACATGCCAGCAAGCAGTGAGGTCATCTCTTTGTAGAGCGATGGTGGAAGTGCCCTAAACCTCTCACGAACTGGCAAAGAGTCTCCCGTGTGAATGCGGTGGAGAACTGCATTAGTGCGGCCAAAGTCCTCCTCATGCTGCGCAAACACCTTCTCCCACTTCTGCAGCAAAGTGGTCAGTTCTTCCTGTTGCCGTTCTGTCAGGTCCGGCCTATTAACCAGGTTGCTCACCCCTTCTGTCAGGCTATGCTGTCCAGTATCCGGAGTGCTGTGTACCAGCGCCACCTCGACCACACCATCTTCCTCCAAGGACAGACTAACATAGTCTGGACCAGAGACATCAGCTGGGTCGATCTGGTAAAGACGGCCGAATTTCTGGTAGCGGCCAACTGTCAGACTGTAGGGATGGGGATTACAGATGCGTACAGGGATTTTGCCATCTCTCACCACACCGACAGTTCTGGCCACTCCTACTTCTCCAGCACTCGGCGAGGCCTCAACCAAAGCAGAGTAGTCCCGCCCATCGTGTGGTAGCCGGGTTCTAGCCCACACCAGCAGCTCACTGTTAGGGGGTACAGTCACCGGCCGCCCCCCAGCCAGCCGCACGTGGCCCAGAAATCCATCTTCTGTGGTGGTGGCCTCGATATGCTGGCAGGCTGCAAAAGCTTCCCTCCATGGGCTACCCAGCTCCTGCGGTAGGGGAGGAGACTCTCTGGGCAACTTAGTAAGGACTTCTTGGCAGGCGGTCACAACATTCATGCCCACAATGAGAGGCTGAGTACAGTCATCATCCTTTACCACCACCACACCTCGGCCAGGAAGGTTTACCCCTTCAACCTCCAAGTCCAGGATGGCATAGCCAACATAGGGGATCTCCAGACCATTAGCAGCTCGTAGTTTGAACATTAGTGGGGTCTTCCCAAGCCTAGTCTGGCTGAAGTGTTCATTAAACATACTTTCCGCCATCAGGGTGACCTGCGACCCGGTATCTAGCAGCCCTTTTAGTTCAACCCCCTCTACAGTGATTTTTATTGTTGGACATTGGCCTATAAATGCTTCAGTGGCCCTTGGCGCTGGTGTCAACTCAGCCATCCCCACCCCACGGACCTCAGCGGCGGGGACTACTAGTTTAACTGTGGTTCCGGGGTGGATTGTGTCTGACAGAACCTAGCGATATGTCCTGCTCTTTTACACCGTCGACAGATAGGCCTACCTTGTGCGTCGCGCTGGTTGTATGTGACTGGCCTGCGAAGCCCCCTAGCTGCCACTGGTGGTTCAGTGGTAGCTGCAGCAGATGACTGGTGAGGCTTGAGTTCTCTAATTAGTTCTTGGGTTACTCCCCTCATCTCTTTCCTCACCTCCTCCAGGATTTCCTGTTTGAGGGTTTCTTTCCAATCCAACAATGGCTCTTTGGATGAATTTGGTTGGTTATTGACCGTGGCGCATGTTACCTCAGCAGATGAGTTTCCATATTCAGCGTCCAACAGAAAAGCCTCCTGCCGCAAGTCCTCAAAATCCTCGTCTGGGTGGCGACGGGCATACACTTTTAATGCTTGAGCTAGCGGTCCTGCCCGCAACCCCAGGAGTAGTTGGTCCTTTAGAGCTGAAGCAGAGGGAGATTCGTCAGGGTCATGCTGCTGCAGCCTGCAGTGCAACTCACGAAGTCGTAAAATAAAAGACTGAACAGTTTCATTTGTTTTCTGGTTACAACTAAAAAACTGTGACCTTAACACAGCAACTGGGGTCCGGTCCCCATACAGAGAGTCCAAGTATGAAAAGATTTTCTGAACAGTGTTCTTTTCACGTTCCTGTAAGACACCTACTTGCCGCTTAGCGTCCCCTGCTAGTGCTCCTAAGACTATGGCCACCCTCCTGGCCTCTGTGAGCTCTTGAGACCCCAACAACCCATCTATCTGCTCCTTCCAATCACAGAGCTTCAACTCTTCACCTGGCCCCTTAAACTTTGGGAGCCAAGGAGCACCTGGGTACACTGGCATCATCATCGTCTTGGCTGGTACCTCCTTGGTAGGTTAGTGCGCTCGAACCCAGATCCTGCCGACAACGCCAAATTAGAGAAGGTATGTAAGACCTGGAGGGTTGAAAGATGGGGTAAACAAAAAATGAATGAGGATATTAAAGGGCTAGGGGAATGATCTGGGGAGAGCGCACACACACCACCAAAGAGGACCCAAACTCTTGGCCACAATGACAATTTATTCAAAAAAACAAACCATAGGAATGGCCACAAGGTTCCAGTTAAAAGGCACTTAAACCAGCATAAAATGCGTCTAAAAAATTCTAAGCACAGATTAAAACAGTAAAACACGATAAAAATCCCAGGAACAGTTAAAACAGAATAAAAGAGAGCTAAAAGTCCAAAGAACCGTTAAAACTGGTTTAAAAGTGCAGCTCAAAGGTGGGAATCACTGATCCCAAACCAGGAGACGTCTCTCTGCTCCAGACTTGGCTTTTGGGGTCGACTTTCCCCGACGCTGTTCCGAGGATCCCTCTAGTTATCCACACGACGACCTGGGGGGCGGGCTCCGTTCCGCCTCTGGGGTTTGTGAGTCACACCGGCACTCCTCCGCGTCACCTCCAGCTGGCTCTCCTGGACACGCTGGAATCTGCGGAAACAGGCAAGCGGCAGCGCAAAAAGCAATTCCTGATGCAGGCTGCCACTAGCCCTCCCACCTAGTTCCACCAGTCTGCTGAAGCCCGTTCGGCTACTTACACACAGGCAGGGTCCCTGCCCTGCCCTTGCGTGTCGATCGCTCTGCAGACTGATTGTTCCAGCGCCCAGCGTTCTCGGAGCGTGTGTCCCGATCACAGCGAGTCCCCCCCGACGTCTGGTGGTCCCGGCGTCCCAATCGCGCCCCGCGTGCGCCTGCTGTCGGCGTGCGACCTCTCTCCGTGCGCTTTCCTCCTCAGGCCTTTTATTGTTCCCTCCTAATGAGGAGCAGGTGTCGCGGATCGGCGACCTGTGTTTTAGTGGGGCGTGTCCATAGAAAGCATGCAAAGAAAACATATAGCACCACAAACATGCACAAAAAAAAGAAAGCACACACTAGAACATGCAATTTCCCCCCACATGATCACAATAATGCACGATGCAAATCCGTGAAGTAGCGAAACCGTGAAAAGTAAACCGTGTTATAGCGAGGGATCACTGTATTTTCATAAAGTATTATGGGGATAATGACTTCATGTCATAAAAACTAAACACGCTGCTGATCAAACCGTCAGAACAGAAGCTGACATTTCTGCGTCTATCAGCAGAGCTCCATCAAACCTTAACGGAGATCTGCAGGACAAGCTCCAACCCACAGCTGGAACCTGGAGGTCCAACCCCCCCTGAGCCTTAGCAGAACAGAGCTGTACAGCAGAACGTTGTGAGTTCCTTCAAAAGGGACCAGAACCAGACAAAGGAGGAGAGACGGGCCTCTGGACTCTGAAGAACATCCTAACAGGGAGAGTCTCAGAATCAGAAACTGTTGGATCCTCTGACAGGAAGAGGTCTGGCAGATCCAGAGTCCCTCCAGAACCAGAAGACACCAAGGCGGGTCTGGACCAGGAAACTCTGGATCCCTGATGACTGGAAGAAGCTGTTATGGATCCATGAACCACCCTGTGGTTCTGGTGGAACCAAAAGGTGGTTCATGGAAGTGAAAGGTCGGAAAGGGCAGGAGTTGAACCTGCAGCCTTCCAGTCATAGGTGGACTGCTCTTCCACTGCCCCACAGACACCCAGCTGTGTGTGTGTGTGTGTGTGTGTGTGTGTGTACATGTTTATGTGCGTGTGTCCTTGAACGCCCCTCTGTTCCGTGTCCGTCAGGGTAGATGTGGGTCACCGCGTTATCTGCTGAACTTCAGACCCTCGTGGACATTCTACAGGATTTCCTGAATCTGGACTTTCTCAGACGGTTCTGCACAGAAAACATTTGCCTCTGAACATGTCTGTGAATGGTCTCATCCATCCAGGTTGGTTCCATTGTGGTAGGTTTAGGGGATGTCATCTGGACTTGGTTTTAAAGTTAGAAGATGTTTCGCCTCTTATCCAAGAGGCTTTGTCAATTCTGAATTAGCTGGTCTAAGAGCTGGTTTAAGCTTGTGCTATCTTAGATGACCCCACCCTTACTTTGACGTGTTCTCCTACCATGACAAAGGTGGATGAAGGTGGAAAAATTTCATGTAATCCATTGAACCAGTGAAGATCACAAATCATTGAAAAAAAAAGGTTCAGAGCTCTGTCTAGTGGGTCTAGATGACCCCACTCCCAACGGTAAAGTGCCTAGGATAGCACAAGGGATAAATGCGCTCATGGGAGGAGTCAGACCTGAAACTGGACGCTATTGTCAACTGAGCCTACATGGTTTCGGGTCCTTAAGAGTCCTTTGTCCTCAGCTGGGGGTTGGGGAGCCAGTGACTCCCTCCCCAAACTGGTCATCTCTTTCAGCGGTTAACGACCCAGGTGGAACTGGTTCTGTTTGTTTGGGTTTCAGAACACTGCCGTAGATGGATGGAAGAATAAACCTGAGACCACCGTTCTTATTCAGAGAAGGTTTCTCCTTCTTGACAAAGATGGCTTCTTTCACTCCTCGCTCAAACCATCCTTTCTCTCTGGCTAGAATTCAGACTTCACTGTCCTGGAACGAGTGGTTTGAAGCCTTCAGGTGGAGGTTTCTGCAGACTCAGGTCCACTTGGGTTAGCTCTGGGATGTTGGTAAAGCCGCTTGTGTAGAGGTTGTTTGGTTTTTCCTATATACTGTTCATTGCAGTGGATAGAGTACACAACATGAACTTTGAAACCCAAACAACCCTAACCAGTTCCACCTGGGTTGTTAACCGCTGATAGAGATGACCAGTTTGGGAAATGAGTCACTGGCACAGAGGACAAAGAACTCTTAAGGACCCGAAACCATGTAGGCTCAGTTGACAATAGCGTCCAGTTTCAGGTCTGACTCCTCCCATGAGCACATATATACCAGCTCTTCTACCAGCTAATTCAGAATTGACAAAGTCTCTTGGATAAGAGGAGAAACATCTTCTAACTATAAAACTAAGTCCAGATGACAGCCCCTAAACCTACTACATTTGCCTCTGAAGGCAGAAGCGGACCACGGGGAACTCCATCTTTGCTCAACCCTTCGTGTGTGGAGCATAAATTCAGCTGTGAGACAGGGCGGTCATCCCTCAGCAGAGGTCTGACCATGGAGGTGAGTCCAGCGCCGCTGCTCCTCCTGCGTTTGTCCTCATGGCGATACTGATGTCATGACCTGCTCCCCTTTTGCAGCTGCTGGCCGTCCTCCTCCTGCTCCTGCCTGTGCTGGGTTGCTGCTCGGACCCCCTCCTTCCTTTGGACTGCAGCGACATCCACAACCAGCCCAGTGGCGTCTACACCATCTACCCCATTGGGGCAACTTCTGCAATCCAGGTACCCCAACAAGCTCCTTTACCAAAACCAAAAACGTGGTTTCTGGTAAATGAAGGTTAGAGGATGTTCCTCAGGAGAACGTGGCTTTATATTCTGAAAATCTAGATTCCATCAGTTCATTCATCCTGGTCTCTGCCGGATCAGGAGGTCCGGGGAAGACATACAAGCTGCAGAAATGTTGGATAGGATGACGTTTTGGAGGATGGCGGGCGGGGCTTCTGCAGCGCTGTGAACAGCAGTGTTTGTGTGTCCACAGGTGTACTGTGACATGGACTCACTGGGAGGAGAGTGGACGGTGAGAACCTGACCTTCAGTGCCACGGTTTGTTTTTGACCAAAGCTGTTTACGGCACCGGGAAACAAACCAAAGTCCGGTTCTTTGCATCAAGAAATACAAACCAACTCCAAGTCGGATAGCAGTGTGCACAGACAGGATTGGTTTTTGTCACACGCCCCTAGTGGCTGCACAGAGAAGTGTATCAGCTCCACTCTCATGGATGTGGACGGTCTTCACCCTCTGGTTTTACCAACAGACCTCCAGGTCCAGAATGGTCACAGCAGTAGAGGTTCTGCTCCACACAGAACCTCCAGCTGTGCACCAGTGAAACAGTTTCACCTGGGTTCTAACCTGCATCTGCATCCAGGTGCTCCAGCGCAGGATGGACGGCTCAGTGAACTTCTACAGGCCCTGGAACCAGTACCGGCTGGGCTTCGGTTTTGCAGCTGGAGAGTACTGGCTCGGTGAGACGGGAGTCCAGACCAGCGGCTGTGAAGTGAGGAACGAGCAGGAACCTCACCGTGTTTGTGCTTCTAGGCCTGGAGAACATCTTCCACCTGACCCAAAGAAGAAATTGTGAGCTGCTGATCGACATGGAGGACTTTGAAGGAAATAAGTCGTATGCCCGATACTCGTCGTTCTCCGTTGGCTCCGAGTCTGACGGCTACAGACTGCACCTGACTGGGTTCATTAATGGAGGGGCTGGTGAGCAAACTTCTGCTAAGGAGACAGAAAATCTGCCTGAATGCATGGAAATACTCTGTTTTGAAGCATTTTCTGAACCATCTGTTCCTTTTCAGGAGATTCTCTGAGTCACATCAGTGGGGAGAAGTTCTCCACCTTTGACAAAGACCAGGACACCTGGCAGAACAACTGCGCCCGCTCATTTGTGGGTGCGTTCTGGTACTCCAACTGTCACTCTGCAAACCCCAACGGGGTTTATCGCTGGGGGGCCGACGACTCGCTCTATGCGGTTGGAATGGAATGGATCTCCTGGAAGGGCAGAGACTACTCCCTGAAGGCCATCAGCATGAAGATCCGGCCTGTGCAGCAGCTGAAGGGCTGAATCTTTGACATGTGGTCCTGATGCGGTCAGACCAGCGGTTTCTCCTGAACTGTGGTGAAGCTGGTCCAGAGTGTCATCGGACAGAACAACCTGTCTGAACAGAGGTGGACTGAATCAGAGCAGAACCCTCTGGAATGTTTGGTTTCCTGCCGAGACGTGGTGCTTTCTTCAAGAACTGACCGGATGCACCGCCGTTCCAACATTCAGCTCACCTGCTGCTGTGTGTACCTGCTGTTTGTAAATGAATAAATCATCTGATCCTGGTCCATCCGTCTGTCTGAAAACAAAAACTCTAAATATGATCAAAACCTTTAGACAACCTTCAAAAAGAAATCTCACCAATGTATTCATTTCATTATGATTTATTTCTTTTTCTTTCCTTTAAAAACAATTCTATGAAAGTCTAGGTTTGAGTAGCTCTGTGTGGACCAGTCAAATTGCAGTAAGGCTGTGATACAAGCAGCACCACTAGGGGGCGCTATAAAAGGCTGAGCTGAGCCAGAGCAATCTGCAGGAACTTTTACTGTTCGACACATTGAAATTTTAAGACTTAAAGAACACAAGAATGGTGTGTGCGTGTAATGGAAGATTATTTTACTTTTGTATTTCATGCTATAGTACTCTTCTTTTCCTCTTGTTAAATGTTCACGTCTGTCTGCTCAGACATTCACCAATAAAATTAAAATAAAAAACTAAGTTAAAATATGAACTTCCGCCCACTGGCACCGCCCACTTCCTGATTGGCTCACTTCCGGTTAGCCTCAGCGCTAACGTAGCGGCTTAGCGTCGTGGTCTCGCGCCTCCTTCGTTCCAGGAAACACGCGGCAGATCCTTCGGTGTCTCTTCGTCCACGCGCAGAACTTCTCCCTCCAGGTGATAGACTGAGCCCGACCGCTAAGGAGCCCGTTCTCCTGGATGGAAGCGGAAGTTTGTTTTCTGCCCCTCCGCCCGAGTTCGCTGTGGCTGAATGTGCTGGGGGGGGGGGGTTTGGAGTGTCATCATTAGTATCTGTGATCAGGCTCGGGGGGAAGTTCTCCGTGTTCTGCTCCTGCTTAGTTTCAGTTGTTTTCTTCAAGTGCGTCACCCATTTAAAAATTAAAGTTTTAAAAAATTCAATTTAAAAACTGGACTGAGTGGCCCCGCCCCCCTGGCGCTCCAAACCGGAAGTTCCGTCAAAATCCCATAGACTTCTACAGAGAGACAAACAGCTGTTACTCATCATTCTATAGTTCAGAAGAACCATTCTGGATCTGATGTCTTTTATTTTTTACATCTTCTCGATAAATCTCATTTTTTTATATTTTTTTCTGTAGTTCAAGTTTTCAAGTCATAAAATGACCAATCAGGTGCTTCAATGAAAGTAGGTGGAGCCTGCTGGCCCCCAGCTTCAAAGTTAAAAACCTTTGACAGATTTAATGTAGCCTGCTGTTAAGTGGAAGGGGTGTGGCCTTCCAACAAGCTCACTCCTGATTGGTGAGAGTGCTTGCCATAGAAACGCCCACTCCGACCAGTTACTGCTGATTGACATGCCTGGCTCCAACATGGCGGCATCCATATGGTGAAAAAAAGGCGACTGAATTGACTTTCATTTGGTTGGAGCCATTTTGTATTGGGGGGGTCATACCCACTCAGTCCAGTTCTCTGATACAGTCCGTGTTGTAAAGGCTTTGGGCCCCCATGTGTCAGCTCTGTGTGGGGTGGGGGTTTTAGGGTGGTGCGTTTCAGTGGGGTGGCTTGTGTTTCCTCAGTTGCCCCCCTCCAGTTGGTTCATCTGGGCCCCTCCCCTCAGGTTGTAATAATAAAGGTTGTTCCTCCTGTGTCGGTGTAGTAACTGCGTTCAGCCGTATCCGTTCACCTGTAAACACACTGGTGGGGTCAAAGGTCAGATGATCTCCGGATTGTTGCCAGAACTGGTTCTGTGATCCAGTCGGTCCCCGGCGGTGTGTCTGCTGGTTGCAGCGATGCGTTGAGGATGGATGGCGTTCAAAGATGGGCTAATCTGATGCAGCAGCGGAACAGGAGGAACCCACGGGTTCTGCTCCAGAGTACTGACCCGATTCTCTGGACCTGTTGGACGGTTTGGGTCCACTGTGCTGCAGGATCATCTTCCCCTGGGGGGTCACTGCCTCTAAAACGGGCCTTGAGGTAGAACCTTGAGGTTCTACAGAGCCGGGCCGACGCTCTGGAAGCTTCAGGCGTGTCGCTCTCCTCAGAGATGAAGCCACAGAATTCTGTCGGCACGAGTCCACACTGAGGCACGAGATGGTGCTGGATAAAACACATGCAGAACCAGAACCTAGGCCCACTATGGAGCGTCCCAATATGACAGGGTCCAAAAGGACGGCCTGTCAGAACCGTCTTTAGGGTTCTCAGCATTCTTCCTGACTCTGAACTCGGTGACATCTACGATGTTTGAGAGCTGAACTGGGTCCTGCTCGGTGTGCTGGGCGGGGTCAAAGACCTGCGGCGGTCGGACGGTCCGGAGTTTCCACTGGTTGTTCCTCTGACTTTGTTTACTTGATGGAGTTGGGTTCAGTCAAAGCTGTGGAGGTCCACCGACGGGTCATCACCGTCTGATTGGCTGTTGAGAAATAACCAAAACTCCTGTTTGTTGGTAGCTGTGAGGTTCAGAGGAGTCCTCTTCATCACACGCTCGCCGAAGATGAGAAGATTCCTCCTCCTGTGGGGTAAGAGAGTCCAGCTGGAGTCTCTTGGTTTCCTGCTGTTCTAACTTCCTCGTCTTCAGAATCCATTTGTCTGAGGCGACAAACATGAAGAAACAAATTCTCTTCTGCTGTTTCTGATGGGCCGTGTGGGGGCGGGTAGCGTCCTGATTTGGGGTTTGAACGCTCCTCATTGGGGCCTGGGTTACCGTCTGTTGATGGATCATCTGTTCGTCTGTTTTCTAAAATGTCAATCAGGAAGAACTTTCTTAACGTTACAAACAGCTCCTGATCTTCGTCCAGATTCAGCCTCATCATCCTCTCTGACTGTCTTTTCACCTCAGAAACATTCTTAGTGAACTCCTCCTTCAGGGTCTCTCCTCCTCTGTTCCTCCTTCAATCTGGTCTCTGAAACCTCAGGAGGTCCACCTTTCTTCTGTCCATCATGCTAACCCACCCTCAAAGTCCTCCTGAAGAACGCCGCTACCTCCTCTCCCTCCTCCTCTCCCTCCTCCTCTCCCTCCTCCTCTCCCTCTTCCTCTCCCTCCTCCTCTCTGTCCTCCTCTCCCTCCTCCTCTCCCTCTTCCTCTCCCTCCTCCTCTCTGTCCTCCTCTCCCTCCTCCTCTCCCTCTTCCTCTCCCTCTTCCTCTCCCTCCTCCTCTCTGTCCTCCTCTCCCTCCTCCTCTCCCTCTTCCTCTCCCTCCTCCTCTCTGTCCTCCTCTCCCTCTTCCTCTCCCTCCCTCTCCCTCCTCCTCTCCCTCTTCCTCTCCTCTCCCCTCTCTCCCGACCTCATCCGTCCTCCTCCTCCTCCTCTCCTCCTCCCTCCTCCTCCTCCTCCTTCCTTCCCTCCTCCTCCTCCTCCTCCTCCTCCTCCGCCTCCTCCTCTCCCTCCTCCTCCCCTGCCTCCTCCTCCTTCCTCCTCTCCTCCTCCTCCTCCTCCATCTCCTCCTCCTCCTCCTCCTCATCCTCCTCCTCCTCCTCCTCCTCCTCCTCTCCCTCCTCCTCTCCCTCCTCCTCTCCCTCCTCCTCTCCCTCCTCCTCTCCCTCCTCCTCCCCCAGTTGTCCAGTTTCCGCCACCTGAAGGTCAGCGGTTCCTTCAGGTTGTTGGTTGTTGATCATCTGGGCCATGACTCCTCTGTAAGTTCTGGTTCTGGTTCTGGTTCTGTTCCTGGTCGTCATGTTTGACCCGTCTTTGGTAAACGCCGTACACTCATGCAGCTCTTTTCTACCTACAAAGACAAAGCGCTTCACAGTCACACACACAGTCACACACACAGTCACACACACAGTCACACACACAGTCACACACACAGTCACACACACAGTCACACACACAGTCACACACACAGTCACACACACAGTCACACACACAGTCACACACACAGTCACACACTGGCGCCAACCTCCCACCACAGGCAAGGGGGGGTTCAGTGTCTTGCCCAAGGACACTTCGACTCATGGGCATGCAAGGTGGGAATCGAACCTGCAATCTTACGATCATGGGTCGACCGCTGCACCACGGCCGCCCCCGTCTTTGGGGTTTTTCCTGGATCATCCAAAGATTTCCCTCTATCGTCCGTCTGGTTTTGGTGACCTTCTTCCTGTGAATCTCTGACCTTTGAGCGGCACAAAGTCGTCCCGTCGTTCAGCATGTCCATCTCTACAGACTCTCAGGTTGTGCGTTTGTGTGTTCAGCTGTGTTGTGGGTGTGCGATGGCGCCACCTTCGGCCCGCTCTGTGAGGGAAACCCGTCCAACAGCGTTCGGGGTTCTGACCGATGGGGATCAGGACAGTATGGAGCCAGACGGTGAGTAGGAACGGCAGCCGCTGGCGCTCAGGGATGGGGGGCAGACAGTGACCCTGCCTTGGCTGTTTTAGGGGGGGGCGGCTCCACCAAGGCCTGGACGTGAAATGTCAGGACGGATCCGCTGTCCACGCCCCGTTTGACGTGACGCTGCACGGAAAACTCACCGTCTACACCGATCGGAGCAAGGAGGCTATCAATGAGGGCATCAACCTGAAAGGACAGGGTGGGGCCCCCGTGGTAACGTGACGGTCCCTCTGCTGGGGGGCCGGTCTGCTCACTCAGGTGTTCCTTTGCGCCTCCAGGTTTGTGCTTCAAGCTGTTCTACGTGAGACCCACCAGAACGTCTGGATCGGTGAGGAAGGGCGAAAGGATCGGGACCATGCTGCCCATGCAGAGCGTCTACCCCGGAATCACCTCCCACGTCCACGTGCAGATGTGCGACAGAAGCGACCCCACGCCATACTTCTGAGGGGGCTTTGGTGCCCCGCCCACTTCAGGACGTCCTCATTGAAGGACAGGAAAGTGTTGAGATCCGCTGAACGGCAATAAAAAGTGAGGTTTCAACAAATCCGACTTTGTTCTTTCAGCTCGTTTGTTTAGAAAAGCTGGAATTGAGAAACAAACAAAAACTCAGATCAAAGAGAAAGAATCAGCTGTTTGCTTTGATCAACAAACAATTCTAACCATCAAAGGACCTCCGGATGCTGAACCGCATTCTTACTTCTATACTGTCCTTTTCACTTAGAGCTGTGACGGTGTTGGATTGTTGATCACCGCGGTGATGAACCACCAGGGGGCGTGGTGTTGCAGTTAACCGCAGCCCCCCCCCCCCCCTCTCCAAAAAACAAAAAAAACACAAAACACAAAACTGCGGCCGCATCAGAAATAAATACAATTACAACGTAGTATTCTTTATTAACAAATAACAGTAAGAACTAACTACTACTATCTAACTAATGAACTAACTATGTTGTAGATCGACTGTGAGCGCTGCGTCTGTAGGACTAGGAGGAGGAGGAGGAGGGGCGCACACGCGTGTGGGGGTGCGTGTTGATCCTTCCGCTCTCTAGCTGCAGGTGAGCCTTCACCTGTGCTCTCTGGTACAGACATCTTCTCAGAATAGTAAATATTGCCCAGTAATAAACAGACTGCAGACACTTTGTCACCTTCCTGGTAGCCATGAAGAAGGCGGGGCAAGAGGCTCCGCCTTTGTAACTTTACGCTACACAAAATAGTTCCCAAACAAAAAATGTAGTGATGTTCATGGAAATCTAACAGCGCGCGTTCATGTTTGGTGTTACAGAGTGAAGGAGAACAGTAACCCCCCCAACCCAAAATCCTCCGGCGGGCGGCCGTGTCGCGCGCTTAAGAACGCACGCAGCTTGCAATGGAAATGAATCATTAGAATGCAGTTCATTTGTCGTGAGGAAACCTCTGTTGTAGGATGAGGATGTGCTTCTGAAAGCGCTCCTGTGTGTGAGGGAGCCGCGTGCAGCAGAGGCAGACAGCGAGAGAGAGAGAGAGAGAGAGAGAGACCGGCGCGGAGGGAGAGAAGAGTCTGACAGAAAGAAGGAAAGTCTGAACACAGGACTAGCAGAGAAAGTCAATTATCAGCAAATATGAATGTGTTTAATGTGTTTATTATAGCTCCATTCACGAACCATATGCTGAACAAAAAAAAAAGAGAAATATGAGGTCATCACCGCATCACAGCACTACACACACTGATGGCTCCGCTGCTGAACGCTGGCGTCAGCCCAGAACCATCAGGAGCTGTGGGGGTTACCAAACAGAACCTTAGAGAACCAGTTCTGGTTGATGGAGGTCCAGACTGAACTGATGTCAGACCATCACTGCTCCTCTTCCTCCTCCTGAGACCATCACTGCTCCTCTTCCTCCTCCTGAGACCATCACTGCTCCTCCTGAGACCATCACTGCTCCTCCTCCTCCTGAGACCATCACTGCTCCTCTTCCTCCTCCTGAGACCATCACTGCTCCTCTTCTTCCTCCTTAGACCATCACTGCTCCTCCTCCTCCTCCTGAGACCATCACTGCTCCTCCTCCTCCTCCTGAGACCATCACTCCTCCTCCTGAGACCATCACTGCTCCTCTTCCTCCTCCTGAGACCATCACTCCTCCTCCTGAGACCATCACTCCTCTTCCTCCTCCTGAGACCATCACTCCTCCTCCTCCTTAGACTATCACTCCTCCTCCTCCTGAGACCATCACTGCTCCTCCTGAGACCATCGCTCCTCCTCCTCCTCCTTAGACCATCACTCCTCCTCCTCCTGAGACCATCACTCCTCCTCCTCCTCCTGAGACCATCACTGCTCCTCCTCCTCCTCCTTAGACCATCACTCCTCCTCCTGAGACCATCACTCCTCCTCCTCCCAAACGTCTCCTTCTGCTTCCCTGCATGGATCTCCAGACCCTCTGCTGGATTCAGTGATCCATCCTGGTTCCACACAGAACCTCAGCATCTTCCTCTCTGCCTCCTGGTCTGCATCAGAGTCTCTGGCTGCTCTCACCACAGTCTGCTACACCTTTCCTTTGGCCTCACCTGGAACCTCCCTCCACCTGTTCTAACCTGCTTGGACACGCCCCTCCACCTCTGGACCTTCTCCTCCTGTGCTCCCTGCAACCTCCCTCAGGATTGGTTTGAGGATAGCGCCTCCTTGTGGTTGCACTGAAAGGAGCAGATTTCCAGTAAAAACACAGAGAAAGATCATTGTTTTGCTGTTCTGCTCCTATGAAACGCCTCTGTGTTTATTCACTCTGTAATCTGAAGACGTCTTCAGCCATAAAACCAGCCTCACTCGTCAGACGAGTTGATTGGTTCACAGAACCTCCAGTCGTGGGCGTTGCTGTGTTCAGATGTTTCCTGGGGGTGCAACAAACAGCAGAAGAAACTGTTGGCAAAGCAGCAGACAATGGTCCACCAAGGATGGCTGTGGTGTTTGCTGTGGCTTGTGAGTTTGTGTGAGTTTGTGTGCTGGTGTGAAACGAGAGCTCAGAGATGCTGCAACAGAACAATAAAAACCTGCTGGAACCGCACAGTCTTTCTGTCCAGGAGCTGGTTCCAGTCTGTCAGACAGGAACCTGGACCAGGAGACGGATGACAGGAGGAACAGAAAATGGCCTGAATGGGCAGCAGCCCTGCTGGGAAACCTGAGGTTCATTAGCTAAAGGTGCTGCAGGCGGTGAGTGATGCATCATCATGGCAGGAGGATTTGGTTGGGAAATCTCTTTTGAGCAGCTCTGGTTTGATCCACTGAACTTCATCTGCAAGAAATATGTGACATTCTCAGACTAACCCCAAAACCAAAAACAGACCTTTGTCTAGAACATTACCTACAAAAAAATCCAGTTTTAATGCCCTCAGCTGCAACTGGAGCCTAGACATCCATCTTCATGTTGATAGACTCTGGGGTTGCTGGAGCCTATCCCAGCCATTGTTGAGTGAAGGCGGGGTTTGCACCGAGCAGGTCGTTGGTCCATTGCAGGGCCACCCCCTCACATTTACCCCTTTCAGAATCACCCATAAACCTATGAAGCAGGTTTTTGGACCGTGAGAGGAAGCAAGGGCACCTGGGAAAAAGCCACATGCGTGAGGAGAACATGCTAACTACACACAGAAAGGACACTGCTGGGGTTTGAACCAGGATCTTTACTGTAAAGCGAGGGCGCAGTCCACTACACCACCGTGCATTTCCTGAACCTGATGAAGCTCATTGCAAAATGCTGAATGAGCTTCGATGATGTCGACATAGGAGCACTAAAGGAGCTAGCATGACGCAAGCAGCAGAACAAGCTAACATAATATTAGCAACAGAAGCTAACAGGAAACCAGTTGTAGTGATGTCTGTGTGGTTGATACCAACTAGGCTCTTTTCCAAAATGACTCAAACATGTCGAACATTTCTGACCCAAACTGTTGAGACTACAAACCCCAGAGCTTCTGGTTAGTAGAGGACCTTGTTATAGGAGGAACAAAGGATTGGCTTTCTGAACTCTTTGGAAGTTTGTTCTGATAAATGGACTGAATTCTCTCCAAACTGCACATCGGTGCCCCCCGCCCCCCCGAAACCAAGAGGTTCTGTAGCTGCAGCTAAAACAAACGCTGCATCTGAGGGACAATCAGCTGTAAGTTTGAACAGAACCGCCACAGAGTTCAACTCTATGCAGACGAGATCATCATGTAAAAGAAACACGGAAGAAGCGTGAACCCAGAAACAAAAACATCCCATAATATCTCAGCTGTCAGCCAGAGCTTTAGTTTAATCACTGACTTATGAAAATCCATCCTTGCTGATACGTTTATATACAAAAGAGGGTTTTAAAAGTTTGGATGAAGTTTCAAAGGTTTTCAGAACTTCTTCATCCAGAGTCTTCATCAGGATCTGCACTGAAGTCCAGACGCTGCTGCTCGTTTCTTTACTGATGCCAGAATCAGAACCAGAACGTTTCAGACTTTTTGTCTCCAAAACATCCATGAACATCAGCTGCATCGATTCCAACAAACGGAAACTAAACAAATTCCATCGACATTTTGAACATGACCAGAATACGGAGAAAAAAAACACAAAATCTCTACTATGTAAGAATACAATTTATAAAAACAATTCTCCTTCTTCTTCCATGCAGATATCAAACATTTCTTTTCCTCTCTGCTTCACGTGTGGGTTTCTTATTGTGGTCAAATACGCTGTAAATGCATCTAAAAAGAGGAACGACACGGATGGTTTCTGTTTGTATAAATAATTAAAAACCAAGACATGGAAGTTTAATGAGGTCTGTGCAGAAAAGCATTAGAGATGACTGGAAACGGCAGGAAAAGGTCACTTCCTGACGACCAGAGAGCTCAGTACGTTCAGACTGAGAAGCAGCTCAATGACGGTGGAACTCCAAACCAAACCATGTTCACAAAGAAAGCAGCAAACCCCGTGAAGAGCAGAAGAAGAACCGCTCCTCTGAACATGCAGAACATGTGAAGGACAGGATCCTCACCCCCCACAGCTGCTGGTATCTGGTTGATTCACAAGCAGACTCTGATGTTTTGGAATGATGAAGAAAAGAGCCTGGGAAGTGGACTGTCCGCCAGCTGAAAGAGGCTGGAGCTCTAACTGTGACGGTGCTGAACCTCAACTGCAAACTGATTCAAATGTTCATCCAGACAGAGAAAACTGGATCTGTTTAGTGAAACTAAAGTTTCTTGGAATGTTTACCAAAACGCAACAAATAGAACCGTCTACAAAAGTGTGCAGCTGCTGAAAGGCTGCAGAAAAACATCCGGATGCAGAGAAATATGATGACCTGCTTAATTCAGTAAAAAGTCATGCAGTTTCTATTGACAATGTGGATCTTACTGACACAACGGTGATTCGTGCAAATGAGATTCAAGATGCAATTTCAAAGTTAAAAGAAGGCAAAGCCTGTGGTCTAGATGACATCACAGTGGAGCATTTAAAATACTCAAATTTTAAATTACTGCCCCTGCTGGCCATGTGTTTCACTGGCTTTTTACTCCGTGGAGTCCTGTCTGATTCAATCCTCTCAGTTGTATTGATTCCCGTCATCAAAGACAAGACCGCCAGTTTAAATAGTCTGTTGAATTACCGACCGATTGCCCTTTCCAGCAACATTTCAAAAATGTTAGAATATGTGTGGACAAATCTAAGAACTCAATGATCATGACTCTGATCCCAAAAGAAGCTCCTGCCGCTACACTTCTGCCCTGAGGAAACACTGGATACAGCCATTATACTCTTCTTAATTTATGTTTCTTTACTTTTTATTATGTATGCTGCTGTATTTGTATCTTTTTCTATGGACCATATCTGAGTCTGAAATAAAAGTGTTGAAATACATGGAATCTTGACATTAGTTTTTATTTTATTGAACATTTGAAGAAAAAATACAGAAATGTAATTTATAACAACATAAGAATAAAACACAGTTCTGAATGCAAAATAACTTTGTTTTGATCTTTTGAAAATCTTAACTATTAAGAACCACATTATGAGGAATATAAATGTAATAGTAATAATAATAACCAAATAAACCCAGAAGGAAATGAATAAGTAACTAAAAATAGAAATGCCAGAGTTAACTTCTGATCCAAAACATTTACAGATGTCCATCGTTTTTTGAGCCTTTGTATTTTCGAAGCAGAAATTAATTTAAATATTGTTGCAGTTTAAATTTCAGTGAGAAGAATTTAGGTTTAATTAGCTAATTTGAATTTAACATTTAGTGATGAACAACATCATGTTTATTATAGAGAAAGCATCACGATCTCTGTGTTCCAGTGGAGTCTGGGATGAGTTGGTGGATGTTTTTCCATCTTTTGTTGGTGGATTACAGAATAAATGAGTCTTTATGTTCAGATCGGGAACGTTTTCTGCATAAATGTCTCTGTGACTGACATTCCTCCACTGCTCCTTTCCCTTTTTCCGTTTTTAATGACGCTGAGCAGCAGGCGGAGGCTCCGGATTGGCTCTTCCTGAGCTTCGTCACGTGGGTGGGCGGGGCTTAGCGGACAGACCGCCGCTCGGCTGGGCGTGACCGTGCGTGGTGTTGTTGTCGGCGCAGCAGCTGGAGGAGCGCGCGGCACCGATCGCCGGGATCCTGCGCGGAGGAACGGCGCTGCTCCTGCCGGTGTCGCGGGGGGAGAGCCGCTGGAGCCCCCCCCCCTGCAGGTATGGGCGCGAGGATACAGGCGCGTGAATGTGATGAACTAAGCTGACATGATGTGTGAGGGAAGAGTCCAGCATCCTAAGTGAGAGCTCCACGAGGTTCTCCTGTCAGGGTGGATGTGAACGCTGGTACGGCCGGAGCGCCGCCAGCGGAATTCTGGGACATTTTCTGGCTCCACTGAGCCCAAAAGCCGCAAAATCTTCAGGAAACTGGAGTTTTCGTTCGGCTGCAGTGCCCCCTAGCGGCTCTGCCTTTCGCTCAGTTTTTTATGGGTTTATGCAAACGGCAGAAAAATACAACCGAAGAAGAAAGAAGCATTCTGGTAGCGTTAGCTAAAGAACATGTTAGCAGGTGTGTCTGTGTGCAGGTGTGTCTGTGCAGGTGTGTCTGTGCAGGTGTGTCTGTGTGCAGGTGTGTCTGTGTGCAGGTGTGTCTGTGTGCAGGTGTGTCTGTGCAGGTGTGTCTGTGTCCAGGTGTGTCTGTGTCCAGGTGTGTCTGTGTGAAGGTGTGTCTGTGCAGGTGTGTCTGTGCAGGTGTGTCTGTGTCCAGGTGTGTCTGTGTGAAGGTGTGTCTCTGCAGGTGTGTCTGTGTCCAGGTGTGTCTGTGTGAAGGTGTGTCTGTGCAGGTGTGTCTGTGCAGGTGTGTTCAGGTGCGTAATCATTGAAAGCTGTTATCATATTCATCTTAGCAGACGCCCTCTTCTGTCTCTAAGTGAGGAGAAGGGGGTAAATAATGGGGGCACATGAGGAGGAATGGGCGGAGCTTGAAGGCAGGTTAAGGTAGCTCTGACAGCAGCAGTGTTGCTAAACAGATCACCCCTGTCTCAAGGCCAGTGTTGAAAAAAGTAATTAATTATAGTTACTAGTTACTTCCCCCGAAGTTATTGAGTTAGTAACTCAGTTACTGCATCCTCCTCCTTCTTCATCTCTTCTTCCTGTAACCTCCCTCTTCCTCTTGAGTTCCTCTCATTCACACACATGTTCTCCGTCTTACTGCCGCTGACCTTCATTCCTCTCCTTTCCAGGACAAACCTCCACCTCTCTAGCTTCTCCTCCACCCGTTCTCTGCTCTCTACAAATCACAGTATCGTCTGCAAACATCATAGTCCTGGTGGTTCCTGTCTAACCTCATCTGTCAGTCTGTCCATCACCACTTCTCACCACTTCTGACCTTCTCTTCTCTATCAACATCCTCAAATCAAAGATTCCATCTGTACTTCTCTTTCTTAGCATGAAACCATCCTGCTGCTCACAAATGTTCACGTCTGCTCTTCTTCTAGCTTCAGCTACTCTTTCCCATCACTTCATTGTTTGCTTCATCATCTTTGTTCCTCTGTAGTTATCACAGCTCTGCACACCTCCTGATTCTTACGGACTCCATCACACTTCTCCTCCAGTCCTCGGACATCTTCTCACCACCTAACACCCTGATGAACTACCCAGTCATCTCTCCCAGACACTTCCATACCTGCACAGGTGTGTCATCAGGACCAAGTGCCTTTCCACTCTTCATCCTCTTCAATGCCCTCCTCTCTTCCCCCTCACTGATCTTCCTTACTTCCTGCTCCACAACAGTCACCTCTTCTGTTCTTTTTCCTCTCATTTCCTTCATTATTCTTTCCATTCAACTGCTGACTCATGTCAGTGCGTTCCCATCCATGTCCTTCATCAGGCTAACCTGCTGCACGTCCTTCCCATCTCGCTGCCTTGCTCATCTGTACAGGTCAGTGTCTCCTCTTTTCTACCAACCTAGCATGTTGTTCACCTTTCGGCACATCCCGTTAGCGGTTGCCACGGTGACCCAGCTTTCACTAATTGGCACATGTGGTTTGCAGGGAATCTCTTCCTGACTCCATCCTGTATTTTCAGGGCTCAGGGAGACCCACGGGGGTCTTTCCTAAAGACCCCCGTGGGTCTGACCTGAACCCAGGTTCCACAGCCTCACTGCTTTGGGTTCCTCAAACTCAGACTTCTGTTCTGACACAGTCCTCACAGGTGGGCGGGGCCTCTGCTGCACGTGATTCCAGTGACTAGACGTCAACAGTGACAGGTTCCTCTGGATCTGTTTAGGACACACAGAGACTAAACCTTAACCCAGTTCAGTCCAGAACGGTTCATGCTGTCTAAACTGTCTCCCAGTACTTTCCGTTTGAAGCTGCAGGATGTTCTCCGTGTTCTCCATGTCTACCTGATCTTGGGGTCTTGTTGTTTGTTGTTCTCTCCTGTGTCTCCACTCAGCCAAACCAACATCCCATAATGATCCTGCTGTTAAACCTTAATGTTCCGCTGTTGTCAGGAAGAATTACCCCAGGGCCTGATGGGAAATGTGTGCCGCTGAGCCACGGGCCAAATGGAGAGCACAAACACACTCATGATGTTTCCCTGGAAGCCGAGTGTGCAGAAAGGCTGAAATGAAGTCTGTGTTAGGACTGGCCTCTGGATGGACATTATTGTGTGTCTGTGTGTGACTGTGTGTGTATGTGTGTGTCTGTGTGTGTCTGTGTGTGTATGTGTGTGTCTGTGTGTGTATGTGTGTGTCTGTGTGTGTCTGTGTGTGACTGTGTGTGACTGTGTGTGTCTGTGTGTGTCTGTGTGTGACTGTGTGTGTCTGTGTGTGTCTGTGTGTGACTGTGTGTGTCTGTGTGTGTATGTGTGTGTCTGTGTGTGTCTGTGTGTGACTGTGTGTGTCTGTGTGTGTCTGTGTGCGTCTGTGTGCGACTGTGTGTGTATGTGTTTGTTTGTGTGTATATGTGTGCGACTGTGTGTGTGTGTGCGTCTGTGTGTGTCTGTGTGTGACTGTGTGTGACTGTGTGTGACTGTGTGTGTCTGTGTGCGTCTGTGTGCGACTGTGTGTGTATGTGTTTGTTTGTGTGTATATGTGTGCGACTGTGTGTGTGTGTGCGTCTGTGTGTGTATGTGTGTGTCTGTGTGCGTTTGTGTGTGTCTGTGTGTGTGCGTGTGCGTGTGTGTGTGCGTGTGTGTATGTGTACGTCTGGGTGTGTGTTTGTGTGTGTCTGTGTGCGTTTGTGTGTGTCTGTGTGTGACTGTGTGTGTGTGCGTTTGTGTGTGTCTGTGTGCGTTTGGATGGAAAAAGCTCCTTCCAGTGAATCAAGGTTCTGTTCAGAGGTTCTGACCCGCTCAAACCCGGTGAGGTTCTGTGAGGCGATCTGAAGAATCCAAAGCTCCGCCAACATAATTCTCCTCCTAAAACCAGACAGACAGAGATCCCACAGGCCCTTCAAGCTATCGCCCCATTTCTTTAATCAATGCAGAGAATAGAAAAAATCATTCCTCACATAATTCACCTCGATGTCATCCGATGCGGCTGCGAGGTCTGGGGGTGTGTGGGGGGCTTGTCGGCCCTGTCTTGTGGGGGGGGTCAACAGGGGTATGGGACCTTGGGGGTTTGATGTGTCGGGGTCTCCACTGATCAACCAGCAGTTGCCCCGGCCGGTTGGCTGCCTCGGTCCCGTCAAGGCCTGACCAGAGCTCTCCCAGGGCCGGTGCCTGGGGGTGGGGGCTTGCTGCAGGGGGGGGGGGGTCGCTTTTTGGCTCCTCTCTCTGTGTGGGGTGGGTGGTGCTGAGCCTGGGGCGTCGGCGCCTCGGGGGATGGGGCCCCAGGGCTGGGGGACCTAGGCCCTATGCTGGGGGGGACTGGGGGACGGCTGTTTGACCACCGGGGGACAGTCTACCAGCTGTCCCCAATTTACGCCCTTCCTCATATAATCTCATATTAGGGTGGGGGGGTGGCGGGTTTAGCCTGTGATGCACCTTGGGGGAGGAGCTACTTGGCAGTGGTCCCCCTCCTATGGTTGCCATATGGAATGGGCCCCTCTCTTGGTTTTATTTGCACCTTAGACATGTAGGGCCCTTGGTAGGGGGGGTGCTTGGACATCACTGCCAGCAAGCAGCAGATGTCCTCCTAGCCCCCTACCTGCCAATTTTAACTGCACCCCCTTAGTGCACACACCTGTACTCCTCCAAATATACATTCAAACATAAACACACACACACCCTCACAAACCCACACACATTTCGCAAGGAAGGTGGGTCCTAGGTCCATCTGTCCCCTACCCCATCCCTGGTGGGGGGGTAATGGGCCCTTGGCAACGGCGGCCTTGTCCCCTGGGTGCCGGTTTCCTGGGCCCGGAGGTGCTCTCTCTGCGCAGGGAGGGGGATCCCTGATCTTTCTGGCAAGACCAAGAGCCGGGGATCACATCACACCTGAGCCTGGGGTGTCTGGGTCCCTGTGGGGTGGGTCCTGGTCCTTGCCCCTGGGCCCCGCCCAATTTCCAACTGTGGCCGAGCTTGCTCGGGCCATGTTTACAACACCCCTTGTGGGTCCCCCTTTTCCCTGGGGTGCCCCCCTCCTGGGTGGGGACAGCTGGCCCCTGCCTTGCTCCTTCCTGGACCAACCGTGGCCGGGTGGGGGGGGTGCCTGGAGTGTGGAGCGGGTCTCCCTCGGGGGGTCCTGGCTCGTACCTGGGGTTGGGGTGGGGTGATGCCTGGAACTCCTGGGTGGTGATGAGGTGCTCGTCTGGGGCAGTGGGCACCCTTCTTGGGTGGGGCCCTACGTTGGGCCCTCCTGGTTGGACTGGGGTGGTGCTCTCCTCCCCCCATGCCTCCCTGCTCTCTGGCTCTGGGGGCCTTGTGGTGGTCCTGCTGGCCCTGGCCTGGGTGGCGGATGTGATCGCCCGGGGGGGGTTGTTCTCTGCCTGCTGCCGTGTGGCGTTGGGGGGTTCTGGCTGCCGCTGCTGCTGCGGTGGGGGTCTGGGTGTGGGGATGGCTGGTCACTCCCCCTCCTTCTTTTCACATTCCATCATCCATTTAGAAGAACATAAACACTCACCTGAGCACAGGTGTTAGCTCACCTTTACACTGATAATTTGCATGATTGAATGAATGAAATATTTCACACTAGTTGGTTTGAAGGCATAAGTATGCGTGTGTGAACAATATCTGTATTGTGTACATGTTGACATGTAGACATCTTTACAGTTAACAGGTGTGTTTATAACATCTGAATGTGTGTGGACAGGCCCCGCCCTTTGAGATTTGTATTACACTTTAACCTTACCATAATGATAAACATCCAGTAAAGTTGTTGCTTTATGCTGCTTCATGGTTCTACCCCCCCCCCTCCTATTATCACCCTCCTATCCCCCCTCCTCTCTAACATCCCTCTCTCTTCTTCCCTCCTTTCCTTTTCCGTCCGGTCCAACACCAAAGATTTTCAAATATGATTAAATGTAATAAAGTTTGTCCTGGATTCCAAAAGGGGTTTATTCAGACATTCCTCTGGTTTGTCTGAAGATTAATAACCCCTGTTGATAAAGTAAAATCTGTCCAACACAAGAGGCCTTCAGCTCTCATCTGTCTGCCCAGCTGTTGGACAGGACAAGTTAAAAAAAAAAAAAAAAAAAAGAAGAACCCAAAGCTGTCCACTCTCCGTTTTTGAGGTCGGGTCTCAAGTCTCTGCCCATTTGAGACTCGTTCAAGTCAGTTCGTAGTCTGGCCCGCTTGGTGGCAGATTGAGCCAACGCCCACTGTGACAAGTGTGAATGATTGACAGGAGTGTCTTTGATCGGTCAGGAAATGCTGCTGATCTTCTGATCGTCCTCTAGGACCACGGGAGATCTGAAGAACGGTGATGAAGGTTCTCAGCCGTCCAGCTGGAGCCACAGGAGATGTTTGTGTCGTCTGGTTGTCATGACGACGCTCAGGTATGATGGATAACTCGAGTCCTGTCTGATTCTGTCTCAGTCTGCAGTTCTGCACCAGAGAGAAAGATGACAAAAAAACCACCTGATGTTTGAGGACAAAGAGAAGACAGACAGAAGGAGCAGTGAGACCGGTGAGGGGAGGCGTGGCGCTCCTCGAAGGAGCAACAGCACGTCTGAGGAGATCTGCAGGAACATTTGGAGGAACCTTCAGGAACATCTAGATGTTCTCCACAGCCGTTCTGCCTGAAGATGGCCTCCAACTTCAATGACATCATCAAGCAGGGCTACGTGCGCATGCGCAGCCGCAAGCTGGGGGTAAGCTCCTCCTCTGACCGACCTCCACGCCTCCTTCTGCGTCTCCTTTCCATCTTTTCATTCATCTGCAGGTTCCTTCACCTCCAAAAGCTGGAGCCAACAGACAATCCTGTTTGTTTCTATTCACGATCAGGAGCATTTACTGTCAAATACTAAACACAAGACACTAGTATTTAGTTTGACAGACTTGTGTGTTTGTGAGGCGTTGACAGACTTGTGTGTTTGTGAGTCGTTGACAGACTTGTGTGTTTGTGAGGCGTTGACAGACTTGTGTGTTTGTGAGGCGTTGACAGACTTGTGTGTTTGTGAGTCGTTGACAGACTTGTGTGTTTGTGAGTCGTTGACAGACTTGTGTGTTTGTGAGTCGTTGACAGACTTGTGTGTTTGTGAGTCGTTGACAGACTTGTGTGTTTGTGCGACAGATTTATCGGCGCTGCTGGCTGGTGTTCAGGAAGTCCTCCAGCAAAGGGCCGCGGCGCCTGGAGAAGTATCCGGATGAGAAGGCCGCCTTCATCAGAGCCTGTCCCAAAGTGAGGGGGGGTGGGGTCTCCTCCTCCTCCTCCTCCTCTGTCTTCATCGCTGTCGTTACTTTCACAGGTAACAGAGATCAGCAGTGTGAAAACCATCACGCGGTTGCCGCGGGATACGAAGCGACAGGCGGTGGCCGTCGTCCTCACAGATGACACATCACGCACGTTCACCTGTGACTCAGGTAACAGCACTGGACACGCCCCCTCCGTTTGGGGGATCCTGATGGTGAAGCTACAGAGAACGTTGAGGGACAAAGTTAGTCAGGCTGAGAACGGACATGATCGTCTTTGGTGTCAGGGGTTGTTAATTCCCACAATGCTTTGCAGGTAAACCCACTACAGGTTAATTAGGCAAATATTGAATCCAGTTCTTAGTTCTAAACATGAGATCAAAGAAAAATGACTCCAGGATTTGGAAAATCTTCTCCTCCAGTGACACGAAAGACTCTTTCTGAACCGATCCAGTCTGGTTCTCATCCCAACCGCCAACAACCTTCTGCCCCCCCCCCTCTTCTGTCCCCCCAGGTGTACCCCCCCTGAACACTTCTCACAAACAAAGTCCCAGCTTTACTCTCTCAGTTTCTGGATTCAGTCGCTCCGTTATCTTATGGCCCGTTTACTTAATGGCAGCCATGAAACGCCAAACGTGGCGGGTTAGGCCGTCCGTCGGTACAGTAGAGTCAGGGGGAGGAGAGATTGTTGCAGGGGTCCCCACCTGTATTCCAGCACACCTGAGGAGACAAAAGCTAAAAAATACCAGAAATGACCTGTAGGGGGAGACAGAGACATAGGGACCCCAAACCAGAAAGACGTGTCTGTTCAGGAGACTCCTGCAGTCCCAACATTTTCCGTCTCCGTAGCGATCCTCGCACCGCAGCGCTTTCTTCTGCTTCCTGGTTTGGGGGCCCCTGCTGGGGGTGGGGGTGGTTGGGGGGCTGGTTTTCTGACGGTTAACTGAGTCTGTCCCTCAGAGCTGGAAGCTGACGACTGGTTCAAGCTCCTGTTGGTGGAGTGCCTGGGAACGCGGCTGAACGACATCAGCCTGGGGGAGCCGGACCTGCTGGCAGCGGGGGTCCAGTGTGAGCACACAGGTGGGACGGGCTCCTGGTTCTGTGAGGGGGGGTCTGGGAAAGACCAATGAAAGCAGTGATAGCAGAGAACCTCAACTTTCTTAACCGTCAGAACCTAGGCTTTAAAAGAAGCCCCGCCCCTTCAGTGAAGGTTACCGTGGTAACCAAGCTGCAATGCAGGCATCAAAGGAGGTCTGGTCTTTAGGACCTGGTGAAGGTTCAGGACAGCAGGTTCTGACGGGTTCTAGGGAGATCAAAGGTTTCACCTGCAGAGGTCGGCCCACCGCTGCGTCACATGGGGGTGGAGTTTGGGGGCAGCTCTCTGATTCGTTCCTGCACGTTTACGACTAAAACGTCTGCTGGTCACAGGAAATGAAACGTGTTGTGGAGGACGCCACATCTCCTCCTCTTCCTCCCGTGAATGACTTCCTGTTTGTGTCCTCAGAGCGCTTTAACGTGTTCCTCCTCCCCTGCCCCAACCTGGACGTCTTTGGAGAGTGCATGATGCAGGTGACCCACGAGAACATCTACCTGTGGGACGTCCACAACCCCCGCACCAAGCTGGTCACCTGGCCTCTGTGCTCGCTGCGGCGGTACGGCCGCGACGCCTCGCGCTTCACCTTCGAGGCTGGACGGTGAGGAGCGGCTGACGTGAGCGGCGGCGGTGTGGGGGGGTCCGGCTGACGCCTCAGCTCTGTGTGCAGCATGTGCGACAGCGGAGAAGGACTCTACACCGTCCAGACCAGAGAGGGGGAGCAGATCTACCAGAGGGTCCACGCCGCCACGCTGGCCATCGCGGAGCAGCACAGGAAGGTCCTGCTGGAGCTGGACAAGACCAGCAAGGTGAGGAGCTCCACCCCCCAGTTCCCTGAGACCCACTCATGGGGGGCCTTAAAACATGGAGGACAAGCCTCTGATGGACCAGACAGTAAGAGATGCTCTGACCTGTGTCTGCAGCTGACGTCTCAGGCCTCCGAGGCCGGATCGTATCCATCCACGCCCACCGCCATCCTGCCCAGGTCCGCCTACTGGCACCACATCACCGGGAACCCGGCGGATCCTGTTAGCGGTTAGTTGGTCT
The DNA here is from genome assembly GCA_023969325.1 of Oryzias curvinotus. Taxonomy (NCBI): domain Eukaryota; kingdom Metazoa; phylum Chordata; class Actinopteri; order Beloniformes; family Adrianichthyidae; genus Oryzias; species Oryzias curvinotus. Next base: position 31,492,105 of record CM043708.1, read on the forward strand.
TCCTGTGGTGCAACAGTGGCCTGAGAGGACCTGAACTGATGAGGACTAGACCTGAGAGCACTTGAACTGATGAAGACTAGACCTGAGAGCACTTGAACTGATGAAGACTAGACCTGAGAGGACCTGAACTGATGAAGACTAGACCTGAGAGGACCTGAACTGATGAAGACTAGACCTAAGAGGACCTGAACTGATGAAGACTAGACCTAAGAGGACCTGAACTGATGAAGACTAGACCTCAGTTGACTTGAACTGATGAAGACTAGACCTGAGAGGACCTGAACTGATGAAGACTAGACCTGAGAGGACTTGAACTGATGAAGACTAGACCTTAGAGCACTTGAACTGATGAAGACTAGACCTGAGAGGACCTGAACTGATGAAGACTAGACCTGAGAGCACTTGAACTGATGAAGACTAGACCTGAGAGGACCTGAACTGATGAAGACTAGACCTGAGAGCACTTGAACTGATGAAGACTAGACCTGAGAGGACCTGAACTGATGAAGACTAGACCTAAGAGGACCTGAACTGATGAAGACTAGACCTAAGAGGACCTGAACTGATGAAGACTAGACCTGAGAGCACTTGAACTGATGAAGACTAGACCTGAGAGGACCTGAACTGATGAAGACTAGACCTGAGAGCACTTGAACTGATGAAGACTAGACCTGAGAGCACTTGAACTGATGAAGACTAGACCTGAGAGGACCTGAACTGATGAAGACTAGACCTGAGAGGACCTGAACTGATGAAGACTAGACCTAAGAGGACCTGAACTGATGAAGACTAGACCTAAGAGGACCTGAACTGATGAAGACTAGACCTCAGTTGACTTGAACTGATGAAGACTAGACCTGAGAGGACCTGAACTGATGAAGACTAGACCTGAGAGGACTTGAACTGATGAAGACTAGACCTTAGAGCACTTGAACTGATGAAGACTAGACCTGAGAGGACCTGAACTGATGAAGACTAGACCTGAGAGCACTTGAACTGATGAAGACTAGACCTGAGAGGACCTGAACTGATGAAGACTAGACCTGAGAGCACTTGAACTGATGAAGACTAGACCTGAGAGGACCTGAACTGATGAAGACTAGACCTGAGAGCACTTGAACTGATGAAGACTAGACCTGAGAGGACCTGAACTGATGAAGACTAGACCTGAGAGCACTTGAACTGATGAAGACTAGACCTGAGAGGACCTGAACTGATGAAGACTAGACCTGAGAGGACCTGAACTGATGAAGACTAGACCTAAGAGGACCTGAACTGATGAAGACTAGACCTGAGAGGACCTGAACTGATGAAGACTAGACCTGAGAGCACTTGAACTGATGAAGACTAGACCTGAGAGGACTTGAACTGATGAAGACTAGACCTGAGAGGACTTGAACTGATGAAGACTAGACCTGAGAGCACTTGAACTGATGAAGACTAGACCTGAGAGGACCTGAACTGATGAAGACTAGACCTGAGAGCACTTGAACTGATGAAGACTAGACCTGAGAGGACCTGAACTGATGAAGACTAGACCTGAAAGCACTTGAACTGATGAAGACTAGACCTGAGAGGACCTGAACTGATGAAGACTAGACCTGAGAGGACTTGAACTGATGAAGACTAGACCTGAGAGGACTTGAACTGATGAAGACTAGACCTGAGAGGACTTGAACTGATGAAGACTAGACCTGAGAGGACCTGAACTGATGAAGACTAGACCTGAGAGCACTTGAACTGATGAAGACTAGACCTGAGAGGACCTGAACTGATGAAGACTAGACCTGAGAGGACTTGAACTGATGAAGACTAGACCTGAGAGGACTTGAACTGATGAAGACTAGACCTGAGAGGACTTGAACTGATGAAGACTAGACCTGAGAGCACTTGAACTGATGAAGACTAGACCTGAGAGGACCTGAACTGATGAAGACTAGACCTGAGAGCACTTGAACTGATGAAGACTAGACCTGAGAGGACTTGAACTGATGAAGACTAGACCTGAGAGGACTTGAACTGATGAAGACTAGACCTGAGAGGACTTGAACTGATGAAGACTAGACCTGAGAGGACTTGAACTGATGAAGACTAGACCTGAGAGCACTTGAACTGATGAAGACTAGACCTGAGAGGACCTGAACTGATGAAGACTACACCTGAGAGCACTTGAACTGATGAAGACTAGACCTGAGAGGACCTGAACTGATGAAGACTAGACCTGAGAGCACTTGAACTGATGAAGACTAGACCTGAGAGGACCTGAACTGATGAAGACTAGACCTGAGAGCACTTGAACTGATGAAGACTAGACCTGAGAGGACCTGAACTGATGAAGACTAGACCTGAGAGCACTTGAACTGATGAAGACTAGACCTGAGAGGACCTGAACTGATGAAGACTAGACCTGAGAGCACTTGAACTGATGAAGACTAGACCTGAGAGGACCTGAACTGATGAAGACTAGACCTGAGAGCACTTGAACTGATGAAGACTAGACCTGAGAGGACCTGAACTTATGCAGACTAGACCTCAGTTGACTTAAACTGATGAAGACTAGACCTGAGAGGACCTGAACTGATGAAGACTAGACCTCAGTTGACTTGAACTGATGAAGACTAGACCTGAGAGGACCTGAACTGATGAAGACTAGACCTGAGAGGACTTGAACTGATGAAGACTAGACCTGAGAGCACTTGAACTGATGAAGACTAGACCTGAGAGGACCTGAACTGATGAAGACTAGACCTGAGAGCACTTGAACTGATGAAGACTAGACCTGAGAGGACCTGAACTGATGAAGACTAGACCTGAGAGCACTTGAACTGATGAAGACTAGACCTGAGAGGACCTGAACTGATGAAGACTAGACCTGAGAGCACTTGAACTGATGAAGACTAGACCTGAGAGGACCTGAACTGATGAAGACTAGACCTGAGAGCACTTGAACTGATGAAGACTAGACCTGAGAGGACCTGAACTTATGCAGACTAGACCTCAGTTGACTTGAACTGATGAAGACTAGACCTGAGAGGACCTGAACTGATGAAGACTAGACCTCAGTTGACTTGAACTGATGAAGACTAGACCTGAGAGGACCTGAACTGATGAAGACTAGACCTGAGAGGACTTGAACTGATGAAGACTAGACCTGAGAGGACTTGAACTGATGAAGACTAGACCTGAGAGGACCTGAACTGATGAAGACTAGACCTGAGAGGACTTGAACTGATGAAGACTAGACCTTGAACTGATGGGGACGAGTCAGATGACGGGAAAATGACTTGATTGTGACGGAAACCAAAACTGAAACCCCGTTAACAGACGATGAAGCCGATTTTGTGATTGACACATCAGAGTGAAACCGTCTGACCACCGTGTCCGTGTCCGTCCTGCAGGACGCTCTGCAGAGGAGCTGCTGGCCCGCCGGCCGCTGTACCGCCACGCCACTCTGAGCCAGGCCAACACGCGGTCTCAGCCGTGCATACACACGCACTCGCCGAAACACTGCCCCACCTTCCCGGGACTGTGACCCCCTCCCCACCTCAGAGAGGACTCAGATCTTCCTGCATGCCCACCCACAGCCCTTATGGGGGGGTTTACCCCTCTGGACAGACTGGGGCTGAAGCTGAAGAGCTGCTGCCAGGCTCCTCTTGGCTCCTCCTGGTTCCTCCTGTTTCCTCCTGGCTTCTTTCAGAGGAGCTTTGGTTCCTGTGTGGACATTTCTGCCCTAGATTTTTACCACAGGTCTTTAGTTTGGGAGAAAGGGGGGGGGCAGCTTAGTCCAGCCAAAGTGCATGATGGGAATCTCTGAGGCATCTGTGTTTTTTCAGGTGTCTTGAGAGCTCTGTTTTGAGGAATGTTCTGCAGAATGAATGTTCTTCCAGGCTGAAGCTGCGTTTGTGGTTCTGCGTGGAGGTGGAACACACCAGAACGTTGTGGTGGAACCTCATGTCTGTCTGCAAAAGCGTGAGCCCCCCCATGCTAACCTGCTGCTGCAGTAGCATGCTAACCCGCAGAGTCAGGAGTTTAACGGGATGAGGTTCATAAAAACCACAGCGGTAAAGGGGCCTTGAAAGCACCACGAGGCCTGAACTGCAGCGTTTCCTGCCGTCTGAATCCTGGTTCCTTCATGTGTGGATTAAGCAGCAGAACCCACTTCCTTCCGTTGTTTTATCATGATTTTTCTCTCGTTTACATTTCTCCTTTTATTTAAAACATTCTGTCAACATTTGTCCAGATTTGAAAGTCAGATCTTCCTAAATGTCCATGAACGTCTCATTTTTCTATGATACTAAATTATTGGAATTATTTATAAAATCTTCCAGGTTTTTTTAAATCCGTCTGAAGTCTAAAGCTAAGCTTTGAATGAAGAGATGTCATTCCTGTGTCAGAAGGTCATTTCTCTAAATATCCTCGGATTCATGGTTTGAATTATTCTGTTCAGAAAAACATTGACACTCAAATGCATCAATGATGGATCCAGCTTCTCCTCATGGTTCCGTTTTATTCTGGATGTCTTTTCTGTACATTTGCTTCATTCGTTCAGAGCATCACTGCTGGAACTTTGGCTTGTTCTGCTAATGATGCATTTCAGCGCCGTAGGAATGGAGAAACTCTTCATACTGTCAGCCAAAGACAGCGTTCAGACGTCCCAATGTTCTGGGCCGATTGAGCATTTAGCTGCTCTCAGCTGTTGGAGACTTTGGTTTTTCAGTCAATGAAAGGTTTTAGGTTTTTCTGCACGTCTGAACTCTGATTCTGGATTCTGGTTCCAGTGTTTTGTGTTGATTCAAAGCTGAATCCTAAACGGCTGGTTTGGTTCTGATCTGGAAGGAATCAATAACATTCATGTTAATAACTTAAATAAAGCAACAAAAAAGCTAAAGAACCTTTTTTAGTGAGCCGATCCAAAACAGCAGAACCTCCTAAGAGCTGGGATTTCCACCACAACGATGAACCCGCACCGGCACCAGCGTTCGGTCCGTTTTAAAGCCCGGTTCTGGTCAAACAGCTGGACCCTCCATGTGCTCGATGAGTCATGTGACGTAGCGAGGCCTCGTTTCCGTCCGTCACGTGATTCGCCGTCTACCCGAACCTCCACGTCGCGTGGAGCCGGACCGGTTCTCCACAGTTCTGGAGGGCAGATGAGTGGACTCATCAGTATCCCAGTGGTTCAATCCCCTACAGTCCCTGAAGGCAGCACCACTTTCTTCCCAACCCCCCCGTTAGGATCTTCAGGTGTCGGGTTCTGTTCCCTGTAATGAAAGGTTCTGTTAGAAAGGAACCTGGGATCCTTGAAAAGGGGAGACTAAGCGTTTGTCTGTCTGTCTTCCAGATCCAAACTGAGTCCAAATGGAGCAGAACCGAGCCTTAACTAACTCTGAACGCGGCAGGGTTGTTGGGGCCAAACTGTCGGGTCGGAGTGTTTCTGAAGCGGGGGGCCTCCAGGGTTTTCCCGCTCTCTCAGGTTTACAAAGAATCCTCTGGAACGAGCCACTGTCCAGGCGGACTCACCAGAACCCGAGCACAGAGGATCAGAGAAACCGTGTCTGCTCTGATGAGGCCCCGGTTCTGCTGCCACATTCAGATGTTTGGGTCAGAACCTGACGCCTGTTTTCCAGACCCAAAGGAGAGACCAGGACCCGCTGTTTTGTTTTGTTTTTTAACTTGTCCTGTCCAACATCTGGACAGACAGATGAGAGCTGAGGGCCTCTAGTGTTGGACACATTTTACTTTATCAACAGGGGTTATGGATCTACTGCCGGCTCTGGTCAGGCCTCGACGGGACCGAGGCAGCCAACCGGCCGGGGCAACCGCTGATTGCTTCAGTGGAGACCCCAACCCGTCAAACCCACTAAGGTCCTGTACCCATAGTGCCCCCCCCCCAGAAAGCCCCCCCACAAGACAGGGCCGACAAGCCCCCCCCACACACACCCCAGACCCCGCAGCCGCAGCGGATGACACCCAGAGCGACCGGGGGCCCCAAGAGGGTTGCCCCGCCCGTCCCAGAGCCAGGGAAGGAGTGATCCCAGCCCCAGGTGTAGATGGGCAGCCCATCCCCCCCCCCAAGCAGGACCCCCCCGCCAACCGCCCCCCAAGCCAAGCCAGTTCACCACTCAACCTCCGCCACCATACATCCCCACACCCGTGCCCAGAAGACCTCGCAGCGCCCCCGCCCGCCCCACCCAGGCACCAGACCTGACTCCCTGAGCAACGGAGTCCCCACTGGCCACCGGAAGGCCCTGACCCCCACCCCGCACCACGGCAGAGGCAGGGAGCAGCGTCGACCAGGCCCCCCACCCCCTAAGTCATGGAATTAGCTATGGGAGACCAGAGAGACTGAATTCTTTCAAAGTTACTTAAACTTTGGGCTGACATTTTTTCCAAGCTGATATGATCAAAAAGCAGATTTCTGTATTGACTTATATTTATATTTTTTTTGTTTTTCCAAATTATTAAGATGGTTTTTTTAGCAATACAAAGAGTTATGAAAATGATATTTAATAATTCTCCTTCTACCTCGATGGCACTCATGTCACCAAGCACACAAAGTGATGGTGAAGCCGTGATTGAAACCTTAAGCCAGGCTGATAGATCGGCACATACCTGCTGCCAGAGAGCCTGGACAGGCGTGCAGAACCACAGTGCATGCATGTAACTGTCAGGTAGATTACTGTCACAGTGTTCACAAATGTCTGAGTTACTGAGACCCATCTTGAACATCCTCTGTCCAGTGTAGTAAATCGTGTGAAGAGTTTTGAAATGGATTAGCTGCAGATTTGGACTTTTAGTCAGTTTAAAGGTGTTTAGACAAAGTTCTGACCAATAGTTTCCATCTGTGCTGATGCTCAAATCTGCATCCCATTTTGTTATTGGAAGTGAGATATTATTATCTAATTTACATAAAAGTTTGTATATTTTTGAGAGAGTTTTGTTCATTGAAAAGTTAATCAGAGGTAACTACCTCTGGTAGCTTTAAATCGTTGTCTCTGTATTTAAACTTTTTAGTAATAATAGACTTAAGTTGCTGATATTCCAAGAAGTTATTTATTCCATGTTTGTCTTGTAGTTCCTGGGGAGTTATGAATCTTCTGTCAATAATTAAGTGCTCTAGTGACGTCACGCCCCCTGCTTGCCAAGCTGGGAAGTGTATCATCTTTTTGTTTATGAGGATGTCTGGGTTGTTCCAGATGGGTGTCATTCTGCACGGTTGGATTGATGAGTTAGATATTTTTAGAAATTCACACCAGGCTGTTAAAGTGGCGTTTATATTAATACTTTGGAAACAGTCATGTTTTTTACTGTTTGGCTGATAAACGGTAGATCTGACAGGTTGATCTTCTCACATAACGCCTGTTCTTCAGGATGTGTCAATAAAGTTTTGAACAGGGTCGTCACGTGTATGGGGGGGGGGTCAGTGGGTGCAGGAGAGGGGGTACGCTGGAAGGGTGGGAGTGGGGGGGGGGCAGCATTTCGTCTAAATGTGGTGAACATTCAGATCCAGTTCTGATCCAGAAACATCTGATCCAACGTCTGTGCAGAACCTCGAAGAATCTTCTGCTCCATTCAGAACCAGAGTTCCTCCATCCAGATCAGGTCTGGGTCGGTTCGGTTCGGCCCGGCAGAATCCGCTGCTGTGATCCGTTCGCGTCGTTCCACTCCTCGTCCAGAGGAGGCGCAGCTCTCGGAGGAGATCTCAGCCTGCAGCAGCAGAAGAAGAGGAGGAGGAAGACTCCGCGGAGTTCTGGTCGGGTTCTGCTGTTTGTCCCAGAGGAAGCTGCTTCTGTGGCTCACGTGACCCGGCAGAGATGGGCAGGAAGGTGACGGTGGCCGCGTGCGCGCTGAACCAGTGGGTTCTGGACTTTGAAGGAAACACGGAGCGAATCCTGAGAAGTAAACTCTGTTCTGAAACCTCTGCCGGTATCGGAGAACTGGACTGAGAGGCCCCGCCCCCTAGCTTTTCCGGAAGTGCCCTGATAGACGTCTATAGAGAAAGAACCAGCTGTCAGGCATTCTATTGGTCAGAAGAACCGTTCTGGATCTGATCACTTCTTGATAAAACACATTATTTATGATATTTTTTCTGTAGTTCAAGTTATAAACTGACCCATCAGACGTCTCAATAAAAGGAGGTGGAGCCTGCTGTCGCCCACGTTCAACGCACAGAATGTTTAACAGATTCTGTGAAGCTCGCGTTCATGTGGTAGGGGTGTGGCCTTCCAAAAAGCTCTATCCTGATTGGTGAGAGTGTCCTTGACTCAGACCGACTCGGTCCAATCACTGACCACCATCTGGCTCCAACATGGCGGTCTCCGTATCACGAAAAAATGGCGACTGAATTGACTTCACTTGATTGGAGCTGGAAGAAACCATTTTCTAATGGGGGGTTGGGGTTCACAGTCACTCAGTCCAGTTCTGTGATACAATGTTCTGAACCTGAACCGCACTCGGACTGAGACACTGACCTGTTACAGTGACTGACCTGTTACAGTGACTGACCTGTTACAGTGACTGACTCTGTTACAGTGACTGACCTGTTACAGTGACTGACTCTGTTACAGTGACTGACTCTGTTACAGTGACTGACTCTGTTACAGTGACTGACTCTGTTACAGTGACTGACTCTGTTACAGTGACTGACCTGTTACAGTGACTGACTCTGTTACAGTGACTGACCTGTTACAGTGACTGACTCTGTTACAGTGACTGACCTGTTACAGTGACTGACTCTGTTACAGTGACTGACTCTGTTACAGTGACTGACTCTGTAACAGTGACTGACTCTGTTACAGTGACTGACCTGTTACAGTGACTGACTCTGTTACAGTGACTGACCTGTTACAGTGACTGACTCTGTTACAGTGACTGACCTGTTACAGTGACTGACTCTGTTACAGTGACTGACTCTGTTACAGTGACTGACTCTGTTACAGTGACTGACTCTGTTACAGTGACTGACCTGTTACAGTGACTGACTCTGTTACAGTGACTGACCTGTAACAGTGGCTGACTCTGTTACAGTGACTGACCTGTTACAGTGACTGACTCTGTTACAGTGACTGACTCTGTTACAGTGACTGACCTGTAACAGTGACTGACTCTGTTACAGTGACTGACCTGTAACAGTGGCTGACTCTGTTACAGTGACTGACTCTGTTACAGTGACTGACCTGTAACAGTGGCTGACTCTGTTACAGTGACTGACCTGTTACAGTGACTGACCTGTAACAGTGGCTGACTCTGTTACAGTTGGTTCGTTAGTGAAGAAATATATGTTTTCTGTTTTATCTTTTAGTACATTGTAGTTTGAATCTCCAGTGCTTAGTGTGTGTTTTAACCATCTTTTAACTTGTAAAAGCTCCCGCTGGTAACATTCCTTTAGATAAATGTATGGGTGCAGAGGCAGACCCCCTTTTTCCTTAGCATGGACAGACATCGATCCTTCTGTGTGCAGGTCAGAGTTGTGCAGCAGAGAAACAGTAAATTGTGTCATGGACCTGATTGAAACCACCTGTGCTGCAGATCTGATCCGTGAGAACAGAGCTGTGTAAATGGTTAAAATGGTAAAAACGGCGTATACTTATATAGAACTTTCTACCCTCTTTGGAAGACCCAAAGCGCTTTACAGTCACAGTCCCAGTCACCCACTGATGGTGGCTCCACTGCCGAACACTGGCGCCAAGGACACTTCGACACCTGGGCGTGCAAGGCGGGAATCAAACCTGCAATCTTACGATTATGGGTTGACCGCCCTACCGCTGCACCATGGCCGCCTCCTCCAGGGGGAGGAGCCCCGACCGCCATGATAAAAACTTTCTAGAACTTTTTCTTTGTTCTCATCCTGTCTGCAAACAAGTCACATGTAATCCGTGTGCATTGTAGATTTAGAAGTTTGAGAATCCAGATATATCTGTTAGTTACATTCCAGGTAAAGTTACTTTGTGGGGAACGGTTTTGGTGACGCAGCTGTCTGGACGCTGCGGTTGCGTCCTCGTTTTGTGTCACGTCGCTCTGCGTCTCTCTGCAGGCGTGGAGGTCGCTAAAGCGGGCGGAGCCAAGTACCGCCTGGGTCCGGAGCTGGAGATCTGGTAAGGACGGGACGCATGAACGGCGCCGTCCTGTGGAGCCAAACTGAGCTGCTGTGTTTGCGCCCCCTAGTGGTTACGGATGTGCGGACCACTTCTATGAGTCGGACACGCTGCTGCACAGCTTCCAGGCCCTGAAGGTTCTGCTGGAGTCTCCCGTCACTCAGGACATCATCTGTGACGTGGGGATGTGGGTATCACCTGCTCCTCCTGAAGGTCACCTGGAGGTCAGGGGAGCGTTTCACCTTTGAACCTTTGTGCTCCTCCAGGCCCGTCATGCATCACAACGTGCGCTACAACTGCCGGGTCCTCTTCCTGAACAGGTACGGCGCCGCTTTAAGAGGACCGTACCTGTTCATGTTCTAGAAAACCCCTCCCTGCAGGAAGATCCTGCTGATCAGACCCAAGATGCTGATGGCCAACTGTGGGATCTACCGGGAGATGCGCTGGTTCTCGCCGTGGAACCGGCCCAGGTCAGTCCTCGCTCCTCCAGCGGAGACGTTGGAGCTTCCAAAAGTTCGGAAAAAGAGGAAAAGTTAAAGAGGAAGGGCAGAGTGCTGAATGAAGGGACAATCTGCAGTCAGCAACCGTAACAGCAGCTGGAGCTGAGGCCAATCAGCCGAGGAAGTGATGCAGACAGATTAAATAGCAGGATTTCAAAGTAAAAGTCTCTGATAGAAAATCCTGCCCCCGTGGTCAAACATCACTGAAACAGGAACGACCGCGCCTCGGTTCAGCAGGACGGTGACGTCATCAGGTGACCTCATGGAACTTCCTGCTTCTTTCAGGCATGTGGAGGACTACTTCCTGCCCCGGATGATCCAGGAGGTTACAGGACAGGTGAAGTAGTTCTATTCTTTTTATCAAGCATTGGTTTTCAAGGAAATCCTCCCAAAAGTCCCACTAAAAAGTACACTACCCCCCCCCACCCCCACCCCCCCCGCTCCTCAGGACACCGTCCCGTTTGGAGACTGCGTTCTGTCCACTAAGGATACCTGCATCGGAACCGAGATGTGTGCAGAACTGTGGAACCCCGACAGGTAATCTGGAAGCACAGGAACCGAACAGTCCAGAGGAGTTCTGCTGTCAGCAGGACCGCCTGTTGGCCTGGTTCTTTAGCTCCACCTGCAGAACCGAGGGTCTCCTCCCTCCACCTGTCTTTTCCTCTCTAGAACTTCCTGCTTCTTACATCTTTATGTGACTTTGGTGATCAGGAGCTTAGAGCTCCGCCCCTTCGTCTGCCGGTTCGGACCTTCTCCAGCAGCTGGTTCTGATCATCAAGGAGGGGATGTTTCTCCTCGTAGCTGCAGTGCCTCCTCAGGTCCAGGTCATGCTCCGTCACATCTTCAGGCGTCTGCAGGAGAACATGGAGAACATGGTTCCCCGAGGCCCAGAGCTGCACAGTTCCCCGTGCTGAAGCTCCTCCTCCACCGTCCGTGGACGCGGCGCTCCGTGAACAGCCATCTTCTTCAGCGACCGTCCTGCTGTGCAGGTTGTTCTGCGTCAGCCGTCTTCCTCATCATGTGAAGCTTCTGATTGAGACCGGTCAACATAAACATCTGCTCTGGAATTCAGGCTTAACCTTTGACCTGTCAGGAAGTGACATCATCGGCTTCAACGTTGAATTATGTCCCAGAATAGTTTATTTTTTTTTACCTGTGAGCTTTCAAACTACTGGAAATGTTTCAATCTTTGGATTGGATCTCCAGTTGGATTTTCTAGTGTGTGTAGTTCTGTGCAGAGGTTGAGCTGAGGCTGCTGTGTTCCTCAGCCCCCACATCCACATGGGCCGGGACGGCGTGGAGATCTTCACCAACTCCTCAGCCAGTCACCACGAGCTCCGCAAAGCCGACCAACGAGTCCACCTGATCCGCTCCGCCACCGCCAAGGTAACCGCCGGATCTGCCCCCCAGGCCTGCAGCGGATGTTCCACGTCCTTCAGTTCTGGTTCTTTCCTTCCACGTTCTGTCGTTCCCCATGAGGAACAGAACGCCCAAACTCCAGCATTGTAAACAGGACACGCCCCGTTCCTCTCACTTCCTGTTGTGTCTAACCTTTGGGGGCGTGGTTTCAGACTGGAGGCATCTACTTGTACGCCAACCAGAGAGGCTGCGACGGGGACCGGGTCTACTATGACGGCTGCGCCATGGTGGCTGTGAACGGGGACGTGGTTGCTCGGGGCGACCAGTTTTCCCTGGATGACGTGGTGAGTCTGCAGGCCTCTGTTGCCGTGGCGACTGCAGCTGTGCGTCAGAATCACCTGAGCGTTTGTGTTCCAGGAAGTGGTCACGGCCACTCTGGACCTGGAAGACGTCCGCAGCTACAGAGGAGAGCGCCTCCAGCCCGCCATGGTGAGCAGCCAATCCAGACGCAAAGCCCCGCCCCCACCCTCAGACTCAAACCACCCCGGCTGCCATTCCCCAAACGACCACCGGGGGCGGCTTTCATGTTAAACGGTTTGATTTGACAGAGAAACGGGTTCATGCTTAGCGGGTCGGGCTGGAGAACCCGGTTCCTCACGTCAGAACCTCTCTGTTTGGTTCTGGTCTCAGAAAAGCGAGAACCAAGCGTGCCTGCGGGTCAAAGTGGACTTTTCCTTATCGACCAGCGACGACGTCTTCCTGCCGACCCAGCAGCCCCTGCAGTGGCGGTTCCACACCCCGGAGGAGGAGATCAGGTGCGGCCGTCAGGTGTGTGGGGGCGGGGCTCTCTGAGCGGAGGAGTGACTCCTGGTTTCCTCCACAGCTTGGGTCCGGCCTGCTGGCTGTGGGATTACCTCCGGAGGAGCGGACAGGTGAGCCGGCCGCTTCGGTTCCGGTGGGCTGAGCGGCTGCTGACGTTCTGGTTGGGTTTCAGGCGGGGTTCCTGCTGCCTCTGAGCGGCGGCGTGGACAGCTCCTCCACCGCCTGCATCGTGCACAGCATGTGCACGCTGGTCTGCCGCGCGGTGGCGGATGGAAGTGAGTCCGGCCCACTTTAAAGGTCCGAGCATGCTCAGTGCGACTCTTTCTGACTTCTCACAGACCTGCAGGTTCTGGAGGACGTCCGCCGGGTCGTGGGCGACACGTCGTACGACCCGCAGGACCCCAAGGAGCTGTGTGGGCGGGTCTTCACCACCTGCTACATGTCGAGTGAAAACTCCTCAGAAGACACGCGCAGCAGAGCCAGAGAGCTGGCCGCCCAGATTGGCAGGTTCGATTCCGCTCTTCTGTCTGTGAGGCTGTGGTGCCGAACACAAACAGCGGGCCCATAAGACTAGTGAATGGGTCGGGTCCAAAGCTGATCCTGGACCTGTGACCAGCCTGCAGACCCTCAGATTCCCGCTGAGCTGGATGGTCCAGTGACCAGCCGGTTCTGATAAGAGAGGGAGGTCCAGATATTAGCCTTTCCAACAAGCAACATTTGTTTGGGTGCTCAGCCCATTCTCATCAGTTGGGGGTGGGGGTTAGGTCTGGGGAGGGGGCTCTGTCTTCATTTTTGTGCTTGTTTTTGTATCATTTATTGTATCATTTATTGTGTTTGAATGTGAAGCACTTTGTGTTATGTTGTTAGAGGAAAAGTGTTTGAGCCCCGCCCCCTTCCTGCCTGACCGACTCCTTTTCAGATGCTTTTATTTTGGCAGGTTTTAGATTTCCTCTTCCTGGATCCATGTTTCATTTGGATTCTTATCAATGGAAGCTGCTGCCCCCACCTGCTGTGCACGTGACGTGCACATCAACAGACACTCACTCTGCTCTTCCCTGCAGCACACACCTGAACATCAGCATCGACGCCGCAGTGAAAGGCATTCTGGGAATCTTCTCTGCTGTAACCGGACACTGGCCTCAATTCCGCGCCAGAGGGGGGAGCCACCGAGAGAACCTGGCTCTGCAGAATGTGCAGGTGACCCCCCCCCCCCATAACCTCTGAGCTCACTTCCTGTTCAGGTGGAGACAGGACGTCTGGAAAGGTGTGTTTGTGTTCCAGGCCCGGGTCAGGATGGTGCTAGCTTACCTGTTCGCCCAGCTGAGCCTGTGGGCCCGCGGGAGACCCGGGGGTCTCCTGGTTCTGGGTTCTGCCAACGTGGATGAGAGGTTAACCCCCCCACACACATGCAGTTTGTCTAGTGATAAGTGGCACCAAATGCTAACGATGCTAAAAGCCCTGGAAGCTGGAAGTGCTGCTACATGACAACCAGACATGCTAACGCCCGGCTAACGATGCTAAAGGACTGGTCCCCTCACGCCGTCTGTTGGTCACTTTATGGAAAGAATCGGGATTGTTGGAGGCGTGTCCTGAGGTGGATCACATGAGTGGCCCCTTGGCTGTAAACTCAATGTTGGGGGGTCAATCCGGGCCGGCTGGCATGGGTTCCCGCTCACCTGGATCCTCTGGACTGAACCCTCTGCTCCTGTTCTTCAGCCTGACCGGGTACTTCACCAAATACGACTGCTCCAGCGCAGACATCAACCCCATTGGCGGCATCAGTAAGACGGACCTGCGGGGGTTCCTGCGGTTCTGTGCAGACCGCTTCCAGCTCAGTGCTCTGGACGGGTGAGGCTCACTCCCAACCGGACCCCCAGAGACGGCAGCAGGGCAATTCTTTTCTGTTCTCTCTGCAGAATCCTAAAGGCTCCGCCCACCGCTGAGCTGGAGCCGCTAGCCGATGGACAGGTGTCCCAGACGGATGAGGTGAGCACGAGGCGGTTTCTTCTTTTCCTGTCGTAGGAAGATCGTTTTTCCGTTTGACACCAAATTAAAAAAAGAGCCAAATGGATTCTGCTGGTTTATGAGACCGACGAGAGGATCAAAGGCCTCGGTGATGTCATCACCACCATCAGCGTTTCCTGCCGTCTAACTCAAGAAGCCGCCATGCCCACATCCCCACACTGAATGAGGAACTGGGGGTGGGGGTGGGGGGGCAGTTTCTGTTCTCTGAATGGTGACAGCAGTGAAAGTCGCATGAGACGCGTCGGGTCGGTGCTGCAGAACTGCAAACCCAGAGTTCAGCAGTTCAGAGACGCTGCTCAGAGGGACCCCCTCCCCCCCAATGACCCCTCCAGCAAAGAAAGGTCGGTTCTGACCCGACCAGAAGCTTGTAGAAGATGCAAACCAGCCCTCGTTCCGTTCCCCTGCAGGCCGACATGGGCATGACGTACTCTGAGCTGTCGGTGATCGGACGCTTGAGGAAGATCTCCAAATGCGGCCCGTTCAGCATGTTCTGTAAGCTGATCCAGGCGTGGAAGGACGTTCTGTCCCCGCCAGAGGTCAGCCCTGCTTTCACCTCGCCGTGTCCGCCTCCGACCGCTGCGCTCACCGTTTGGTTTTCTCCTTCAGGTGGCTCAAAAGGTCAAACGTTTCTTCAGGATGTACTCTGTGAACCGTCACAAGATGACCACAGTGACGCCGTCCTACCACGCCGAGAGCTACAGTCCTGATGACAACCGCTTCGACCTGCGACCATTCCTCTACGACACTCGCTGGAGGTGGCAGTTCAAGACCATCGACGACCAGGTGACCTGAGAGAGTCTCTGTTTCAGAGAACATTGATGTTGACCTTAATTGATATCCAACAGCGATGCTGACCAACGTGGCGTCCGATGGTGACGTCAGGTCTCTTTAAAGCTGTCATGAGCGTCTAAACCCACCTTTCTTTTCAGGTGTCACAGTTGGAAACGAAGGCAGAGCAGTGAGAAGCTGACGGACGCATCATCAGTCAGGAGTTCCAACTTTCTAACTGCACCTGAACGCATCCGTTTCTGTATTGATGGTATTTCTATGAACAGATTCTGCATAAATTCAAATCAAGAACCTGTAATACAATAATGTCGAACCATTTGGGAGCTTGACGTCCAGCTGTTGATCCAGTCCCATTCTGCAGGTTCTGGTCACATGAACCAGAACCATGAACCAAAGTTTTCTGCTGCTAAATCAAACCTGATTTCAAACTACAATAAAAATACTTTTAATGTGAAAGTCCCTGGCTCTCTTGCTCTGAATCTGCAAAGACTTTTATTCTGAAGGAACATTTCTTTGAAGTTACCATTCAAAGACTTCTGTCACCAAGGCTAAAATGGGGGGGGGGGGGGTAAACGATAACAGCTGGCTCCTTACTAGATGTTGACCTTTTCCTTCCAGCGTTTCCCTTCAGGGTCTCCACAGCCAATCAGCTTCCTCCGTCTGTCTCCTGCATCCTCTACCAGCAGCTACCTTCATGTCTTCATCCTCTACCAGCAGCTACCTTCATGTCTTCATCATCCTCTACCAGCAGCTACCTTCATGTCTTCATCATCCTCTACCAGCAGCTTCATGTCTTCATCATCCTCTACCAGCAGCTACCTTCATGTCTTCATCATCCTCTACCAGCAGCTACCTTCATGTCTTCTTCATCTTCTACCAGCAGCTACCTTCATGTCTTCATCATCTTCTACCAGCAGCTACATGTCTTCATCATCTTCTACCAGCAGCTACATGTCTTCTTCATCCTCTACCAGCAGCTACCTTCATGTCTTCATCATCCTCTACCAGCAGCTACCTTCATGTCTTCTTCATCTTCTACCAGCCGCTACCTTCATGTCTTCCTCTTCATCATCCAGAATCCTCCTCTCTGGTCTTCCTCTAGATTTTGTCCCTCTGATGTCCTCATTCCTGATCCATCCTGAACCTCAGCATCTTCATCTCTGCTTCCTGTCTTCCTCAGTGTCTTTAGGAAACAACATGGCTGCTCTCTCCACACTTTCTCCACTCATTCCAACCTGCCTGCACTCTTCTTCACTTCTTTTCCACTCTCTCTGTTCCTCTGGACTGTTGACCCTAGATCCTTCAGATCCTCCTTCTTCATCTCTTCTCCCTGTAACCTCCCTCTTCCTCTTGGGTTCCTCTCATTCACACACATGTTCTCCGTATTCCTCTCCTTTCCAGGACAAACCTCCACCTCTCTAGCTTCTCCTCCACCTGTTCTCTGATCTCACTACAAATCACAGTATCATCTGCAAACATCATAGTCCTGGTGGTTCCTGTCTAACCTCATCTGTCAGTCTGTCCATCACCAAACAGGAAGTGGGTCAGAGCTGATCCCTGATGTAATCCCACCTCCACCTAGAACTCCTCTGCCCCCCCTATAGCCCCCCCCCCTCCATCTTACAGTCCTCATGCATGTCCTACTCTAACATCCTTCTCTGTCAGTCCAGACATCCTCATACTTCTGGAAGAAGTTTCTGGAAGAAGTTCATGCTCTCAGTAAAAACAGGAACCATTCTGGAGGATCAGCTGTTCTGGAGGACCAGCTGTTCTGGAGGACCAGCTGCTCTGGAGGATCAGCTGTTCTGGAGGACCAGCTGTCTCTGTGGAAGCTTCTTTCCGGCTGACGTCAGCACTGCTGGAATGAGACTTCAGGTGTTCAGGTTCCTGATGTGTTCACGTCAGATCTGGAAGAACTGGTTTCTGACTGAACCTTCATCATGGGGAATCTGGGCCGCTGTCCTGCGGGATGAGTCCACAGTGGACCTGGCGGGACCTGGTCTACCCTGGTCAGGGTCCAGCTGATTCCGCGGCGTCCGGAGCCGCTGAGAGGAAGGAGTTCCTTCATGAACCCGGAAATGAGTCCAGGAAAGGTCTCTCAGTTCAAAGGTCGTGTCGTGTGACGTCATGGATGCTGTTGACGGAGTGGGTCGGGTTTGTTCTGGATCCTAACGCTGTGCTGCAGCGGCTGGCCCCGCGCGGGCTCCCGGCACTGGGCTCGTGCAGGGGGCGGGGCTTGTGCAGGAGTGACGCGGTCTCGCAGACACTTCCTAAAACATGCGCGAGGCCGTCCAGAGCCGCGGCGCCCGTCCGGACCGTCTGCTGTGAACAGAACCGCGCCTGGACCTCTGGATGGAAACGGACCCTCTGCTGGGCGGCTCTGCGGAGTTCGGTTCGGGCCGGTCGGACTCGGGCTCCTCAGACGCAGGTGAGCGGGCCGCGGTTCCGTCCAGAGGCGCAAACCAGACCCGGGTTCTGGATCTGACCAGGTTTCGGATCGGTGGAGTTCTGAAGCAGAAAGTTTCCTCATGAAGCTCCATGACGCGCACGCGCATGCAGTCACGGAAGAGTCGCGTTACTTCAACCAAAGTAACGCGCGGCGTCCAGAAATGTCCTCCAGGAAAAGTTTCTGAACTGATCTGGGTCAAAGTCCTAAAGCTTAGGAACCAGAATTTCAACAGAACCTTCGGCTTTTATTCTGAAACGGAGGAACCATGTGGGATTTCTGCAGATGTTCTGATCCAAAGTCAGGATCTTCAGGTCTGTGATGAAAGGTCCAGCCAAAGTTCTGAAGGTCACACTGAGGTTCGGGGTTGACATGAAGATGGTGGAGGTCTACCTGCAGGTCCAGTTCATAGTCCAGGGTTCAGAGCTTCCTGGTTCCTCTGCATGAACACTTTCATGGCCCTGATCTGTAGAACCCAACCGGGTTTCTTCTGGTTCTCCTGTCCGGGTTTTCCCATCCCTCTGTCTAAAGTACTTTGTTGGGGATGTCACCCTTTGACTTGGTGTGACTCACATGTTGGTGCTCCTTGACTTTGTACCGTTGGCATGGCGACAGAAACCCGGGGTCGGTTTTCCAGAATGCAGAAATTCTAATGTGTCAGCAAAGGCAAGTGTTCTGACCCGGGGGGCCTGGAGTCTGAGCTGCCCGTCCGTCTCTCCTGGTTCCTTCATGGGATGGATGCGGTGGATCCATTCCAGATCCTCGTTAAGTTAAGAACCAAGAAACCCGCTGCGGTCGCTTTGATCCCGTTAGGGACTGGATGATGGTACGGTCCGGATCCAGAGTCAGTCTGAAAACTCTGAAGCGGTTCTATGGTCCGGATCCAGAGTCAGTCTGAAAACTCTGAACCGGTTCTATGGTCCGGATCCAGAGTCAGTCTGAAAACTCTGAACCGGTTCTATGGTCCGGATCCAGAGTCAGTCTGAAATCTCTGAACCGGTTCTATGGTCCGGATCCAGAGTCAGTCTGAAAACTCTGAACAGGTTCTATGGTCAGAGCAGTTTTCCTGTTATGAAAATGTGGTTGAAGCGAAAGAACCTGAGAGTTTGAAAGGATTAAGGATTTCCTGTTTTTACTGATTTAAGTGAAGTTCAGCTTCACAGCATGAGGCGGAAATGGAAACACACCTGTCAGTGTGTGCACGAGTGTGTGTGCACGAGTGTGTGTGCTCGGGTGTGTGTGGTCATGTGCATGTGCACGAGTGTGTGTGCTGTGTGCATGTGCATGAGTGCGTGTGCATGCACCTGTCAACATGCATGTGTTTTGCAGCCTGTTACCGGCCCCCCACACCCTCATGACTCAGCTCCTGTGGCGTGCTGACTCAGCGCTGACTCATGCTGCGTTTCTGTAAACGTCTCCAGTCTGCTGTGAAGGTTCACATGACCTCTGGTTTCAGAAGATCGACTCTGATAGAGAACTGGAGGGTGTGGTTTAGGCCAGCAGGCCCCGCCTCCAAAGTTCAGGTATCAGATCCAGAACGGTTCCTCTGACCAATAGAAAGACTGCAGAACAGCTGGTTATTTCTCTATAGACGTCTAAGAGACTTTGGCTTCCTGGAGCCAGCAGGTACTTCCTGTTGGGAATGTCTGTGGGCTGAACGGCTGTCTGCCAACAGGATGGTTTGAGGTTCGATTCCTAACTGAGACGGTCATCATGTCCCAACACTGCCAGCTGTCTGGCTTTGAGTGAAGATCCTACCTGATGGCGTTTGGTTGAAGATGACCTGATGGCGTTTGGTTGAAGATGACCTGATGGCGTTTGGTTGAAGATGACCTGATGGCGTTTGGTTGAAGATGACCTGATGGCGTTTGGTTGAAGATGACCTGATGGCGTTTGGTTGAAGATGACCTGATGGCGTTTGGTTGAAGATGACCTGATGGCGTTTGGTTGAAGATGACCTGATGGCGTTTGGTTGAAGATGACCTGATGGCGTTTGGTTGAAGATGACCTGATGGCGTTTGGTTGAAGATGACCCGATGGCGTTTGGTTGAAGATGACCCGATGGCGTTTGGTTGAAGATGACCTGATGGCGTTTGGTTGAAGATGACCTGATGGCGTCTTGCTGAGTGAATCTTTTGCTCACATTGAATCCCTTGAAGGTCTGACCGGCCTGAAGCTCAGCCAAAGGGCGCTTTGAAATGATGGAGACCAGGCGTTGAGGTCATTTCCTGTTTTGCTCGGTCTGACGCTGTGCTGTGTCTCCACAGATGAGGACCTGTACCTCCAGCAGGCCGTGGTCTTCATTGAGGATGCCATCCACGTGAGTGCAGGTTCTGGTTGTGTTCTTCAGACTGAGCGGGCGGCTCTCCAGGGTTTGTGTTGATGCTTGTCAGAGGTTTTTGGTGGGTCTAGGGTCTGTGGGTCTCAGGCCTCCAGATCCAGGTTCTCCTCACAGATCTAATAATCTCTGAGAACTGCTGCAGCGTCAGAACAAAGACCGCTATTGGACCGTACGGAGGGAGGTGTTCCTTCACCGTTTCCTGACCACAGGAAACTCTTTGAGAATGTTCCACATGGAAACTCCGCCCTGCAGATGACATCATCCAAACGCCGCCGGAAAACGTCTTCATGCGACGCGTGGTCGACCACAAAGCCTTCACAGGCCGTGGTTGTGTTGGTTGATGTTGTCATGGCAACAGTGGGAGCCTGCTGCAGAAATGTGAAAACCCCCCTTTGGTTCAGGGGGGGTTGCTGTAGACCAGGGGTCTCCAACCTTTTTCAGGCCGCAGACCGGTCCAAACAGGTTTCAGTTTTTCAAACTTCAGGTTTTTTCAAATTAAAATGCTACTGCAAGAAATGTAGTCTAAAACAATCTGAAAACATTCCTAGATTTTGTATTTTTATGCACTGATGACAAAGATTCAATGAAACAAAGTTGTTGTTTCTGACTTGTAAGAAAATCAACAAAAGCAAAAGTTTTTCCATCGAATATTATAAGCTGAGATCTGATCATCAGCTTTCATTTGGTTTTTCCATAAACCCGGATTGATCATGTATTTTGTTTTTAACACAGGAACATTTTCTGTATGCAAGTTTCTGCCTAATTCTCTTTTGCTTCTGGAACATTCCTAAATGTTCTTTTAAGGTTCCACACATACGAAACAACTTAATTTGATTGAATCTTCATTCTCTGTCAAATGTTAGCTGCTGCTTTAAACGTAGACTTTATGGTTAAGATTTAACCTTTAACCTCAAAGTGGATGCTAACAACTGGACGCTAACTTTGGTGTGACGGCTAACTCAGCTAAATAAAATGATACAAATGTTATGGCTGCAGGATATGAGCAAACTCGCGATATGCCATGTTGGTGATTAATATTGCGATAACGATATTCAATTTTCAACTCAATTCAATTTTATTTGTATAGCCCAAAATCACAACAACAGTCGTCTCGATGGGATTTGAAGTCAAACATGAACTCAAAAGGATCATGAATACAAAGAGTCAATAGGAAAATACTAAAATAAACTAACAAACTGACTAAGCTATACTGGCATCCCTGCCCTTAGACCCCCCTTCACGGTAAGGAAAAACTCCTAAAAAAACCGGATTCCGGAAAAAATGAAGAAACCTCAGGGATGCCCACATGAAGGAGGGATCCTCCCCCAGGACGGACAGGCGATTTACCAGAACTGATAGAGAAGAATTAACTTATCTAACTCTACATCTACATATTTAAAGTCCAGCAGACGAGCTTCATCCAGCCGGGGTTGGGGACAAATCCGGGGCGCGAGTCGAGCCGGAGACAGGAACCACAGCCAGGTGTAGGAGCAGGAGCAGAGAGGAGGTACACAGTCAGGAACAGGAGCACGGATGGACCAACTGGAGTCTGGAAGCACTCCCACTCCCCAGGAGGGGAAAGAGGGAAAGAGGGACAATACATGAATCGTACTGCACCAAACAGAGGCATGGAGAACTAAATGATGAATGATGATGAAGAATAGAGAAGAGAGGAAGGGTAGAAGTAGATGAGAATAGAGGACAGAGCCCCAGTGCACCATAGTTACCCCAGCTTCAACTTCTAGCAGCCTTTTAAAACAAATAGTTATTGTTATTAAGTTTAATTTAAACACATTAACATTAAGTTAAATAATCTCTGAATACTAACTAGTCTGACAATAATCCTGTCCACAGAGGAATGTTTTCAGTCTAACTTTGAATGTAGAAACTGAATCTGCCTCTCTTACATGAGCTGGGAGTTTATTCCAGAAAACAGGGGCTTGGTGGCTAAACGCTCTACCTCCAACTGTACTTTGACTAATTCTAGGAACCACAAGCAGTCCTGCATTTAGTGAGTGAAGTGTTCTGATTGGATGGTAAGGGACTATGAGGTCATTAATATAGGACGGGGCCATTCCATGTAAGGCCTTATAGGTTAACAGGAGGATCTAGAACTGGATTCTAGAATCAACTGGGATCCAGTGAAGGTAAACTAACACAGGAGTGATGTGATCTCTTCTGCTAGTTCCTGCTAACAATCTAGCTGCTGCATTCTGAACAAGCTGGAGACTTCTTCAGGAACTCTTAGGACACGCTGCTAACAAGGAGTTACAGTAATCCAGCCTCGACGTAACAAATGCATGGATGAGTTTTTCAGCATCACTCTTAGAAAGTAGATTTCTGATCTTAGCAATGTTCCGCAGGTGAAAAAATGCAGTTCTACACGCCTGAGATATGTGAGCCTTAAATGATAAATCCTGGTCAAATAAAACCCCAAGGTTTCTAACTGTGGAATTGGGGGCTATACTTCCACCATCAGGGAGACTATCTGAGCAGACAGAGCATCTCTCAGGTTTTTAGGACCTAGTATAATAACCTCAGTTTTTTCTGGGTTCAAGAGGAGGTAATGAATTGTCATCCAATTTTTTATATAATTTACGATAATTAAACAAAGAGCAAAACAGCCAAAAACGTGGTTCCCATTTCATTGCAGCAGTTTAAAAAAACCCTCCAAATGACCCTTGTCGACGTAGGCGACAAACATCTAGCATAAAAGCCTCTATCTGATTGGTCAAATGCATCAAGAGATTTATGTGATTCGTTAAATTCTTCTAGCTGCCGTAAGATTCTTTCAGGACATTTATTGTAACCATTTATTGCCGTCTTTTTGCCGTCTTTTGCGATTTGCATATAGCACAGCTTGATATTGCGATAACGATACATTTGCGGTATATTGTGCAGCCTAACAAACGTCATAAACTGGTATTTTCTGAATCTAATAGTAACATGAATCCACCGCGTCTGCATCTTCATCATCTGCATGTGAGACTTTGGAGAGTCGGTCGTTCCCGGCAGAGCGGAGTGTCTGCTGGTCCGTGAACATCTGACTCCTTAAATCCCTATTTGGAGGAAACTCCTGGTTTGATGTTTCTGTGAAGACTCCTCTTCACGTTCCTCACTGACTCTTTTCTCCTAAAAGGAACTGTCCAAATACCTTTAATCGTTGGTCTGCTAGTGGCTTAGCGGTCCGAGCGGCTGATTAAAGTCATGTGACCCGTCAAGACAGATGGATGTGAGGAACAGAATCCGGTAGTTTTCCAGAGAACTGTAGACCACCACCTGCACGGAGGTTCTTCATTTGACAGAACGTTTGTTCCTGCTGTTCTTCTGATGGTTCCTTTGTTTTCTCCTTCTGCGCTTTGGTCCTTCCCTCCCTGTGGCGCGTCCTGCAGTACCGCTCCATCAACCACCGCGTGGACTCCAGCTCTCTGCGGATGTACAGATGCTATTACTCCAGGCTGTGTCAGTGGTACGTTCCCCGTCTGGACGCAGAACCTCCACCGTGGGTCCCGGAAATGGGTTAGCAGTTTGAGTCCGTCTGCTTCATCAATTTCGTTCTGTACCATAGAGTTTAGCTTAAGACCAAAGCAGCCATGACCACACCCCCAAACCAGCTCCAGAACCGTTTTGGATCAGACTCACTGGTCTCGTCTATTCTTTACGTTAAGTCATTGAGGGATCGGCGTTACGATTGGTTTCTAAAGCGAAGGACTCGCCTTGGTAGCAGATGTGTTTCTGCTGGCTAGCGAAAGAGAAACGGATTCCGGCTAACACCTCATGTCAGAGAGCTGCGGTTCTGGTACGTGAACCCGATCCAAAGCTTCTTCTATAAACCCTTGAACACCAGAGCCATTGCAGACAAACAGGCTCTTTGAACGACGTAACTGTTCGATGGTTTACGGGAATTCCATCAGATCTAGAGCGGAGAACGGCAGCTTCAGGTCTGGTGGAATTAGGATCAACGGTTGGAGAGTTCTGGTGGTTCCAAGAACGTCAGAACCAGAGCAGGCCTGCCTGCTGCTGCCGACCTGGCTCAGGTGTTTCTACATCCTGACTGGCTGAAGTGTTTAAATGGCTCAGGGGCCGGTTTAAGGTTTCTGGAGGATCCAGCTGGTCTTAGAGAAGGATCTGGTACTTTCCAAAAGGCTGAACAGTCACAACTGTCACCATGGAAACCAAACACAGATTCCCCCAGGAGAGCAGGATCCAGACAGACGTTTCCATGGAAATCAGCAGGAAACGGGAAAGGGTTTAGTGTGTCACACTGACGTTTGTCCCACTGACTGTCAGGGAGAACTGGACTGAGTGCCCCCTCCCCCCTGGCGTTCCAAACAGGAAGTGCCTGTCCAGTCTGGATCTGATACCTTTTTTAACATCTTCTTGATGATCCTCATTTTTTTATATTTTTCTGTAGTTCAAGTTATTCAAGGTATAAACTGACCAATCAGACGCCTCAAAGGTAAACGGCGTTTACTTCTAGAGTGCTTTTCTACCGTCCTCGAAGGCCCAAGGCGCTTTTCAGTCCCAGTCACACACTGGCGGCGGCTCCGCTCCCGAACACTGGCACCAACCTTCCACCAGGGCCAAGGTGGGGTTCAGTGTCTTGCCCAAAGTCACTTCGACACATGGGCGGGCAAGGTGGGAATCAAACCTGCAAACCTCCGATTGGAGGTCGACTGCCCCTGATGAGAACCACGGCCGGCCCACGTAAAAGTAGGTGGAGCTTGGCCCACATCCAACGCTTTAAAGATTTGACAGATTTTGTGTAGCCCACTTTCCAGTGATAGGGGTGTGGCCTTCCAACAAGCTCAGTCCTGATCGGTGAGAGTGGTTGCCATAGAAATGTTGCATAAATGTCAGACCAATCACTGCTTACTGACGTTGTTTGGCTCCAACATGGCGGTGTCCATTTCATGAAAAAATGGCAACTAAATGGACTTCATTTGGTTGAAGCTGGAATAAACCATTTTCTGTTGGGGAGGGGTTCACGGTGTGAACACCAGGCTCATTTCTCAAACTTGTCAGACGATTAGTGACTGTTGAGAACCGTACAGGAAATGGAACCGTAGGTTTCTGCAGACGGACCTGAGCGTCTCGACACTGATTGGTTAGTTCAGTCTCCCGTTGGTCCCGCCCCTGCACAGGGTTTTGGCCGCCACCATCACAGTGGTGTTGTTGCTGGCCTTCGTGGAGCGCCCTTCCTCCCTGTCCAAGACTTCGGACCCCCGCCACCGATCTGAGCCCTGGAATCCCCCCTGCGGCCTGACGGAGAGTATCGAGATGGTCTGTCTCATCATCTTCTGCCTGGATCTTGGCATGAAGGTAACCAACCTTTGGTCCCAGCTGGATACAAGCCTACTGAGCACTGTCCCACCGCCGTCTCACCGCCGTTTGCTTTGTCTGCAGAGCTACTTGATTGGCTGGGAGGAATTTAAGAAATGCAAATGGTTGATCAGCTACATGGTGGTTCTGTCGGTCTCCATCATCGACTGGGTGTTGTCCATCAGCATGCTGTGTCATGAGGTGAGGCTCCTCCTCCTCGCTGCAGAACTGCATTTCCCAGCTTCCAGAGCTTTCGTCATGGGGGGGTCATACGTGACCTCTCTGCCTTTGTATCCTCATCAGAGCCTGAGAGTTCGGCGACTTTTCCGGCCCTTCTTCCTCCTGCAGAACTCGTCCCTGATGAAGAAGACGCTGAAATGCATCAAGAGGACTTTGCCCGAGATTGCCAGGTAGCCGCCACGTTTGTACTTTTTTACTCTCAGAGCAAAGACTTGTGGGGGATTTGTGAATTTTAACTTAGAGGTTCAATTGTGTGATCCAAACCTGGTTCTGGTTCTGTCAGTGATGGAAAAAACCCACATGCACTTTCCTGTGGACTATATTACTGAAACCAGAAACTAATAAAGATCATAAAACCACATTGGGGGTAATCTGACCCATCAAAGAAACATGCTGGTTAACCCGTTCACCGGTGAACCCGTTCTCCTTCTCTGCAGTGTCATTCTGTTGCTGGCTCTCCACCTTTGCCTCTTCACCATGATCGGCATGCTGCTGTTCGCCAAAACCGCTGTGAGTTCATGCCTGTGCACGCATGTGTGTATGCTTACGTTGGTGTGTGTGTTTGTTCATGTGTGTGTGTTTGTTCATGTGTGTGTGTTTGTTCATGTGTGTGCGCGCTGCAGGTTTTTACGTTTTTTCCCCAGAACTCTTGTAGTTCTGTAGCGGAGGGGCGTGGCTGCAGAAGCTCCTCCCCCTGCTCACAGGCGTCTTTGTGTTCAGGACCAGCAGGAGAACGAGGAGTGGCTGCTGCACTTCAGAGACCTGCCGCGGTCCATCACCTCGCTCCTGGTTCTGCTCACCACAGCCAACAACCCTGACGGTACGGCGCCAGAAGAACCGGGTCGAGAGGTTCTGTTCTCAGTGGGTTCATGCTTTCTTCTGTTGCAGTGATGATCCCCGCCTACTCACAGAACAGAGGCTACTCCATCTTCTTCATCAGCTTCAGTGTGATCGGTAAGCTGAGGGGCGTGGCCTGAGGTGGATCCGGACCGGCGGCGTGCTCAGAGCTGATCTGTTTTGCTCCTGCAGGAACCTACTGTCTGATGAATCTGCTGACCGCCATCATCTACAACCAGTTCAGAGGGTACCTGCTGGTGAGGCTCTCTGTCCTTCTCACGTGGACCGGGCTGAGATGGTTCTGGTGTGGTTCTTGGTCCAGTTTCTGTGATCCTGAAGGTTCTGATGCCCTGAAGTTCCCTCCATGTTTCAGATGTCGCTGCAGACGTCCATCATCCGGAGGCGGGTCGGGATCCGAGCAGCCTTCCAAGTCCTCAGCTGTCAGAGAACCCAAACCTCTGCTCAGTGAGACTCACACATGCTTGTTGCTATGACGACGGGGATCCCCGTCTCCATGGAAACCTTCGTAACGCTGCACTTCATCTCATTAGGGTCCTGGTGAGGGTGGACGCCGTGCTGAAGGTCATGTCCAGAGTCAAGATGAAGAGCTACTACAGAGCCGCCATCAACGCGGTGAGGCCACGCCTCCCTGCACATCAAACCCGTGTGCACGTGCACGGGGTCACTGACCTTCATCTTTTGAAAGCAGAAGTTCTGAAAACGTTCCAAATGGAAGGTTTAAGATTTGATGTAGCTGCAGATAGTTGGAGCCTGAAAGAGGCGGAGCTTGTCAGCATGCCCCCCCCCCGCCTGTGTCAGGGTTGGGGGTGGGGCTAAAGGTGTCCATGTTGTCCTCAGGCGGTGCAGGCGCATGCAGACGTCGGCTTCATGGACCGTGAAGAGTTCCAGAAGGTGTTCGATGAGCTGGATAAAGACCGCATCACAGAGGTGAAGCCGCCTCCTCCCGGTCCCGGCGTCTTCCTCTTTCCCGCCTCTGACTCTGCTGTCTCTGCAGCATCCTCCTCTTCCTCAGTACAGCAGCGTCCTCCTGCAGAGGCTGCAGCAGCTCTTCAGTCACTACTACCTGACGGTGCTGGGGAACGCCGTGGCGCTCACCAACGTCATGTGCATCTGCGTAAGTCCACCGCCCGCCGCCGCCAGCGCCGCCGCTGCTCTGTCTCACCTCTGGATCTGTTGCAGACCGTCCTGGTGCTGAACTCCGAGAAGACCACGGTGGAGCGGAACAACTCCAACCTGGAGGTGAGCTCCTCGCCACCTGTGGCGGACAGGGAGAACTTCCTGCCGCCTTTAGACCAAACCGAGACCCCACCAGACCTCATGGTCCTTCGTCCCGAGCAGGCAGGCTGTGGGAGGGGCCCCCCTGACCAGAAACGGGGGGAGGGGTCATACTGCCCCTCCAAATGCGTCCAAACGCTAACCCTAACATAACAAACCCATCCACAGCTGAAGACAACACTGTGGCCTCTGCGTGTTCAGAGCAGCAACAACGACAACACGGACAATCTGAAGACGTTCTGAAATGCATGCTGGGTAAAGGTGCAGCAGTTCTTGTCAGAAGGTCTTCAGAGGAACAGCTGCTCGTCCGCATGCCCCCCCCGGGGTCTGATGTCTCCTAAAAATGATGGCGGGATCATTGTTGTGTTTGCAGATCATCAATCTGTGTTTCATCCTCTACTACCTGCTGGAGATGTGCGTGAAGATCTTCGCCTTTGGTGGGAGGGGCTACCTGTCCTACAGGAACAACGTCTTTGACGGCGTCCTCACCGTCCTGCTGCTGGTATTTGCCCTAACTTCCTTCCTCGCTGTAGCTGCCAGAGCAGCATCCCTCACCTGTCGCCGTCCTCATTAGCAGGTTCTGGCTCCGCCCCTTTTGATTTTATCGCTAAGTGGTTATTAACCCTGTAACCCCTGAGCTGTCGCAGACGGACGCAGAATAACAAAAACCTTTGTAGCTGGGGAAGCCCTTCCACAGCGTTCATGTAATTCCTATAAGTCTGACACGGATCGGCACAAAGCCGCTTTATTTCTCGTCAGAATCGGTTGATTTGGAATAAATGTTCAAACCCGATGCGACAGCAGGGTGGTGCACGTCAACGCAGAGCTGTGGGGTTTCGTTCATTGCATAAATGGTTGCAAAGGTCGATAGTTCAATGAAGCTCATCGCTGCGGTGAAAGTAGATTTTTTTACATTTAGCATGAAGCATTTTTAGGATTCTCTTCACTTGTCACCTGTGGGAGGGAGGCGGAGCTTATGGAACATGGTGTGTCAACACACTGCTCTCAGGTATCATGTTCCGGCTTTGAGCCTTTGCAGCATCCTGGAGTTTTCTTCCCTGTAATTAGACCTCAGTTCATTGAGCATCAGCTAGGCGTCTGTAGCTAACTGTAGCATTGGTTAGCTTAGTTGCCGTCGTTCTCAGCTCTCTTGGTTTTTCTGTTCCGTGATGTTTACAACGTTAAAATGTGATGAGTAATAAAGTTTTGTCTTGTTTGAAGGTTCTGCAGGTCACCATCTTCATCAAGTACACCCCCCCGAGCCCCGTGGAGTGAGTTTGACATTTCTGCCTGTAGTCTTTCTTCAGTTTAAATCCTCTTTGATGTTTTTAGCAGAACCTCATGGCAGCATTGACATGAAATGTCAGAATGAGACCTTCCTAGGCTCTGTTGTTTCCTGGTTGCCATGGTGACCTGGAATGTGGATCTGCTGCTTTCCATGACGGACGTCATGTGTCTGCAGGAGTAACTCGTCTCTCTGGGAGCTGGTCCGTCTGGTCAACATGCTGATCGTCTTCCGCTTCCTGCGCATCATCCCGGACATCAAGGTGCTCGCCGAGAGCGGCCCCGCTGCGGATCCGAGCAGCAGCTGGACTGTAGATGCTTCCTCAGCACTGAGGGGGAGTCTTCAGAATGACGTGTCCGTGTTCTCGCCCTGCAGCTCATGGCTTTGGTGGCCAGCACGCTGATGGACCTGGTGAAGAACCTCCGAGCGTTTGCAGGGATTCTGGTGGTGAGTTCTGCTCTGGTTCCAGTCGGATGGCCCCCAGCTGTCCTGCTGTCGTCACGCGGTGGCCTTTCCTCCTGCAGGTTGTGTACTACGTGTTTGCGGTGTTCGGGATCTGGCTCTTTGAAGGCGCCATCAAGCCTCCTCCTGGGACCAGGTATGAGGTTCCAGCACGTTCCTCAGGAGGAACCAGAGGTTAAGGACGGCTTTGTGTTTCAGTGGGCTGTCCAACACCTCGCTGCAGAACGTCTCCAACGCCAGCATGGAGTGCGGCACCTACGAGCAGCTGGGCTACTGGCCCAACAACTTTGATGACTTCGCTGTGAGTAACCACCAACGCCAAACCTGCAGAACGCCTTTGAGGTGGGAGGAGCAAACTCGTGTCACTGCGCCCGTCCAAATTCAGACGTCCTCTTGGCAGAGTACTGTGAGATGTTGGCGTGCTCTTAGCGAGACCAGGGACGGTCTCCAGAGTCCAACCGTAGTGACTAGAAACCTTGGAGACCTGATGATGTTTCTGCAGAAACGAGTCGTTTCCTCTGCGTTTGTCCGTCAGGCGGCGATCATTCTGCTCTACAACGTCATGATCGTCAACAACTGGCAGGCCTTCATGGACGCCTACAGCAGATACACCTCAGAGTAAGGACCGCCTCTGCAGCTCCATGATGATGAAGATGATGATGAAGATGGTGATGGTGATGATGGTGATGGTGATGAAGATGATGATGATAATGATGATGATGATGATGATGGTGATGATGGTGATGATGATGATGATGATGATGATGATGATGATGATGATGATGATGATGATGATGATGATGATGATGATGATGATGATGATGATGATGATGATGATGATGATGATGATGATGATGATGATGATGATGATGATGGTGATGATGATGATGGTGATGATGATGATGATGGTGATGATGATGATGATGATGATGATGATGATGGTGATGATGGTGATGATGATGATGATGATGATGATGGTGATGATGGTGATGATGGTGATGATGGTGATGATGGTGATGATGGTGATGATGGTGATGATGGTGATGATGGTGATGATGGTGATGATGGTGATGATGGTGATGATGGTGATGATGGTGATGATGGTGATGATGGTGATGATGGTGATGATGGTGATGATGGTGCTGATGGTGCTGATGGTGATGATGGTGATGATGGTGATGATGGTGATGATGTGATGATGGTGATGATGGTGATGATGGTGATGATGGTGATGATGGTGATGATGGTGATGATGGTGATGATGGTGATGATGGTGATGATGGTGATGATGGTGATGATGGTGATGATGGTGATGATGGTGATGATGGGTGATGATGGTGATGATGGTGATGATGATGTGATGATGGTGATGATGGTGATGATGGTGATGATGGTGATGATGGTGATGATGGTGATGATGGTGATGATGGTGATGATGGTGATGATGATGAAGATGGTGATGATGATGATGGTGATGATGATGAAGATGATGGTGATGATGATGAAGATGGTGATGATGATGATAATGATGATGGTGATGATGATGGTGATGGTGATGAAGATGATGGTGATGATGAAGATGGTGATGATGATGAAGATGGTGATGATGATGATAATGATGATGGTGATGATGATGGTGATGAAGATGATGGTGATGATGAAGATGATGGTGAGGATGATGATGGTGAGGATGAAGATGGTGATGATGGTGATGGTGATGGTGATGATGATGATGGTGATGATGAGGAGTTTCACAGATGGTCCAAAATCTACTTCGTGTGTTGGTGGCTCACCTCTTCGGTCATGTGGGTCAACCTGTTTGTGGCGCTCATCCTGGAGGTGCGTTCCCTCACCGATCCCTCCTCCTCCTCCTGCTCCTCCTCCTCCTGCTCCTCCTCCTCCTCCCTCTGAAACCTCCTGTTTATTCTGGCAGAACTTCATCTACAAGTGGGACCGCAGTCACAGCTGCTCCATCACGGAGGTGGAGAAGATCCAGTATGAAACGTCCATCCAGCTCATGTTCAGGTATCTCCGCTCCAAGATTTCCAGATGTTGGGCTTCTTCTCTAGAACTTCATGACTTTCTCCCTGATGTCCTCAGGGAGCAGATCCAGGAGCCAACGGAGGAGGAGTTACTTTGTCAGCTTCACCGACATCCTCACCTGCATCTGCAGTGGTGACTTCAGCGCCCAGAACCAGAACCACCTCGTCAGACCGAACCCAGCTGCAGCATTTAGATGGTTGAAATGGTAGTGGGTCCAATAAGAAGCAGTTCTGCTTCCAGGTTCAGACACAGAAATGACAAACCTCCCCGGCACCAGCAACCTTCAGGGTGATGAGACCTGCAGCATTTGTAACTGTCGCTCAGAAGCACTTTTTGTAGGACGTAAACACTCCAGAACATCGGCTTTCAGAAGAACTTGTGCACATCTTTTTCAAAGGACCGTTTCCTCTGACGTGAGTCGGCAGCAGAACCGGACCAGGTGACCTTTAGCCACGTTTGACCCTGAAAGATCCACGCAATGTTCAATAGAGAACCGGGGCGTTGCCATAGCAACTGCCGCTAAAACATGTTCAACCAAAACCTGCGTTCAGAACATCGTTCTGGAACAGAAGTCTGGTTTCACTTTTATAAGTAAGCGTCCAAACCGGAAAGCCCGTGATGGCACAGGAAGTGGCATCACGGCTAACAGAACCGTTCTTTCATCTGCTCGGAACCGCTCGCGTTTGCACAGAAACATCCTGACCTTTGAAAGTGGAGAACAGATCATTTAAACGTGTGTCAGTGTTTAAGCATCAAACTGATGGGAAAGTGATGAAGAGGAACCTGAGGTTCACCTGAAGCTTCATGAACACGTGACTGAAAATGACAAGAAAGAAAAAAACAAAGTTCACTTCATCAAATCCATCATTTTCTTGAACAATAATTAGATTCAGTTAAAATAGAAGAGTTCCTTAAAGTTTATCATGAATATTAGTCTGCATTGGTTCTGAATCTCCTTTGATTTGGGTTTTTTGGGGAGTACGAAGCATTTCTGTCCGTTCTGAACTCTACAGCACCACCTACTGGCAACCATGGTTCTAAAGGGAAACATGTCACTTTATTGAAATGTATTTTATCAGGAGAAAAGCAGCTGCTGTTTACACAACGGATGTAAAATAAATATTTTACAGAAACCTTTGTTCTCTGTGTTGCTGCTTTCAGCAAACTCCATGAACTTCACAGAAAAAAAGACTCAACCGTTTCAGTCGTTCCTTTTGGTTTGGGGAGGAAGCAAAACCGTAAACCTGAACCGTACTGTGAGAAACCTGCAGGAGAACGGAGAACTTTCCAGAAAAACCGTCTCTGAGGTTCATCTCCTAAAACAATAAAGGCTTTAAGGAGAAGAAGCAGGTCTGGGTTCCATTCTGCGACCCCACTGACCTGGCCCGGGGGTCCGGTGTAGGTACAATAACTATGCAATAACCAGTCAGGGTCCTTAACCAAAAACGGTTTTAAATGGAAGAAGCAGAGTCGTGTTTCAGGAGAATTGAACTTCAACATCAGAATAAGGTTTTCTGCTTGGAGGAGCGTCTGCATGGAGGCGCGTCTGCATGGAGGAGCGTCTGCATGGAGGAGCGTCTGCATGGAGGAGCGTCTGCATGGAGGAGCGTCTGCATGGAGGAGCGTCTGCATGGAGGAGCGTCTGCATGGAGGCGCGTCTGCATGGAGGCGCGTCTGCATGGAGGAGCGTCTGCATGGGGGCGCGTCTGCATGGGGGCGCGTCTGCATGGAGGAGCGTCTGCATGGAGGAGCGTCTGCATGGAGGAGCGTCTGCATGGACGAGCGTCTGCATGGAGGAGCGTCTGCATGGAGGAGCGTCTGCATGGAGGCGCGTCTGCATGGAGGCGCGTCTGCAGGAGGAGCGTCTGCATGGAGCGTCTGCATGGAGGCGCGTCTGCATGGAGGAGCGTCTGCATGGAGGAGCGTCTGCATGGAGGAGCGTCTGCATGGAGGAGCGTCTGCATGGAGGCGCGTCTGCATGGAGGCGCGTCTGCATGGAGGAGCGTCTGCATGGGGGCGCGTCTGCATGGGGGCGCGTCTGCATGGAGGAGCGTCTGCATGGAGGAGCGTCTGCATGGAGGAGCGTCTGCATGGACGAGCGTCTGCATGGAGGAGCGTCTGCATGGAGGAGCGTCTGCATGGAGGCGCGTCTGCATGGAGGCGCGTCTGCATGGAGGAGCGTCTGCATGGAGGAGCGTCTGCATGGAGGAGCGTCTGCATGGAGGAGCGTCTGCATGGAGGCGCGTCTGCATGGAGGAGCGTCTGCATGGAGGAGCGTCTGCATGGAGGCGCGTCTGCATGGAGGAGCGTCTGCATGGAGGAGCGTCTGCATGGAGGAGCGTCTGCATGGAGGAGCGTCTGCATGGAGGAGCGTCTGCATGGAGGAGCGTCTGCATGGAGGAGCGTCTGCATGGAGGAGCGTCTGCATGGAGGCGCGTCTGCATGGAGGAGCGTCTGCATGGAGGAGCGTCTGCATGGAGGAGCGTCTGCATGGAGGCATTCAGGGTAGACAGTGGACGTTCCTGCAGGTTTGGCTCCATCCCGCCTGCCTGAGCCCCGCTGTCAGACCTCTGAAGGACTGATCCTAAAACACTTGAAGCCGTTTCTGCGGTCAGAGCTGCGTTTCCGCCTCCAGGCCACGCAGGGCGCTGTAGCTCGCGTGAGAGCGGCATCAAGGTGGGAAAGGGCAGCAGGAAGTTCGTTGGAGTTTTGCTGAAAACAGTGTCTTCTGAAAGATTTTCGTGTTTTTTTGTTTCCTCGCGGCTCCGGTGTCCCCGGACGGCGTCTCCATGGAGGGTGAGTGACGTTTTCACGGGGAAAACAGCGGAAATCCTCGTTGCATCTTTCCCAGCGCACGCGCCGCCTGGCACGTGCAGCCTGTGTCAGATGAACTCCGGGTTCTGTTGTTGGTTCCTGACATCAGCTGGCAGGAGGAGTTTGTTCTTTTTTTGTATCTGTTCTGTGTCCAGCATTAGTTCCGCTGAAAGACGGTTGTCATGACAACAAAGAAACAGTTTGTACTGGTTACTAAAACCTCAATCACTCCGTTAGAAAGGCGTGAGAACAAACGTCCAACAAACTAACCCAGTCTTCTCAGACAGAGTTGGACTTCAGAGAAGTTTCCAGCCAGCAGGTGGAGAAGCTCCTCTTCCTCCTCCTCCTCCTCCTCCTCTTCCTCCTCCTCCTAACCAGAACACCAACGCCCAGGCAGGTCAGGGAACATTGGACACGGTTCCTGGAGGAACCTTCAGGTTCATAAACCAGCACATGTCAGAGGTTTGAAGATCTTCCTTCATGGAGAACTCAGAGATGAAGATGGATCTGTCTTTAGGACCATCAGAGGAACAGATCATGGTGGATGTTCTGGAGGAAAGACCAAAGAGGAGGTTGATGGATGAAGGAGGACATGAGGAGGACGAAGGGCTTGATGTGGCCCCCCCTGAAGGGAGCAGAAAGACGACAAAGAAGATGAGAGATCTCTGCGGCTGAAGAGCATTCAGGAAGGCTTTGTGAACATGAGAGTTCTGAAGGATCTGGACTGGATCTACCAGAATGATGGAACCAGCTGAAGCCCGACGGACCAGCTGCAGAACCGGAGCTGCAGACGTTCTGTGGTTTATCCACGTTCCTGCGTCAGTCTTCAGGAAGGTTCCTGCTGTCCGGACTCGCTGAGGCGTGGAAGAGTTCCAGAGTCCTGGATGGAGCAGGGTTTTGGTCCTGCAAGCTCAGCCCTGTTTGTGTTTCTCCACAGAGGCGCTGGTTCGAGCCCCGCTTCCCCAGGAGCTGCTGAAGGTTCTGGGAGTGGAGGTCAGGAGGCGTCTGCAGGGATCTGAGCAGAGACGTCTCCCTAGAATAACGTCCTCTTCTCTCCAGCCTCAGAGCGGCTCCAAGGCGGCGGCGTTCACGGAGGCGTTTCTGGGCAGCAGCCTCCAGCAGCCCG
Organism: Oryzias curvinotus; assembly: GCA_023969325.1. Classification (NCBI taxonomy): domain Eukaryota; kingdom Metazoa; phylum Chordata; class Actinopteri; order Beloniformes; family Adrianichthyidae; genus Oryzias; species Oryzias curvinotus. The sequence goes on from CM043708.1 coordinate 31,527,903, forward strand.
GCAGCCACGACCTGAAGAACCTGCTGACCCACAAGGCCGTGATCCTGGGCTACGCCAGGCCCAAGAAGCAGAAGACCAAGAGGAGCAGCAAGAGAGCCAAAGGGCTCAACGCGCAGCAGAAGAAGGCCCTGAAGGTCTTCCAGATCAGACCAGAGCACCAGAGGTTGGTGTGGACCGGTCCCGTGCAGCCGCTGCCGGCGCAGCTTCACCGCGTGTCGTTTCCTCTGCAGGTACGAGCTCTTCCTGCCTCTGCATGAGCTCTGGAGGCGGTACGTCCTGGACCTGTGCGCTGGACTCAAACCCACATGGTAAGCCGGCAGGTTTCCACGTCTTCTCCCGCTGAGCCGAGCGCTGAGTCTCTGCTTCCTCCAGCAGTCCTCAGTTTGTGCAGCAGAAGCTGCTGAAGGCGGACCTCCACGGCGCCGTCATCACAGGTCAGTTCCACCGGCCGCCGGCGCCAGCGTCAGGCCCAGACCGCCAGGACTCTGAGAGGGGAGAGTCAGCCTGGAGCTGAGGGTCTGAGGCTTCGGGGTTCTGCTTGGTCGTGCTGGAGATCCGGTTCTGACAGGTGCTCGGTCTTCCCCCTGTCCCAGAACTCAGAAGAATGGTCCGTGTCTCTGTTCCGCAGTGGTCCGGTCCAAATGCCCGTCGTATGTGGGGCTGTCGGGGATCCTGCTGCAGGAGTTCAAGCACGTCTTCAAGATCATCACCAGAGAGGACCGCCTGAAAGGTGAGGGGGGAGCTCTGAGGTTCTGAGAGGAGAACCAGAGGAGGCGGTTCTGCAGGAACCCGGACACCTCCTCAGGAGTTTGGAGCTTTGCGTTTGTGGACGGTTTCAGGTTTCATTCCATCTCATTGCGTCACTGGAGCTTTCACAGGAAGGCTGGTGTCTGCTGGTAAAGCGGAGAAGTGTGGTGACGCCGCTGTGATGTCACTTCCTGTCTCCGCAGTGATCCCTAAGAGGAACAGCGTGTTTTCTGTGGAGGTCAACGGCTTCGTCTCGCACATCTACGGCAGCAGGTTTGAGCAGCGAGCCAGCGAGCGCTCTGCCAAGAAGTTCAAAGTTCACGGCAGCATCGACCTGTGACAGAGGCTCCTCCCACTGGACGTCAGAGGAACTGCAGCCGCAGAGCCAGCTGTGATGGGCTTTTATTTTGAAGGGTTGTTAGTTTTTGAGCTGTCGTCATGGTCTTTGGGTCTCAGACTGAAGATGCAGCTTCTGGGTTAGAAAGGTGAGGGGGGGTGAGGGGTCAGGTGACAACACCTGTGACGACCAAGACGAGCCCCGCCTAGCAGAGCGTGCACGTTTTACAGAGCGTGCACGTTTGACTCTTGTTGACGTTTTTGTTCAATGACTCAATGTGCCGACAAAAATAAAGCTCACATCTGTTTATTTGACAATGATGCAACTGAAGACCCCGCCCCTCCACACAGGGTTGCCATGGTAACCCCCAGAAAGACAACGCGGCCTGTTTCGTGCTCGGCTCGGTTGTAAAAAGGTCCGAATGCTTGTGACGGGACAGAAAAATGGTTCTTTCGGGGTTCCTGTTTGTCTTAACCCTTGTGCTATCCTCTGACCCCCCCCTTCCATTGAGGTGTTCTCCTACCATGACAAAGGTGGATAAAGGTGGAGAGGATTTCATGTAATCCATGGACACCAGTGAAGATCACAAATCATTGAAGAACAAAGGTTCAGAGCTCTGTCTAGTGGGTCTAGATGACCCCACTGTCTAGTGGGTCTAGATGACCCCACTGTCTAGTGGGTCTAGATGACCCCACTCCCAACGTTAGAGTGCCTAGGATAGTACAAGGGTTAACCAGGAACTTTATTTTGAAATCTTGGTTCCTGCAGGGATCTTCTGACAGGAACAGCAGCTGCAGAACCGAGCCTTTTCAGATGTTCTGGATTCAGCAGCATCCACCATCCAAAACGACACGTCTGCCGTTGCAGCGTCTAAGCCCCACCCATTGCCACAGAGGCCCCGCCTCCAGGTCCACAGCCACCAATGAGCAGCAGAGGCTCTGCAGGAAGCCGCTCCGTCTGCTGCGGTTGTGGAGGTTCTGCTCGCTCAGGCGTTCATCAGGCAGGTGCGGCAGCAGAACTGCTGGTAGAACTTCCTGTGGCAGAGGCGGTTGGTCTTCACCGTCTCACAGAAGACTTCATCTGCTGCAGACAGAAGAGCCTTCATCTATAAGAGAGGGCCTTTGGAAAGGGGGAGGAGCTTCTCCAGCAGGACTGCCGCGGGTTCCTCAGCTGAAGGTGGACTTACCGTTGCTGCAGGATGCGTTCTTGATGCAGGTTCTGCTGATCAGACTGAAGCCCGCCTTGCATTTGCTGCAGCTGCTTCCGGGTCCGCTACAGCTCAGGCAGTTTTCTTCACACCTAAAGCAGAGGAACCAGAACTGCAGAACTCCAGATGGAGAACCAGAACTTCAGACGGAGAACCAGAACTGCAGACGGAGAACCAGAACTGCAGATGGAGAACCTGCAGGATCTGCGCTCCTCACCCACCTGTGACAGATCTGATGAGGGAGTCCCGCCGCCTCTCCTGGGTAAAACCCCGGCGAGCACACCTGGACACACCCCCACTCCTGCTGCAGGTAGCCCTCCGCGCAGCGCAGACACTGCCCCGCCCCCGGCCCTGAAACACAGTGAGGTCAGAGGCCGCGCTGACGCGCCAGGAGGTTCCTGCAGCTCCCACACCTGAGCACGTCCTGCATGAGGAGTGGCAGGAGCGGCAGCTCAGCTCCTCCACGTGGAAGAAGGTCCCGGCGCCGCACTCAGGGACGCACGCCATCCCTGCCAGACTGAAGCGTACGGCCCGTTAGCAGCTGCTCCTCACAGGCTCACAGCTCAGAGGTGCTCTTCATGTACCTGTAACCATCGTGACAGGCCGTGCACGTGTCTGGACGGTGGACACATTCCATGCAGCTGGCGTGACAGTCCACGCAGCGCCGCTGACCTGCAACACAGATGTTAGAACCAAGAGCCTCCATCAGCCTGAAGGAAGAGCGTCACAGAGGCCGTCATCTTCATCAAAGTCAAGAAGGAAAATGCCGTCTTTTTAAACATTATTGTTCCAGTTTTTCTTAAATAAAAACTGAGAAGAAGAAAAAGACTCAAAACTTGAGAACTAAAGGATGCTCAGAACCTGAGTCAGTTGGTAGAAGTCGGTGAAAATCACCTGGATGTTTACGGTACAATCATGATTCCTAGAAGTTTCCATGTTCAGTGAGAAGACAAATCAGAAGATGAAGATGTTGGAGTAAGGACGGAAGGATGATTCCTGTGGAACCACCACGAATCGGAACAGAACGTTCCTGAGCAGACGGTTGAAGAGGAAAAGGAAGTTCTGCGGATGAAACCGGAGGCTGGTTGAAGTTCTGGGAGCAGTAGATGTTTCCTCACGGTGATGGTACCAAGCAGTTCCTTTAGAGATGGACCAACGCTGTGGTCATGTGATCTGCCACTGCTTTTGGGACCATTCAAAGCCCCATCTTGGTTGGACGTGACAACAGATTCTTTTCAGGAATGGGCGGGACCAAGAACCCTGTCAGTAGTTGGAACTGTCAAGAAGGTCTAGAGCTGCTTTAGGTTGAAGCGATTCAGATCCCTGGTGGGTCCCTGCTGGTCTCAGGTGGTAGGACTACAGGTTAAAAACATCTCACTGAGGAACATGGCGGTTCAGTTTTGGCTGTCGTCCTCACTGAGGTTCTACTCATCAGTCCAGACCGGGTTCTACTCAGTAGGTATCGTCTGGACGTGAGGCCATGGTTCTTTCCATACAGGGTCCTCAGAACCAGCCTCCAAAATTCAATCTTAGGACAAGATGATGGTTAAAGGCCTGCACTTGTGGAAGAAGCAGAATATGAGCAGGATGGAAGGATCAAACATCCTCTGATCTTTTCCTGAGCCCAAGTCTCCATGATCATCAGAGACTCCTTCACATCTGCCTGCAGTTCTGGACCCCGTGTTTCAGCCCTGCTGGATACTCACTTTCATCTGGGAAAGTCCCGGGGGGGCAGGTGTCCAAGCAGCCGGAGGTGAGAAGGTTCAGGTACAGGCCCCTCCTGCAGGACAGGCAGTCCCTCGCCAACTGTCCGTCGCAGGTCTCACAGCCTCTGAAGCAGCGCCGGCAGAGGCGGGACGTCTCGTTCTTGTAGGTTCCCCGTGGACACTGGCTCACGCAGGTTCTTCAACCACAGAAAGGGGAGCAGAGTCAGTCAGGACCGTCCCGGCTCAACAGGTAAGAACTCCACCTTCATTTTCTTCTCTTACCTGCCTCGTTTCAAGCTGGCCAGACTGAAGTGGCTGCAGCTCAGGCAGTGCTCAGCTGCTGGTCCATCACAGCCCCAATCTCCACATTCTCTGTGGCATGGGCCTGGATCAGAACAGTTCCCATCATCCCCTCGAGTCAGTCCAAACTCACCAAGTAACAGCTGAGACGACAGATCAATGTGTCCTCTCTGAATTTAAAGTGTAACTTTCAGAAAACTGGAGGAGGTGGAATCTGAAAGCACAGAGTGTAACTCTATGCAGACGATACATTGCTGTTTGGATAGAGACTCACATGATCACCTCAGGACTTCCTGGTTTGCTTCAAATAGAGAGGCAGAAGGTGGGGGCTGTTTTTGACTGAACACCTTTGATCATTTGATTACTTCATCAGTTCTCTCACCGTTGTACTCTTCCTCCTCTTCCTCTTCCTCTTCTGGCTCCTCTGGGATCTCCAGCTCTCCTGAACGAGGGGGAGGAGCACTAGGGTCCTGGTATAGACTCTGAGAGGTACCATAAAGGATCAAAGTCCATTCCTTCAGGTTTCCTGTTAAACATGAGATCGATGATGATGGTGATGATGATGATGATGATGATGATGATGATCATCATCATAATGGCTTAGATGTGAGGCCAGCAGCTCTTACCCAAAACCTCTAGGTTGCGGAGTTTGGATGGAGTGTCTTTGACCTCCAGGGTCCACGTACCATTTGGTGTCTCGGCCCAGAAGTGGACGCTCATGAACTCCCAGTTCCTGAAGCCCTCGCTGGAGCTGTCCAGTAACCTGAGGAAGAAGATCAGAGAGATCCACACCGCAAGCCCTTGTGAGGTCCGTGGAGACCTTGAAGTCCCAGGATCATGAAACCCAGTGGATCTTCAGACAAGCACATGATGTTCCAGCTGCTGTCCACCGCAGCGTTAAACCGGTGGAGCCTGCGTTCTGGTGGACTTCAGATCCGGTTCCTGTCTCACCTTCTGCCCAGCAGCTGGGACCTCGTTCCAGCCGGAGAGATGAGCTCGATTTCCAGGTCTCCTCGTCGTGGATGAAGCAGCAGCACCTTGACGACCACGTGCTCCAAGTGCTGGACGTGCTGCTGAGGGTCTCCTGAACATCCAGATGTGGTGATGCTGCTGTTCAGGCGCAGTCCTGGATGGATGTGCCTGGAACACGGATGCGCGTTTTCATTCTGCAGCTCCTTTCCGGTTCCTGTTCTCCACACAAGAATTTAACAAGCCAACGGCGTCAACCAAACCAAAGGAGAAGAATGAGGCCAAACGTCTGTCAGAGCAGCAAATCCAGAGGAGGAGAAGATTGGAGTGAAAACCCAGAAAATGTAAGGTTTCAGAGGAAAAGAAAAAACAACAAACTGTGAAACAAACACAAGAAATAGACCAGGACCCGACCAGGACTGGACTAGGATCAGACAAGGACTGGACCAGGATCTGACTAGGAATGGACAAGGAGCAGACCAGGATCAGACCAGGACTGGACTGGGACCAGACCAGCACCAGACCAGCACCAGACCAGCACCAGACCAGGACTGGACCAAACCAGGACTGGACCAGACCAGACCAGGGCCAGGCCAGAACTGAACCAGTACTGGACTAGGATCGGACCATTACTGAACCAGAACTATGCCAGCACCAGACTAGGACTGGACCAGACTAGAACTGGACCAGGACTGGAGAGCTTTAATCTGAGTTTGAAGGAACCAGCTTTATTGAAGTTCTGAAGCAGCAGATGGTTTTTCTCTTTCTAAAGAATGGGGGGGGGGGTGTTCTGCTCACCTGCTGCGCCGCCCTGACACCTGACTGCAGGTGTGCTGAGGAGGAGCGGGCCTCCATCTCCTGGCCTCCATCACCATGGCGTCGGCATCCACCAGGCCGAAGCCGTACAGGTGACTGACTGAGACAGAGCAGCAAAGTTCTCCTGCTCAGACCGCTCCAGCCCAGAGCTGAGGTGGGAGGAGTCTCACCTGTGAGTCCTGCAGCGTTGGTCTTCCAGTCTTCGGCCTTCAGGTGGGCGGGTCTGGATGTCTTCACCAGCAGGTGCTGCACGTCCCTCCAGCTCAGCAGAAAACTGCAGGAAGCAAAGAAGCAGCTCGTCCCAGATGCCCCGGACAGGTTTCCTGTCCCAAAACTAGCCGCCCCTGATAGGAGATTTAAATCCGACGCTCAGCGAGTCGACCTCTGACCGCCTCGCAGAACACGACTCACTTGGCCTCCAAGGCGAGAGCAATGACTCCGGCCACGATGGGAGCAGAGATGGAGGTGCCGGTGTGACCGTCGGTGCAGCGCTGCCACAGATCCGTGGTCACCTGCGGGGAATTGCCTCGGCGTGAACACCAGGGTGCGGTTGTTGGTCCAAATCCAAGCGGACTCACTATCTTCCTCTCGTGAAACTCTCCGCTGCTGTAGGTCGTGACCATGATGGAGCTGCAGACCTCCAGGTACCACGGCCTGTTCCCGTTCTCGGTGGTGCTGGACACGGAGATGGTGTAGATGCTGCTGGTGTAGCCGTCACACGAGCAGTGATCCGCCTGCCGGCCCCCATTCCCCGCGGCCCACACGAAGATGGAGCCCAGGCCTCTGCGGCCCTGCAGGGATAGCAGCGATGAGCGCCGGCTCCACAGCCACAGGCTCCACAGCCTTCATCACCCTCTAGACCTTCTGGATGCCTCGTTCAAAGGCCTGCTTGGTCAGGGGCCCCGGCCCGTCCACCGTCCTGCCGTCGTCCTTCGGCCCCCAGCTGGCGCTGTAGATGTGGATGTAGTCCGGGCGAACCCCCAGGGATTTGGCTTCCACGATGTCGGTCACATCTCCATCCAGCATCCGAATCCCTGCAGGCAACAGTTCAGCCGCTGAACGAGGAGGAACCCGAACGGAACCACGGGTTCTGGTTCTGATGGGAACCTTACTGAAGTGGTTTTGAATGGATCAAAGCAACAAAACTGCAGTTTGATTCCTGACTGGAAAACGTTGTCCTCTTTGGCTCGCCATCGCTGCCGTGACCGTCTGAGGTACGGCTCAGTCCTGCTCACAGCCGGTCAAATGGGGCAGTTTGACCCCTGAGGTTATCTAAACCCACCGGGGAGCAGAAAGCAGCCTCTAGGGCAAAGGAACGTTGGGGGCGTGGCAGTGATGTCATTGCAGAACAGCTGTGTGTCGGTCTGGACGCAAAAGCAGCGTCCAGCCGTTCTTCTGCATTTAGGAACGTCTTCCACGGCTGCTTCATAGACGTAAACTCCTTAACTCGGTTGTTTTTGGAAAGGCGTGCAGCTGGAACCGCTAAACGTGTGGATTCTGCCCTCAGCTGTGACGACTTCACCGACCTTCAACTCGGACGTCATCATCACTGTTTTTACCTCGGTTAGCATTTAAATCTGACGTTTTTGTCTGAAACCAACAAAAAAACAAAAACCTGAAGACGAACGGAAGGAAAGAAGAGGAGACGTTTAAAGTCTGAAGGTCCAGGATTCCCTTTTCCACAGGAACTGGACTCTGGAGGCCCCCCCTCAGCTGGACCCCAGAAACTCATCCTCACCTCAGTTCTGCCTGAAGGCCGATTCCGGTTCTGCTGAAACTTTGAAGGAACCTTCAAAGTGTGGAGAACCACCGGCTGCACTGACCTCCGATGTGAGAGTTGTAGGCAATTCCCACGATGCAATGCGAGTTGTTGGCCGCTGCTGCCACCTCCCCTGCACACCTGGTTCCATGACTTGATGTGAAAAGAGGAAACGCAGAAACAGACAGGAAGTCAGACGTTGGTCCGTGCAGGACCGGAAGACGGAGCCACGGAAGAAAGTTCTGGTTCTGAGGACATTCTTTAACGCACCAGATGTTCAGGAGCTTCACGGGACGCTCTGAAAACATGAGATGATTGACAGCAGAGCCATCAATCATTCATCAATGACAGCAAAGGCAGGTAAGCCTGAAGAACAGGTCCAGCTCTCAGAGGAACCTGGAGGAGGTCGGTAACTCAAAGGGTCTCTCCTGATGTTCCTTCTTTTAGAACCGATGATTTTTTCTCCAACAGTCGATGACACGGAGCAGAACTTTGCGTCTGCTGGGAGACGCTCCGCTCCTCAAGGAGCAGAACGCTGCCTTTAACAGCTAGCATTAGCCGTTAGCGCTCGGCTCCACTTTCCCGCTCAGGTCACAGCATGACCTTCATGATCTCTAGGATCTGTGTGGAGGTTGGTGTTCTGGTTCTGGTTGGTTCTTGTGGAACCGCAGAGCTTTTCAGCAGTCCAGCTCTGTTTAGACTGAAGACGATTCCTCCAGAACGGGGGTCCCCAAATCCAGACCTGGAGGGCCGGCCTTTTCCAGAAACCCCGCCTCATCTGCTGCTGATGACCCTGATCAGGTGTGCTCAGCCAATAAGGAGCTTCAGTGGCAGGTGGTTGGAAAACGTGCAGGACAGCAGCCCCCAAGGCCTGGATCTGCCCCCCCCCTGCTCTAGAAGGTCTCTAAAATACTGGACGTCCCTCCACCCCTCATGCTGCTGCACCTCTCTGTACTTATCGGAGCAGAAGCCCCGCCCACGGCGCTGGGCGTGTTTGTGCTTTCAACATTCATATTAACCACAGTGAAGCATCAGAAGTGCAACATTTCCCACCCTGAGCGGCATCCCTGAATGCAGCTCATGGAGGTTTTGATGCCTCGGCGCCGTTCTGACGGTAAACGTCCTTCACTCTCCGGTGTTCCGGTTCGGCCCACAGTACGCAGGCTTTCATCAACCAATAATGTGCTGCAGCGTGGAGCTCCGCCCCCCCTGTGCCCCACCCCCACCAGCAGCACCTGCGGCTCGGAAACCTTCTGAGCGGTTCCTGAGGGAGGGCACTGCAGGAGTCCGTCCATCTTACACGTTTTCGTTGCGGGAGTCGTAGCGTGGCGTTGGGTCGTGGTCGTTCCCATTGATGTCATAACTTGCAAGATGATCCTGCAGAACAAAGCCCGGTGAGGAAGGTTCTGGTGTCCTGAACCTGCCTGATCTCCATGCTGTGGGGCGCTCCTACGTAGTTCTGGCTCAGGTCCGGGTGGTTCCGCTCAATGCCGTCGTCCAGGATGGAGACCACCACGTTTCTGCCGGTGTACCCCCTCCGCCAGGCCGCCAGAACATTCATGTCAGGACGACAGCGGCCGCCGTCGTCCTGACAGTTCTGAGGAAACCAGAGCGTCAGGGATCCGGACGTTTGGGGGAGGAACCGCGGTGGACCTCACTTACAATGTACCACATGCTGGACCACTTAGGGTCATTGAAGCCGAGGAAGGCGGGGTCTGTTTGGGCGATCCTCTTCACTCTTGGCTTCACCATCTGCTGTTGGGCCCACGCCACCTTCAGAGGAAGAGGAAGAACCCGTTAGACAGGAAACAGAGGAGAGGAAGACGCGTGCATCCGCTCCACCACCCAACCCTCAAGAACCGGGTCTGAGAGGAGCCCCATCCAGCCCCGCCCCGACTGAGTGGAGTCTCACCTGTGCGTCCAGGTGGATGAGGCTGTGGGGGCCCCTGTGGGGGAGGGTCGCTCTGCGGACCACCCTGCTGTGGTGGAAGTGGTAGAGGTCCTGCAGACCCCCGATCTGCTCAAACACAAAGACCTGCAGAATGAGAATCCGGCTCCGCCCACACAGCTGTCACTGCGAGGAGGGGGTTTACATCTGGACTGAGCTGCAAGAATCTGGAAACTTAGTTCTTAAACCCCACCCCCCCATTAATGTTCAGAAACCGACTTTGAACCTTCCTCCAAGGTTTTCATTTACAGACTAACATTTTGGAACATCTGTGGAGCTGCACATCTACACATCTGCACGGCTGCAGATCAGAAACTAACGTCAGGAATGAGCTGTTTTCAGCTCCGTCTCTGAATCATCTGTGACTCTTTGCTGATGGAAAGTTTCATGAAGCGTCTCTGAAGTCGGTTTTTCCGGATCTTTCCTCTTCTTCCTCGTTTTCTCCTCACTCTTCCTCTCCGGCTGGTGGAACCTCCATGAGGATCCGTGACAGACCCTACCTGTCCCAGGTTCCTGTATCCATACTTGGCTGCGACCGCGTCCGCCTGATCCGGACCCCCAAGGATCTGGACGGCCCAGTGGTTGGTGTAGCGGTCCCTCCGCCCTGACGCGGCGGCCGAGCTGCAGAGCAGGAGCAGCAGGAGCGGACTCATGGCTTCTGCTCACGTTCTTCGTCTGTTTCCACTCAGCTGAGGAGCGGGGAGGTTCCCCTCCACCCGAAAACCAGCCCCCATCCGGCGGAGGAACCGGGAGGAACATGTGCAGCTCCTGGAATCTGCTGCTGATCAAAGGAATCTGAGGAGGAGCTGCTGTTTCCACACAAGTAGTGCAAGATGGTGCAGTGGTCTGCACACTCACATCACAGCAAGAAGGTACTGGTTCAAATCCCAGCTGGGTTCTTTTGTGTGGCGTTTGCATGTTCTCCTGGTTCATGGGTTCTCCTCAGCTTCCGGAACAGTGGAACCAGCGTGTCTAAATGTTCCCTCGGCCGTTCCTCTGCTTCTTCAGCCCATGAGAACATTCTACACAGCAGGAGGAGTCTGCTGTGATTGGTCCAAGATTCAGTTCTTTCTGTTGGGGGGAGGAGGTGTCCCAGTAATGTGGTCACCCCCACCCCTTAGACTGCATTGTTCCATCAGTCCACTTACATCTGTCCGTCTTCTTCCACTAAGCGGAGGCCCTCTAGTGGTGGACAGACGCTACTGCAGACACAGGAGGAGTGTGTTTGTACAAACCTCTGAACTGCACTGTTGGGGGGGGGGTACAGGTTTATCATTAGAACCTGTATCTGTGTTCTCCAGCAGATATTATGGGATATAGAGGATAAAGAAAGAGATAGATCAGTGACCACCCCCCTCCATGTGTAACATGTGTAGTAACAGGTGTGTGTGTGTGGGGGGGGGGGCAGTGTGAGGAAACTTCCTGTTTGTTAGCAAAGATGTTCAAACCCCCCTCCCCACCACCAAAGGTCCTACAAGTCTAATATGTCATGAAACCAAAAGGGGAGGGCCTCCAGTGAAGGAGGAGCCACTGCCAAGTAGCCCAACCCCCCAGGGGAGTGGGAAGTTGTTTTCAAGTTCAGCATTTAGAAGCTCCTGGAAACATTTCCAAACTCAGACGTTTGACAGAAAAAGACAAAGTCGTTTGTTTCTTCAGTTTATGAAGCCGATACAAAAACACGAAGCTAAACATGTTCTTTACGTGTACAAAAACAGTCCACAGCCACATAAATACGGTCATACAAAGGTCTTGGTCCCGTTCCAGCATTGGTGAAGGTTGTTGCTAAGCGACAGTGATGATGAAAACAGACTATTTATTGCTCTAACAACAGTTGATGTTCACAAATGTTTGAACAGAAAATCAAAGGCGTCTGTTTGAATCCAACACCGTTAAAATAAAGAAAGAGGATTTTTAGAAATCTCAACAAAACAGAAAAACTTTTCAACTCATCGTTTACGACGCTGTTTGTTAGCTAATTTAGCATGAAGCTAGCTTGAATCTGGCTAAGTGTTCCTTAGCCCGTCACATGCCAGCTCAGCTTTCAGCGTCTTCGTTCTCACTCTGCTTTTTCTACGGTTTCAAGTTGACAAGTGATGAACAAAAACTGAAAAGTCTGTTTGTCCCTGAACTGGATTTTGTTCTGGCTGCTGAACAAGAAGACTGATTCTGGTGGAGAGGACGGACGCGCCCCTCCCCACAGGAGGTGGCAGTGTTTGTGCGGTGAGGATGATGCTGCAGCGGCGAGGATGTTCCTCTGACGCCACCACGACGATGATGTGGCACAGAGCTCCTCCAGGGGATCGCTCAGAGATCACGCCGTCTGTAGCTCCTCCTCCTCGTCCACATCGCTGCCTTGGCCTGCTGGGTTTTCTGGACTGAAGCGAGCGGATCTCATCTTCCCAAAGAGGGCGGGGCTGGGCTGCTGCCGCCGCAGCCTGACGGAAACAGGGCAGGACGTTAGGAGGATGGGGGGGGGGGTTCTGCTACGACCTCTACAGCTGGAGGTCAGCAGGTCCACGCAGGAGAAGACGAACACAGGGTGCAGATAATGGAACCAACAAGCAAAGATGGGCTGTCCTTTCCTCTCACTAAGGCCACGCCCACCTGTCCTTAGATCAGAAGCAACTTCATGATTGGCTGAAATATTTGCTGTCAACATCAGTTGACGACAGCAGAGAGCTCAACTTTGAGAAGATGACGGTCTAAAGCAAACACTGATGGAAAGGAACGGAACCGCCATGTACCGTCATGTACCGCCATGTACCGCCATGAACCGCCATGTACCGCCATGTACCGTCATGAACCGCCATGAACCGCCATGTACGGCCATGTACCGCCATGTACGGCCATGTACCGTCATGAACCGCCATGAACCGCCATGTACCGCCATGTACCGTCATGAACCGCCATGAACCGCCATGTACGGCCATGTACCGTCATGTACCGCCATGTACCGCCATGTACCGTCATGAACCGCCATGAACCGCCATGAACCGCCATGTACGGCCATGAACCGCCATGTACCGCCATGAACCGCCATGTACCGTCATGAACCGCCATGTACCGCCATGTACGGCCATGTACCGTCATGTACCGCCATGTACCGCCATGTACCGCCATGTACCGTCATGTACCGCCATGTACCGCCATGAACCGCCATGTACCGTCATGAACCGCCATGTACCGCCATGTACGGCCATGTACCGTCATGTACCGCCATGTACCGCCATGAACCGCCATGTACCGCCATGAACCGCCATGTACCGTCATGAACCGCCATGTACCGCCATGTACGGCCATGTACCGTCATGTACCGCCATGTACCGCCATGTACCGTCATGAACCGCCATGAACCGCCATGTACGGCCATGTACCGTCATGTACCGCCATGTACCGCCATGTACCGTCATGAACCGCCATGAACCGCCATGAACCGCCATGTACGGCCATGAACCGCCATGTACCGCCATGAACCGCCATGTACCGTCATGAACCGCCATGAACCGCCATGTACCGTCATGAACCGCCATGAACCGCCATGAACCGCCTTGAACCGCCCTGTACCGCCATGAACCGCCATGTACCGTCATGAACCGCCATGTACCGTCATGAACCGCCATGTACGGCCATGAACCGCCATGTACCGTCATGAACCGCCATGAACCGCCATGAACCGCCATGTACCGCCATGAACCGCCATGTACCGCCATGTACCGTCATGAACCGTCATGAACCGCCATGTACGGCCATGTACCGTCATGAACCGCCATGAACCGCCATGTACGGCCATGAACCGCCATGTACCGCCATGAACCGCCATGTACCGCCATGTACCGTCATGAACCGCCATGAACGGCCATGTACCGTCATGAACCGCCATGAACCGCCATGTACGGCCATGAACCGCCATGTACCGCCATGAACCGCCATGTACCGCCATGAACCGCCATGAACCGTCATGAACCGCCATGAACCGCCATGAACCGCCATGTACCGCCATGTACCGCCATGAACCGCCATGAACCGCCTTGAACCGCCCTGTACCGCCATGAACCGCCATGTACCGTCATAAACCGCCATGAACCGCCCTGTACCGCCCTGTACTGCCATGTACCGCCATGTACCGCCATGAACCGCCATGTACCGTCATGAACCGCCATGTACCGCCATGTACCGCCATGAACTGCCATGAACCGCCATGAACCGCCATGTACCGCCATGAACTGCCATGTACCGTCATGAACCGCCATGAACCGCTATGTACCGCCATGTACCGCCATGAACCGCCATGTACCGCCATGAAGCGCCATGTACCGCCATGAAGCGCCATGTACGGCCATGAACCGCCATGTACGGCCATGAACCGCCATGAACCGCCATGTACGGCCATGAACCGCCATGTACCGCCATGAACTGCCATGTACGGCCATGAACCGCCATGTACGGCCATGAACCGCCATGTACCGTCATGTACCGCCATGAACCGCCATGTACGGCCATGAACCACCATGTACCGTCATGAACCGCCATGAACCGCCATGAACCGCCATGTACCGCCATGTACGGCCATGAACCGCCATGTACCGCCACGAACCGCCATGTACCGCCACGAACCGCCATGTACCGCCATGAACCGCCATGAACCGCCATGAACCGCCATGTACCGCCATGAACCGCCACGAACCGCCATGTACCGCCACGAACCGCCATGTACCGCCATGAACCGCCATGTACCGCCATGAACCGCCATGAACCGCCATGTACCGCCATGAACCGCCATGTACCGCCATGTACCGCCATGAACCGCCATGAACCGCCATGTACCACCATGAAAAGCCATGAACCGCCCTAAGGGGGAGTTTTTTTGCTGAAGATCAAACTCCTGTTAAAGGAAAGCTCGGATGAGGGGGTCTGACCTGGACTGGAGGTGTTCCAGCTGAACCTGCAGGTTCTCCGCCTGCTCCACCTGCTCGTCCAGAGACCTCTGCAGCTTCCTGGTCTGGTTGTGGGACTCGTCCAGCTGAAAGTAACCAGGAATCTCAGACGCCTCCAGGTCACTGGAGGTGGTCTGAGGTTCTCCTACCTCGTCCTCCGCCTGTCCCAGCTCCTTTTTCAGCTCCTCCACCCGCAGACGAAGTTTCTTCACCTCGGCGTCGTGGCTCTCCACTCGGCGGTTGGCGTGGGCCAGCTCGGTGGTCTTCTCCTGGAACTGCTTCTTCAGCTTCGTGTGGACATGACGGAGATCAGCGAGTTCCTGTGAAGACCAAGAAAGTTCCTGCATCAAGCATCGTCTGAAGAACCTCGTGTCGTCCAGCAGCATCTCGCTGTGGGTGTCCACCGCCGCCCAGCAGGTGGCGGGCGGCCTGTCCGCTTTCCTTTGCGTTACCGCGCCCACACTGCTCCTCTGTGCAGAACCAAGAGTCTGCTGGAACAAAAGAGGGTTCTATGGTTCCGTCATGCTCTCCGTGGCAGTTTGTCCCGGCTGGACGTCGCGTATGAAGTTAGATTTGTTGCTAGAGTATTGTCCGTCCATAAAAATATTGTATTGTACTTGTTCTTTCTTAGCAAACATTCTTGCACAGCGACAAAACCTCCACAACAAATCCATCTTCACAGTCATTTGATATCCTGGGTTCACGTGGCGGTGACTAACATTTGTAGAACCGGGACACGGAACCACGGTTCTTCTCAGCATTCCTGTGGGTTCCTGTCAGACTTGGCTCTACATCTTCTGGATTTTAGAAGGATGTGGTTCAGCTGTGATCTTAGCAGCAGAGGAAGTTCATGTCTGAAAGGTTCAGAGACGGAATGACGGCTGCACGCCCACGTGCACGCCCACATGCACGCCCCTACAGCACTAGCAGGAACAGTTCTGGAGCAGCAGACTGTTGATGCTCGTCTTTGGGAAATGAAAAGGTTCTGTTGAACTGGTTCTGCAGGGATGAGGGATCTTCAGGGGGGGCGCTGTCACATCAAACTCTTCTGGATTCAGAACATCTAAAGCAGGGGGGCTCATTACGTCGATCGCAATCGACCGGTCGATCTTCAAGGACAGGAGCGTAGATCGTGGGACAGAGAAGATAAAAAAAAAATTAAAGAAAAGTACTTCTTAAAAATCCACCAGCCAATCAAAATCCTCACCGAGAAGTACGGGACTTGATTGACATGCAGAACGGCCAATGGACATCCTCTGACACATACGTCACTGCAGACGCGAGTTTAAATTCACTCAGCGCAGGTTCTCTGTCATCAGAACGTCGTTTTCTGCCCCGCGGCACATCATGTCCCCAGTAGAAGACCAAATCAAATCAAATCAAACTTTATTTATATAGCACTTTTCCAACAACATATGTTACTCAAAGTGCTGCGCATAAAAGAAGACCAGCAACTGGAGTGTTTATTGAAGCCCCCCCGCGTGACTCCTCCTGCTACCAGCTCTGCAGTTCTCCCCCAATAAATACCAGCTCATTAAGGAGGCGCTGTTTTGTCAGAGGTACGCGCTTCGTACGGAGCCAGCAGCTCCTTAAATGCCACGCCCCCCCCCATAACACGGTTTACAACAGAGGCTGACATACGATGGTCGCTGCTTTCTGTCTTTGTAATAAAACGCCTCATCTGTTAATACAAAAGTATCTTTCTGTAATCTCACTGTGTAGTTTTTAATCATCAGTACATAAACAATAATGTTCAAATAAACATGTAACTAATAAACAAACAAACAAAGCCGACGAAGTGTGCGGTTACTACTTTTTAACGCACGCCGTGGAAGCCTGAACCGTCCGACGTGAAGCGCCGCGTCACGTAACATATAGTCCGCGTCGCGCAGCACCACCGCTGCAGTCAAGATTCAGCGATTTATATATATCGTGATCGTCCCGATGGGTTGAATAAAGCATCAATTCAGAGGGAAAGTTAATCGCTTACCGCTTGTTTTTGCTCAGATGATGAAGCAAAAGGTTGTTTTACAGAAGCCGGCGCAGTGATACAAAACATTTAAGCTAGCCGACCGGAACTTCTTTTTTCACCGTGCGGTTATCAGGTTTTAATGCATACCCAGCAGCCAATCAGAATCGAGTATTCACCCGGACCATGGTATAACAGTATTTAATTAATTTATACATACATATATATACACACATATATATATGTATGTATGCATATTTTGTAGGTAGATCTTCAAGACATTGTCGATTCAAAAGTAACTCACACGCCAAAAAAGTGTGAGCTCCCCTGACCTAGAGGAACCACCGTTGGTCTGTTTTCATTTGAATTTCTACCAACAAAGAACCACGAAGGTGAAGCCGGACTCTGGACGTGGAGGGAGCCTGAGATGTTTTACAGACGTTCTTCTGGATTCTGATCCAACATCATGGCATCAATGTTCACAGACAGGCGTCAAACGTGTGGGGGGGCGGAGTCACAGATGACTCACAGTTTGGGGCAGACCAGATAAGGCGTTGGGCTCACCTTGTTCTTCTCAAACAGCTCACTCTGGATGGCCTTCAGGTCGGAGTCGAGGGCGGAGGCGGCCTGCCGCCGCTTCTTGGTCAGCTGCTCCTCCAGGTCCTCCACCTGAGCCCTCAGCTTCTTGTTGTCCCGCTCCAGAGCCAGCTTCTCCGTCTCCAGGCGCTCCCGGCGGCCCCACTCCGCCGCGTTCTCCACCTGCAACCGCTCCATCTGATGGAGAACCGAAGCACCACCTTCACACGCATCCACCCAGTACACGCAGGCACCCCGACCCCACCCACCTCTGCTCGCAGCTCCGCCAGCTTCTTGTCCATGCTGGTCCGCGCCCCCAGCTCGTCCTCCAGATCCTCAGAGATGCGGCCGAGCTCGTCCTGATGGATTTCCTTCAGCAGGTTCAGCTGGAACGTAAAGAGATCTTTGAGACCCAACTACGAAGGTCCAGATGTCAGGATTTGGCAGGAGAAGCGGGCAGCACTAAAGCATCAGCTGCGTCTCCTTACCTGTTTCAGGGCCTCCTGCTTGCTCTTGCTGAGTTCCTCGTGCTTTAGCTTCCACACACTGAGCTCAGCCTCCAGTTTTTCTATGTTCTTGGTCAGAGCCAGCTTGTCTCTACAGAAACACAGAAACAGGCTTCAGAGCCCCGCTGCAGGTGGAGGTGACAGGTGTTTGGGGGGGGGGTGGTCTGCAGGTGGAGGTGACTCAGGTATTTGGGGGGGTGTGATCTGCAGGTGGAGGTGACAGGTGTTTGGGGGGGTGTGTGGTCTGCAGGTGGAGGTGACAGGTGTTTGGGGGGGTGTGGTCTGCAGGTGGAGGTGACTCAGGTGTTTGGGGGTGTGGTCTGCAGGTGGAAGTGACAGGTGTTTGGGGGTGTGGTCTGCAGGTGGAGGTGACTCAGGTGTTTGGGGGAGTGGTCTGCAGGTGGAGGTGACTCAGGTGTTTGGGGGTGTGGTCTGCAGGTGGAGGTGACAGGTGTTTGGGGGTGTGGTCTGCAGGTGGAGGTGACTCAGGTGTTTGGGGGTGTGGTCTGCAGGTGGAGGTGACAGGTGTTTGGGGGGGTGTGGTCTGCAGGTGGAGGTGACTCAGGTGTTTGGGGGTGTGGTCTGCAGGTGGAGGTGACTCAGTGTTTGGGGGGTGTGGTCTGCAGGTGGAGGTGATCCAGGTGTTTGGGGGTGTGGTCTGCAGGTGAGGTGACTCAGGTGTTTGGGGGTGTGGTCTGCAGGTGGAGGTGACAGGGTGTTTGGGGTGTGTGGTCTGCAGGTGGAGGTGACAGGTGTTTGGGGGGGGGGGTGGTCTGCAGGTGGAGGGTGACTCAGGTATTTGGGGGGGTGTGGTCTGCAGGTGGAGGTGACAGGTGTTTGGGGGGGGTGTGGTCTGCAGGTGGAGGTGACAGGTGTTTGGGGGGTGTGTGGTCTGCAGGTGGAGGTGACTCAGGTTTTGGGGGTGTGGTCTGCAGGTGGAAGTGACAGGTGTTTGGGGGGTGTGGTCTGCAGGTGGAGGTGACTCAGGTGTTTGGGGGTGTGGTCTGCAGGTGGAGGTGACTCAGGTGTTTGGGGGTGTGGTCTGCAGGTGGAGGTGACTCAGGTGTTTGGGGGTGTGGTCTGCAGTGGAGGTGACAGGTGTTTTGGGGGTGTGTGGTCTGCAGGTGGAGGGTGACAGGTGTTTGGGGGGGGGTGTGGTCTGCAGGTGGAGGTGACTCAGGTGTTTGGGGGTGTGGTCTGCAGGTGGAGGTGATCCAGGTGTTTGGGGGTGTGGTCTGCAGGTGGAGGTGACTCAGGTGTTTGGGGGTGTGGTCTGCAGGTGGAGGTGACAGGTGTTTTGGGGTGTGTGGTCTGCAGGTGGAGGTGACAGGTGTTTTGGGGTGTGTGGTCTGCAGGTGGAGGTGACAGGTGTTTTGGGGTGTGTGGTCTGCAGGTGGAGGTGACAGGTGTTTGGGGGGGGTGTGGTCTGCAGGTGGAGGTGACTCAGGTGTTTGGGGGTGTGTGGTCTGCAGGTGGAGGTGACTCAGGTATTTTGGGGGGTGTGGTCTGCAGGTGGAGGTGATCCAGGTATTTGGGGGGGTGTGGTCTGCAGGTGGAGGTGACAGGTGTTTGGGGGGGGTGTGGTCTGCAGGTGGAGGTGACTCAGGTGTTTGGGGGGGGGTGGTCTGCAGGTGGAGGTGACTCAGGTATTTGGGGGGGTGTGGTCTGCAGGTGGAGGTGACAGGTGTTTGGGGGGGTGTGTGGTCTGCAGGTGGAGGTGATCCAGGTATTTGGGGGGGTGTGGTCTGCAGGTGGAGGTGACAGGTGTTTGGGGGGGTGTGTGGTCTGCAGGTGGAGGTGACAGGTGTTTGGGGGGGTGTTGGTCTGCAGGTGGAGGTGACTCAGGTGTTTGGGGGTGTGGTCTGCAGGTGGAAGTGACAGGTGTTTGGGGGTGTGGTCTGCAGGTGGAGGTGACTCAGGTGTTTGGGGTGTGGTCTGCAGGTGGAGGTGACAGGTGTTTGGGGGTGTGGTCTGCAGGTGGAGGTGACTCAGGTGTTTGGGGGTGTGGTCTGCAGGTGGAGGTGACTCAGGTGTTTGGGGGTGTGGTCTGCAGGTGGAGGTGACAGGTGTTTTGGGGGTGTGTGGTCTGCAGGTGGAGGTGACAGGTGTTTGGGGGGGGGTGTGGTCTGCAGGTGGAGGTGACTCAGGTGTTTGGGGGTGTGTGGTCTGCAGGTGGAGGTGACTCAGGTATTTTGGGGGGTGTGGTCTGCAGGTGGAGGTGATCCAGGTATTTGGGGGGGTGTGGTCTGCAGGTGGAGGTGACAGGTGTTTGGGGGGGGTGTGGTCTGCAGGTGGAGGTGACTCAGGTGTTTGGGGGGGGGGTGGTCTGCAGGTGGAGGTGACTCAGGTATTTGGGGGGGTGTGGTCTGCAGGTGGAGGTGATCCAGGTATTTGGGGGGGTGTGGTCTGCAGGTGGAGGTGACAGGTGTTTGGGGGGGGGTGTGGTCTGCAGGTGGAGGTGACAGGTGTTTGGGGGTGTGTGGTCTGCAGGTGGAGGTGACTCAGGTGTTTGGGGGTGTGGTCTGCAGGTGGAGGTGACTCAGGTGTTTGGGGGTGTGGTCTGCAGGTGGAGGTGACTCAGGTGTTTGGGGGTGTGGTCTGCAGGTGGAGGTGACTCAGGTGTTTGGGGGTGTGGTCTGCAGGTGGAGGTGACAGATGTTTGGGGGTGTGGTCTGCAGGTGGAGGTGACTCAGGTGTTTGGGGGTGTGGTCTGCAGGTGGAGGTGACTCAGGTGTTTGGGGGTGTGGTCTGCAGGTGGAGGTGACAGGTGTTTTGGGGTGTGTGGTCTGCAGGTGGAGGTGACAGGTGTTTGGGGGGGTGTGGTCTGCAGGTGGAGGTGACTCAGGTGTTTGGGGGTGTGGTCTGCAGGTGGAGGTGACTCAGGTGTTTGGGGGTGTGGTCTGCAGGTGGAGGTGACTCAGGTGTTTGGGGGGGTGTGGTCTGCAGGTGGAGGTGACAGGTGTTTGGGGGGGTGTGGTCTGCAGGTGGAGGTGACTCAGGTGTTTGGGGGTGTGGTCTGCAGGTGGAGGTGATCCAGGTGTTTGGGGGGGTGTGGTCTGCAGGTGGAGGTGACTCAGGTGTTTGGGGGTGTGGTCTGCAGGTGGAGGTGACTCAGGTGTTTGGGGGTGTGGTCTGTCTCTCACTCTCGTTCTTTCAGCAGAACCTTCTGGGACTCGTCCAGACGGAGCTGCAGCACGTTCAGTTTTCCGGGGTCCTCCTCTGCAGCGCTCACCTCCTCCCACAGCTGCCGACTGCGCTCCTGCCGGCTTGGACCAGTGGGGGGGCGCGCGCCGGCGGGGTTCGCTCCCGATCGCAGCACGGAGTCTAGGAGTTCCAGGTCCTGAGGGCGGAACAGAAAGAAGGTGGTGTCATCAACACATTTACTGAAACTTTTATTTCCAATATGTGATACCGGACCAGAACCAGAACCAGAGAAAAACCTCAGCAGATACAGGACGATTTCTGTGTTGGTTCGCTCCATAAAGGTCAGGAGGAGGAGGAGGAAGAGGAGGAGCTTCCTCCTTAAGGTTCTTCAAAGTCTGAATCCAGAAACCCACAGAACCGGATCCGGACCTTTTGCCTCTTCTTTCAGATCGGCATGCTTTTATTTTGACAATCTTGTGCTTTTATTCCTTCATGTTCTCCCTGCCTGATCTATTGTGTCTAATTCTGCAGATCTATTTAGAGGCGTTTGAAGTATGTGTGTTAGAACTCTGGACACCAGTGAAGATCACAAATCATTGAAGAACAAAGGTTCAGAGCTCTGTCTAGTGGGTCTAGATGACCCCACTGTCTAGTGGGTCTAGATGACCCCACTGTCTAGTGGGTCTAGATGACCCCACTGTCTAGTGGGTCTAAATGACCCACTCCCAATGTTAGAGTGTCTAGGATAGACCAGGGTTACCCAGAGACTGCCGTTAGAACCAATCAGACTGTCAGCTCACATTCTGATTGGCCGGATGAGTCCTGACCTTTTGCTGACTCGCCGTTTGTCCATCCAGGTCCCCGTCTCTTACTGGTTCTGCCTCGGGGGATGCTGGCGCCGCCTCGCCGACCCCGTCTGGTCCGCTGTCTGCGTGGGGGTGACAGGAGGTGGGGGAGGAGGCGTGAAGGCGGAGCACCTCCTGGCGCAGGCTGTCGTTCTCCGAGGACAGCTCCTGCCGCTCCCGCCGCACGCCGCTCAGCTCCTTGGTGAGGGCGTCCAGCCGCTGCCGCAGCTGCCGGATTTCGTCCCGCGCTCGGTTCCGTTCGGCACGGACCTGAAACCAGAACGGGCCCTTAGCGAGAAGTCCAGCCAGGATGCCGGCTGCTCCAGAACTGGGCTCACCTTGCTCCACTTCTCCCTCCAGTTGGCGGTGCAGTCGGACCACCACCTCATGGTCTTCTCCATCTGCGCCGCCCGCGCCCGCGCCTCCTCCAGCTCCCGCAGCCTCAGCTCCTCCCTGCTCTCCCAGTCGGCCCCCGCCCCCTCGCTCATGGCCCCCAGAGAGCCCAGCCCGAAGCTCCCCAGGCCCGGCGACAGCAGCAGGGGGGGGCTGGAGCTGGGGGTCTCTCCGGTTGGGCTGGGGGTGTGGGCCAGGCTGTCGGGGGAGCGGACCCCGCGGTCCGAACCCAGACCCAGACTGCACAGAAGACCGCCTCCGGCCACCTTCCCCCCCTCAGGCAGGTGGGGGCTCGGGGTGTGGTTCATGACGGCCGTGGGGGTGTGGCTTCAGGAGAGCATCGTCCTCTTCGGGCGCTGAAACCCAACAGAACCACACATTAAGCTCAGACACAGAAGGTGACACATCAACAGAACCAAACCAGAACCAGAACGTCAGCAGGAGATCCTGGATCAGGAAAACCCCGATTGATCCAGACGGGTTCTGTCAGCCCGTCCTCCTCTGGGGTTCTGGAGGGGGAGGAACGGGAGCAGAGGGAGGAGCTTCTGAGCTCAGGACACGGCCGGAGGACCAGAACGGTCCAGTTCCTGCAGCCGAGCCAAGCCCCGCCCCCACCCGCCACCAGAAGGCAGTGGGGGGGGGGTCACCAGGAAATGAAGGTCAGCATGTGAGGTTCTGGCTCGGAGGTCTGTAGGATCCTGCAGTCAACACAGGAACCCCACCCCCCACCGCAACAGTTCCTGTGTTTATGTCTGAACAATGAGGACGCCGTGGAGGGGAGGGGCCTCATGGAAACACCGCCATCGAGGCCCCTGAGCCTCTGCTTCAGGGGAACCAGACCGGCAGCAGTCTGGTTCTGATGGATGGAACCACAGAGTCTGAGGTTCTCACAGCTACTCGGGGTCCGGTCCGTTTCAGCCCAGAGTCCAGTTGCTGCAGTTCAGCGAACCGGGCCCACCCTGCTCCAGGCGGTCCAGAGCTCGGTTCAGACGACTTGGATCTGCTGTGTTTGATAAAAGTCCCATCTTAGCTAATGCAGCCCCCCCCCAGAAGGAAACACACTGCTGGAGTGTCTGTGTTCAGACGGGGCCCCCCATGGAGAAGATGGACGAGAAAAACAACCATGTGACCTCTGAGGTCACCAGGATGTCTGCAGCGATGCTGGACCAGGTCTGAGCCCAAAGCCCCTCCAGGCCTCCTCCTGAGGAGGAGGAGCTGCTCCTCAGGAGGACTGAGCATGTGCGGCTCCTCCCATCATCTCCTGGAGGACCGTCTTCAGGTCTTGTCACCACGGTGAGGAGCAGAACTCCTCGGTTCTCCTCCTGACAGACAGAAGGAGGGAGCTCCCGGGTTCCTCCCGCTCCTTCCAGAAGGTCGTTCAGCCTGAGCTCCAGAATCCAGAACCTAAAGAGGGTCGAGGTTCCAAACCCGAGGAACCTGTTCATTTCGGGTTCCAGGAGGAAAAACAGAACGTGACGGAGAACGTTATGATGTCATCACCCTCAAGAACAACCTGAGACGGTCCAGCATGGCGGTCCTGGACATCTGCTGGACTCCACACATGATTGGGTTTGGGGACAGCGCCGCCTAATGCACGGATGGAAAGAGGCGTGTTTGTGGTGTTTTCTGCGTGTTTGTACAGATGGCGAGGTGGGAGGAGCTACGCTTTAGGAAATGTTACAAGCTAAACGACTCAATGCTAACGAATCCTCTGAACAAAAACCAGCAAAGGAAGTCCAAAAACGACAGTCCAGGAAGGAAGGATGGCGGCGAATGCTAAACACGCTAATTCACGCTAAACATGCTAATCATGCTAACATCAGCAGCGATGTTTACAGAGCCAACGGCCCCTTCAGAAATATCGGTTCAGGAAGACTCCGCCCACCAACCGCTGCCATCCACCCCCACATCACATGAAGATGTTCCTGAAGGTGCTAGTAAAGAACACACAACATTCCTGAAGCCTGAGTCACTCTAACACACACACACACACACACACACACACACACGAGTGTGTTTAAAAGTTCTGGAGAAGCTAACGTTAGCAATACTGAAAATGAACAGAACATTATTCCCTCAGTCATACTTTACAACCTTAGTGCTTAAAGACATTCATTCAATTTTTTTTCTTAGACTAAAATATATTTTGTTGTGGAAATCAGAAAATGTTGACTGTCCCCTTCCTATAGTTGAAGTTACCAAAATAAAAGCCCAATGAATTTGGGTTAGCAGCTTCTAGTGAGACTCGGAGCTGAACTCTGTGGTCCTTAAGAAACCAGAGAGAAAAGGAAAGAACGTGTGTTCCAGTACGGAGTCAGGATACGTATCACTAACACCCCCCCATTTTATAGTCTCCAGGGGAGGGCAGCAGCTACGCCCCCACCCCTTGGATCTGGGGGTGTGGAAGATCATGACGGGCAGGTTCTCTCTCTGCAGCCCTTGGTTCTGTACAAAAGGTTCTCCTGTGGGGGGGCAGCAGAGGTGGCAGCCTCCAGAACCATCCCATCAGAACCCTCACCCATGTTTATGCCCCACACCCCCACGTTCATTTTGGGGGGGTCATTGCATTCTGATGTTTTCACTGCTCAGCTCGGCGTTCCCATGACCCCCCCTCACGGTTTCTAAAGGTCAGTCGGACAAATGCTGCTCTGCGGCTCCTGACAGCCGGGGGCGCCGCCCCCCTCCCTCCACATCTGGAGAGCAGATGGACCGAAGCAGCAGCTGCTGCTGACGGTAACCGCCCCAGACGTCCGGCTCCGCCCCTCTGAGCGCCGCCAGCCAAACGGCCGCGGTCATAATTACTGGGTCCTGCAGCTAAAGATAGGACCGGAACCCGAGGAAGGAGGCTGGAGGAGTCTGGAGGAGGCTGCAGCTCCTGCTGGAGGAGGCCGCAGCTCCTGCTGGAGGAGGCTCTGCAGAAGCTGCAGCCCAGATCCCCAATTCACCTTCATCTGCATGTAAGCCACGCCCCCTGCAGAGCCAGCAGGTGGGTTCTGAATGAGGGGGCGTGTCTGTTCAAAGCCCAACAGGATGTAGTGTGCCGCACCGAGGCGTTGGTCGTCACGACAGTTCGGTTAGAACCGGGGCAGAACTCACAACGACAAACTCTGGATTTTCAGAATAAAATCAAAAGGGGTGAATAAATGTAGATTTGAAGAACATCAGGAGGATCCAAGACTATGAAGACATAGCAGATGGGAGGGGCACAAATATAAATATACATATAATATTAAATGGTGGCCAAGGACTTGGCCCTCCACTGGGGGGGCCCGGTGGGGGCTGCCCGGGGCCGCAGGGATGCGGGGTGCAGTCCTGGCGGCGGCTCTCCCAGAGGGGGGCGCCAGAAACCCCCCAGCTTCACCCGAAATGCTGATGATGAGCCCTTCATCAGAGGAAGGGCTTTTCCTCAAGGGCTGGAGCCTCGCAGCCGTCACCTGACCGTAACCTTTGACCCCGCCCGGCCGCGCTCTCCGGTTGCGGGGGGGTCGGTTCGCGGCCAGACTCGCCCGGAAAAGCGCGGGAAAGCGCGGCGGAAGCAGAGAGCACCAACCTGAGCCGAAGCGGAGCTGAAATGTCCCGTCTGACCGGCGGAAGCCCGCGTCGAGCCGTTTTTCCGCCGCGGGTTCGATTCTGCCGTTTCTCCTCTGGAAGAAGGAGACCTCCTCCCGGGGGGGGGGGCGGTCCCAGGCTGTGGCGCTCTGCCCAGCCAATCAGCTGCCGGAAGCCGCGGATCTGCCGCTGTCAGCCAATCAAATGGTGTTCGCAGAACAGAGGCGCGCGCTCATTGGTGGGAGGAGCATCGACTTCCTGGTTGAAGTTCACGGAGGAAAAAAACAAAAGATTTTCTTTCTTTGGATGAACAGACTGAATTTTAACTAAATTATTTTTTATAAAGCTTCTGCTTTTGTGAGGAATTTGATTTAAAATCCAAACAAAAAATGTTTAGATTTTTAAAAAGTTGACATTTAAAACAACGTGACTTTAAAACTATTGAGAATCGAATTTCTAAAATCCACTTTTGTCTTTTACATTTTAAGAGCAGATTTTGATTTCATTTTTCTTGAACAAAATCTGAAATTCAATTCAATTCAATGTTATTTGTACAGACCAAATTCACAACAACAGTCGTCTCAATGGGCTTCGTATCGGTAATTGAAAAAGTGAAACATGAACGCAGAAGGATCATGAATACGTAGAATTCAATAGGAAAATTCTAATATGAACTAACAAACCGACTAAGCTATACTGGCATCCCTGCCCTTAGAAATCTGAAGCTCATGGATGGCATG
This sequence comes from Oryzias curvinotus, assembly GCA_023969325.1. Lineage (NCBI taxonomy): Eukaryota > Metazoa > Chordata > Actinopteri > Beloniformes > Adrianichthyidae > Oryzias > Oryzias curvinotus. Next base: position 31,554,348 of record CM043708.1, read on the forward strand.
TAGAGTCTTTAACGTGAGGACTACCCTGACTTTAACCCTGAACTCTGGCTAAAATCCTCCTGAACTTGCTTACTCTGGGTATGTCGGTTCCAGAAGACCAGATATGAGTTAGTGTAATTACGCTCCACTTGGTAACCCTGGGTTGATACACGTGGCTGGCAGGTACATACTTATAAGACCCTCAATAAAGTAACACGGCTGCATCATCAGCAAAAGAAAGAGTTTCTGCTTGTAGTAGAAGAACAAAGTAAATGCTTTCTGATCTTATTTCCATTTTCATTCATTCATTCCATTTTCATTTCACACACACACACACACATATCCCACATACATGCAGGTTACTAATTATTGCCATCTTTTTTAGTAAATGTGTTCAAACTTCAAAAAAAAAAAAAAAAAACTAACAAAACAAGAAAAAAAATTCATGACAAAATTGAATTAAGGCTTTGAATGAGTGAAAATATTGTGGTATGTCCCACATATATATATATTCAACTAAACCTGCTCCAGACCAGGTTATGTTCAGAGCATCAGTTGCTATGGCAACCTAACATACCCTGAAACATACCTCCATTTCTGGAACCCAAAGCTGAGGTTATCCACTTCCTTAGCCTCAAACTTACTGTGGGAGCTAGCAGAACCTGCTTTCTGGAACCCCCCCTGGGTGGTCCCGTCCTCCGAGACCCTCATTGGTGGCAGGAGCTGTGGTTCCATCTCAGTGTTCATGTCTTCTTCATGCTCCATCCCTGAATGAAAACAAGCTGCTTAGGCTCCAAACTGCTGCTGGTTTGATCATGTCTGTTTGAAAGTTAGAGATGTATTTACTGAAAGTGATGAGCCTTTCAAACATGTTCAGCTCAGAGCAGAACATGGAGACGGAGCACACGGGACTGAACCTTCACCTTCAGACTCCATATGTATTTACATGGAAACATTTGTGACTAAATAAAGTCTTTGTTACACTCAGTCAACGGCTGGAAACTATTCACTGAAATCACGTTTTACTGTCAGTTGGTTTCAACAGGCTAATTTAGAGGCTTTATCATCATTTATCATCCTCTAGTTTTTATTCAAAAACATCAGAAATATGAGCTAAATGTGTGTATATTATTTCGATAGCGTCTAAAGTTTGTTTTGGTGACAGAAAGCTGCGGCAGCAGAAAGACCACCTGACATGGACGATGCTCAGACCACATTCATGTTCCTGGGCAGGAAATCGCCTTATTTACAGGCCAGTGTTCATGTGTTGCAATTGTTGGTAAACATGACGGTGATCCACCAAAGGTTTGAAGACACACAGATGTGGGTCACTTTGACCCGTCTGAGGCCATCTGAACCTGAGCATCGAAAGTTACAGGTTAACCTTTATGACCTCTGCTGACAGCAAACACTTTATAACACTCACAAATGTTTGGCTCCTTTATTGTTTTTCTCTAGAGAACAGTTTAAGAACAAAGTCCTCCGTCTCCATCCTCCCATATGTCCTAGAATATTACAACATTCGTATACATATTTTAAGATAAAACGTCACAAGCGCAGTAAGTTAGTTTTATTTTGAAAAACGTAACCGGATGTGACGTCAGAGCTGCTTTCACCGCCGTGTCCCGCTCCGGTCAGTCCGCGAGGAAAACATCCAGGTGAGTCCTTCGGGCGCTCTGGCAGCAGGTGTGGGCCGGTGGTTCCGACTCCACGTGACTCCCACGCGGCCCGTGACCCGCGCGAGGGCGAAGTGGGCGCCGTAAGCGGGAGACCTTGGTTGTTTGTCGAAGTTCCTCATGGTGTTAGCCGAGCGGGCTAATGGCTGCGTTTCGTGAAACGGTGGCACGCGCGTTGGGGCTCGCGACCGCCGCGTGTCTCGGTGTTATGATGATTAGAAGAAAGGCTAAAGGCTAATCTGACCCGGAAATTCACGCGCGCGCGGCTACACTCAGACGAAATGACGTCACGGCAGGTTTCCCTCATTGTTACCAGTTGATCCAGAACAACACGTGACCTGTCCTCAGCAGGTGAACGAGCACTTCCGTTGGGCTCGCTGCGTCCGCGCGCGGCTCACCTGGCTTCCAGATAAAGCAGCTAACAGGTGTTCCTGTACGGCACTAGAGGCTCCATCCGCTCACCTGTAGACACGCTGATCCGCGCGTCACAGCAGCTGCGTCATGGTCACGTGAGCGTAGAGCAGCTTCCTGATGGTCCTGTGTCTGCATGAGCTTCCGGTCTCAGGTGAGCCAGGTCCCGGGTCGACCGTCAGGTCTGTGGTGGAGCTGGCGGGTGGTAAACGTGGTTCCTCAGAGAATGGAACGCTGTCACAGCGCCGCGTGTTTCCTGAAAGACTCAAGGTTACCGCGGCGATGCTGGCTGAAGGGGTTGGCTCTGTGGTCCCCACAGTCTCTTTTGGCTCCAGCACCTCAGCTGTGGTGTATCGTCTGTCCGGTCTGCAGCTTGGGTCGGTCCTGATGGAGCCAGCAGCAGTCTGTGGAATCGATCTGGAGAACAGAAGCATGGGCGGAGGCACCGATTCTCCAGCTGACCTGGACAGTCCGTCTCAGGTGAGTTCTGGTTTCCGTCCCGGTTCCTCTGGACCCGCCCTGCCACGTCCCTCACCACCTGGGCCCACATGAAGCCAAACGTTTGGTTACCTGGACTGGATTCTGACCAACACTCCCTCATCCAGGATGGTTCCAGAACAGAAGAAGGTTCTAAAAGTTCATCTGGACTTTGGTCCTAAAGTTTGAGACGTTTCTGAGGCTTTGAAAGCCTCCTAGAGAAAAAACCCCAACGACCTTCAAAATACAACCAAGAACAGGGTTTTGTTCCTAGTTAACAACTAACCAAAGCTAACTAAAGCTAAATAGATGTAAGTTAACTCAACTAACTGCTAACTAAAGCTAACTGCAGCTAGCTACATACAACCAGAACTAGCATGAAGGTTTCCCCCCGTGGAGGAAACGGCGCTAACAGGAAGTGCAGCAAACACAGATTCTGCTGGACGGTTCTGCGGGTTCCTCTGAGAACCTCTGCGTCTTTTTCTACCAACCAAGCTGAAGGGAGGGGGGGTTCTGTCCCGACTGCCGGCAGGAGGAGGTCTCCGGGTTTCATCTGGGCATGTGCTGCTCTGAGGAGCAGAGGGGGGAGACCCCCGGCAGAGAGGACAGTCCCAGCCAGCTGGGGGAGGCGGAGCTGGAACCCGGAGGAAACGCCAAGACTGGGGAGGACAAGGCCTTTGGTGAGTCCCAAACCCCGCTCCGTGCCCCCGTTCAGACCGCAGCAGGACCCGGAGGATGCTGGGAGATGCAGTCCTGGAGACGTGACTGCTGAAAGCATTGTTCTCCTGGAGTTCTGTACGTTTCTGTCGTGGTTCTCCTCAGGGAAGGAGGTGGTTCTCCTGATGCAAGCCCTCAACTCTCTGGCCACTCCTGAGGAGAAACTGGCCGCTCTGTGCAAGAAGTACGCCGACTCGGTGAGGCGCCTCCCCCTCTGGGTCTGATCCGCTCCTCGGGGGTGGTGGGTTCAGGTGAAGGACGCTGTTCTCCGTGTTTCAGCTGGAGGAGAGCCGCTCCATGCAGAAGCAGCTGAAGGCCCTGCAGAAGAAGCAGGCTCAGATCGTGAAGGAGAAGGTCCACCTGCAGGGGGAGCACAGCAAGGCCATCCTGGCCCGGAGCAAGCTGGAGAGCCTCTGCAGGGAGCTGCAGAGACACAACAAGAACCTGAAGGTGGGCCGCCGCAACGTCGCACTGCACTTGAACGCCTCCTGCTCATGCTTGTGTTCCAAGGTGTGGTTCTGAACCCGCACAGGTGGGGTTCAGAACCCCACCTGTGCGGGTTCAGAACCAGGAGGACTCGGATCTGTGGAACAAGGAGAAAAGCCTTCTGAAGCTCCGCCTTCCCCGCAGGAGGAGAACGCCCAGAGGTCCAGAGAGTACGAGGAGCAGAGGAAGGAGGCCATGCTCCACTTCCAGAAGACCCTGGGAGACATCGAGGTGCAGATGGAGCAGCACAGCTCCCACAACGCCAAGCTGAGGCTGGAGAACATGGAGCTGGCGGAGAAGCTGAAGAAGCTCATCGAGCAGTACGAGCTCCGCGAGGAGGTGAGGCTGAAGGAGGCGGAGGAGGTCCTGGCAGTCTGAGCTTCTGGTGACGCAGCCTTTCTCCTTCAGCACATAGACAAAGTCTTCAAGCACAAGGAGCTGCAGCAGCAGCTGATGGACGCCAAGCTGCAGAGGATCACAGAGATGATGAGGGAGGTGGAGGACAAGCAGCAGCGGGAGAGAGAGTTTGTAAGAGCGCCCCCTACTGTTCCCCGTTTGCTGCTACAACCTTCTCTGAGGGTCTGTCTGTGGTCTGCAGCTGCTGAAGGACGCCACCGAGTCCAGGCGCAAGTGTGAGATGATGAAGGAGCAGGAGGCCCAGCTGAAGCAGCAGGTGAGCTCGCACGCCTTCCCCTTCCCACGCTCACACCCGCTCCGCTAACTCCTCCTCCTGCTCCTCCTCCTCGCAGCTGTCGCTCTACATGGACAAGTTTGAGGAGTTCCAGAGCACGCTGGCCAAGAGCAACGAGGTGTTCTCCACTTTCAGACAGGAGATGGAGAAGGTGAGTCTGCGGGACGCCGCAGGATCACCACACTGTGACCCCTGAGGAACGGCGGTTAAACGTGACGGCGGTTAAACGAGACGGCGGTTAAACGAAGAGCACGTCCGTCCTGACGCGCTTTACTGCCGGTTCCTTTAGTTTAGAAAACCACATCACTTTTGTTAGCTCCTCCCACATGTTATCTATTGACTGATGCCCCGCCCCAACAGGAAGCGTCCAGGTATTATTTCTTAAGTTAGCTAAAACCAGTGGCGGACCGTTACACACCCGGGCCTTCAGCAGAGTTACGTCTGAATCCCTCATGAAGCGTTTAGATGCAGCTTCACAACAAACGGACGGTAAACAGATGTTCATGCAGCTGCAGCCCCAAACAGAAGACCACCATCACAGTCCATCCCCTCATGGAGATCATGCTCCTCAGTCCCTCTCTGTTCCATCAAGGTGCTCAGCGTCTGTCCGGCTGTTTCTGTAGGTTTGAATCCGCTTTAGAGCTGAAACTGTCTGCTGGCCAGACGCAGTGGACACAGGGACGGTCCAGGTCTGTGGTCTGCTTCACGACTGACTCGGGATGTTCCTGGATCCTCCGTGGACTCGGCACAGTCCGGTCCAGTCAGGCCACACGCATGAATCATGCATGCTGGGCTTTTTTTCTCGTCTGGCTTCCACTCCTGGAATAACTGAGGCTCAAAACGGTTTTTCTAAAAGTGGAGGATTTTCAGCTGAAGGTTTTCCCTCTAGTTTATTAAAATGTCATAACCTTACAAAACCAAATGAAATGATGTTCCTTCCAGACGATTAGAACTCGTTTTGAACAAACAGGAAGTCAACACGTTGATTAGCCTGACACGGTTTGGTCACGTCAGAAGTCCAGCGGTAACCAGACGATGCAGTGAAGGCGCTCACGTTTGGGAGGTTTTCTGTTGTAACTGTAACAGAAATCTTTAGTTGGTATTTGGGTTGTGGGAGGAGCTACTGTGGACTTTTTCCCGCCCTCTTTATGAAAGACACTGAAGATGCAGAAGACCTCCCCCGAGGCGCCGCGGACGGATCCGTGTGAATCCTGACTGATGTTCCTGTGACGGTCCGTGACCATGGCCTGACCATCGCTCACGCAGCGGCACACGGATGGTGACGTGATGTCCACGTGGTTATGAGCCGTTTAATTCTTTGAACATGGCTTACTTTGATGTCATAAATGCTGTTTGTTGTCTGTGGAGGTCAGAGGTCACCCACATTCAGGTGTGGCGTTGTGGATGACCATCAGTGTCGGCAGATCCTGCGACTGCTTTCGGTTAGCCTCCACACGGACCCTGGCCCCCCCATCAGAGCAGGGGGCGTGGCCCTCTCCAGAAAAGGGTGGGGGCCCTGATCCAGCAGCACCTGTAGCAAAGATCTGGAAGCAGATGTTGTAAAAATGATGAAGTGAGCTGGAGGTTCTGATCGGTGACCTCTGGATCAACCTTTGGATCTTCCCTCAGATGACCAAGAAGATCAAAAAGCTGGAGAAGGAGACGACGCAGTGGAGGACCAAATGGGAGAGCAACAACCAGGCGCTGCTGCAGATGGCAGAAGAGGTGAATGTTCAGAGAGGAGAACCAAAGCGGTGGGAGCCGTCAGGCTTCATGAGGCTTCGACTTGGCTTGACGAAGCCTCATGAAGCCTCGTGAAGCTTTGACGCTTTGCTTGACAAAGCTTCGCTAAGCCTCGTGAAGCAAAGCTTCATGAAGCCTCATGAAGCTCTGTTCTGTGTTGCAGAAAACTCTGCGTGACGGCCACTTCAAGGCCCTGCAGGGCAAGCTGGAGCTGCTGGAGAGACTGTGCAGGGCTCTCCAGAAGGAGAGGAACGACCTGAACAACCGGCTCAGCCTCCTCCAGCAGCAGGACCACCAGGGGGCCACGACCCCCCCGGAGGCCCCAGAGCAGGAGGACTCTGAGGAATCAGTACAAGGGGACGAGCAGGAGGCGTCCGGGCCTCCAGAAACCGGTCCCACTCAGGCCGCCGCCGACACCAGCAGCACAGAACCGACAGCGGGCCACCCTGAGGAAACGCCGACCACGCAGGACTGAGCAGAACCAGAACCTCTGCAGAGAACGGTTCTGTCCTGGACACTTGATTGAAAATGGGAATTTTCTTTTTTATTGTGTTCTTTCTCCTGGTTCTCTCCAGAAAAACCATTCGTATCTTTTTGTGACAGAAAAGTTTCTCTAATAAACGCTTTCAAGGATCCCGTGACTCACAAACAAAGTCGGCGCCACTTCCTCCAGTTTGTGACGATGACGAGGAAGACGATAGGAAACGTTTGGACCGAACAGCAGAAGGCTGCTGTCCGGCCCCCACGGGTTACCATGGCAACCATGCAGTCATGTTCCACGGATCACATCAGACCTGCTGATGCGTCTGCCTTCAGGAGGTCCTGAATGTCTGGAGTTCAGAGGGAGACCGGCCTTTAGGTTCCTCGTTCTGGAAAACGTTCTAGAACTTCAAACCAAGTGGTGCTGGGAGCAGCCGCAGTTTACCGCCAAGTTCAGAGGACGCCGTACGAGCAGTCCAGCCTCACTCCGTGTCGTTCCAGACTCGGTCTAACAGAGTCCGTTCCTCAGAACCGCAGCAGAAAACTCCTCCAGACAGCAGCTGGTTGCCATAGAGACCCCAGTAGGAGGACTGGATCTTCACCGGACCACGGGTCGTTCCTAAGGAGGTTAGGGGTCGGTCTGTGGACCTGCTGGCCCCCGCGTGCAGGTCCGGTGGCCTTTAGCTCCCGCCCTGACTGACTCAGGTAACGTCAGAATCTACCTCTGCAGGTGAGGCCTCAGACGGGCCTCGGCTTTCCCGAGCAGACGCTCCAAACCGCTTCCTGATTGTACCTTCTTACACTTCTGTCACTTTTCAATAAAGGTTTTGTAGATTTGCAGAAACTTGTCGTCTCCTTGAGCGTTTCTTGTGCAGCAGAGGAGGACAGAGAAACCATCTTTAAAAATTTAGAAAAGCTTTATTTCAGTTTGTGAGGAAGAGGAGGAGGCGGTCCTGAAGCTGCAGGAAAACGGACCAATGAGAGCCGCCGGACGCTCCAAAGCTTCTGAATGCAGCTGGAGGGGGGGGTTAGGAGCCCTGAGGCTCCAGCTCGGATGCGGGGGTGTTGTCTGGCTCTTCGTCGTTGTAGATGTTCTCTGCCTGGAAGGAGAACCGCCGTGAGTTTCCAGCGAACGCCGTGAAGCGCGGCGGCGGCGGCGGCACTCACCATCTGCCACACTTGCATGATGTTGTCCTCGGACACGGAGCAGATGATCCACGGCTCGCCGGGGTTCCAGGAGAAGTCGGAGATCTTGGCCGTGTGTCCGCCGTGGATGAACTGATGCAGAAGGACGGGAAAGAACACATGAGCACTCTGAGAAGACGGCCCACCAACCGTGAGGCCAGAGGACCCACCAGCAGCTCCGGAGGGCCGTCCTCGGCGTCCTCTGCAGACTGCTCCTCCCCGATTTTACTGGAAGACACGTCAGGAGTTTGAGCTGTTGCCGTAGCAGCAGAACCGCAGCAGCAGCTGGAGCGGGTCGGCGCTCAGGCCTGCAGAACAAATCCTTCACACGTCAGCCTGTGAGGAGCGTCTGCACACGCTGAAGCCTCTGACCAATCAGATGCAGCCCTTTAACTGAGAGCCCCGCCTCCTATGGAGACGGGCGTCATCACTGAGGTTTGGTTGACGGTTATTTCTAGAAAACTGTTGGAAACGATGCATTGGTTGTTTTGTTCATGTATGACGATGTCCTGACTGAAGAGCTGCTCCTGGAGTTTACTACGTCTCACTGCCATCTTCCCCCGTTAGCGTGGGATAGCGTTAGCCGTTAGCTTCACCCTCTAGTGTCTTACAGACGATCCCGTCATCATTTCTGCCCTTAGCGAATTTTGGAGCAACTTTTATCATCTTAGCGTTTTGGTTTCCACTTTCAGAAGAGTTAACCTTTAACCCCTGAGACGTGTGCACAACACATCCTCGTTGAACGGCCGTAACTCGGTTTACGATTTGACGTAAACCGACGGATTCTGACACTTCCGTTGGTTCCCGGCCGTCCGTTCAGGACTGAAACGTTGCTCAGCGAGTTCTTCAGCTGGCGGCACTCAGAGCTCCACGCCGTCTGCAGAAGTTTCACCTCAGGTCCCAGACGTTGAGGCGGCGGTCGGTGCCGCTGGAGGCCAGGATGGTTTCGTTGTGAGGAGACCACTGGACCTGAGGACAGAAGGCCAGTGGGCTCAGATCTGCTGGAGGAACTGCTGCAGCTGACCTCTGCCTGACCTCATACCTGGAAGATCTCGTCTTTGTGAGACTCGAAGGAGTGGAGCTTCAGCTTCAAGTTCCTCAGGTCCCACAATGCAACGGTCTGCAGGAGACAGCGGTTGATGTGGTGATTGTACCAACGCTGGTTGTTAGCATAGAGCAGGGTCAGAAACCTCTGTGGTTCTCTGCGGCTGTGAACGTAGAGCGGAGCCTATTATGGGATGGAAGGGTCTTCTAAGAGGACAGTAGGCGAGCTGCTCGTCCCCGGAGCGGCTTCTCTGTGCTGACGGTCGGCGAGCAGCAGCAGGAAAGGTTCAGAAAACTAACGGGCTGAGTGTTCAGGTCATCTAGACGTAGGGAAGTTCTATGTTCTGAGTCGCCGCCGCCGCTCCTGCCGGTGCTCTGACCCCGGAAGGAGAACGACGGAGAATCTGGAGACAACAGGACGTTTCATGGCGGCTGGACAGATTTGTCTGCTTTCAGAACGATTCACATGTAACGAGGAGTTAGCAAACAAAGACTCCGCTGTGGCCAGACATCCCAGAATAAACACAGCTTCTCCCAGGTCCAGAGGAGGAAAGCCGCTGACTGATCTATAGAAGCAGATGAACTGCAGGTTCCTGGAGACATTTCTGGTTGTGTGGTGGTTCTGATCTGAACCCATGAAGGACAGAACGTCAGGAACCAGTGAAATGATGGCGATCACTGACGCTCCAGGTTTCTGTGGGTCCAAGCGGCTCTTTGGTCGGTAGAGGCTGCTGACCGCTGCTCTAGGCCGTGAGAACCACATCCCTCACCGCTGCTTCCTGATGCCGCCGCCGCCATGTTGAAACCAGCGGACGGCGATTGGTCCAGACTGGGGACTGGTTTCAACATGGCGGCGCCCGCATCAGGAAGCACCGCCTCTGTGGGTGGGCGGCGTGTTGGCGGCGTACCTTGTCGGCGGAGCCGGTGGCCAGAATGAACTCGCTGTAGGGGTTGAAGCTCAGACAGTTGACCTCAGCGGTGTGGGCGTCCACAGAGTGACTGGCTTTGGACGTGTTGTTGGACCGAGTGTCCCATCTGGAGGACAACAAAGCAGAACCCAAATGGGTGTAGAACAGGAGCAGGTGGAGGTCTGACCCGGCGGGCCGTCAGAACCCACATCATCAGCTTCTGGTCGTCGGCGACGGAGCCGAACAGGGACTCGTGGAGCAGATGCCAGGAGACGTCCTCCACCACGGCGGTGTGGCCCGTGAAGATGGTCTTAGCGTCCACCACTTTGCCCTCCTTTGGTCCGGCGCCGATGTCCCACAGACAGATGGTCTGCAGAGACCAGAGACATCAGAGCCACGCCCTGGACCTCTACTACAGCCTCATCGCCCTCCAGCCAGCTCCTAAACGCTCCTCCTCCTGCTCCTGAGAACATCACTGCTCCTCCTGAGACCATCACTCCTCCTCCTCCTCCTCCTTAGACCATCACTCCTCCTCCTCCACCTGAGACCATCACTCCTCCTCCTCCTCCTGAGACCATCACTCCTCCTCCTCCTCCTGAGACCATCACTGCTCCTCCTGAGACCATCACTCCTCCTCCTCCTCAGACCATCACTCCTCCTCCTCCTCCTGAGACCATCACTGCTCCTCCTCAGACCATCACTCCTCCTCCTCCTCCTGAGACCATCACTGCTCCTCCTGAGACCATCACTCCTCCTCCTCCTCAGACCATCACTCCTCCTCCTCCTCCTGAGACCATCACTGCTCCTCCTGAGACCATCACTCCTCCTCCTCCTCAGACCATCACTCCTCCTCCTCCTGAGACCATCACTGCTCCTCCTGAGACCATCACTCCTCCTCCTCCTCAGACCATCACTCCTCCTCCTCCTCAGACCATCACTCCTCCTCCTCCTCCTGAGACCATCACTGCTCCTCCTGAGACCATCACTCCTCCTCCTCCTCAGACCATCACTCCTCCTCCTCCTCCTCCTGAGACCATCACTCCTCCTCCTCCTCCTGAGACCATCACTCCTCCTCCTGAGACCATCACTGCTCCTCCTGAGACCAACACTGCTCCTCCTGAGACCATCACTCCTCCTCCTCCTCCTGAGACCATCACTGCTCCTCCTGAGACCATCACTCCTCCTCCTCCTCAGACCATCACTCCTCCTCCTCCTCAGACCATCACTCCTCCTCCTCCTCAGACCATCACTCCTCCTCCTCCTCAGACCATCACTCCTCCTCCTCCTCCTGAGACCATCACTGCTCCTCCTGAGACCATCACTCCTCCTCCTCCACCTGAGACCATCACTGCTCCTCTTCCTCCTCCTTAGACCATCACTCCTCTTCCTCCTCCTTAGACCATCACTCCTCCTCCTCAGACCATCATTCCTCCTCCTCCTCCTCCTGAGACCATCACTGCTCCTCTTCCTCCTCCTGAGACCATCACTGCTCCTCCTCCTCCTTAGACCATCACTCCTCCTCCTTAGACCATCACTCCTCCTCCTCCTCCTGAGACCATCACTGCTCCTCTTCCTCCTCCTGAGACCATCACTGCTCCTCTTCTTCCTCCTTAGACCATCACTCCTCCTCCTCCCAAACGTCTCCTTCTGCTTCCCTGCATGGATCTCCAGATCCTCTGACCCTCTGCTGGATTCAGTGATCCATCCTGGTTCCACACAGAACCTCAGCATCTTCCTCTCTGCCTCCTGGTCTGCATCAGAGTCTCTGGCTGCTCTCCCCACAGTCTGCTACACCTTTCCTTTGGCCTCACCTGGAACCTTCCTCCACCTGTTCTAACCTGCTTGGACACGCCCCTCCACCTCTGGACCTTCTCCTGCTCCCTGTTCCTCTCTCTCACACACAGGTTCTGACTTTTTCTCCGTCTCATAACACCAAAAGACAACAGGGAGGCGCCGGCTTCATCACGTTGTGTTGGCTGCTGCTCTCTGGCGGCGGTGAAGGCGGAGCCTGTGGTCACTCACGTGGTCATCGGAGGCGCTGAGCAGGTTCCCGCTCAGGTTGGGGTTCCAGGACAGGCCGTAACCTTCCTTCTGATGGCCTTTGAGCCTTAGGTCCGGGCTGCACTCCCCGCTGGGGTCGGGCTTGGCGGGGTGCTTGGTGTAGTCGAACACCAGCACGTCAGAGGTGGGGGTTTTGGTGGCGATGATGCAGGGGTTCTGGGGCATGTAGCGGGCCCGGTTCACCTCTCCGTCGTGGTTGATCTTGATTTCAATCTCAATTTTTCCGCTCACAGAACCAAACCCTCCGAACTCTGAGGAGACGAGAAGACACTCAGGTCCAGCAGAAGCCCCTCCCACTCTCACCGCAGCCCGAGCTGCTCCACGTCTGCGGCTTACGGTCCTCCGGCGCCAAAGCTAACGTGTCAACACTACCTGTGATGAGGCGGCGCGCGCCGACGTACCTGCTGGAGGACAGAGAGCAGCGCGTCAGCTCCAACACGCCTCTGGGCGGACGCCGGCCCCAGGACCGCCTACCTCCTTTCTCGCTGTCGTAGTGCGACGCATCAAACTGGGCGTCGTCGTTGGGTACCTGCACGCTGGCAATCACCAGGTGGTTCTGCTCATCTGACGTGTGCGTCCCCAGAACCAGCCTGTGGACGGCGTAGTCCTTCCCCTCGGGCCTGCAGAGGTCCAAACACAGGAGGAGATGTTAACCCTTTGATCATCATCTTCATCCTCTTCCTCCTCATCAAAGCAGAACGTCCCACAAACTGATGGGACTTCCTCCCTGCAGCAGCCGCAGTCTGACCTAAACTTCAGGATCTTCACCTGATCTCTCTTCATTAAACATCCTTCACTAAATCCAGGAAGTTCCTAATTCTGCCAACAGATGAAAGGATTTAAAGCAGAACCACGATGGCGCCGTGCCGGGCCTGAAAGTCACCTGTTGACGTCCGGCAGCCACTGGACCGTCAGGCTGGGCCACTCCAGCGCGTGCGTCATCACCAGGTCGTACAGGAAGGGCGTGTTCTTCTTCCAGATCTTGTACTCCTCGTTGATGACCCGCTCCTCCACTGCGTCATCGTAGACTTTGGCAGAAACAGAACCATGAGAGCAGCTTCACAGACCGTCCCGAGTCCAGACTGAAACGTTCAACAGAACCTGCGCGGTTCCAAACGGACTAAAGCAACGGTTTCTGGATTTTCAGCATCATGGAGGCAGAGCTTCCTCTGTGGACCGGAAGCTCATCAGATCTGGTTTCACACTGAATCAGAGGCTAGAACCTCTGATCCAGCAGAGAATCCGGTTCTCTGCTGGTTTTCGGGAGAATCCTGAACGGATCTGGATTCCAGTCCTTCGGGATTTTCCGGACTGAGGAAAAAGTAACGGACGTAAAAAGTTCTAAGAACTTTTGACCACGATGACAGATGAAACCGTCACGTGCGTTCGGAACATCCACGGCAGCTCCTGAGCCGAAAGATGCGGACCGGAACCAGTGAGTGGAGCCAGAATCCGGACCGTTTCTTTGAAATGTTGGGTATGCTGAAGGCTCCCGCCCTGCAGAACCAGGACCTCCAGCAGAAGAAAGTCACCGTGGCAGCGGGTAACCAGCGGGACTAGTTAGCTACACCTGGAACCTCTGCGTTAGCTTGCTATGCTAACCTGACATCTACAGCAAAGGCGCGAAAACTGGCCCGCGAGGACATCTGAGAACCGGCACGATGGCGGCTGGTGGACCGACCTTCTTTGTCCGCCATGTCCGAACCAGGTCCGAGCGCCGCGGAACGGTCACAGAAACCGGGGGACAGCTCCAGTACGAACCGCTGCGCCGCCGAACCGAGCCGCCAGTCACGGTGCGCTTCGCGCATGCGCACACGGACCAAAGTGAATTCTCGAAGCCCAGCGCTGCGCAGGTTTTGCGCAGACTCAGTGGTGCTCAAGCACACGCGGGGCAGGTGACCGGGGCGGGGGGGTCTGGACAGAGGGGTTTGTTAAAAATAGGATTTAATCAGATTATTTAGCATTTTCCGGGTCTTTGTTTGTCAACAGGGTATAGACGACAACCCCCCCCCCAACACCACACACACTCACGGAGCAGCAGCTCCCTCTAGAGACAAAAACGGTTAAAGCAGCCATTTAGCAAAAGCTGATGTTAATGGCATCGTCATTTACCAGGGCTGAGATTCATCTGTGGGTTCCTGAAGCTTCATGACTGCAGATCAGCTGTAATGAAAGACCAGGATCCAGAAAGTCTGAGGGATCTAGATCTGTGTGGATCCAGAGAAAGTCTGAAGGATCCAGAGATCCTGATGAGAGTCTGCAGATGTTTGAGTGAAGACAAAGTTCTGCATTCCAATGACTTTATTCTGCAAAAGTTTCCATAAACAGCAAAAACGGTTTACAGTAAATACAAATCTGTGAAAGGGAAACATGACGGAAACTCCACCAGGTTCTCCCCTCAGGAACCGCACAGCTCTGGGTTTTCATAGCGATCCAGAACGTTTCTGCACAGGAGTCCTAAAATGTGGGAAACAACTGCATGCCACCATGAGAACTTCTCCACGAAGACCTAAAGCACCAACACACGGGAGGCTCTCCAGAGCCTCGCCAGGCTCCTAAAGTCTACAACAGATACAGGTACTGAGGAGCTACAAGGTGAACATCTACCTGTCTACAAGTCCCGCCCACCTTAAACTGGAAACGAGAGGGAGGAGGACCTCCCGCTGCAACAGAGGCGACATGTGAGTGTAGTGTTTCCCAGACGCACCTGGACACAGGTGATCAGAATGAAGACTGTAGGATGGGCATGTACAGGTGAGGGTCATGTGACCCGGACGCTGCCGACACCTGCTCTGAGCTGGATTTAGTTTGACAAACTGCAACAAGATCCCATCAGCAGACAAGAGGAGCCGAGGTCAAGGGCGTGGACACAAAGACGGCGCCGTGGTCTGCAGCGTTCCTCAGGAAGAGGCTCGGTTCTGGCAGAGACGGACCTTCTGGATCATCAGAAGCAAAGCCTTCCTCAGGGGGGGCTCCGTCCGTCTTTGTGTCGTCTGGTTCCACTCCGTAAAGAAAACCAGGGCTCAGGTTCTGGATCCAGTTTCAGAGGCTCAGATCACGCGAGACTCTGGAACCCAGACCGACTCCAGAATCCGTCTGAGATCCCTCCTTCGACAAACTCAACGTCCAGCTAAGAACAGGGTAAGGGCGTCCAGCAGGGGGCGCCGTTCCTGCCATGGGCTGACCTCTCCAAGGAGCAAAGGTCTCCTGCTGTCCTTAACGCTCCTCCATCAGCAGCTGCTTCTGAGGAAAACAGAGTTCAGTGGAATTAAGTGAAGGGTGCAGAAACTAACCTCCCTGTCCGTCCCTGGATGTACATCCATTATTAGTTTCTTTGGACTCGTGGAGATCAGAGCATGTTTCTGCTGGGAATCGAACCCCAAACAACAGACTGGCACGGCGCTCCTTCAGCTCTGTTCACCTGGACACCCACCTTACTGTCAGCCTCGTCTCCCTGCGAGTCGCTCTTCTGGCCGTCCTCTTCGCCGTCCTTCTGCAGGTCTTCGTCTCCGGGGGAACTCCTGGACAGCTGGAACGGCTTCTGCCACAGAGATGATGAGGATGAGGATGAGGAGGCAGCTTTGGCAGGCTTTTATTTTGAAGAGCACTGCAGCATGAAGGCAGCCACGGCCGTTCCAGCTGTAGCTGCCGCTCCGCTCGGTCGGCCTGATCTTCCTGCTCTGCTCTGTTCGTCTTTTCCTTCAGACGCTCCTTCATCACCTCTTCCTCAGAACAGACCCGTTTGGTGGTGTTTCTTCATGCTCCGTGAGAGGTTCTCACACACGGAGGTCATGTGATCTTCACATGCACGTGTTCTGGGTGATGGAGAGCAGTTGCTAAGCAACAGCTCAGGCGGATGTGCCTTTGTTTGAGAGGAAGCTGTGAGCTGAGGCCCCTCCAAGAACCTGCAGAACCGTTTGGTTGAGCACTGACCTTCAGCCACACCACAAACCTTCACTGATGACACCCCCAAGATGCAGGAACCAAAGACAGGGGCCCCCCCTGCTGTTCCACTGACGGAACTCTGAATGATTGACAGCAACGGATCCAAACAGAGTGATGACATCATTCAGCCTGTTGTCCAATCACATGCAGGGAAACAGAAGCAAAGGGTTTTTCTGCTTCTGTTTTCTGGCAGCGGCTCGGTGGAACCTGACAACCCTGTGACCCTGAAGGGGGTTCGGCGGGTTCTCAAGATGAGTGAATGGATGTGGAATCACAGTTCTTCTGATAGCAGGTGGATGCTCACTGAAGTCCTCTAATAGACATGTAAGATTCTTCAAAGATCCGGTGGCTGCGGGTGGAGGAGAGCTCTCAACGCAGAACACCGTTGGTAGACCCAATGAAGCAACAAAGTAGAGACGTCCAGTAGACGTCTGCAATAGATGCATGCTAGTTTTCTAGCAGACGTCTGGATCACATGACCTCTCTGCTGTTGGATTCATTGATTTTTTGAAGAACCGCCTCACCAATGAGGTTCTGAGAGGGAAGAGACGAACCTGGAAAACGGCGGAACAAACGGGCCGCATGGAACTGCAGCCACGACGTGGATCCTACCGCACCTGCTCCACATGGCGTTTTTCCCTGCATTCCTCTGAGTTTTACGTTGTTCTCTTAAGATCAGCGAACTCTTTGTCACAGGGGGTGGGGGGGTCCGCGGTACCCGTGTGTGTGGAACCGTGGCCACTGATCCGTTGTACTCCTAATTTGTTCCAAACATACATGAAACGTTTTACATTCTAATGAATTCCATCGTGATTTGGGATATTTGTAGAGCGTGGTTTGTGGGCGCTGTAAGTGGTCCTCGCCGGCGCATGGCGGGCACCGATGGGCTGAAGACACTTTGATGTCATCCAATCAGATTCTGTTAATGAACTTCTGAAGATCCAAGAACTTCAACCTGTAATTCATCTGAGTTTAGGAGAAGAAAACCCAAAGTTCTCCAGCTCTGTCAGACATCAGAGTATCATCAGCATAACGTTGGACGTGTTTGCTGCTCTGCCTGATCATGTGACCTAATGGAAGCAGCTGGTGGTCAGGATTTTTCAGTTCCTCTTTAGTCCCTCAGGTGACAGCAGGTAAACCTCTGCCTGAACTAAGCCCAGGGCTCCTACACTTTTTTAGCAATGGTTTTCCATAACTTTTCCAAAACCTTTCACTGAATTTTCACAACTAAAAATGAAAGCACTTCTGTCAGACTATTGTAGTCGGTGCTGCTGATTCAAACCAAGACACATCCCGGTACGTCCAAGTTTGTCTGCCTCGCCGTTCAAACTGCAGCCGCCGCATCAACAGCCTTTCCTATTGGTGGAGGAAACTGCAGTAACATATGGAAGCCTACTGCATTCAATACAAACATAACACGGGTGATCTTCATTTAACTACAAAAGCAAGGAACTACAAACATGATGGACTCTAACCTCATCTGTTCATGAAAACTAGAAGATGATGTAGTTTGGTCTTTCCGTGGCCTCCGTTGGTACCTCTCCTTGCAAAGCCGCTCCTTGTTGAAGCTACGTTTCCCGGTATTTTGTTACATTTCGGCAACGTGAACTCCCTTCACTGACAGCGTCAGAACTCCGGCTGTCCTTCTATCTGGACCTGACCTCCTGACCCTGTTCTGACCCGACCCTCGCCTGGATTTTGACCGTCCCGTCTCTCCTCTGATGCTCCTGTTCTAGACTCCTGCCTGCCTGAGCCTGATTGGCTCATAACCTGCTGCATCTGGATCCAGCCGTCTGCCTGTTCTTGGGACAGAACCTCTGCCACAATTTAAATTCCATCTCATGTTAAACTATTGAATTTTTAGTTTTTTCTGCATCCAAAATATTACAATTTCATGACTTTTCCAGAACTTTACAGAAGATTTTGTTTTCACAATTTTTTCAAGGACCTGGAAAAAGCATTTTTAATTTCCAAACCGGTTCCAGGTTTTCCACGACTCTAAGTCTGAACTACCTTGGAGATGGAGGTTTTCTTCTGTTGGGATCCAGTCTTCTCCTCTTTCAGCTTATCTTCATCTTCAACAGAGTTGTCCTCCTCACCCTCACTGCTGCCGTCGGCCGCATTCCCCGCCTCCTCCGTCTCAGAGGAGCTCTGTGGCTGAATGGCCTGTAAGGAGAGACCGTGTGAGGAACCGGATCCTGTGGACCGTGGGGTTTCTCTGAGGACCATCAGGGCCTTTGACCTGGTATCCAGTGAACTTGACTCCAGGGTTGTTCTCTATCTCCCACAGACCCTCGTTGAAGCCTTTCCTCTTGTTAGACTTTCCAAACTTCTCTTTGTAGTCGCCGTACGGCAGAAGATCCTTTGGACCCAGGAAGGCTCTGAAGGAGAACACGGGTCAGTGGACCTCAGCTAGGAGAGGTTCCCTAGAATAGAACCTGTGAAGATCATCCATCCATCCACCATCCATCCATCCCTCCTTCCATCCTTCCACTATCCACCCATCCCTCCTTCCATCCATCATCCATCCATCCCTCCATCCACCATCCATCCTCCCACCATCCACCATCCTCCCACCATCCATCCTCCCACCATCTATCCTCCCACCATCCATCCATCCATCCATCCACCATTTATCCATCCATCCATCCACCATCCATCCATCCTTCCTTCCATCCATCCATCCACCATCCATCCCTCCTTCCACCCATCCCTCCTTCCATCCTCCCATCATCCACCATCCATCCATCCACCATCCATCCATCATCCACCATCCATCCATCCACCATCCCTCCTTCCATCCATCCCTCCTTCCATCCTCCCATCATCCACCATCCATCCATCCACCATCCCTCCTTCCATCCATCCATCCACCATCCATCCATCCAATCCCTTTCAGGTCACCAAAGCTGTGACCTCATGGCTGCAGAGGGTCGGTTCCCTCTGATTACACTGAAAGGTCTCCGGTGCAAATCCCTGAACACCTGAAGCTGTGTCCACCCTGCTTCTCAGCAGCATCACGGCGGGAACAGAGACCCGCTGACGGCGTTCTTTCAAGAGGAAACAGACACGCTGACGTACGTTTCGTGAGTACCGAAGAAGAATATGGGGTGTTTGTTGGCGGGAGGCTTGACCGCTCCGTCAGGAAGTTCGTCGATCTGAAAGACCAGAGAGAAGAATTCAAAATAAAGTCATCCAGCGGTTTGACCTGAAGAGGGCGCCATCCAAAGAGACGCCAGCTGATGTTGGACATTTGTCCCAACACAATAAAAGAGTGAAGTGATGGAGGCTGCTCTGGTTCAGGAGGAGTGTCCCAGGAACCTCAGCTGGACAGAAGTTCATGTTCTGACAGAAGCAGCGATTTCCAGGTTCCACACGTCTACAGAGCTGAGGCTCCTCTGACAGGAAGTTTGACTGGTTTCTATGGCGACACTAAGGACTCAAACATCAACGCCATCATTTAAAAGAACAACTAATGATTCAGACGATGTTAATAGAATAAATAAAATAATGTTTGTTTATACAATCCTGACATTTTGTTGGTGTTGATCAAATTAATCTTTAATGTCTCACATTTTCACCTCTGAATAAAATAAAGATTTGTACTTCAAACTAAAAGCCGCGTTTCTCATTTTGCGGCCAAGAACACGTGGGTTTTAGCGGGAATTTGGCTTCTTTACCCCGAAAACACGTGAGCTTCGATGGGGACAAACTGATGGAGAACCGCGGATCTCATCACTCAAGACGCCCGGATCCAACCGAACCCGCCACCGAACCGCGTCCTGCGGCGCAGCGGCGGGGCTTCGGAACCGAGCGCTCCCGCCTCCCACGCCCCCTCAGCCCCCACTCACCCTCGCGGGCCAGTGCGGGTATCCTTTCATCTTGGCGAAGACCAGGTCTCCCGCCTTGAAGTCTCGCGGCCGCGGACGAGCCATGTTCCGGTGAGCGCGCGCGCTGGCAGCAGTCCGGGCCTCAGCACTGCATCTGCAGCTCCGCCGTTACCGGAGGACTGCGGGCTTCACCTGAGATGACGGGAGCGCTCACATTAGGACACACCTACGGACCAAACATGACGTAAGTACGGCCGAGAATACTAGAGAGCGCGTGGAAGAATGACAGATGGGACGGCCCAACTTCCGCTTTTCACAATAAAACGAAGTTCGACTTCCGCTGATTCTGCGCTTTCTCCTCGTTTTCGTTTCAGTTTATCGTTTTAATCTGTCAAAAACATAGAAAACAATTTGCCTGAATTTTTTTCTTAGAAGGCTTTGAATTTAAATCAGCCTAAAGATCAAAACAATCCTGATTTACAAAGTCTGCATTTTCTTTGTGTAGCTTTGTTCATGTGGTGTCATGCAAACACAACCACAACACAAAGTTGAGGTTGTGTTTGCAGCTGAGTGCCTCTTGTGATGGACGTGTAGCTTTTACAGTCGGGGTTGACAGAACCCGTTGGAACAGATGTGAACTTTACCGAGTTTTAGCCGGATCCACACAATCCTTGGAAATGAGCTGATATCTCTGTAAAGAAGTTCAAGAGGAAAAACTAAAACGATTGTGAGGATGTAGATATGACAGTGGTGAGAAAGGTCATTAATAGTATCTCTAAGACTCTAACATACATATTAACTTCTCAGTACAAACTGGGAGATTCCCAAACCAAATGAAAACAGTAAAAGTGATTCCTGTCTGTAAGAGTTTTACAAACTACAGACCTGTTTCTCTGCCCCCACAATTCTCAACAATATTCAATGATACATTAGTTTATGGATAAACACAACATTATAAATGAAAATATGGTTTTAGAGAAAACAGATCCAGCCTCATTGGCTATCATGGATGCTGTGGAGGAAATCACAAACGCTCTGAACAAAAAGAAATATGCAGCTGGAATTTTCATTGACTTAAAAAAAGCATTTGACGTCTCAATCATGACATCCTACTGGACGAACTGGAAGTGTCTGGGATAAGAGGACTAGCGCTAACTTGGGTCAAAAGCTATTTAACGGGAAGAAAACTATTTGTCAAGATTGATGAATATACATTAGAAACCAAAGAGATAAGTTGTGGTGTCCCACAAGGATCAATTCTGGGCCCACTGCTATTCAATATTTACATAAATAATATATTCAATCTTTCAAAGCTTCTGAAACTCATATTATTTGCTGATGACACAAATATATTCTATTCTACAGACAATCATAGGGAACCTATCAAGGTGGTGAACTCAGAGTTAACCAAAATAAAATCATGGATGGATTACAACAAATTATCTTTGAACCTAGATAAAACCAAAGTGATGTTTTTTGGAAACTACAACGCAAATAAAGAGCTCTCAATGTAAATAAATAATGTCTTAATCGAAAGTGTTACAGAAATCAAATTCTTAGGGGTTTTTATCGATGACAAACTAAGTTAGAAGCCACACATCAGACACATACAAACTAAAGTCTCAAAAAGTATTTCAATCATAAATAAGTCTAAACATATATTAGAATACAACAGTAGATATTTATTGTACTGCTCCTTAATATTACCATATTTCACCTACTGTATAGAAATCTGGGAGAATAATTCTAAGAGTTCTCTCCATCCTCTCTGTTTATCAGAATTGTACATAAAGTCGGATATCTTAATCATACAAACTATTTATTTGATCAATCTTGACTTTTTAAAACTGCATGACCTTGTTGGTTTTTACTGCAACAACGTCTATCCAGAGTCAGTGGGAAATCGTTACCATTCAATATCCAAGAACAGTTCTAAGAAAATGAAGGAGGAACAAACGGATGTAGGAACTTCAGGATCAAACTGATAAGAACCACAAAGGAAAGTTTCTGTGTGTCGGTGTGTGGCACTAAACTCTGGAATGAGTTCAGTAATGAGCTAAAAAAATGTAAAAATATTCAAGAAAATGTATAAAGAAACTCTGATTTCAGGATCTGAAGATAAGAGGATTTAAGGATCAACAGGTGATTGAATAAAGTTATTTTAATGAAAATCAATGAGTTTTACATTGTAATGTACAAACTGACAGTATCTATTGCAGACTTGGTGCTCACAGACATGAATACATGACCCATCCAACAAAGATCAAGTGATGAAATGAAGATGAAACATTCAGCGTTCTCGTGTTCAACCAGAAGGAATGAGCCGGTACATGGAATGACTGTTTCCTGATGGGTCCTCGATCACACTGAAGGCTTAGAACCGACCCGGTTCAGGTTGGGTTTCTACCAGGTTCTGTTCCTCATAGAGTGAAGACAGAGGTGTGGTCGTACAGCTGCGGTTGGTCCAGTAGGGGGCAGCAAAGGCAAACAGAACAGTGGGGGCTTCCACGCAGCTCCCGTGTTGTTTCCAGATGACCTTTGTGTTGGTCTGCCCCCCCCCACCATCTGTGTCCCCCGGTGCTGCTGTCAGTTCCCATCATGCTTCTCGGCTGCAGTCATAACAAACCCCCCCAGCAAGACCCCCCCCAGCACGCTCAGTTTATCCCACGTTTTACAGTTTCACACTGTTCACAGCGGGGCCTTCATGTGGCATCACTGTCAGAGGACCCCCCCATGACATTGGCCCCCCTCCCCGACTCCCTGACCGAACTTGCCTTAATCTGGTTTGTGGCTGACACCCCAGCTCTGAATAAATGATCTAAACGTTTGTCAGAGATGGTTTTCCCTCTGTGGCCCCCACAGCAACCACATGACGGGGGGGGGGCACACCTCCCTGTGGCCTGTGAAGGCCAGCCAGCATGAATCTGAGAAAACGAGGCTGACATCCAGTAAATAACGACTGTGCCCCCCCAAGAAGCTCCAGGCTGGCTGGGGGGGTGGGGGGTGCTGCATGATATGCCAGGCCCCGACACGACACCCAGACCCGGAGCTGCCCCCCCCACAGAAGCATCACCCCCGCCTCCACAATTTGTGCACTTAACACTTCAGTTGGCACTTGACAGGTGCTCATGCCCAACGGTGCGCACGAGGGTTCACGCACGAGGATCCGTGCACGAGGGTCCGCGCTCGCTTGCCATAGCTGAAATAAGGCAGCATCACACTTGTGTGTCTCCACCACCTGCTTTGAGAAACGCTGAGTCGCTGTGAAGAAGGTCGACCAGAGTCCTCCAGGTCACAGGAGGAGCTTTGGTGCCTCCATACCGACGCCGCGGTTCACAGAGCTTCTCTGTCCGGTCGCGTCTCAGGAACCTCGGCGTTTCCTACTCCAAGCTCCTGGTAAAACTGTTTTTGTCATCTAAGGAAGTAAACCACTTTTTTAGAACAGTACACAGATAAACTCTGAACTATATTCTGATCTTTGAACTCCCTACACTCCAGCGCGGTGCTTAAAGCCCACGGAATCTGTTAAGGTTAGGAACCCTACATTCCTAAGACTCATTTTAAAACTACAGGAGAGCTTACAGGCTCTGGTTTTTACAGTTTGAGATGACATTTTCTGCTCCCCCAAAAACAAAATGGCCGTAGCAAACGACGGCCGTAGCAAAAGACTGTCGTAGCAAACGACGGCCGTAGCAAACGACGGCCGTAGCAAACGACGGCCGTAGCAAACGGCGGCCGTAGCAAACGACGGCCGTAGCAAACGACGGCCGTAGCAAAAGACTGTCGTAGCAAAAGACTGTCGTAGCAAACGACGGCCGTAGCAAAAGACTGTCGTAGCAAACGACGGCCGTAGCAAAAGACTGTCGTAGCAAACGACGGCCGTAGCAAACGACGGCCGTAGCAAACGGCGGCCGTAGCAAACGACGGCCGTAGCAAACGACGGCCGTAGCAAAAGACTGTCGTAGCAAAAGACTGTCGTAGCAAACGACGGCCGTAGCAAAAGACTGTCGTAGCAAACGACGGCCGTAGCAAACGACGGTCGTAGCAAAAGACTGTCGTAGCAAACGACGGCCGTAGAAAACGACGGCCGTAGCAAAAGACTGTCGTAGCAAAAGACTGTCGTAGCAAACGACGGCCGTAGCAAACGACGGCCGTAGCAAAAGACTGTCGTAGCAAACGACGGCCGTAGCAAACGACGGCCGTAGCAAACGACGGCCGTAGCAAACGACGGCCGTAGCAAAAGACTGTCGTAGCAAACGACGGCCGTAGCAAACGACGGTCGTAGCAAAAGACTGTCGTAGCAAACTACGGTCGTAGCAAACGACGGTCGTAGCAAACGACGGCCGTAGCAAACGACGGCCGTAGCAAAAGACTGTCGTAGCAAACTACGGCCGTAGCAAACAACGGTCGTAGCAAACGACGGCCGTAGCAAACGACGGCCGTAGCAAATGACGGCCGTAGCAAAAGACTGTCGTAGCAAACGACGGCCGTAGCAAATGACGGCCGTAGCAAAAGACTGTCGTAGCAAACTACGGTCGTAGCAAACGGCTGCCGTAGCAAAAGACTGTCGTAGCAAAAGACTGTCGTAGCAAACTACGGTCGTAGCAAACGGCTGCCGTAGCAAAAGACTGTCGTAGCAAACGACAGCCGTAGCAAAAGACTGTCGTAGCAAACTACGGTCGTAGCAAACTACGGTCGTAGCAAACGACGGCCGTAGCAAACGACGGCCGTAGCAAACGACTGTCGTAGCAAAAGAATGTCGTAGCAAACTACGGCCGTAGCAAACGACGGCCGTAGCAAAAGACTGTCGTAGCAAAAGACTGTCGTAGCAAACTACGGCCGTAGCAAACGACGGTCGTAGCAAACGACGGTCGTAGCAAACGAAGGTCGTAGCAAACGCAGGCGTAGCCTGTAGTGGTGGAGCTCACAACCACAAGCCAAGCGTTGCAGTAAACTGCAGCGTGTTCTGTGTTTCCTGTCGACGCCATGAGCTGACACGGCGCCTCCGTGCACTCCCCTCAATGTTTGAACGTCCTGCTGGGAGGGGCTCTTACCTCTGTGCCCTAAATGACTTTGCTGGCTGTTGTAATCGTGCTCATCATGCCGCCGTCCTTCTTGTAGTCAATGTCACGGTTTCATCCTTCCTCGCAATTCCCACGGCTGCGGTTGACAATTCAAAACAGCGCAGAGTCGACTCGGTCTGTCCTTGTCAATCACAAGAAGCCGAGTCTTCTCTCCAGACTGCAGGGAGCGATTGTCAGGTGGCATTACTGTCCCACGGACGCCGCTAAAAGCCAGCGTTTTTACATTACAAAAACACTGTTGATGCATTATTGAACAAAGAGATCAGGAGGAATCTTCTGGAAGGGTGGTGAGTCGTAACACGGACAGCTCTGATGGCGAGGCAGCGATGAGGAGCCTAACTCTTCCTCCTGAGTCTCCCGAGGGAACGGTCGCACTCAGAACTTCAGTTCTGCTGTTGAGCCAACGCTCAGGCTGCAGCTGCTTCAGGAACACTGGAGGAACGTCTTGGTTCTTCTGGTTCCTGGAGTTCCTGGTCTGAGCGCTCAGGATGAAGACGAGGAACGGTTGAACCTACTTTGAAACCCAGCTGGGCTCAGAAACAGCATGGAAAGCGAGCTGGTTCTGTGCAGACCCAAAAGAAAAGCAGTTCCACCAGCGAAGCAGAGAACATGCATCTAGAACGCGACTTTTCTGAGTTCTTCACACGTCTGAGAAGTTCGGGACTTTCCATCTCTGACGTCTAACGACAAGAGAAGAGAAACCTGAAGGTCAGGAAGGTTTTAGAGGAAGACACGATCAGACACCATCCAAGTCTGTGGGTCAGAACCTGTTCAGAACCGAACATTGGCAGCCTGTTACTGATGTGGGCGTGGCTAACAGTGGTCACCATGGGAACTAGAGCTCTGCAGGTGGAACCATAGTGACATTGTTCATTTTTCTATGGAGGAGAAGCTTCCTGAGGTTTGTGATGTCACATCCCCCCAGACAGAAGCTTTCAGAATAAAAGCATGAGAAGATCCTTAAAATGAAACAAGTCAAACACAGAATCTGAAGGTCAAAGGTCAGGTCCCTCCCTGTCCATCTTACCCCCCCCCCCCTTCATTTTCCCACCTCTACATGGTAACCGACTTGTTGAGTTTGGTCCTTCGGACAGAACCATCGGTCCTGTTTGGTTCTCCTGTTTCTCCTCCTGAAGGAGTTCTCAAGTCCTTCCCTAGTTTACCACCAAGCTCAGAGACCAGAACCCAAAACAGATCCAGTCAGGACATAAGAACACGGAAGCACTTCGGTTTAGATCCATCTTCTTTCCCGCTTCATCCTCTGCAGGATCACATGGTTTGCTGGAACCAATCGCAGCTGGTGCAGGCGGAAGGCGGGGTTTTTCCGGACAACTCACCTGTCCACCAGTGTACTCTGTGTTCTATAGTGAAGAGAACATGTACAATAATGGATAATCTGAGGTGTTTCCTGTTGCAGACTGGGCGGGGCTACAGCAGGGAAACTGGAGCTTTGATGCAGAGAACGTGCAGAACCTGGAGGGGGTTTGCGGTGGAGCAGCACCTCCACGGCTGCAGATGGAGCCTGACCTACGGCGAGTGGGAATCAATACTGCGGCCCACCTCCCTGAAGGAAATGCCTTTTCTGCCGCAGCTTTTAAGGCCGGCCTCAGGATAAACATGACCCCCGAACCCGCCATTGTCAGCTGAGCGCTTCAGACAAACAGGCTGAAAGAGCGGAGGCTCTCAATGCGGCGGTGACAGTTCCTCCACGGCGACTGAAAAGCCTGTTTTTCAATCTGCTGCTTTAGAAAAGCTTTCTGGCTTCTGTGTTTGCCGGTTTCATTCCGCCTGATCCCGGCTGACTCCGGCTTTTATGGCTCCTGGGCTAAATTGATGGCAGAGCAGGAGTTAATTGTTCAGGCATGTGTTTGGCTCCCTGATGGAGAGTGGATGTGGATCAGGGTGGGGTCAAGGTTCATCATGACAAGCTTTTCTCTGCTGCACTGAGAGGAGGCCATGGGAAAGTGAGGCACGCCGGGTGAACAGCGGCTCCACCGCCGCACTTAAACCTGTCTGTATACACAACACCACAAAAGACAGGAATCACCTCGCACAGCAGAGACGATGGCGAAGACGCCAAACGCACAAAGAGCCTCCATTTGTGAGAGTGAAAAGACGCGTGACACGCTGCCGCACAACAGCTGCCTTTCACCAGGACCGTCTTTGAAAACTTGAGAAACTTTCATGTAAAGAAACAGAAACAAAGATTTCAATTTGTGCCGTTTTCCTTTGTGGTTCAGATGACGGCGAGGCGAGTCAAAGAGCGCCCGCTCCTGCAGGAGCCGTCATGTCAAACCTTGAAATAAACTGTTGATGGTTCTCAAGGTCTTAGGGGTCGAATTTGGTCAGAAACTTCTGAAAGTGACAGAATCACACAGCCAGAAGCACTGAATTACTTCACAACAAACCTGAAACCAAAAGACCGAAGAAACAAGCTTATCCTAAACCAAAGATGTTTAGACGCTCTAGAATGTAGATCTTTGTTCAGACGCTCTAGAATGTAGATCTGCATTCAGACGCTCTAGAATGTGGATCAGCATTTAGTCACTCTAGAATATATATCTCCGCTCCGGCACTCTAGAATGTAGATCTGCATTCAGACGCTCTAGAATGTAGATCTGCGTTCAGACGCTCTAGAATGTAGATCTGCGTTCAGACGCTCTAGAATGTAGATCTGCGTTCAGACGCTCTAGAATGTAGATCCGCATTTAGCCATTCTAGAATGCAGATCTGCGTTCAGACGCTCTAGAATGTAGATCCGCATTTAGTCACTCTAGAATATAGATCTCCGCTCCGGTACTCTAGAATGTAGATCTGCATTCAGACGCTCTAGAATGTAGATCTGCGTTCAGACGCTCTAGAATGTAGATCTGCGTTCAAACGCTCTAGAATGTAGATCTGCGTTCAAACGCTCTAGAATGTAGATCTGCGTTCAGACGCTCTAGAATGTAGATCCGCATTTAGCCATTCTAGAATGCAGATCTGCGTTCAGACGCTCTAGAATGTAGATCCGCATTTAGTCACTCTAGAATATAGATCTCCGCTCCGGTACTCTAGAATGTAGATCTGCATTCAGACGCTCTAGAATGTAGATCTGCGTTCAGACGCTCTAGAATGTAGATCTGCGTTCAAACGCTCTAGAATGTAGATCTGCGTTCAAACGCTCTAGAATGTAGATCTGCGTTCAGACGCTCTAGAATGTAGATCTGCGTTCAGACGCTCTAGAATGTAGATCTGCGTTCAGACGCTCTAGAATGTAGATCTGCATTCAGACGCTCTAGAACAGGGGGGTCAAACTCATTTTCACTAAGGGCCAAATCAGCATAAAGCTATCCTCAAAGGGCCAGATATAACTTATACATGTAACTAAATGTAATGAAAAATAAATGTAACTACTCCTTAATGTTAAATAACTCATCATTTATTCATTATAACTTTTTAAAGTGACAATTGCATTTGCATAAAAAAACATATGTTTGCTTTTTACTCTAGCATAAATCCTTTTAAATTAGATTCTGTCAGGTTAGGTTATATGGACAGTATTTAAGTCTTAATGTATAGTAGCCTAATCAAATAATTCAAGGCTTAATTACACCTAGATATGAATAAATAAACACCAATTTTTTATTTTCATTTTAAAAACTTTTATGCTCTCGCGGGCCACATAAAATGACATGGAGGGCCACATTTAGCCCCCGGGCCTTGAGTTTGACACATGTGCTCTAGAATGTAGATCCGCATTCAGACGCTCTAGAATGTGGATCAGCATTTAGTCACTCTAGAATATAGATCTCCGCTCCGGCACTCTAGAATGTAGATCTGCATTCAGACGCTCTAGAATGTAGATCTGCGTTCAGACGCTCTAGAATGTAGATCTGCATTCAGACGCTCTAGAATGTAGATCTGCGTTCAGACGCTCTAGAATGTAGATCTGCTACAGACGCTCTAGAATGTAGATCTGCGTTCAGACGCTCTAGAATGTAGATCTGCGTTCAGACGCTCGAGAATGTAGATCTGCGTTGAGACGCTCTAGAATGTAGATCTGCATTTAGTCACTCTAGAATATAGATCTCCGCTCCGGCACTCTAGAATGTAGATCTGCATTCAGACGCTCTAGAATGTAGATATGCGTTGAGACGCTCTAGAATGTAGATCTGCATTCAGACGCTCTGGAATTTAAATCCCCATTCAGCCGTTCTAGATTGTAGATCCGCGTTCAGCCGCTCTAGAATGCAGATCCGTGTTTAGTCGGTCTAGATTGTAGATCTGCGTTCAGTCGCTCTAGATTGTAGATCCGTGTTCAGTCGTTCTAGAATGAAGATCCGCGTTCAGCCACTCTAGAATGTAGATCTGCGTTCAGTCGCTCCAGATTTTATATCCGCGTGCAGTCGCTCTAGAATGTAGATCCGCGTTCAGTCGATCTAGAATGCAGGTCCACGTTCAGCTACTCTAGAATTTAGATCCCTGTTCAGCTGCTCTAGAATATAGAGTTAAGTCGGTCTAGAATGTAGATCCGAGTTAAGTCAGTCTAGAATGTAGATCCGCGTTAAGTCAGTCTAGAATGCAGATCTGCGTTAAGTCGGTCTAGAATGTAGATCTGAGTTAAGTCGGTCTAGAATGTAGATCTGAGTTAAGTCGGTCTAGAATGTAGATCTGAGTTAAGTCGGTCTAGAATGCAGATCTGCGTTAAGTCGGTCTAGAATGTAGATCTGAGTTAAGTCGGTCTAGAATGTAGATCTGAGTTAAGTCGGTCTAGAATGTAGATCTGAGTTAAGTCGGTCTAGAATGTAGATCTGAGTTAAGTCGGTCTAGAATGCAGATCTGCGTTAAGTCGGTCTAGAATGTAGATCTGAGTTAAGTCGGTCTAGAATGCAGATCCGCGTTAAGTCGGTCTAGAATGCAGATCTGCGTTAAGTCGGTCTAGAATGCATATCTGCGTTAAGTCGTTCTAGAATGCAGATCTGTGTTAAGTCAGTCTAGAATGTAGATCCGCATTCAGTCGGTCTAGAATGCAGATCCGCGTTCAGCCGGTCTAGAATGCAGATCCGCGTTCAGTCGATCTAGAATGCAGGTCCACGTTCAGTTACTCTAGAATTTAGATCCCTGTTCAGCCGCTCTAGGATGTAGATCTGAGTTAAGTCGGTCTAGAATGTAGATCTGAGTTAAGTCGGTCTAGAATGTAGATCCGCGTTCAGTCAGTCTAGAATGCAGGTCCACGTTCAGTTACTCTAGAATTTAGATCCCTGTTTAGCCGCTCTAGAATGTAGATCTGAGTTAAGTCGGTCTAGAATGTAGATCCGCGTTAAGTCGGTCTAGAATGCAGATCTGCGTTAAGTCGGTCTAGAATGTAGATCCGCGTTAAGTCGGTCTAGAATGCAGATCTGCGTTAAGTCGGTCTAGAATGTAGATCCGCGTTCAGTCGGTCTAGAATTTAGATCTGCGTTTTTTCTTCCAATTCTCTGTCTGACTTCAGAAGAGAAAAATTAAGCTGAATTGAACGCTTTGAGGTAAATAAACAAAGTGAAGTAATCTAATTACCAGCGGTAACTCAGGTTGCTGAGTAGGGTCAAAAGTTTTAGGTTTGGTAAAATACTGATTTTTCTTCTGAAGCTTTATCGTAAACTTCACAGGCCCCTCCCTCAGCTTGTGAGGTCATGGGGAGCCAATTAGCCCCCCACTGTCATAATGGGCGTGCCTTTATTCCGCCCACGGCAGCGAGCAGAGCGCGTTCGCCTCCTCACCTCGGTTCAGTGGGAGTGCACAGGCAGGAAGTCAGGGGTATTTACCAAAGCTTGGGTAATCAGTTGTGGCAGATCCTGCCAGCAGACAGCAGGTCTTTAGCTCCGCCCACCGCACCCAGCAGAGGCTCCGCAGTGATGTGGATAAGGGAATTACCTCTAGTCTGCTGATTCACACTGGAGGAGACTGGAAATTCAATTAAAGCAATCCATGTTTTTGGTGAACGAGGCCTTGGTCCCAATCGTTTGTCCCAACACAGACCTGCAGATGTTCAGACGGAAGAGACGGAAAAACATCATTGTCAAGAGATGAAGTTCTAATCTGCCACAGATGAAAAGCTGATCTTCATTAGAGCTGAAGCGGAACCACAAGACAGTCAGGTGTTTCTGCTCTACTTTTCTCCAAACATGGTTCTGTGCTGAGGATCATCTCCTCTCTGGTCCGCCAAATCCGAATGCTTTCTTTACGTCTGCTGCGCCGCCATGACCCACAAGCACGCCATGACCCATGAAAACGCCATGACCCATGAACACGTCATGACCCATGACACACCATGACTCACGAACACGCCATGAACACGCCATGACCCATGAAAACAACATGACACACCATGACCCATAAACACGCCATAACTCATGAACATGCCATGACCCATGAACACGCCATGACCCATGAACATGCCATGACCCATGAACACGCCATGACCCATGAACACGCCATGACCCATGAACATGCCATGACCCATTAACTCGCCATGAACACGCCATGACCCATGAACATGCCATGACCCATTAACTCGCCATGACTCACGAACATGCCATGACCCATGAACACGCCATGACCCATGAACATGCCATGACCCATGAACACGCCATGACCCATGAACACGCCATGACCCATGAACACGCCATGACCCATGAACACGCCATGACCCATGAACATGCCATGACCCATGAACACGCCATGACCCATGAACACGCCATGACCCATGAACATGCCATGACCCATGAACACACCATGACCCATGAACATGCCATGACCCATTAACTCGCCATGACTCACGAACACGCCATGACCTACGAACACGCCATGACCTACGAACATGCCATAACTCACGAGTATGCAATGACCCATGAACAAGCTATGACCCACCAACATGCCATGACCCACCAACACGCCATGACTCACCAACACGCCATGACCCACCAACACGGCATGACCCATAAACACGGCATGACCCATAAACACGCTATGGTTCTCCTCCTCCTCTCTTTTCTTCTCCTCTTCCTCCCTGTGGTTCTCCTTCTCCTCACTTTGGAAAGTCCAGAGTTCATCTGCAGGACAGAGATCCTCATAGTTCTCCTGTTTGGTTCAAAGCAGAGTTCTGGTGAGCTTTCACACCTGCAGAACCAGGAGAACCATCAGAGGAAACCAGACCTGGATCAGACCAGAACCAGAGCTGGACCGGTGTTTCTGAGGATCTTCATTCCAAACATCTGTCTGGTTTCAGTTCAGTTCCAGTTTTAGGGAGTGCGTTCCTCCGTCAGGTTTGTAGGACTCCTCTTCTGCATTGGGGTCCTCTTCCTCACCCCCCCCCGCTCTCCTCTCAGGTTTTCCCTGTTTCTAAATGTTTCCGTTTTTATCAGATTGTTTTTTATCCACATTTTGTTCAATTATCAAAGTTTGATTGTGTGTTGGTTTGTGTGCATGTGTGTGCGTGAACTGTAGTTGTGTTGATATGTTGCATGTGAAGTTTTTTGGAGCCAACAGGTATGTGTGGACAGGCCCCGCCCCTTTTCACTAACATTTACATCAGGCAGGTGTCCTTAACCCCCCTCCCCCCGCCTCTCCAACATCCCTCCCTTCTTTCCTCTTCTTCTTTTCCGTCCAGCAAAAACGAGACAAAAGTCATTGATATAAAAACCAATGAAGTTTAGCCTAAATTACAGAGGAGGTTATTCAGATCCAGTCCTAGTGTGTCAGAGGATCCAGACTCCCTGCTGAAACAGTAGAATCTGTGGAAC
The DNA here is from genome assembly GCA_023969325.1 of Oryzias curvinotus. Lineage (NCBI taxonomy): Eukaryota > Metazoa > Chordata > Actinopteri > Beloniformes > Adrianichthyidae > Oryzias > Oryzias curvinotus. Next base: position 31,586,828 of record CM043708.1, read on the forward strand.
GAAGAGGCTTCAGCTCCTGTCTGTCTGCTCAGCTGTTAGACAGGTTCCATACATAAATAAAAATAAAGCGGATCGTTAGCTGGCGTCCGTCTCACCAAATCTCTCCTCTCTGCGGCCTTTTGTGCCGGTTCCAGCGTCACCATGGCAACGTGAAGAATGCAGCGGCGCAGGAAGATGCTTGGAGACGCGACGTTATCGTGATGCAGAGAGGATGGTGATCCTGTGAACCCCCCCCCACACACACACTTGTGGGTAATGGATTTTATCAGGCGAGAGCACGGGCGGATTTTGACGAGTCCCTGGGCTGCTCTGCTATTCCGTTTGAAATCGCTTTCTTCAGCGTCTTGTTGGAGTAGCCCGAGGCCATGGCCCTCCGAGATCACACTGTTGTTAACACAAACATGTCAAACGCGCCCAGCTGCTGCGCAGAGGTGCCGGCATGTCAAGGTGTCAGCGTCCTGACGTGTGAGCTACGCTTTAACATCCTCAGCGCCGCGCAGACTCATGCGCCGCCGCTTTAATTTTTTAACACGACGTCGCCAACAAGAGCCGTCGAGGGGAGGGGGTGACGGCCGCCCCTCCCGCTTTGGTCTGAACTTTGGAGGAGCCTGCAGGATTGAGCCCCCCCCCCAAAGGCTGAAAGAGCAAACAGGAAGCCTGGTTCCATTCTGAGCTGCAGCCAGGGGCGGTTCTACACTAACTGACTCCCCGGGCAGGTGACCCCCCCAGCGCCCCCCCGCACGCATCCTTTTGTGTTCCCTATCTTTCATTCAGTCATTTGACACAAAACGCATGAATTTCATAAACTGGTACTACAGGGGGGTCAAACTCAGTCACACTGGGGGCCTAAATCCAAATCAGGCTTTAGGTTTTGGGCCCAACATGATAAACATTTACTGAACACACTAAAGCTAAACTTTTACACCTTTAAAACGGAACTTTTTGAACATAAATATGAATAAAAACAGGAATATTAATCCAGAATAACTCCAGTTAAACCTTAAATAACATTTAACATTTTGCTCTCCATAACAATATATTCTGTCAGAATCAGACAAACATGAAGATGCTGCAGAACAAAACAAAGAAAGTCTGGAAATATTCATAATTAGAAATAAATCTTGGCTCTTTGATCATTTTTACAGCTGGACTCCTGCATCATTAAGTTCATTTGTTGGTGTGTGACGTCCTGTGTGCGTCTTTGTGAGTCGGATCAGAGAAAACCTGTTAGTGTGAAAATCACTTTTAGGTTTTCTAAAACATTCAAAACTAAACCACAGAACTCATCAGTGGGATTACTCCAAACATATTTGGCATTTCCCTCAGTTTGTGCAACACCAACAGTAGAAATCCTCCAAAACCCTCCATCCATTCCTAAAAATGATCTATAGTTTATTCATGAGGTCCTAAAGGTCAGCTGTTGTCCTGCATCTCCTGCTGTCTTTATGTCAAACACTGACAGACAAAGAAAACATTACGGTGGAAAATAAAGACGTCCTCCAAATGTCTCCAATAGTTCATAAAGAATGACGTCATTAGCATGAGCCGAGGAACCTAAAGGCAGCCAGGATCCAGGTGATGCGCAGTCACGGCCCCCCCCCCCCCCCCCGTTTCCTTCACACACATTTGCGGCGCCTTGTGCAGTTTCTCTCTGATTGGCTGGCTGCTCAGAGGTGGGATCCACAGTCCAAACAGTTTTTCTGCTCCCTGCCACGCCTGTTTGATTAGCCACACCCCCTTCACTTATGGAGTCAGACGCTGCACCAAGAACCAAATCAGGACCGACAGATTCAAACACCTGGATGAATCTGGATGATCCCACCTGAGACGTCCTGCAGGGATTACCTGCAGCAGGGGGCGTTTGACCTGAGGCATGAAGCGTTCCTCGCTGAATGGAACAGCCAAAACCCCCTGACCACCAGACAAAACGCATTTGTTCAGTCAACAGCATTTTAAATCCACAAAAACTACAATTCCCAGAGCCCCGCCCCCACATATTTGGTATCAGTGAAAAGGCCCAAATGTCCTTTGCAGACATGCTTCACTCGATGTCCTCCACAGAGGCTGGACTGCATAATCCACCGCGTAAAGACTGATGTTAACGGGGGTGAACATGAGAAACTGAAGAAGCTTTGGCTGAAATGAACCTGAAGGCCGTCCAGGTCCTGAGGTCCAGGTCCCGAGGTCCAGGTCCAGGTCCAGGTCCTGAGGTCCAGGTCCCGAGGTCCAGGTCCTGACGTCCAGGTCCCGAGGTCCAGGTCCCGAGGTCCAGGTCCTGAGGTCCAGGTCCTGACGTCCAGGTCCTAAGGTCCAGGTCCTGAGGTCCAGGTCCTGACGTCCAGGTCCTGAGGTCCAGGTCCCGAGGTCCAGGTCCAGGTCCTGAGGTCCAGGTCCCGAGGTCCAGGTCCTGACGTCCAGGTCCCGAGGTCCAGGTCCCGAGGTCCAGGTCCCGAGGTCCAGGTCCTGACGTCCAGGTCCTGAGGTCCAGGTCCCGAGGTCCAGGTCCCGAGGTCCAGGTCCTGAGGTCCAGGTCCTGAGGTCCAGGTCCCGAGGTCCAGGTCCCGAGGTCCAGGTCCAGGTCCAGGTCCCGAGGTCCAGGTCCCGAGGTCCAGGTCCAGGTCCAGGTCCTGAGGTCCAGGTCCTGAGGTCCAGGTCCTGAGGTCGTTCCGGCTCCGTCCTCAGTGAAGCCTGACGTCTATGAAGACCTGATGCTTTAATGACGCGTGAGCGCCGGCGGTGTTTGCACGTCCGTCTTCTGAGGACCAGCTGGCGTCTGCAGGACCAGCAAATGACCATCAGAGGCCTGTGCTGCACACGCTGTCACTCCCGATGACCGTCTCCGCTGAGGTGGAGGCGTCTCACATCTGTGACGGGCGTGGGTGATCGGCCTCCGCCGAGGCGCGGTTACCTGATGCGTTTTGTCATGTCTTCCGGTTGCCTGAGCAGGCGTTCGTGTCGGCGCGCTGGCTCGGGGGCGTGGGAGCGTTGATCTGCATCAGCTGTGGCTGCTCTCCACCTGCCAGCTCCTCTCCATGACAACTGAAGTGAGCCGGACCGTCGGCGTTCACACATGAGAGCAGCGGAGGAGCTGGGAGCGCCGACCTGCTCGCTGACCTGAGCCACAGCCTCCTCGCCGTCCTCCATCCGTCCCTCGGCCTCCTCGCCGTCCTCCATCCGTCCCTCGGCCTCCTCGCCGTCCTCCATCCGTCCCTCGGCCTCCTCGCCCTCCTCCATCCGTCCCTCGGCCTCCTCGCCGTCCTCCATCCGTCCCTCGGCCTCCTCGCCCTCCTCCATCCGTCCCTCGGCCTCCTCGCCGTCCTCCATCCGTCCCTCGGCCTCCTCGCCCTCCTCCATCCGTCCCTCGGCCTCCTCGCCGTCCTCCATCCGTCCCTCGGCCTCCTCGCCCTCCTCCATCCGTCCCTCGGCCTCCTCGCCGTCCTCCATCCGTCCCTCGGCCTCCTCGCCCTCCTCCATCCGTCCCTCGGCCTCCTCGCCCTCCTCCATCCGTCCCTCGGCCTCCTCGCCGTCCTCCATCCGTCCCTCGGCCTCCTCGCCCTCCTCCATCCGTCCCTCGGCCTCCTCGCCGTCCTCCATCCGTCCCTCGGCCTCCTCGCCCTCCTCCATCCGTCCCTCGGCCTCCTCGCCGTCCTCCATCCGTCCCTCGGCCTCCTCGCCCTCCTCCATCCGTCCCTCGGCCTCCTCGCCGTCCTCCATCCGTCCCTCGGCCTCCTCGCCCTCCTCCATCCGTCCCTCGGCCTCCTCGCCGTCCTCCATCCGTCCCTCGGCCTCCTCGCCCTCCTCCATCCGTCCCTCGGCCTCCTCGCCGTCCTCCACCCGTCCCTCGGCCTCCTCGCCGTCCTGCACCCGTCCCTCGGCCTCCTCGCCGTCCTCCATCCGTCCCTCGGCCTCCTCGCCGTCCTCCATCCGTCCCTCGGCCTCCTCGCCCTCCTCCATCCGTCCCTCGGCCTCCTCGCCGTCCTCCATCCGTCCCTCGGCCTCCTCGCCCTCCTCCATCCGTCCCTCGGCCTCCTCGCCGTCCTCCATCCGTCCCTCTGCCTCCTCGGCCTCCTCCATCCGTCCCTCGGCCTCCTCGCCGTCCTCCATCCGTCCCTCGGCCTCCTCGCCCTCCTCCACCCGTCCCTCGGCCTCCTCGCCGTCCTCCACCCGTCCCTCGGCCTCCTCGCCGTCCTCCACCCGTCCCTCGGCCTCCTCGCCGTCCTCCATCCGTCCCTCGGCCTCCTCGCCCTCCTCCATCCGTCCCTCGGCCTCCTCGCCCTCCTCCATCCGTCCCTCGGCCTCCTCGCCGTCCTCCATCCGTCCCTCGGCCTCCTCGCCCTCCTCCATCCGTCCCTCGGCCTCCTCGCCGTCCTCCACCCGTCCCTCGGCCTCCTCGCCGTCCTGCACCCGTCCCTCGGCCTCCTCGCCGTCCTCCATCCGTCCCTCGGCCTCCTCGCCGTCCTCCATCCGTCCCTCGGCCTCCTCGCCCTCCTCCATCCGTCCCTCGGCCTCCTCGCCGTCCTCCATCCGTCCCTCGGCCTCCTCGCCCTCCTCCATCCGTCCCTCGGCCTCCTCGCCGTCCTCCATCCGTCCCTCTGCCTCCTCGGCCTCCTCCATCCGTCCCTCGGCCTCCTCGCCGTCCTCCATCCGTCCCTCGGCCTCCTCGCCCTCCTCCACCCGTCCCTCGGCCTCCTCGCCGTCCTCCACCCGTCCCTCGGCCTCCTCGCCGTCCTCCACCCGTCCCTCGGCCTCCTCGCCGTCCTCCATCCGTCCCTCGGCGTCCTCGCCCTCCTCCATCCGTCCCTCGGCCTCCTCGCCCTCCTCCACCCGTCCCTCAGCCTCCTCGCCATCCTCCATCCGTCCCTCGGCCTCCTCGCCGTCCTCCATCCATGCGACTCTGTTGTCATGGAACCACATGCAGATCTAGAACAGGATCTTCGAGGTTCATCTTTAGTTTTTTGGTGCCAAGGAAACATCTACACTAAAACCAAAAAAAACAACTTTGGAGCCAAACTAGGAATTCAGAACAATTTGACTGTTTTTCAGTCTCAAGATGTTAAACCTGAAAAATAAAATAACAAGGAGAGACTATAAAAAAGTAGAACAGAACATTTGTAACTCCACACAGAGGTGGAAAAACCTGCAGAAACTTTAGAGGCTTAAGCTGTTTACACAAAACGGCCGTTCATTGATCGAAGTTCAACCGGTTGAACTTTTGATGCTAAACCACCAAAATGAACTTTGACCAATCAGGGACTGGGATTTGGTCATGTGATTCAAACACGGAAGTGCTACCTGCTGTAAACATGATCACAGAGGAGAAGTGAATAATTACGGTCTGAGTCCGGCAGGATTAACATGCCGCAGAGTCTTTGGCTGATCGGAACAGAGGCGTGTCAGAAAAAGCCTGGAGCACAGTCCAGCGGGGTTCTAGAGCACGCCACACGCCACACGCATGAATGCAGCATCACAGAGGAAGAACCTGCAAACGGAACCTTTAGAAGATGATGAAGAACCAGACGAGGAGCATGGAGATCAGAGGTAACCGAAAACACATTCCTGCACCGGCAGAGAGTCATGGTGGGGGTGGGGGGTGGGTAAAAGGCTGGCTCCCATCTCAGGATGGGGGGGTTGAAGATGGGGCAGCTGGGGGCACGTTTCTGCCTAATTATGAGAGTGTCAGAACCAAATGGTTAAAGAATGACAAGCTCCCTAATCCATTTACAGATGACTGCGAGCTGTGGGGGTGGGGGCTGTGTGGGAGGGGTCCGCTGAAAGTTAGCCCCCCCCCCCCAGTTAAGCAGCAGGTCTGCTCACAGGTCATTGAACTCCCTCTTTCTGCTCCTTTCTTCTAACATCTTCACCCCCATCACCCTGTGCCCCCAAAGGAGGGGGGTGGTGCAGACTGAGAGCCCCCCCCCGAGAAAGTTTTTTAAAACACTCACTTTCCTGCAGAAATGTTTCAATTTGAGCCCAAAGACGCAGAAAAACAATAAAACGGCAAAAAGTTTCATTCTGGTTAAAGTAGAAGGTGATAACCACACGCCATTTTTAAACACGTTAGAGCCGGTCTGCACCTGACCCGGTTAGGCCTACGGTGACGGTTGGGTTAAAGCTGCAACCAACAACATTTATCCTGGGATGCACTTCAAACAGGCCATGCAGCAGTGATTCCATGTGGCCCACTGGGATGTCCATCCCTTATGGTGCCTGGTCCCAATGAAACCAAAACTGTGTGAGAAGGCTGCTTAATAGATCACACATGTATCGTTATCGCGATATCCAGCCGTGAAATACGCACATCGCAAAAGACTTGACCGGTTCCGTTTCCTCGTTGGTTGACCGGTTCCGTTTCCTCGTTGGTTGACCGGTTCTGTTTCCTCGTTGGTTGACCGGTTCCGTTTCCTCGTTGGTTGACCGGTTCTGTTTCCTCGTTGGTTGACCGGTTCCGTTTCCTCGTTGGTGGACCGGTTCCGTTTCCTCGTTGGTGGACCGGTTCTGTTTCTTGGTTTGTTGACCGGTTCTGATTCCTCGTTGGTTGACCGGTTCCGTGTCCTGGTTTGTTGACCGGTTCTGTTTCTTGGTTTGTTGACCGGTTCTGATTCCTCGTTGGTTGACCGGTTCCGTGTCCTGGTTTGTTGACCGGTTCTGTTTCTTGGTTTGTTGACCGGTTCTGATTCCTCGTTGGTTGACCGGTTCTGTGTCGTCGTTGGTTGCCCGGTTCCGTTTCCTCAGACTGCGTGCACAAAGATTCGGCCTCTTTGATCCTGAGCGTCCCCTGCGTGTACTACAGGCAGAGCGGCTCGGAATCGAACCTCCGGGGGCTGAAAGTTTTGCAGAGCAGCTTCCAGACGGAGCCGTGCTGAAAGCTCAGAAATTGTTGTGAAATTGTGGGCAGATTTACAAAATGATCCCAAAGGACGGCTGGACTTCAAAAGTGACATCAAAATACTGGGATTCAACACATCCATCTTTCAAAGTTTGTAATATTTGATGGAAGCGCCTTTAGCATTCATGTAAACAACACCGATGTGACCAAAGCGGCGTGATGCCGGCCTTTGATCCCGGCGCCTGGGCTTTGATCTGCCGCGCAGAGTAAACCATGTCTTTTCCGGGGGGGGATGGAGCGGCGCGGCGCGGTAACGGCGCTGCCAGCATTAGCTAAACATGGACTTATGCCGCAGATCCAAAGCACAAACACAGAGCTCGACAAATTAACTAAACATACTTACCAGCCTCTCATGTTCGGGGCCTCGTGCCCTGAGAGGCTTGACAAATTCAGAGCCCCCCCCGCATGTGGATTAATGGGGGAGGGCAGACACGAGTTCTGATGATGGGAGGAGGAGACCGGAAAGAGCCGGGAAAATGACAGCCGCTGACCCGATACTTCTGACTCCTTCCACCTCCTCCGACTGCTGCGGCGTTCTACCACCGGCGCAGTCGCAGATCATTTGCGCTAATTGGCTTTGAAGGCAATTAGAGCAGAGAGACGACACAGAGGAGGGATGCAGCGGAGGAATGAAATGCATATTGATGGCGAGCATCAAAGCGGGCCTCTTTGAAGTGCTGCTGCCGTGTCAGCGTGTGGTAGAGCAAACCGGACAGCAGACAGGTTCTGCAGACGCGCACGGCTGCTGCCGGAGAGGTCAGCGGTGCGGCGGCTGCACGCGCTCAGAGGAAAGTTCCACTTCATCTGTGCGCGGTGATGGAGTGAGGGGGGGGCGGCTCTGAGACACCCTGAACCCTGAGCAGAGCCAAGACTGACAAGAAGAGTTTAAAACGGTAGAAAGTCAACACACACTTCCTGCTGACAATGACAGAAGAACACGCCAAAATAAAAGTCCAAATATGCTAAACTATGGGCCAGCAGATTATCTGAAGCTAAACGCACAAAATAAAAGACAGGAAAAGCAGAAATAAGCTGTGAAGACCATGAAAATGATGTTTTTGGGGCTTTTTCTGGTCATGGACGACATCTATAAAGAACGTTTTCTGAGGATTTCTGTACTCAAATACGATTCAGGAGCAGACGACAAAATGCTGATTCAAATATTGATGTATTTGTGACACAGCAACTGAAATGGGCGGGGCCACAGGCGCCCAGCTCCGCCCCTTTCTGACCATCCAACTGCAAACCATCAGATCCATGAACGTTTGTTTCCTGGTCTGAGCTGGAATCTGGATCAGAACTGATGTTGCTGCTATTTTTGATGCACCGCTAATGTTAGAATGGGGGGGTGAGGGGCTGTAAGCTAGCAGAAGAGAGCATAAACAAAGGGATGATGGGAAATGAGGGCAGGCTTACTCCGCACCAGCAGAGGTGAGATTCTGATTGGTCTGATGAGCTCCATTAAACCCATCTAGCTGACTGAAACACAGCGCTGTTCTGTAGAACTGGTTTCTATGCTGCTTTCAAAAGAAAATGTCTGAGAAGTTCCCCGTTCCATGCAGGAGCTGGTTTCTTTCTGGACCGTTAGTGAAGAGCTGACTAACCGTAGACATAGATACACTAGAGAGGAGGATCTGTTCCTGAGCTGTGGACGGTTGGTTGGTTCTGCAGGCGTGCGGCGCTGCCTCGGCCGCCCTCGGCCCTCTGCGTCTGTCATCCCCACTCAGCGGCTGAGCGCCCCCCCTCACCCGCAGGAGCAAGCAGGCAGTAACCCCCGGGAGCGCGTGGCCGATCCTGGACAGCAGCGAACACGGCGCTCCTCCGGGCTCCACGCTCAGCTCCGTTCCTCTCTGTGACCTCTGATGGGAGGGGTCACCACAGTATCAGCATCACGCCGGACGCCACAGGCCGGCCCGCAGACGCGGACGCCTCTGCCCCGCTCCCCCTCACAAACGCAGTGTGAATCCAATTACCCGCTTGTCTCTGAGAGGAGTGCATGATGGGAGACTCGGGCGGGGGGACAACACGGCTGTCAGTGTGATTCCACAGACGGGCTTTGAATCAGCAGCACTTCCAAAATAAAAGCCTGAGCCGCGGTCAACAGCAGGCTCCTGCTGTGCAAACAAAAAGCCTTTTGTTCAGAGGAAGTCCAGGAGGAGAGCGCCACCTTCAGGAACACGGGGTTATTGGGTCGGGTTCCTCTAGATCTAGAACAGGGTTCCTCCTCTGGTTCTGCTCTAAGGGCCTTCTTAGAACCGTGCTCTTTGGGTTACCGTGCTTAGCCGGGTCCAAATGCCCCCATCTGCTTCTCAAAGGGAACTGCCACCAACCTTGAGGACCAACCGGACCAACCGAGACCACCTGGACCCCAAATCAACCCTGGGGTCAGGATCTGCGCGGCGACAGGAGCCTTCAGGTCTTCCTGGGGAGGGACTCTGCTTCTTCTGTGTGGGGTGGGGTTGAACTTTGAATTCTCCTCTTAACCTCTCAGGGTTTTGGTCTACATGTCAGAGGGAAACCGGCTTTATGGTGGGAATAAATCCCTCAGGTTCTTAGCCAGAAGCTCCCGTTGAATCAGTGTGAAAGCGGGACGAGCAGGAATGCTCTTGCTTCCTCGCCATGCGTCCACACGGGGGGGGACGTGTTCCTGCCTGCACGCATCACGCTGCTTTCCTGCTAAGCGCTGCAGCTAGCTAACGCGGAGCAGGGCCAGGAGGAGGCCCTGAATTATTTTGGAGACTTTTCTCTGACAGCAGCTCCAGACACGTTCTGCCTCACAGCAAAGTAAACATCACAGACTCCTGTTTCTGCAGCTGCTTCTCTGCAGCCCCACTTATCGATCCCCCCCCCACTTCTGAAAAATACATCTGAACAGGCCCCGAGCTATCTGACACTGCTGAGGGCCCCGGCTCACGCGGGCCGCTCTGGGGCCCCCAGGGTTCTTCCAAGGACCCAGAGCAGGAGTTCTCTGGCAGGAGGAGAGGTCAGGGGTTATCCTGTTGGGTGGTGTCCCCCTCCCCCGATGCTTTCATCTCACACCCCCTCCATGGTCTGTGGAAGTCCAGAGTGGGCAGAGCGCTTCCTTCAGGGCTCCGTCCCGTACTCCTCATCTTATCAGCCTCTCCTCTGGGAGGCAGCTCCCGTTCTGTTCCGGGCCCAGAACCTCGTCCTGTCAGAACCGCCCCCCGTACCTGAACCCTTTCAGCATCGCCTCCTCTCCGGACCGACGAGGAACTGATGTCTTTCTGACTGTAGCCTGAAAAGTGGGTCAACCAAGCTCTGCTAAACGCTTTTCTACGCTTCAACTAGAGCTGTCCTTTTCTTTATCACCAGATAAACACAGCACCAACATGATCACACTAATAAATATTTGTGTCATGGTGCCTCTGGCAGACTCCTCCCCTCATCTGCTACACCTGACACCACGGACCTGTAACCAACGCCTGATCGTTGTGCTCCAACGGAGCATCTCCTGGCCTCGCCTTGATTCTCTCGACTGCTACCTTGTCTTGTGCTGCTCCAGGATCTCGCCTTCACGTGGAATTCTCCAGGGCTGCTGCTCACCTCTCGCTCGTGTCGTTCCGACGCTCCTCTGGCTCCCTTTTCGGATCATACGGTCGTCGCCATCAGCACCCTCCAACCACACCCTCTGGCTACCACAGAAGAACCTGGACTCAATTCCATCCTTGCTGCCTTTAAACCTATCCCTACAGACCTCACTGCCTGTCCAGTCTCCTTCCGGGTTCCAGCACTTGGCTCTGCTCAGCCTGCTAGTCATGACAATTGTGGCTAAAACAGTAGCGTTAGCTACTAGCTAATGTTAGCATCAGGGTGTCTGCCACCTGGTGCTAGCATTAGCTTGTAGCTAACTTTTATTGTTTTTTATTTACAGGTTACTTCAATGGGACTTTTTAATCATTTATTAAGTGTTTAATCGGTTTAAACACAGCTGACATGTTTTCTAAGATGGAACCTTTCCATCAGTCATAACCCACTGGTCTGTACCTGCCTTCGCCCCACGGTGGCCGGATAGGCTCCAGCAACCCCGTGACCCTGAAAGGGATCAAATGGGTTTGGGAAATGGATGGATGGATGGAATGCACTCTAGTTGTGTTTGCCAGGTATTTGTTGTTTGTAAACCAAACTTCTACAAATATAGAGACATCACCAATACTTCCAGGAGACAGTACTTGCTAACTGGACCCATAGAAATGCTGACGGGGTTGCAGGTCCGACACCGTGACGGTGAAGGCTGTCAGCCCACAGTTGTTGATTCATCGGCAGGTTGTTTTCAGGCTGCAGAGCCTCATAAATGATGCAGTCCTGTGGACTCACCTGCTCCCCGGTGGGGGTCAGAGGTCGTTTGCTGTGTGAAGATTCTGTATTGATGCGTTCGTCCCCAGGTGGTGCATTGATGTATTTGACTGACTTTCCTTGGACAGGTGAGCAGCTGACTGTCTGTCCGATGTCATTAAGTTGTTTTGTACATGACCGTGTCTGACTCTGATCGCATCCATGTGGTCGGAGGAGCATGACCAAACACGGCATCCGGGGACAAACGCGTCCCAACCGCTGGAGACACGGACTCTACGGGTCTGCAGACGACGGTTTCAGTTCATCCTCTGAAGGACTTTAGAGTCCAGAGGATTTCTGTGGACTGATCTGTGAGGAGGAAGAAAGAAAACGGTTTTAAAGCCGTCTCTGTTCTTAACCTGAGTGAGCCAGAGCCTTCCTCATCCATCCATGCATCCGTCCATCCAACCATGCATCCATGGATGGATGGATGGATGCATCCATGCATGCATCCAACCATGTATCCATCCATCCTACGGCGTCCATCAACATTTTTGTTTCTGCTCCTGATTCACAGTGATTTGAGTACAGAAATACTCAGAAATAGCATTCTAATCTTCTTCATAAATGTCCTTCGTGGTCAGAAAAAAGCTACAGGAGCAGATTAAAAACACCAGAAACAGTCGTTCAAAACACCTGAAGACGTTTCCTCAACAGCAGTCGTGTTGGAGGACCAGGACTGAAGACATTTACCGGTTTTTAAGCTCAAGGTTTCAGAAGAATGCGGGTTTTCTTCAGCACAGGAGTTCAGCAGGAGGTCAAAGGCCGGTTACATGTTGCTGCTTTCAGAGCCGTCTGCAGACTTCTACCCAGAAGCCCCTGCTTCCCCGCTGCCACTCCAAGCCCTGCCAGATGTGCTGGTGTTTGCTGCTGCACAAACACGGATCAGTTGTAGCTCTGACCCCGGGAGGGGGGCCCTTCCTGTGACGGAGGGCGTGGGGGGGGGCTGCACTGTGACTTTGTGAGGACGGTCTGGTTTGGTTGGTGAGGGTTAGTTGGAGCTCAGCAGAACCCCAGGAGGACAACGACTCACATGTGAGGGCCTGGGGGGGTCCATTGAAGCCTCACATGCTCCTCTCACCTCCTTACTTCTTGGTGGTGGGGGTCTGCTCCGTGTCTGGGGAGGTTCTGAGCCCCAAACGTTCAGATGCAGGTTAAGAAGTTCCCATCCTGGAAGACAGCAGAACGTCTTCATCAGATCCTCTCTGTTGTTCTGTGGATGGGGGGGGGGGGGGGGGGGGGCAGAGGGGCTGCAGATTAGGGGGGGGGTGTACATGCATGTGCTCAGTGTCATCTGACTTTCAGGCTGGTTTGCTGATCTCCTCTGATGTACAGTACATGACACCCGCCTGGAAGCGCAGCCACTAATCAGCGCCCCCCACCCCCCCTCACACACTTCCTTTATGGTGGGGGTGAAGGGGGGAGGGTGCCCCCCTTCTGTTCTCCAGTGAGCTGGAATGAGAGGATTGGAAAAGCCAAAGATTTCTGTCTAACAGTCACCAATTAGCATCATCTCCCCTCCCCCCCCCGCCCTGTGCTGTGGTGGAGCGGGTGGAGGCTGTCCTGCCCCCAGTGGGTTTGAGCAGCACCCCTGAGGCAGCAGGGCCTGGTCCGGGGGGGGCGCTAAAGGAAGCAGAGCAGAGCCAGAAACCCAGGAGGGTTTGAGAAAAGTGACGGCGGTTCTGTCCATGGATCAGCGTCTGCAGAGCAGTGCCGCAGCAGAACCCGGGGGGGTTGGCACTCCTGCCAACCCCCTGGACCCCCCTGGACCCCCCTGGACCGAAGGACCAGATGACGTCACAGCGACAGAAACCGTCAAAAGAGGAATGAGGCCAAAGTCTCTTCATGGAGCTCCAAAAGTACGACCCCATCCCCTAACGGAACCGGAACGGTGCCGGAAACGTCCAAAGGAAGTTTGGAGGGTATTATGGGATGGCACCTGAACCTGAAATTCTTCCATTTTCACACAGTACAGACATGAAATGTCGCACACACGCCTGCAGGTTTAGACTACAGCCACAACCAAGGTTTTGTTGACCTTTGACCTCTGGAGGAGGCCGCCATCTTGAATTTTCAGGACTGTGTAAGAAGTCGTGTCACTTAGGGCTTTGGAGCTGTCGCCCCCTGACTGCTCCAGCATCGATGGGAAGAAAATGTGGTTTAAAGGTTGAAGAACCTCACGGCGTTGCGTGGCGAGCTGGCAAAGCGGTCTTTCCCTGTTGCTCGCATGTTTTCTGACCAGAATACTGAGAAAATTTCATCATGAATCGTTGGCTTATGCTAAAAAACAGGAACATATAAGGAATGTGGGCGTGGCCACCACAATTACTTGAGCAGATTCTTCTAAAAAGGACGTAGGCCTGTTCATCAAGCAAAACATCAACGGTTGCTATGGAGACAAAGGCCTCCTGGTTGTTTTCTCTTTCACCTCTTTGAGCTTTTCTCAGCGTTCTTTAGCCGCTCTGCTGGTAAGAACCCGGGTTCTGGAAGTCCAGAGCTGATGAAAGTTCTGGTCCTGTGGATCCAGTTCTCCTGCTGGGTTTTGCGTGGCAGCCCCTCCAGCACAGACGCCGTCTTTGGTCTCCTCTTGGTGGTTTTGCAGTAGACGACCCCCCCCAGATGATGAACGGCTCTGAAACATGATGGAAGGTCGGTGCCGTCAGTTACTTGGAGCTTTTGCAGATAAGGCCAAAGACCGAGCCGGCACATCTGGCGCTCGGCGAGGGGGGGTGTTCAGGGCGGCGTCCTGTACCAGCCTCTGAGGGGAGCTGCCTGCCTGTCGCCGTCTGATTTATAATGTCAGAGGAACGCGATGCGGAGAACGTGACATCAACAGGAATGCTGCCAGAGTCCAGAGACGAAGATGGAGTGTCTGGGAGGACTCCTCCTCCTCCTCCTCCTCCTCAGCCGAGCCTGCCGCCTCGGTCTCCGGACAAACATGCATTCCAGAGCAGACCAGCTATCTCCAGTTCTGAGTCTTATCGCTCTCACACTCTTCCCGCCCCGTTGGGCGGCGGAGCGCGGCGGCGTGTTCTCCCAGCGCCTGAAACATTCATGCAGAAGCCTGATTAGCCATGCCGTCACAGGACCACGGCTTCTTACCTATTGATTTCCTCTCCACTCTCCCCCGCCCAATTCAAAAGGCCTGGGGGGGTCTCTTTACAGCTGAGCACCTCTGGCCTGCTCCTGCCTGCCGGTCCGGCCCGTCCCAGCAGAGACCCCAGCCGAGGTCAACCACCTTCTGGAGCGGAGCAGGCGCCAACACACAGTCATGAAACGGAGAATAAATGTTTAAGATCCAACAGGAACGTCCTGGAACGTCCTGGAACGTCACAGCACCGTCTCCTCAGCATGTGGACCACAACGCCGGTCTGAGACACCAGAACTCTGCATGACACCAAACCCATGAAGGACGTGAGAGTCCTATGAAACTGCATTCATTCTTACGTGGTTGGATTTGTGATGAGGACCCGGTTCTGTTAGCTTGATTCTCCACCAGGTTCTGTTTCCTCCCATCCAGTAGGGGGCAGTGTTCCCTGTCTTATGGGTTCACCCTCAGTGAGCGGAGGGCCCATGAGCCCGTAGAGGAAGCCCAGGTGTGTCAGGTTGGTTGTTTGACGCTCAGAGTGATTGACAGGTCTGGAGCCACCTTCAGGACACCAAGAGCTTCACAATTAAAGGAAGACAGAAGAAAGTTACAAACTAGGCAACTTCAGAGTCAAAATAAAAACAGCAGTCAGTCGTAAAATACATCACAGATGAATAAGAATGAAATAAATACAAAATGTCCCAGAGCATTCAAAGCCTTTCTATGAAGGTATGACTTTGACTGATGCTTAAAGCTGTTATGGTCAGATATCACGCAGTTCTGCAGGAATGTTTCTCCATAACTGAGGGCTGGCAATGGGGAAAGCGTGGTGACCCCGGTGACCCGGACCCATGCAGCGGTTATTGATTAGCAGACCTGAAGACGGCGGCAGACAGGTAGAAGCTCAGTGAACTGGTTTTAAAGACGAGCAGGAATCGTTTGAACTGAATTCTAAGATGAACATGGAGTCTGAAGTGAAGCCAGAACCGCGGTGACGCCTTCTGGACCGACTGGAGGCTCAGTGATCGCCGGCGACACAGAAGTACAGAGTTCTAGTAATCTGTGTGGGAGGTGGTCCGGCTGTTTCTACATCACTGCAGCTCGGGGGGGGTCAGCTTTAGCTCAGATGAGAAGAGCTCCTTTTGACAGCGTTGTCTCCAACAGCTGGACACGAGTCACCAAGAACAATGCTCTGTTTCTGACTCATCTGGATCAGCCACTGCTTCCAGCATCAATGCACATGCCCCGCCCACTGCTGGTTACCTGGTCAGGTGTGTCCAGCCAGTCAGAGTTTGGAGAACCAGCACGCTACTCTAAACCTCCCCAACAACCAGATCACATGAGTCAGAAACCTCTGGGTTTAATTTGACCAGGATTTATCATTTAAGGCTCACATGTCTCAGGCGTGTAGAACTGCCTACTTTCACCTGTTCAATATTGCTAAGATCAGAAATCTACTTTCTGTCTTATGGAATAAACTCCCAGCTCATGGAAGAGAGGCCGAGCAGATTCCAGTTGGCTCGTCTGTGCTCCTGTTCCTGACCGTGGCCCCCCCTCTGGCTCGTCTGGTTTAGTTCAGCCATTACCCACTGAGCTTTAGGACTGATTTTACCTTGAGTACGTTTAGTGAAGCCCACTGAATTGAACAGGTGCAGGTGTGGCCAGGTGAGCTCAGAGGTTCTCTCCTCACGACCCGGACTGCTGAGGACCCGTCCTGCATTTCTGCCTGAAGCCTCCAAGCATGTTTCTGTGGGGAACTGCTTCTGCTGAGGTTCCTCAGGTTCTGCTTGATCTGAAGCAAACCTGGCTGTTCTCAGAGTCAGCGTTCCTCTGCTGCCGATAAACCGTGAAGCAGAAACTCCTCTCCTTCATTCCTGCTGGAGCTGATCGGAGATCGACTCAAAGCCTGAGAGGAAGTTCCTTTACAGCATGTTTTATTCTGAAAGGACAGCTGCAACTATTCCAAGAATGAGGCTTTTATTCTGTCATTTAGGGTCCCATTATCTTAAAATTCTGGGTTTTTTTTTAGTCTCATTTTGTTTTTTGTCTCTGCAGGACCTGAACTTTTGGTTCCAACTCTGGGCTCCAGCAGAACGTCGGTCCCTGAGCTGCACAGTTCCAGCTGGTTCCTGTGGAACCGTCATGTCAGAGATGAGGAGTGACTGGAACAGAGACGGTTTCCAGTCTGTTCTCCAAAACCCAAAGACCGTCTTCTTGGTTTTAGGCAGAACCTGAGCAGCAGGGTTCTGGATGAACTACAGCAGATGAGTCCAGAGAGCAACCCTGGCGTCCTGGAGAACTCCTCAGCGTGAGCGGGAGCCGCCACCAGAGCTCCTTCTGTCCCGGTTGACCAGAAACGTCTGACGGACGCTGGAACGTGACGTCAGCCAGCTTGGAGCTCAGAGCTAGAACAGGGTTCTCTGCCTCACTTGGAGGTTCCTGTTACCAGATTCTTTGGAGCCCTGATTCTAGAGGAAGACTTCTCCCTCCTCTTCCTCGTCTGCAGGCGTTGGGAAAGGATGAAGCTGTTGATGCGTCTTTGCATGGGTGTGGACCTCATGTGTTGACCTGCTCTGTTTGCTCAGCAGCGAGGGGGGTGGGGGGTTGCTGCTCATCCGCCGGATCCTCTTTCGACTCCTGTGAAGCCTGAGCAGAACCAGCGCCGACCCGCTGGGCTCCCAGGGCTCCACGGTTTGAGCTCCAGGAGTTTCCTGTTTCATTTTCCTGAACGAACGCCTCGGGTTCTACGTCTCTGGGATCGGTTCTATTGCAGATGTAAACTCCTCAATGTGTTCAGAACCTCATCAGTGCTTGGAGACTGATCCCTGGTGTGGAGATCATTGGGTCTCAATGATCAGAAACGCACACAACCTGTACACTCAAACACAACAGATGTTTCAGAAATGCACCAGAGAAGCTTCACACAAAACTTTTAGCTACTACAGTAACAGGAACTCACAGATCATGTTTATTCCAGAATGTGCATTTACAACCCCCCCACATTTACAACCCCTCCCACATTTACAAACCCCCCACAATTACAACCCCCCCCACATTTACAAACCCCCCCACATTTACAACCCCTCCCACATTTACAAACCCCCCCACATTTACAACCCCTCCCACATTTACAAACCCCCCCACACTTGTGAGAAATCCCTGTGATTAATTCTGTGACCCTCCTGAGGCTGCAGGAAAATCAATGTTCCCATTGGCTAATGAATCTGTCAATCAAACTTATCTGCAAAGTAGGCGGGTTCCCTCTCAGCCAATCGAACGGCCCCTTAGACTTTCTATACACTTTCACAGTGGTGACAGAAAAAGCCCCGCCCACCGTTGATTGGTTGGTTGTTGGTCGTTAGCGTGCTAGCTTTAGCACAGCTCTTGGGTTTAGTGCCTTCAGTCAACAATTACTGGCTTGTGCAACTGTCCAGTGGCGGTGGAGGCAAGGCATCAGTGTTTGGATGCCGTTGGCATTGAATCCAGCAAACAGGTTGAGGTTTTCTGATTATTGATAATAATGAACTCCTTACTCCTGTCCCCTGCAGGTGGAGCTTCTGTCAGAGCGTGAGACTGCACAGTACTTTCACTGGTAACCCAATTCAGGACGGAGACATCTCACAGGAACAAAAGCAACATGTCAGTGAACAGGAATGAGGGTTTGACTCCGGACTGCGGCCGGACGGCCTCGGATCAGGTGCAGGATCACCAGAAGTTGGTGGAATTGAGGGGAGACGGAGAAGACGCCACCGTCCCCGTATGGACACCTTAAGGGACGTCATGCAAATGGGACGTACCATTGTCATGCATGTGGTGAGTGTGTGGTGAAGAAGCCGTCAGGACGATGGAAGTTTCACGCATTTATGTCGTACGAGTGATGCTGTCGTATGCCACACTAACCGTGCACAAATGCTGCACGCACGGGGCGTGCACGTGAACCGTATGTGCCTGTAGGACGTCCACACAAACTACACTGATTTCTAACAGGAGCGTGCACGTTTCACATGAACAGCGCTAACGGGCTCCTGGCACAGTCCTCCAAACTGCCACTGGTTTGGATCCGACAATCCAGAAGCAGGATGTTTCCTCCAGCCCCCACACCCCCTCTCAGCCTGGGGGGCCCACCAGGCCTGAAGCAGTCTGTCCTGGTGGGGGTCAATGCAGTGACCGGAGCCTAATCTGCTGTTTTCCAGTGAAACCAGGGTAGCCCCCCCATGAAAGCTTTACCAGACAGAAACCCAGCAGAACAGACTCTGGATTCTGATAGAACCAAACTGCTCCAAAAGCATTTCAATAGAAAGCCCCGCTTCCTCCAGTTCATGACCCACATGATGTGTTTTTAGAGAGGTCCACCCTCATCATCCTCATCATCATCCTCAGCAGCAGCTCTTCCTGATGGACCTCCACAAAATGGGTATTGATTGATTCTTCCCAGACTGCTGGTGATAATGTGACAAGCGGCAGTCATTTCCCACTGAAGCATCACTCTGGCCTCCGCTGAAGCCTTTATCACCAGAGGATCTGAGGCTTACTGGAAACGCTCTTCCGGCACCAGGGACCAATGCGCCGCTGGATCGAATGTCACTCTGGAAACTGTCTTAATGACTGTTGTGGGTCCAAAACTGAGACAGGACTTGCTTGGTGACAGAGACAGAGTCTCCAAAGGTCTAAATGTACACATCAGCACGCTTTACAGACATCAACTCATCTTCTGTGTTACTAAGGTGAAGGTTTTTTACCTTTTGGAGTTTGAGTCAGCCTGCTGCTGGTTCTGCTGCTGGTTCTGCTGCAGCGGTTTCATCTCCTCACACCTGGACGTGTCTTCAGTTCCACTAGTTGGGTATCAGTGGAAGATCCAAACACTGAGTTCTGTGTGGAACCAGCAAACGGCTGACTCAGAATGAAGGGGGCGTGGCCACAGCTCTGTGGGCGTCCAGGTGAGGCCGTGTGGAGCATACTGTAGACATACAGGTGGGGGTGTAAGGTGGGTGACATCATCAGAGGGTGGAGGAGGGGTTTCCCAGCAGCTCCTCACATGTACCTGTACCTCTGAAGGTCGGCGCTCTGACAGCAGCTCTGGAGCACAGACAGCATCACCGAGCCACACAGGCCGCCTGCTTCGGTGGTGGTGGTGGTGGGGGGGGGGAACTTGCGGTGGTGGGGCAAACACGATGGAGATGTGGTCAGAGGCCGAGATGAGTGTGAGGAAGAGCTCTGTGGATGTTGAGGAAAAGGTGACGGTAAACCCCTGTGGGGTTGTACGGCCAATGGAGCCCCGCCCACCGCTGGTGGTGGTCTTCTGAGAAGCTTTGGTGGGTCGATCTTTTGGAAACGGGTTTTGGTTTCTTCCATCCAACGACTCAAAGAGGGTTGGCATCAGTGGCTGCCCGCTGCACCCTGTGGACCACTCTGTTCTCTTAGAAGCTGCTGTTTGGATGTCAAGTCCAGACTGTCTCTGATGACCACATCCTCACGCCAGAGAAGCGGCTGCACCGCCGCACGCCACCATCCTCCGCCAGCATTTCTAATCTACTCCAGAACATTTCGGCTCAGTCGTTTCCTCCGGTGGTCACGCCTCCGTGTCGGCGGTAAGACCACTGCGAGCAGCCGACGAGTCAAAGCAAACAGAGCGTTTGGCAATCTGTCCGTCAAATCCCCGGTAATGGAGCGAGGGAGCCACCCTGCTGCAGACGCAGACAGCGCGGCATCAGCGCAGCCAGCATGTGCGTGCATGCGGCGGTTCGTCTGCGAGCGCGCGGCACGCTGATTGATGAACCTCTGGCTTTGTCAGCCCCTTGGCATAGGTGGAACAGGTGTGACTCTGCCACAGAGAGCGGCTCAGACACGCCACATCACGGCACAATGAGGTCATTGTGCAACACGCACATTCCTGCTGCGGGCCCGCGGACGGCCACAGGCCTCCTGTGTGTGCGCCGCTGCAGGTGAGGGGGATTTGGATGAGATTTGCAGCTTGAATGGGACGTGTGCTCAGCAGCTGCATGTCGCTACACAAACCTGACACACACGCAGACACACACACACACACACACAGGTGACGAATGCGCGGCGTTGCTACATCAGCGTCTGTGAGTGGGTGTGGGGTTAGCTGGGGCTTTTCAGCCGGGTCCCTCCTGTCTCTGTGAGTTCCCACAGCAGGAACCGGGCAGAAAAGTTCTGCTTCCTTTTGTCCCAGGTTTCAGCGGGAATCAAACCTCTCACAGATTTGACTTCACGTCCACCATGTGATCAAACTTGTTGCTGCTCAGCAGGAAAACGTTCCAGACATACTTGGTTCTGTTCCGACTGATCCATAAATGCACTGTGGTTCTAACATGTTGGATTTAGAACTTTAGAAAATCCTCCTGAATAAAAAGCAACAATCATTGGAAAGATGTGTGAGACGAGGCGGCAGCAGCCTCTGAGCTCTGAGCGGGACGTCTGCCGATGGGAACCCAGTCGCAGCAGCATTTGTGGGTTCTCACTGCGTCAGCGTTCCTTCTTCATTAATAGCATGTTCCAAAGCTAATGCGTGTAGTTTTCATTGGAAATGGGTTTCTGTAAAGTCATGTTCTCTTTTCCTTGACTGGATTGAAGACTTTTCTTCTGAAGTTTCTTTGTTATTTTGAGCATTTTCAGCTTCTTTTCCTTCATTTTTCCGCTGAAATGTAACTAAAGAACCTCCCTGCATTCACAGAATGGTGTTCTTCAGACTGGGGGGGTTCCTAACAGGACATGTTCTGTTTCAGCTGTCTGGAGCACTTGAACAGGTTTCCTTCAGACTCTGTTGTTCTTGTTTCTGCTGGAATCAGAGTTGTGGGTCTCAGACGGCTGCCGTGCGTTTGTGCGACTGCAGGGCCGTTTGCGTCGGTTGTGGTTTTGTCAGACTCTCACCTTCGCCTCCTTCCCTGCGTCCAGCTGCTGCCTCCTCTGAAAGGGGAGCGTCTGGATGGGTGTGTTGGGTGTCTGTCCCTCTGAGCTCCTCACAGCTCAACCAGCCTTGACTTGCTGTGCGGTGACATGCCTGCGCCGCTCTGGTGGGATGATCCGTGTGTGTGTGGCTGCAGGCTGACTGCCGGGCTCTGCTTGAAAGACTCCTGGCATGTGCTGCTGCCTGCATTTTTCACCCTTGACTGGAAGCATATGCCGCAGCACAATCGAGACAGTGTTAGGCGCAGCGGCGTGAAGGACCCAGGCGGCTTCCTCCACATCTGGCAGCGCTTGGCCCTCCTTCCAGGTGAGTCACGTCCCACGGGAGGGTGGCTCTGCTCGGCCCCTCCGCGCCCGGGCATCTGGAAATGTCCGTCCCGCAGTCACATCTCTCCACATGCCTTTCCAATTTCACTACCTCCCCCCGTCGCCTCCTCTTCCTCTTCCATTGCCCCCAGCCACCCGGTGACCCTCGCTGCACCCTGAGCACCCCCCACCCGGCGAGGCCAGCTGCATGAGCAGACGAGTAACAGATACGCTGGTGTTTGGCAGAAGGCTGGAGCGCGGCGGCTGGCAGGGAGGCCGTCCACAGGAAGAAAGCCATTCCACCAATCACAGGTCAGCGTGGAGGTGGACTACGACAGCTCCACGCTGCGTTTTACTAAAGACTTTCAAAAAGAGAAGAACTTAAAACACAACTAAACATCTTTAAAAAGCTTTTCCAAAAAACATTTGACATTTTGTTCAAATACCGGTTCTCCTCAGAGCATTAAGAGTTTTTAGAATTTCTTCATTTCCATTCTTTCTGGGTTCTGAAGAACAGCTGCGCCCGTTTTCCAGTTTCTTACGTGCTGCAACCCGCCCCAAACTCCACTGGTTTCCTTGGATACGGAACAAAAAGAGGCGGGGTCTTTGGTGTCCTTTCCTTTGAGCTTCATTCTGATGGTCTCTGGACAGAACAGTGCCGGAACCAGAGGTACCTCTGCTGCTCCGGGTCCTGGGATGGCCCGCCGCAGCCCCGGCCCGCCGGCTGCTGGAGGCCCCAGCTGTGCGCGGCCTGGGGGGGTGCCGATGGAGCGGCGTGTCACGGAGGATTGATGTTGACACAAACAGATGTAGGCTGGTGGAAAACATGTCAGTGTCCGTGTGGGGGGGGGGCCTGCTGGGATCATTAAAGGCACGAAAACAAACATCTCGCTCTGATTAACGGCGGCCGTCCCGCAGGAGTTGTCACGGACGGGGCGGGGGTGTGGAGGCCGTGCATGCGCGAGCGCACATTTACATAAACATGCCGCCGTTCACACCTGGCGAGCAAACTCCAGCTGTTGTGAGGGGGGGCATGTCATCCTCCATCAAACTCCGTTCAACAGCAGATTATCACAAAACCAAGACAACAAAAAAGAAAACAGGAAAGGAACCTCTTCTGTTCTTTCTCCTCTCATTTCCTTCATTATTCTTTCCATTCAACTGCTGACTCATGTCAGTGCGTTCCCATCCATGTCCTTCATCAGGCTAACCTGCTGCACGTCCTTCCCATCTCGCTGCCTTGCTCATCTGTACAGGTCAGTGTCTCCTCTTTTCTTCCAACCTAGCATACAAGTCATCATACGGCCCTTGTTTGGCCTTTGACCCCTCTACTTTCATCGTAGTGGGTTTGATTCGGTTAGCATGAACTCTCTGGAAGACGTTGCTGTTTTGTTTCGATCCGTCTGTGTTTTCCACTCGGATCGTCTGCCGTCCGTGACGTTTCTGTAGCGACAAACCAGCAGACGAACGTGAAGCAGTGCAGCCTTTAACGTGTTCAAATGTGCTGCCGACACGACCACAGCTGAATGTTTTACAGGCGCTGCCGACCAACAGTCTTCATGACGGAAGCGTCATGTCTCCACCACGCTTCAGTCCCATCTGCAGGATTTTCTGGACTAAAAGCGGCAGGGCCTTGGTCAGGTTTACCCGGTCCAGAAGCAGCTGGCCTCGCCGCCACCGATTCATTCCGTTATTCCTGGAATTCCACTGACGAGAGAAGCGGGAAAAGTTTTCATGACATTTGAGTTCCAAACATGCTGCTGGGTTTTCATATGGTTCTAAGGTGAAAAAAAGACTTGCTAACTTCCTGCAGACGATGCGGTTCATCATGTTGATCCTCAGGTTCTGTGAGATCAGTGCTCATTGCGATGAATGAAGGTCGTAGTGCCAAAAGCCTTCTGTTGGCGGCACTCTCAGTGAGACGGCGGCGAGATGCAGATTGTTGTCAGTGGAACCGTGGAACCTGGTTTTTATATATTGATCATGTTCATGAAACTGTCTTTTGTTACTTAAATGTCAGCGTTATAAGGGGAATGTGTTCTTGATTGGCAGGTGGGCGACCACAACTAAGCTCTCTCTCTCTCTTTGGTTCCACCCTCTTGGCCATTTCTGGCATGTTGTTGGGGTGGGCGGGGCAAACTCTGACCAAAGTTGCTTTATTTCATTCTTCTGGCTTTTGTCCCCTCAACCGTCACAGCTGATGGTACGATGCGGCGGTTAGCAGCCCCTCTGACTGCTGCGAGGCTCTCAGGGAACCAAACAAAGCGGGTTTGAGTGTGGCAGGCAGGTCCTCCTCACATGCCTCTGGTTTATTGATGAGGTTGCAGCAGCCAGGCCTCCTAATGAGGCAGCTCTCTTGGCGTGTTGAAACCATAGCCTCAGAGAAGATGTTCTGCACTCGCTCCTAAGCATTGATCCGTCCAGACTTGTAGAACAGATTTCACAATCTAATCTTCTCCTCTGCTGGATTCAGCTCACATTGTCTTTTGGATGCAGCTGTAGAGAAGCTGTGATTCAGAGCAGCACACTGACCGTCTTCTCTCTCTGTTCCTGAAGCTAACGTCTCTGCAGATGCAGGTTCAGGACGTTCTATACTTCCACTTTTGAAGAGTCTGTGAAAGCTGCCCCCCCCAACAGGAAACAGATGGTTTTCCTGCAGACACATCAGAGGTCATAGAGCTGAAGATTCAGAACGATTCCAAGTGAAAATTGAGCCAACTCAGTCGCTTTCTTTCACGATTAGGACGCCGCCATGTGGGGGTCAGACATCAGAGGCCAATCAGGAGTGAGCTTGTTGGAAAAAATATGCAGCGTCTAATTGGTCAGTTTATGACTTGAATAACTTGAACTACAGAAAAATATTTAAAAACTAACGATTATCAAGAAAATGTTTTTAAAAGTGTCAGATCCAGAACGGTTCTTCTGACCAACAGAACCACTGAGGAACAGCTGCTTATTTCTCTATAAACATCTACGTGATTTTGGCTTCTTGGAGCCACTTCCTGTTTGGAACGCTGGGGGGGAGGGGCCACTCAGTCCAGTTCTCTGGTACAGTCGATGGTTTACATGCTTGCCAAATATCTTATCATTATCCCATTATTTTTGTGCTATTTCCATGGGACCATAAGATTGGGAGCTAATTCAGCGTCTTTAATCCAGTTTGTTCAAACACTCGAGTGTTTGAACACGAGTACATTTCTACACAAAAAGATGACATTTCCCAGCATGCATCTGCCCTGCAGTTTACGTCTGTGGACATGTAAACAAGATGCAGAAGTCATAAACCAGACCGATTACAGCGCGGATCTTAGCACCATGTTCACGAAAAACAGGAAGTGACACAAACAGGAAGTGACACAAACAGGAAGTGAAACCCTCTGGCATCACATTCATGCGTTCTCCAAAAGAATGAGGATGAAGAACCAACGCAAACAGAAGTCTGATTTCTGTGGGAACAGAATTCCAGCCGTCCAGAGGGCCCATCTTCAGAGTCTGGTCGAAAGGACAATTTTAAGAAAAAGAAACACACTGATCTGAAAGAAAAGTCAAACTTTCCTTTCACTTCCTCCTTTCCTCCTCAGCATTTCCTTGGTTTTCATTTCACCGGCGCTACAGCGGTCAGCTTGATGCTAACGGTGAGGCTAAAGTTAACGCAGGTCAGATTCTTTTGTCCACAGAACTCTGCTGCGTACACCCCCCATCTGCCCCGTTCTGCTTTTCCACTTTTATCTCCAGTTTCAGGAGCTTTCAGTAAAACGACTGACATGGATCCAGTCATCCTCATGTTGGGACCACTGTAGAACCGGATCCACGAGGAGCAGCGAGCGTCCGTCTGCCTAACGGAGCTTCATGCCGATTTCTGCTTTTCTTTTAGTCACCATGTTTTTGTACGTCTTCTTCAGTGTCTGAAGGTGGATCTTAATCCGCAGGTTGCAGACAGCAGAATCCTCAGACTCAGCAGAGAGTCCTCCTCACAGATCCGTCCACCGTCCATACTTCCATCAGGGACGTCATTCTGATGAACCGGAAGAAATTCCAGTCGATAAATCCACGCGGGCGGGTCATGAATGGAGAACATTGTTTAGGATCTGGATGTTTTTTAAGAAGCGTGGCGGTTCTGACCCTGCTCCCGCCTCTCTGCAGCCTGTTTTTCAGACAGGACACCTCTGCGTGAAGCCCTCAGGTGCTGCTGGGCTCAGTGTCAAGACTAAGCTGTTACAAGTCCCAACACAGCCTGGCCACAACGCGGGCCCCGAGGTGATCCATCTGCGACTTCAGAGGGTTTAGCAGCCCCCACTGAGGAGACTGATCACAAACCGACTCGCACTGCCGTCTTCTGACACCCAAAGACCCCAAATCCACGTCTCACCAGTAAATGTTTACAACCTGAAAACAGCCGTTTGTCCGTTTTAGCTTCTAATGCTAAGTGTGAAGAAAAAAGGTCAGCTATGCTGATGATCCACTGCTCTGCTGCTCCTGAAGATCACGAGGATCTGAACTCAGTTTCTTGTGTGTTTTCTCTGTCCTGCTTCATAGATCTGGAGCTTTCTTTGATTCTTCAGCTTCGGTTTCTGCTTCGTTCCCCATCCCGTTCAGAGCAAAGACTTTGGTTTGGAATGTATTTGTCTAAACTCATAGAAGGGATTTTTATTTCACACCTCAGTTCACTGAAGTTTTTCAGGACTTCATGGGCAGAAGTCTCCAAACAGGTTACCAGAGAGCACATACATGTGCAGTGAGTCCACGCAGCCAAAACTCACACAAACACACGGCTATTGCAGTACTTCAGCCGGCATCGGTCCTCTGCTCTTCATGGCGGCCATCATCAGGCTTCTGCAGAGCTCGGCGGTGATCTGGATCAGGTGTGTTCAGCAGAGAAACATGGAGAACATGCAGGACTCTGCTTCAGAGGACCCAGACCCGGATCTCCTGTGCTGGCGGTTTGTTGGTCCATCGTTGGTTCTGGACCACCAGAATCCTCCTGGAGAAGAATCCTGGTTGAGGAAGTGAAACCCTGTTGAGGGCGGGGCCAAACCCTAATCCTTTATATGTCTGCTGCTTGTTTTCCTTTTAACTTTATTTCTATTGTGTTTTCCAGTCATCATTGTTTACACACACAAAACAAAGACACAAAGACAAACAACATACACAATAAGGGGGCTTTTTAGGTGTAGAAATTCTCTGTTCATTTAGGTCGGTTTCCACAGTTTGGGACCGTTGTTCTCATAATTTGTTAAAAACTATTGAAACATCAGTTGAGTAAATGGTCCGTATAATCTCCACCCAGCCATCCTTTCTGGGAGGGGGCCACCCTGTGCCATTTTTGAGGCCTGCCAAGAGTAAAGTCCTTACCAGGTAAAGATCTCCAGTCAGAACAGTCTTCTATTTTCCATAAATACTAAGTTGTAAACTTGTTCGGCAGTGTCATCCAGGAACATTTTTATAGCAGTTGTTGCAACATCCCACAAGTTTGTCGTCTGGAACATGACCAAAGAGTGTGTCGGTTCCCCTCCAGACACCTAGAGGACAGTTTTTCATGGTTTCCTTTTGGTTTGGGCCGATGTAAAGTACCGTAAAGAGTCTTCCACGTCCATGTTTGAGAGCCGGCAGAGGAGCACTGCCCGTCTTCTGTCATTTTAAGAATGTCTGCTGGTTTTTCATGTTTTCAGCCGAAAGCCTCCTGAAGAACCCGGTCCAAGGAAAGGACCAAAGTCCTCCTGAAGAACCCGGTCCAAGGAAAGGACCAAAGTCCTCCTGAAGAACCCGGTCCAAGGTAAAGGACCAAAGTCCTCCTGAAGAACCCGGTCCAAGGAAAAGGACCAAAGTCCTCCTGAAGAACCCGGTCCAAGGAAAGGACCAAAGTCCTCCTGAGACCGGTCCAAGGAAAGCAAATCTCTGAGAACCCGGTCAAGAAAAGGACCAAAGTCCTCCGAAGAACCCGGTCACAGGAAAGGACCAAAGGACCAAAGTCCTCCTGAAGACCCGGTCAAGGAAAAGGACCAAAGTCCCCTTATGTGGAAAGGCCTGAAGACAGTGTGGTCCTCAGCAGGGAAGGGGACAGCTGTGGTCCTAGAGGGAGGGGGGACATTTCCCACCTCTTGTGTGTTTTGATCCTGTGTTGGTTTGTCCTCTGCAGAAAAAAGTATTTTCATTTGAAGTGAAAGGCGGTGGAGGGAGGGGGGGGGGGGTTTGTTTGGGGAAAAGTGGAAAGTCCAGCGGTGGTTAATTGGCGTGTTTCGGTGTGAGGTCATGAGGATGGCAACAGGAAGTCACCGCTGCGCCCCGAGCGGCGGGCCGGTGCCGCTCCACCTAATCACAGCTAAACACCGTCCAGGCACGCACGCCCCCCCTTTTCATTTCCAGCCCCTGGTTTCCCCCCTTTCAGAGTCCTCGTCCTGCCAGAAGCCCAGGGGGGGTCATTGTGTGTCACAGCAGCAATGGCCTCCAGATCAACCTGTTGGAAAGCTCCCCAGCCCCCACCTCACCGCGCACCTTTCACCGCTGGAAATCCCCGCAGACCTCTGTGACTGGAGGGGTCAAGATCAATAGATGAAGGAAAACAGAAGTGAAACAGCAAACCCAGGTCTGCGGGGGGAATTCACCCCCCAACCATGACAAAACTCTGAACATTCTGGAGCTCAAAGGCCTTTGCAGCGGCCCACTTGATTTCCTCTGAGTACTTTCTGTGTTTTACGGTTTGATTCCTCACAGGAACACTGCGGTACACACGCTCCTGTTAGCCTGAGCGTTTCAGCCGCCAACCTCCACTGAACCGCCGCCGCCGCGCCACAGAAACCGTGAGGATGAAGGATTCTTTGAAGCAGACGCCTCGCTGGAGCAAAGAGGTTTCAATTATCTGTTATTAATTATTCAATGATCTGTTGTTGTCCTGACTTCTGCCCCTGTGGGTCAGCGTCCTCCACCCTGCTATCAAACACAGGAGGAACCGTTTCCCAGAGATGTTCAGTGGAGGAGGAACGGACGGATCCACAGCAGAGGTCCGTCACTCGCTGGCGTTTCCACCTGCTGGGTCTCAGTTCTGGTCTTCTCAGAACTTCCTTGGCTCTTCAGAGGGCAGTTTATCCGGAAAACGTGAACATAACCCCAGAGGCTGTGGTGCAGCGGTAGACCGGTCGACCTCTGACTGGAAGGTCACAAGTTCACCACAAAAAAAAAAAGATCTCTGAGTTCAAAAGTGAAAGACCACAAAAGAGTGACGTCACTTATTCAGTGCTGCTGCATTTAAGGGTTTTTGCCAAATTAAAAAGTGAGTCTGGTAATTCAGGCAGCAGTAAATTCCTTCTGTGTGACAATCACAAGTGAATGCAGTCCAAGTAACTGAGTACAAGTATGCAGGGCTTAGTACTCTGAAGAGTATTTTAATGACACAATCAAACTTAAAACAAAAGACTCACCTGTGCACAGTCATCCCACCAGCAGCGGCAGCGGCGGATCATCACAACCTCATTTAGTGTGTAGAATCTTAATATTGTTGAAGCCTCAGTCCAGCCGTCCTCACAGGTGGACCCGGGTCGTCTGCAGGTGAACAATGGTCACACCTGTACGGGGCGGCCAGGTGACCTGCAGGAAATCTGAGGGTGGGAGACGCTCAGTGCAAATGTTCCTGTGTTCTACGTTCATGCTGCAGCGACAGGTCGTGGAGGACGCTTCTACAACACGGGAGGGGGGTGAGGGGGAGACACAGGCGTGTCAGACAGTTTTTTCAACCCCCCCAAATCCTGCAGACTGAACAAGGAGCTGCTAGTGCTGTTCACGTGACACGTGCACGCTCCTCGCTGCAGCCTGACTGATAGAAACAAACGAGGAAATCAGAGTGTAGTGTGTGTGGACGTCCTATGGGGTCCTCCAGGCACTTTTCACGTGCACGCCCAGAGCGTGGCGGCAGGACGCTGTATGACAGCATCACCCGTACGTCATAAGTGTGGGGGATCCTGGTCAACCCCCCCTTCATTCTTCACTTGTTCTCTGAGAAGATTTCTTTTCATCTTTCTCATGAGATTATTTTCTTTTTCAGAATTCTTCACTTGTGGTTTTTATAAATAGATGTTTTTAGAAGTTTAATGAAAAATGAACGTCAACAACAAAGAAGCAGTAAAAGCAGCAGAAGAAAAGTGTGTCTGCAGTGAATAGTTCAGCGCTGGCTCTAAGCTTCTGTCTTCACTAACGTACAGGATGGTTTAGTGAGGATTTAGTATTTCTGTCACGTTGGCCTCCTTGAACTTCTTCCTGTTTCCCACTTTAGATCATTAAATGAACACCTGAGGGGCTCTGTTCTTGTTTTTTCTGGACGTCACTGTGGTTTTTTATGTTTTTCAGGATGTTTTCTTTGAAAAAGTTCCTTCCTTCTCCAAGTTTGCTCGTAGAACCTGTGCAGACGTTCATCCTGGTGGAGCCACGGCTCGGGCCCTGCGGAGTGGCCCCGAAAACCCAGAGGTGGCTCCCGAGTGACTGAATGTGTGTCTGTGTCCCGCTGAGAGATTCCAGAGGCTCCTCTCGTGGCCTCTCAGGGCTCCCGGGTCACTCGTTTGTCATTGTGACCCTTGACCCGTGTAGCCGGCGCGTCAGGAGGAATGTGGGAGATGTTTACCTTCAGTGAGACTGATGGTGTCCAGGTGGCTCTCCTCCTCCTCCAGCGTTTCTTTCAGTTCTGCAGAACTGCACATTCTTGGAGTGGGTTTAGAAAACGTCCGCCGTCCTGACTGGAAAACAGTGGGGGGGGGGTCCGCATTGATCCAGGACCGGGCTGGGCAGAACTCACTCGCACAGAGCTGCACTTCCCAGAGTTCGTTAGCCATCAGCTGAGTGGCTAGACAGAGCGATCCGTAATGGACCCCCACCTCCAGCTCCCTCCCCCCTCCTCTTCAGCGGGGGTGCCATCTATCACCATCTCACCGGACCTTTCCAGTGGCTCCTTACTGGGTCCTCATCTACTGGAAACTCTTGGAAAGTTTCCTGCCCCACCAACACCCCCGCCCCCGCCCCCGCCCCAGACCCATTAGGCAGTGCTGTAATGCAAACAGTGATGCTGAAGAGACTGAGGGCCAGGTGTCGGGTGCGGAGGGGATGAGCGTCTAATGCAGCCATTATGAGTGGCGGCTGGGGGGGTGGGGTGGATTATCATAAAAGCATCTCCCCTCCCTCTAATGTGGACATGTCTGATCAATACCAGACTCCTGGGAGGGCCTGGTGGGGCGGGTGGAGAGGAGAAAGAGTGCAGCTCTGCTTCTGCCACGCTGAAGGGTGGCGGCCATCGGGGGGGTGGGGGGGCTGAACGCTCAAACCAAACAAAAACGAAAGCAAAAGATTTACTGGATTCCAACAGCAGAAACGTGAAATGTTGGAAGAATCTGTCCAGAAAATAGTTCAGCGATGGCCGTGAAGGATTCTGTTGCCGGGCAGAAAAGGAGGGAAGATTGTAGGACGCTTTGATGACCTGCACTGAAGACATGAAACCTTTGATGGACAGAAATCCACACGCAAAAATGATCTGAGACCTTCATGAAACTGAAACTGTTTTACTGCAAAAGCCACCAAAGGAACGTTAAAAGCAGATTTAAGGGGATTTTAAG
Organism: Oryzias curvinotus; assembly: GCA_023969325.1. Lineage (NCBI taxonomy): Eukaryota > Metazoa > Chordata > Actinopteri > Beloniformes > Adrianichthyidae > Oryzias > Oryzias curvinotus. Next base: position 31,617,978 of record CM043708.1, read on the forward strand.
AGATCAGCCTGGAAATGAGAGAGGAGAAGAAGGAGTCCAGAGTCTGCAGAAAGAAAACAAACAGACAAGAATTTAATCAAGATCAGGCCCATATACACACACACCTGAACACATTCACACACACACCTGAACACATTCACACACACACCTGAACACATTCACACACACACCTGAACACATTCACACACACACCTGAACACATTCACACACACCGGAACACATTCACACACACCGGAACACATTCACACACACCAGAACACATTCACACACACATGAACACATTCGCACACACGAACACATTCACACACATATGAACACACACACCTGAACACATTCACACACACCTGAACACATTCACACACACACACACCAGAACACATTCACACACACCTGAACACATTCACACACACACCAGAACACATTCACACACCTGAACACATTCACACACACCTGAACACATTCACACACACACCAGAACACCCACACATGAACACATTCACACACACGAACACATTCACACACACATGAACACACACACCTGAACACATTCACACACACACCAGGACACATTCACACACACCAGAACACATTCACAAACACACATGAACACATTCACACACACATGAACACACACACCTGAACACATTCACACACACCGGAACACATTCACACACACATGAACACATTCACACACACATGAACACACACACCTGAACACATTCACACACACACCAGAACACATTCACACACACATTCACACACACACCAGAACACATTCACACACACCGCGGAACACATTCACACACACCGGAACACATTCACACACACCCCGGAACACATTCACACACACCCCGGAACACATTCACACACACCGGAACACATTCACACACACCCCGGAACACATTCACACACCCCCCGGAACACATTCACACACACCGGAACACATTCACACACACACCGGAACACATTCACACACACCGGAACACATTCACACACACACCTGAACACATTCACACACACATTCAAACACACGCAGAACACATTCACACACACCAGAACACATTCACACACACCGCGGAACACATACACACACACCGGAACACATTCACACACACCCCGGAACACATTCACACACACCCCGGAACACATTCACACACACCGGAACACATTCACACACACATGAACACATTCACACACACATGAACACATTCACACACACATGAACACACACACCTGAACACATTCACACACACACCAGAACACATTCACACACACATTCACACACACACCAGAACACATTCACACACACCGCGGAACACATTCACACACACCCCGGAACACATTCACACACACCCCGGAACACATTCGCACACACCTGAACACATTCACACACACACCTGAACACATTCACACACACCGCAGAACACATTCACACACCCCGGAACACATTCACACACACCGGAACACATTCACACACACACCAGAACACATTCACACACACCGCGGAACACATTCACACACACCGGAACACATTCACACACACCGCAGAACACATTCACACACCCCGGAACACATTCACACACACCGGAACACACTCACACACACCGGAACACATTCACACACACACCTGAACACATTCACACACACACCTGAACACATTCACACACACATTCAAACACACGCAGAACACATTCACACACACCAGAACACATTCACACACACCGCGGAACACATTCACACACACCGGAACACATTCACACACACCCCGGAACACATTCACACACACCCCGGAACACATTCACACACCCCGGAACACATTCACACACACCGGAACACATTCACACACACATGAACACATTCACACACACATGAACACATTCACACACACATGAACACACACACCTGAACACATTCACACACACACCAGAACACATTCACACACACATTCACACACACACCAGAACACATTCACACACACCGCGGAACACATTCACACACACCCCGGAACACATTCACACACACCTGAACACATTCACACACACACCTGAACACATTCACACACACCGCAGAACACATTCACACACCCCGGAACACATTCACACACACCGGAACACATTCACACACACACCGGAACACATTCACACACACCCCGGAACACATTCACACACACCGGAACACATTCACACACACACCAGAACACATTCACACACACCGCAGAACACATTCACACACACCGGAACACATTCACACACACCGGAACACATCACACACACCGGAACACATTCACACACACACAACATTCACACACACACCGAACACATTCACACACACATTCAAACACACACAGAACACATTCACACACACCAGAACACATTCACACACACCGCGGAACACATTCACACACACCGGAACACATTCACACACACCCCGGAACACATTCACACACACCCCGGAACACATTCACACACACCGGAACACATTCACACACACCCCGGAACACATTCACACACACCCCGGAACACATTCACACACACCGGAACACATTCACACACCGGAACACATTCACACACACCGGAACACATTCACACACACATGAACACACACACCTGAACACACAAACCAGAACACATTCCATCTCACACAGACAGAAATGTACATTTCTATACACACACACATACTGTGATGGACAGTATTACATCAAGGGGCAGTTCTCCAATGAATTTTTGTTAAAGTATAATTATTTTTTCTGTGAATACCCACAATCCCGAGCGTGGTGTCTGTCTGCACTCATCATGAGTGATTTTCCCCCGTAGCCGTCAATCCTCCACTGATGTTGGCGAGGACGTCAGTGGTGGAGGAAGGCTGCTTTCTCTGCTCCAAGGCTGAGTGGGTAAAAGGTCAGGAGTTTCTGGAACAACAGCGCACGGCGAGCGCTCAAGAGCAGGACGGTTTTCATCTGAAAGGTGACACCTGAAAGGAGCAGGAACATGCAGCAGATTAGCATGTGACATCTGACATGCGTGCTTCCATCCCCATCACGCTCATCCACTCATTTTTACTTTAATGTGCTCTCCAGTTTACTCACTAACTGAGAGAAGAATATATTAATAGTAAGCACTAATACGGCCTGGTCTTCTGTGAACATCTGAAGTGCACTCAGTGGCCAGCTCAGCTCTCACCACGGCTGTTTTCTATAAAAACCAATCTGTATGAAAGCCCGGCGCCTCCCACACACGAGCAGTGCTGACCTCCCTCACGCTGCATGCTGATACTGCTCTCCTCTTCCCTTTCTTCCAGCCAGCATGTGATGCTGCTCTACATTTTCAGGAATAAACATGAGGCTGGTCGTGTTCGGACTGTGAGAGCACCTCTAACCTGACCGGCTGAGGTCCTCCTCTGCTCCTCCAGCAGCTCTTCTCCGTGGTTCAGTCCAGCTTTCGTGACCTCTCACTACCATCACTTTTCATGTTAAAATTCCACGTGTGTCACACTAGAACACTAAGTCCTGATCATGGTTTGGGTCAGTGGAAGGTGTTATTACAGTAGGAAATGAAGATCCTGAAACCCTGCTGGTGGGACCAGAAGAGGGCTGGGCGCAGGGTTCTCCATCATCCCTACCGGCCTGAAACAACGTAAGCAAGACACTGAACCCCCACTGCTTCCTGGACACCATAAGCTTGAGTCCCAGGCACCCATAAGAGGGGGGGTTGACCCATGGGGCTTCTGCAGGTTTCTGGGTTGTCCGGAGGGTCTTGAAGAGGAGCGGCTGCGCAGGTGCGTCTGCAGTCCCTCTGAGGCTGGAACGGAGACGTGATGAAAATGGAACGTACCGTTGTTGAATTGTGAAATGCAGTAAAGCAGCTGCAGATGAATGTCTCTCTCTCTCCACATGTCAGCCTTTTATTGTGAAAATGCTCTTTAGCCAATGCTCCCTCACTTCCTGTGCAGGAAAGAAAAAGAAATCTGCTCAGAAAGGAGCAGCATTTTTATCTATTCAGTGTGTTTTCACAGTTAAAGATCACAAACAGCTGAAAGTCGAACCAGCTGCACCGCTGTCCACCGCTGCTCCCCACAGAATGAAGTTAAAGTCCCATTCAACCCCTCCCCTGGAGAAGCTCAGGGGCTGCTTGGTGGTCTAACCCCCACTCCCACCCCTTAATGCTGAACGTCAGGAAGGGGGGCACGGGGTTCCACTTTTAGAGCCTGGACTTCAACTCACAACCTTCCACATTTATATCCCAGCACAATACAACTAGAAGGACTAGAAATACTCAGAAGAGCAGTTTCTACAGAAAATACACACCAGTGTTGAACGCACAGCGTTTAGATCCGCTGCCACATTTACAGCACAGCGTTTCCTTTGTGGCCAACAGAGGCGTCGAACCATCAAATACCATCAAAGGTCTTCCTCATAGTTGCTCTACAGCTTTGAGGCAGTGAGACCAGTAATCTATGGGAATCTACATATCTGATATTTGAACAGCTTACCTTATATCGGACAATTTTTGCAAGATTGTCGACCAAAAACAGGCGCTTTAGCGCTAGGCGATCATGGTAAAGGTAGGCGGACAAAATGGCGGACGGAGAAACAGCAGCGGTGAGTCCAGACAAGAATTCAAGACTAAAACCAAATGCAACCAATGATCTGGACTCACAATCACTGAGTATAGCTGCTGGAATGATCACTGACCTTAGAGAAGACATCCCTCGTCTAAAAGCAGAGCTGGAAATGAGGGACGCTCTCCTGTCCAGGTTCACGGACGTCTCCTTCGCCCAGTCTAAGCGGCTAACCTCGCTTAGCGCCGCACTCCAGGACAGAGCTCCATGGGACCCGTCCACCTGCGCACACCCTTCTTCATGTTCAACACCCAAGCAAAGATCCCAGGATGAAGGAGTGGTTCTCCGAAGGCCCAGAAGGAGATCTGATGAGACCCAGAAGGCTCCTGTCCTGAGGGAGCTCTGCAGAAACCAGGTCCACAACCCTAACCTATTTATTTATATGTATGTATTTATTTATCCATTTGATCTCTTTTTATGAACATGAACCAGATTTTTAACACCTTATTTTAATTCACCTTATTTCAGTGTTTTATTGTTTTTATCAATATGTTTACTTTTTCATTCTCATTTGTATTTCCGGTGCTTCCTCAGCTGGACCCCCCCTCTGGGTCAGCTGCTGTTCAGCCACTTGTGGCTCTGGATGGGGACCTGCATCTTCACTTAGCTGTGGTGGAGCGGTCCCCGCCTGTGATGCTGCATTTGGCTGGTTATGCGGCTGTTCACAGAGGGGGAGGTTCCAATTATCAGTGTTTCCAGCATCATGTTTCGTGATCAGCCTGTTTCTCATCAGTTAGGGGGTGGGAGGTGTGAAAGGAGTGGGGGGCTAGGTACGGGGAGGGCCCCCTATTTTTTCATATTTGTGCTCGTTTATTTTAATCTTGTAGTGTTTTAATGTAAAGCACTTTGTGTTATATTTTCATCTGAAAAGTGTTTTATAAATAAAGTTTGATTTGATTTGATTTGATTAGTGACGTGACGTTGCTTTATAATAGGTGCAACTAAATTTACTGCTTTAGGGGGATCTTTGAGACATTTTTATTTTGAAAGGAACTGGAATGTTCTGCTGTCAGAGTAAAAGAAATCATAATTGTTATATAGACTGTTAAAAAATACACCATTGTTATAGTGTAAATATAGGAAAATATTAAAAACTACTTGTTATAACAAAATGGCAGCAAAAAAAGTGATTTTTACAAAAAGAGTAGTGAGATTTTGTGGCTCCAACTCGGTTTTGTCAGTAAGAAACTGGACCGAACGGTTCTTTTCGAGGTTGCAGACCCCTGGTTCAGATGTTACATAAATAACATTCAAAGGACACATACACACTCCTCATACACACACACTGTATGTGCTGGCTGTGGAGCATTTCCAATGAACACATATCAGACGTTAACATATTGTCTACATGTCAAATGAAGCTAAAATTGGTATTTCCACAATAACTGAACTCAATTATTGGTGTAAAATAGATTTTTTATGAATCTGCTCTCAGCCCATCAATCCTCCCTGAATAACAATAAAAAGAGCAGAAAGAAATGAACTGCTCCAAAAGATTGGGCTCCCTAAAAAGAGCCGTAAAGCCCATCACTACAGGATGGTGCTCCCCTCTGAGCGTTCCTACCAGAAACTACCCAAGGTTCCTAGGTACATATGGAAACCAGGTCAACCAGGAGGGGGGGCATTTTGAGTGAAACCGGTTTGAGGCGAGAACGCCTCCATCGGCCTTCAGAGAACAGCAGGACGATGGAAGCGTGAAAAATGGTTTGACCTCATAGAAAACAGATCATCACTTCAGCTAAAGTACAGGGGAGTACTGGTAAATATTTATATTTTGAAAAAATGTGCTTTTGCCAAGAAAATGATCAAAGGGAACGTGTCTTTTCTTTAATGCTGGTGTCCTGAAGATTACAGACCTGTTCAGGTAAAAAAAGGGTTTTTGGAGTTTCTAACATCTTGTGGCATTTTGCTGATGATAGAGGCGTATACTAGGAACATACACTGAAAACTGCATTTCTGAGAATTTCTTTTTTAAAATCGTTGTAGAATCAGGAGCAGATGAAAAAATACTGTTAAAAAAGCTTTAAATGATATAGTGAATATGCTGGGCGGGGCCAAAGTCTTCCAGCTCCGCCCCTTTCTGATCATCCACCTGTAGATCAACAGATCCAACGTCTTTGTTTCCTGGATGGGCTGGATTCTGGATCAGAACTGGAAGAATGGATAGTTGGTGGAAGGGCACATAAACAAAGAGCTCTCACCAAAAGCCCCGCCCACAACTCAGAGGGGAATTTCTACTGCCGCTCTGCAGAAAACGAGAAACCTAGAAAACGACAGCAGATGAGGTTCAGGCGCAGAGCAGAGAACACAGGAACACAGGCCCAGAGTCTGGACCATCAGCTGCACTGAAGGACACACACACTAACACACACATTCACACACTAACACACACTAACACACACATTCACACACATTCACACACTAACACACACATTCACACACTAACACACACTAACACACTCTAACACACATTAACAGACACACACACTAACACAAACATTCACACACACACACACACACTAACACACACACACACACACACACACACACACACATTAACACAAACATTCACACACACACTAACACAAACATTCACACACACACACACTAACACACACATTCACACACACACACACACTAACACACACATTCACACACACACACACTAACACAAACATTCACACACACACACACACTAACACACACACACACACACACTAACACACTCTAACACACATTAACAGACAAACAAACACATTAACACACACTAACACAAACATTCACACACACACACACTAACACAAACATTCACACACACACTAACACAAACATTAACACACACTAACACTAACACAAACATTAACACACACTAACACAAACATTCACACGCACACTCACACATTAACACACACACCTTCACACACGTACACTAACTAACACACATTCACTTTGACTTATGGACAGACAAGGCGGGAATCGAACCTGCAGCCCTGGTATTGTCATAATCAGAGTTTAGAGCTCTACTTTAGAAAGGTTCCCGTTTCTTTGAGCATTTCCCATGTTTTTGTGGGTTTTAATGGTTTTAACATTTGAATAATAATCTTCTCTCAGTCTTAGGTTCAGGGATTGAAAGAGTCGGTTTTTGACTGATTACTTTTCATTCGCTCCAGGTAATCCACCTTTCCTCTAGGCTCCAACTCTTTCTAAGTCTAACTTTGTATCTGACCTGTCATTTCTCTTTATATTAGGACTAGCATGACCCCCGTCCATGGCTCTGCCTCCGTATTTTTCAGCTACTTTCGTAAAAACCTGTCATGATTTTGTTAATCCTCTTTCCTCTGAATTGTTTCTCTGCATCATGTGTTGAATAAAAACAGAGGAGCTTGCAGCTGATCTGCAGTGAGGTCCTCTTCTCTTCCTCCTCTTTCTCCTTTTTCTCCTCTTTCTCCTCTTTCTCGTCAGGAGCAGAGCTCTGATGATTTTAGCCACATAAGCTTCTGCTAATCCACAAATTACACAGCAGGTTGGAACAGGTACGTTCGGTCTGCCTTCCCTGAGCTCCCAGGCGGAGGAGCGGGGGGTGGGGGGTTCCACCATGGGAAGGTTTTTAAATGAAAAGTTCTAAACTTTATTTCTGAGCAGAGGAAACTTCCTCTGGCCGAGCGCCTCTTTAGCGCCCAACATTTGTCTTAAATAATCTCATTTTCTGCCCAGTGCCTTGCTCAGAGGCGCCTTGGGGAGCAAAGGGAGTTACTCATCCACTTTCTCCACCCCCAATCATAAACCTTTCTCAACCTGGAGGCCAGTAACACCCCCTGACTTGACAATCAGAAATTTGCCAGGCAGCTCTGCTAACAGATAAACATGCGGCTCTCCACGTCCCGCATTAGCCTGCATGCGTCTGCAGGCACATCAAAGCTGCGCCAACAGCCCAAATGTTAGGACTGACATATTTGGATAGCAGATATCCCATCAGGCCGTGCACGTGTGGCAGGCTCAGTAAGCCCGGCGCTCCCCTGCGGCCGTTCAGGCAGCAGATCTGCTTACTGGCCTTGTATTTATTCCACACCTGGGGGGCGCATTCCAAACACAGCCTCAGACCTGGCCTGGATTAGGTCTGCGCCGCTTGTCAGATCGCTGCTCCCCGGGATGGAGCGCCGCAGACGTATGCGTGCCCCCGGGAGGGGCTGCAGCTGAAACCATGGCAAATAAACTCCATGTGCCGCAGAGCAGGTCACGCCGCCGCCCTGCGCGTCCGTCAGCGCTCCTCCTGCAGGGGGAGGGAGACGGGGCTCCAGCGGCTGAGCGTGCAAACCCCCCCACACACACACTTGGCTCAGTAAAACTCTGCAGCGGCGCCCTGTCATTACGCCCTTAATGACACGCCAGGATCCACTTCACCTGGAAAGTCACTTTCATTTCCCTGATCCGCCTCCCTCCAGGCGGGAAAGGTCCTCGGCTCCAACGCCACCATGGGACCCACGTCTTCCACCAGGAGCGTCCCACGTCGTTCAGCAGGACCCCGGCCCTCTCAGGCGCCCTGGTCTACGCCCGTCATGAACACTAACCAGGTTTCTGAGCTGCACCAAGACCTTTCTGACCTTTCCTTTCTCCAGACGTGCTCCCATGAAAAAATGGGCTTTTCTATGCGTTCCTGCAGCATTTTTCTGATGACGGAGGACAAATATAAAGAAAATTACGATTAAAACCACATTTTGGAGTATTTCTTTACTCAAATCGTGAATCAGAAGAAAAAGAAAATGCTGTTGGAAAAAGATTGTATCTGTGATGTAGAAAATACGCTGGGCGGGGCCATAGACGTAGCTGGGCGGGGCCACAGACGTAGCTGGGCGGGGCCACAGGCTCCCTGCTACACAGTGTGTAGGGTAGGGGGAGGCGGAGCCCACAACTCAGAGGTGGATTTCTGATGAACTCCTGCAGCTCTGCAGAAACGACGTCCCAGAAAACGTCTTTCCGATTTTGGCTGATCAGGATTAAGAGACCAGTGAGAACGCTCTGAAACAGATTCCAGCCAAAACCTCTCAGCTCCTTCTCTAAAACCTCTTTCAGGCCGTTGGTGGTCTGTGTCCGTTAACCTGAACTTCTTTGTCACCGTTTGAGCGACTTTACGTTTTCTTTATTGCTGCTTTTTTTTTCTTCAGCTGAAACAAAAACGAGACCTTCCTCAGGTGGGTGTCCTGGTTTCACCAGAGCTCCCTCAGAAGGAGGTTTTGGACTTGTGGACCTGGTTTCACCAGAGCTCCCTCAGAAGGAGGTTTTGGACTTGTGGACCTGGTTTCACCAGAGCTCCCTCAGAAGGAGGTTTTGGACTTGTGGACCGGCTTTCTTTCCCTCAGATGGAGTTCTTGAACGTGTGAAGTCCCCCTCTTCCTGAGACACTCACACATTCCTGACGGCACAAGGCATGACTTGTTATGGAGGCTGTTCGCGGCGCCGTGTTAAGGTGAATCCAGGCGCACACGCTGGGCTGTGCACGGAGAGGCCCGGCGCTGATTTACTCAGGCGGGGGGAGAAAAGGGAGAGTCTCCCCTGAGTGCATCAGGAGAGCCTGCAGCCTTTGTGATTCCTTTTGATCAAATCTCTGTGAAAGATGAGTGTCATGCCCTCTTCCAGCCAGCTGTGAGGGGACTGCCCTGTGACTCCGGGGGCGTGCACGTGTGCGTGCATGCGTGTGTGTTTGGGAGGCGACTCCTGAGGTGAGAAAGCCGAGTGGGAGGATCTCATTCCGATCCCCGGTGCCCAGTTTCAGTCTGTGCCTCGCAGTGGAGGAGCATCGCAGCAGCAGCAGCAGCGCAGCAGCAGCAGCAGCAGACAAAAGCCCAGCCTCGCCGCCGTTCTGCCGGACTCATGGCTCTTTAGCGGACGGCGGGAGTTGGACAGAGTTGCTTTGTGGGACCTGCAGAGAATGGCCAACTCCACAGCATCACTGCAAACGTCCGAGTAGATGACAATGGCTGAGGTAAGACTTCAGGAGACTCTTCTGCTCAGGTTTTCTCTGAAAAGTCCTGCAGGAAAAGAAAAGGCTTCGTCCTAAAAAAAGCTCCAGTTTGCTGTAAAAGCTGGACGTCTAGTTTCTGAAAGTGTTCAAAAATGATCCCAACTTCCTGAAATCTTCCCCAAAACTTTTGTGTTGTTTTTTTTTTTTCATTTTTGAGGCAGATTTAAACAAACCTGAACAAAGTGGAAGCTTTCCTTAGGATTTTTTCCCTGAGCTTCACACTTTTCTGCTTCTGTTTTACTGCAGTCTCAGCTCCTTTCATGTGAAATTATTGGAATTCTTCTGTCCAATAATTAAGGCTTTATTAAACAATATAAAACACTGGATTTTTTGTCATTATTGACTACTTTCAGAGTCGATTAAAAGCCGCCATCCTGTTGGAACGTAACTAAAGAGCGGCTCCCGTTTGACGCGACCTTCCTGGATCCGTTCTGCCGTTGTGTGTTGGTTGTGTTGCTGCAGTGTCTGCTTGGCAGGAATCAAACGCGTTTCTGAGAAGGAACTTTCTGCTAAAAAATGCGTCCATAAATGTTTTCCTGACAACAGGAGGGTCAGAGACGTTTTTCAGAGCTGCATTCGCCGTGTGGGACATTTCCCTCCCAAACGGATCTGCCTCATGAGAACCGGAGCGGACTGCAGCAGGAGTGCGTCTTCACGGAGACTTCTGTGGCCTAAAGCCTCTCAGGAAACGCTCGTACAGACGTGACGGCGAGGCGGCTCTCGGTCCGTCCTCCTGCTGCAGCTCCTGCCGTCCCATCTGTCAGCTCAGGTGCCGCTCGAACGCGGAGCGGCTGGTTCTGGTAGACGCTCACAGAGAAGACTCCTGTGACATGTGCAGACATTTGGGGTTTCACCTGGATTCAGAGTTTTCGGTCCTGGTACCATCTGACTGTGGAATCAAACCCACCAGATTCAGGGTGAACACTCTACTGCTTGGCCGCCCAGCTGCTCCTAAAAAGCGTGTTTGTAAACTCCTGGAGGGAGGGAGTTGGAGCTCTGCAGTAGGTCTGAAGGTCACAGTCTTCTGGACCGGCTGGTTCAGGTTCAGGACAGGAGTCCGTTTGGACTCCAGGTGGTTCTCCTCCTGCAGGAGGCTGACCTTCAGTCTGAAGGTCCAGAAGGTTCTGGACCAACAGGAGATTGTTTTCTTTTTGGGGGGAGGAAGCTCCTCCATGACAGCATGCAGGAGGACTTCTTTTCTTTCTCCCTCGTCTTCGTCACATGCAGAGCTGTGGCGTGAAGACGTTTGGACGTGAACTTCAAAACCTCCTTTATGAGACGGGGGAGGCAGCCCCCCTCTTTAAACTGTGATGTGGCCCCGTTGGCCCCCCGCCTTCACCCCTACACACACAGGCGTGTGCTCGCCGCCGCCCCCCGCAGGTCCCCGGCCGCCAGCTCCGCCCGGCTCTCCGCTCCAGAGCCTTTTTCTCTCCAACCTTTTTCATTTTTTAAATTTAAATTATTTTCAAACAACGTCTGAGCAGATTTTCTGCAGCTCCGTGCACATGCACACGTGCACTGACGCCTAGAGATGTTCCGTCTTTTCATTTCACAGCAATTCCAGGTGTTTTCATCTCCATTTCTGTCAGATATGATCCATTAATTCATATTTTTATTGTCACATTTTTATATCAATTTTAAAAAATTCCAAATGTTTTTATTTAGCAAAAACAAATTTCTTAATATCTGAATTTGGTAAGAAAACTGTTTTGTGTCATATTAATATTTCTTATTTGATTTAATTTAAAAAACAAATGTTCCTGAACTTATTTATGGGATATAAAATGTAAAGAATTTATTTAAAAAATGTAGCAAACACTATGTTAAAATGTGCTTTTGGCCTAATCATTAATATTACCAATATATGTTTATCTGTTGCTTTTTGACTTTATTCTGTCAGAAGTAAAATAATTAAAATAAGGTGATTTTTTTTGACCAAACAATATTTGAAAGGTTAAGACATTATTACAGCTTGATTTTTTTAAAGACGTCTCTGGGATGTCAGACCACAAATGACCTCTGATTCTCACCTAAATTGGAAAAAACCTTCAGTCATTTTGGACCTTAGCAACGTCATACATGTTCTTTTCATGACATGTGATCTTTTTCTTTTACTGCCAGAAGCCTTCAGCTGTGGCTGAGCGTCTGTCTGCTTCTTTCTAAGGTTTTGCTGTGAGGCGTTAGCGGTTAGAGACTTCCTGATCAACACTGGCATTTTCTGTCCTCGTGCCGCTGGATCAAACGAAGACGATCCCTGACTGACTGAATATTTTGGGGGATTGTTTTACGGCTCGAATCTGAACATCTGGATTTGAAAGTTAAATTCTTACCAACATTCAGGAAACTGATCAACAAAATGTGGGGTTTTGTAAAAGACACTTTCCCCACATTTGTTCCTGATGGAAAAGTCAAAAAACTTTTAGCAAAGCCAGATCTGATTCCACATGTAAACGTTTCCACTCGTGTTTCTGAATTCAGAGGAAAAAGGTAAAGAGGCGAATCTGAGCGAAGAGCGCCATCTTCAGCCAGAGCTAAACCGAACAAAGGACAACCAGAGACGCTGAGAAAATTGTCCACGACGGCCCGAACCTGCACGTGTTCAGAGCGTCCACAAGCATCCACCTCCCATGATGCCTTTCAGCGGCGAGCGCACATCCTGACAGTCCACGTGAAGATTACAAACAAAAATGCACCAAGAAGGAAAATATTCACCCAGAAAATCCACGTTTCAGACACTCCAAAGAGGCGTGGCTTCACGGTGTGATGTCACTGTGATGTCACTGATGAACTGCAGTCTCTGTGACAGACTGATGAGGGTCTTGCAGCGTGGAGGGAACATCCTCGGCGGTTTTCCACGGCGTCGCTCTGGGAGTTTAACCCTTTCATTCACTCACAGCTTCTCTGATTGGATGAAACTTCCTGGCTCCGCCCTGAACACGTCCGCGTGTCGATTACCGTGATGTCCATGACTGAAAGGGGAAAATCTCAGGTGAGGATTTAGGAGGTTAGCTTTTGTGACTTCCCCGTAGTAAAGGTTCACATTCCTTCCTGAGATCATTTTACTTTTCCAACATTAAGTGGGGGGTTTCTGTCAGTGAGGGGTTTGGCGGGAACAGCTTGTGGGCGTGGTCACATCTTCTCCTGCTTCAGGTCCTCTTTAAGTGGACTAAGCGCCGGGTTCCAGGTGCATGCTGGGGCTTGACGCAGATCTGTGGCTCCTGCAGACAGACTTTCATCATTTGTGCCGTCGGTCGGTCGGTGGCGGTTCTGGGCGTGAGTGCCAGAAGCCGCCGCTTTGTTGTGACAACAAGGCAGAACTGCAGCTCGGCGCTGCTCCCGTTCTCCTCTCAGGAACGCGTGGAACCGATCTCTGATGAAGATAAACTGCTTGGACCGGAGCAGGACTGAGATGTGTGTTAGGCGGAGCCGTGGGGGGGTGGGATTAGACTAATTGGACCGTGTTGGGTCTGCGGTGATGGGATTATGTCTTTGAGGGATGCTCCTCTCCTGTCACAGGACCGAAGGTTACGCTGCCATTCCGGGCCAGAAAGCTGCCGCCACCTTCATCTCTGCTCACTTTATTCGCTTTAATGACGAGGAGCCGCTGCGAGGCCAAACAGCCTGATCCCAGATTACAAGGACCAGCGCCGCCTGAAGCCAGGGACTAATCGAGGAGGAGGAGGAGGCCTGCCTGTCCAGCTGCACCTTCCTCCTCCTCCTCATCGTCTGCAGAGAGCAGCGGAGCTCCGGCTAAGCATGCTGCTCATGTCTGCTAAAACCCCACTCATCATGCATTATAGATGCAGGGGGAGGCGCTGCTCAGCCACCCCAAGGTTTCAGCCAGAACCACCAACAACAGCAGCTTTGATCAGAATCTGATGATGCTCCGGCCTGTTCCTCCCAGGCACCGTGCACGAATCCTTTCTGAGAACCGCAGATTCCTCCCAACTCTGCTGGTTCCTTTCTGAAATTCTCACTTCAGCCAAAATAAACCAAACGGAAGCAACTAAATGTTGCTTCCAGTTTCTGTGGAATTCTTTCCTAAAAAACTCCATTCCTGCCAACTTTCACACGCAGAGGAACGCAGGACCTTTATCTGAAGCAAACACTAAAATGATAAAGACGCCGAAAGAGGAAAACCTGCAGAAAAACAAATGAGCATGACAGACAAAAATGATTCAAAGAGGTTAAAAGAAATCTGTCTTTTAATCGGTACTAGTTTCAACTCCCTGAGGAAGACATTTCTGCTGACGTGTCTTCACAACATTTGATGTGCTGAGTTTTTGTGTGTATCTACAAATTAGTCTACAAAAGGTCTTTTGCAAACACAAGACTGAAACCAGCACAGCCACAGTTTTTACTCTCAGACAAGAGCCGATCTTCAACAGGAACTTTCACCCGAAAGGACGAGAAGAAGAAGACGAAGAAGACGAAGCATCTTCTGCACGCGCTCCTACAAGACGAAGCGTCTTCTGCACACGCGCTCTTAGATCTTTGTTCGTCAAACCGTTCATCGTTTGTTTCTAATCACTACTTTATATTGGATCCTGTGTGTCTTGTAGCATCAAGCAGGGACGTAGTGCATGGGGGGGTTAACCCCATCATCAGATCAGAGAAAACTGAATAAGGGAGAAGCAAACAAATGGTGGGGGCTTGTCCGGGATCTTGAAAACCTCAGACTGGACAGTTTTCAGGATGGGTTTATGCTTAACCATCATTCCACATCCTTTGCTAAATTTTATTGATCGGATTGTTTTGATATATAATCCAGACACAAGCTGGCCTTATTCCTTCCAATAAATCTGTTCAAAACCAAGTTTATCTCCATGATTGACAGCCATTGTTTCTCTTTTCTGGTCACAGGTGATCTGCTGCACGTTGGGGAGCTGCAACTGCGACGGCTTTAAACCTGGGAAGCTGAAGAGGAGGCAGTGTGAGAACTGCAAGCATGGCTGGGTGGCTCATGGTGAGGGCTCCAGGCTAACTCTGACATCACACCCAGAATTACGAACATTCTAGCAACATTTACACATGGATGACAGACAGGAAACGGTGCAGAGAAAAATCTGGAAGCTAAATGTGGAGTAAAAGCTAAAACTCCTGCTGTGGTTCTTAAAAATGAAACTCAAAAAAAGCTACGAAACAATAAGGTCTGCTCAACTTTGTTCCCAACAGTCAGAATGTTCAAACACATTCTGAACGATGGAGACGGATGAATGCTAAATGCTTTCACCCATAACTATAATTAATTATTTTCAGATTTATTGCAGGAATTCTTCTCAATGTTTTTTCCATTCATGATTTGAGTTTAAGCATGCGTTCTCTCAGTTTTCCAAGTCGACTCCAAATCTCGTCCCATTGCTGTTTTCGCTTCAGTGTTTGTTCTTCCATACGTATTCGTTTACTTTAATCTTTCATCTTCCACCTCACAGGACACATCTGAGCTCAATTTAACCCTCTGAAATCCAACTTACAGCTCTGAGCAAACTGAAGGTGCACCACCTGTACCAGAGCAGCCAGGTGGAGATCGTGCACTCCAATGTGGTGTTCGACATCTGCAGCCTGATGCTGTACGGCACGCAGGCCATCCCCATCCGCCTGAAGATCCTACTGGACCGCCTGTTCTCCGTGCTGAAGCAGGAGGAGGTGATCCAGATCCTGAACGCCCTGGACTGGAGCCTGCAGGACTACATCCGGGGATACGTGCTCCAGGTGAGCAGCTCTGCAGAAAACAAGAGCAAACATTGTGGAAACTAAAAAAACATTTGCATTCTGATGCAGAGATGAATAAATCTAGAGTCACCGTCTCACCTCAGATTTAGTTCTGAGAGAAACGCTGCGTCACTCAGGGGAGGTGGCACGACAAAATGAAGGCCAAACAACATAGAATCTATCTCTGTCCATTCGTGAACATTTTTTATGGTTTGTGTATAAATTCTAGCCCGGTTAAGCAGACCCCCCCCCCCCCTCCAAATGCACATTCCTCCACAAAGAGTTGCTGCTTGGAGCAAAGCGTTTTCACAGCATGTCGCCCGACTCATGAGCGTCTATAAGCTTCAATTATCATTACAGGTGTGCGTGACTTTACCGACTATTGATCACGTGGACAAATGCAGAGGAAATGCATGAGGGGAAGTACTCCCACACACCTTTAGGGGGCGCTTGCGAGGCAGCAGCAGTTCTTTTCAGCAATCAGCAGAAGTCGGTCTGTGATTGGCTGGAGGACACTTTGCTTCCGCTGACCGGCTTCAGACAAAGAAAAAAAAGTTTTTCATAGAAAAATAGTTTCCTGCTTTATGAAAATATTTAGATTCAACACAAAACATCAGGAATCTGAAACAAAACCGGAACCTTTAGTGCAGGGGGGTCAAACTCATTTCACTGAGGGCCACATCAGCATAGCGGCTTTCCTCAAAGGGCCAGATAGAACTTATAAATGTAACTAAATGTAATGAAAAATAAATGTAACTACTCCTCACTGTTAAATAACTCATTATTTATTCACTAGAACATTTTAAAGTGACAATTCCAGGTGCATAGAAAGCATGTTTGCTTGTTATTCTAGCATAAATCCTTTACATTTGATTCTGTCAGGTTAGGTTATGTGGACAGTGTTTAAGTCCTAATGTACAGTTACGCAATCTGATATTTCAAGTCTGATTCCCCTAGATATGAATAAATACACCCCAGCTTTTATTTCTTATTTTAAGAAATTAAAACATTTATGCTCTCGAGGCCCACATAAAATGACATGGAGGGCCACATTTGGCCCCCGGGCCTTGAGTTTGACACGTGTGCTTTAGTGGAATATTCTCTTTTTTAACTCTTCATCAGGAGCAACTGGTGTTAAACTGGATGAAGCTTCAGGGCTAAAAGCTTTAAAACAACAACAGAGTTCAATGTCTGTTCACTGTGACTGAAAATGCCCCCCCCCCCTCCAAAAAAAAAGAAAAGAAAAGGTGAGCTGCTGTCAACAGGTCCATCCTGGTTTTATTTTGAAAACACGTTGAAAAAGTTGGCTTTCATACGGTGGGGCAAATTAGGATCAAAATCTAAAAGAAAATGGTATTTTTGAAAGTGGAATTAAAAAAATACAAAAATCTGTCCCCAGATGCCAATCACATGCTGATAGCCAATGGGCTCAAAGCCCCCTCCCCACATAAAATGAGGACCAACTCAGAAAACTGAGAAACATTGAAAACACAAAAGAGCAGCTGTGACTGAGAAACATTAGCTTTCATTTGGTAACAAATTTAGTCTTATGGGGTTTTTCATTCAAGTTTCAAAAACATTTTTTTATTTCAAATTGTCAACATTTCTTTAAATTAACAATCTGGGTTTTCGTTCACTATAAGCTGATCTGAATCTGGCCCCTTATTTTCAGCTTCAGCGCTTAGAAACAAAAACTTTGGTCTTCGATCTCCTCCAGGAGCTCGGAGCAAACTGGAGACTTCCTCCTCAGACTTTATGGAGTGATGAAGAGCGTTCTGCCTCTGAGCAGCTTGGAGCTGAAGGTCACAGACGTTGGGATGAAAAGACAGGGAAGCAGGGTCTGCGGCGTCATTTGCGGCGTGCGCCGCAGACGATGAGCTGCAGCGCCTTCAACTGGCAGTGCATGACTAAAACATGAGCACGTCTGTTTTATTAAACATGGACCTGCAGGACACCTGAGAAACACAGAGAATTTCTGAGGAAGACGGGGGGCGGAGTGTGATGTAGCGACCAAAGCCGCCAACCCCCCCGACACAGACTTGTTGCTCAGGCAGGTCTCCAGACTGTGCTGCGTACATTTGTAAATGTTAGGTCTTTTGCTGCAGATATGCACTGAAGCTGCTGCCAAGCCTGCGATTAGAGCTTCATCAGGCTGGAGCTCCAGCTCAGCTCATTTATGTTAGCTCTTGTAAGATAGAGCCAGCACGCTCTGTGATGAAATATTAATGGTGGTTATGGCATGAGGCCGTGCTTGGCTTTCAAAGCGCCATGTGCGCCGCTGTGCTTGATTTTTGCGTGCACTTGTGTACAGCAGCGTGCGCTCTGCCGTGTTCAGCTCGGGCAGAGCCGGCCCGGCACATCATCTAAATGAAGAAAAATGACCTGAGAGATGAAGCGCGGCGCTCTAATGAGGCCGCGCTCACATCCACGCTCCTCCGGACGCCTCATGCTGCCACCTTTCCAGCGTTCTTTATGAGCACGTTCCTCTCAGAGAGGATCTCATGATGTGTCCTACTGTGCTGCAGGATGCGGCAGGGAAGGTGCTGGACCGCTGGGCCATCATGACCTTCGAGGAGGAAATCGCCACGCTGCAGCAGTTCCTCCGCTTTGGTGAAACCAAATCCATAGTGGAGCTCATGGCTCTGCAGGACAAAGAGGGCCAGGCCGTGCTGGTTCCCAGCACCCGCACCAACTCGGACATCCGCACTTTCATCGAGCGCAACACGCCCCGCACGTCCGCTAACCTCTCCACGTCCAAGCTGGAGAAGACAGGCAGCAACAGCATGCACCACTTTGAGAACTTCATCAACAGCATGGCCTTCATGCTTCCATTTCAGATGTTGGGCTCGGTGCAGGCGCCGTTTCTGGGAGCGCAGGCTGGGATGGTGCAACAGCATTACCAGCAGACCCGAGATATCTCCATGGAGAGTCAGAGAAGAGATAACCAGGATTTGAGAAGAGACGCCCCTCTTCCTCTTTCCCATTCCTCAGAGAACAGCAGGCTGGGCTCCAACTCCATCTCCTTCTCTGCTGACGTGGACCAAAGTGGCGAGACGCTGACTGAAGGCATCTCCCCGCCCACAAAGATTGAGAGCGAGGACTTCTCTGCCAGCGACAACTACTCAGATGGACCTTCCACTCCATGCACGCCATCCATGAGCTCTGATGTCATGCAGATGTCACCTGAGGTAAAACTCCGCTCTTTGGACAGGAACGGGGGTGGAGGAGGTGGGGCCTCGTCGGGGGGAGGCTCTCTGAAGAAGGGGCGTGTGTTCTGCAATGCTTGTGAAAAAACTTTTTATGATAAAGGCACACTGAAAATCCACTACAATGCTGTCCACCTGAAGATTAAGCACAAGTGCACCATTGAGGGCTGCAATATGGTTTTCAGCTCGCTGCGCAGCCGCAACCGCCACAGTGCCAACCCCAACCCTCGCCTCCACATGCCTATGAACCGAAACAATCGAGACAAAGACCTGCGAGGCAGCTTGTCCGCTGATGAGAGCTCTCAAGGAGAGAAGAGGCCCGAGTACAGCAGCTCCTTCTCCATGTGCTCTACGGAAAGCCATAAGTCAGCACCGAGCTACATGGTGAGCAATGCAGACCATGGCCCCAAGCTCCACAGCACCACCTTCCCCAACGTGGGCCAGAGTGGAATCCTCTTCCCCAACTTAAAAACTGTACAACCGGTCTTACCTTTCTACCGAAGCCTTGTGACACCAGCAGAACTCGCCAACACCCCAGGAACCTTACCATCACTCCCTCTGTTGTCCTCCTCTGTACCAGTCAAACCAGCCTGTCTGGCAGACCCCATACCAAAGAAGAAGTCTCGAAAGTCCAGCATGCCAATCAAAATCGAGAAGGAGACCATAGAACAAGATGAGCAGATGGATAAGGATAGCAGCTCTGAAGATGAGCTCCCTTCACAGGGCGAGGTCAAGCGTAGACCAATAGAGGAACACATGAGCACAGGACAATCAGGAGAGGAAACGCAAATGGCAAAATGCACACTGGACCAAACTTTAGACAGGGACTCAACTGATAAGGAAAATAATGAGGAGAGTAATGCTGAAGCAAACCACTCCTTATCCCCCACCTTTGAAAACAGGCTGATAGAAAATAACTGTGACAACTTACTTTCTCAAGAATCCAATGGCGGTGAAGAAAGAACAAGCAAGGAGAACGCAAAATCTCTGTGTGGACCTGATAAAATCCCTGACCTCAAAGGTGATGAAGAAGATTACAGGTTGACTAACAGGGTTGGCCTCCAGTCCATAGAACGTGGGGGGCTCGATAAATGTGACTGCAGTGATACGAGTATGACCCACCGTGACCCCCCGGCTGACTTGACCCTGCCACACCACTGTGAAATCTGCAACAAGAACTTTAAAGACCAGTTCAGCATTAAGATGCACTACCAGAACGCCCACCTCAAGGACATGCACAAGTGCACAGTCGACGGGTGTAATGCTACCTTCCCCTCACGCAGAAGTAGAGACAGGTAAGACGGCAGAGAATTGTTGAGTCATAAAACTTGTGATGTGAGCAGGAAAGTCTGTCAAGGAGGGAAGTCTTTTTTGACAATAGTTGATTATGGGACAATAAAGATGCAAAACATATCTTGCCTTCCCAATAGCAGTTTTAACTCTTATCACCTCCACCTGTCATTTCTCTACTCCATCTTTTTTTTCTCATCACACTTAAGTACCAATTTAATGTCTAGCAAATAAGAAAGAGGCTTCTTCCGGCATTGGGGCAATGACGCAGAGCCCAGGCTTAGAACTGCATGCAAAGAGATACTAAAAATTGAAGCTACTGCAGGTATGCCACCTAGTGGAAATGTCTTTCGTGTTTGTATAGCTAAACCAAGCAAAGTCAGCATTAATGCTAAGAGAAATGTGGCTTAAGACAACTAACACCAGAAGCTAAGTTATCAGCAAATCCCAAACTTGCTTTAGGGTAGGGTGGCCCAGTCCTCCAAGGTCAGTCTGCTGATCATCTGTATTAGGTGTGTCCACCAGAACAGAAGATGCAAGGGCAGAGTTTTGTCAGAAAACAAATGGGAATGCGCCCCTTGTTGCCTGTCTCTACTGTAGATAGAACAGCTCAACACAATGACTGCTGTGAGGTCAGAAGCTGCATATGAAGGCTTAACTACCAGGATTGGCTTTTCCTGTCCAGCTCTAGGATTAACGTGAGAAAGTATTTCGTTTTTTTCTAACCTGATCCTTCAGTTTTATGGTTTCACAGTAGATGAAGATATACAGAGAATCCACAAGAAAACTAACGACGTACTTTTAGTACTTTAGTAAGCAAAGATGTAGTTTTCGTTGGTGATGTCTCGACCACTGACTTGCACGCTTCCTCAGAAGGTTTTCTGGCCATTGTTATGTGTCACAGTCAGCTGTTCATGAAGGGCATAGCCCACTGGACAACATGTCAGGTATATCTGAGCAACCACACTGCTTCTATCTGGTTGTGGTCCTCAAAGAAGAACATTCCATGTGGATGACAAAGTATATACCCAGAAAACCTTCAAAGGAAGACTGCAGGCTAGCCATTGAGACATGTCAAGGTAAACTTAACCTTTATCCTTCATTTGTCTAACAAAAGGGAAAAAAAACTTGTAGTTACACAAAGAATTTCATTTCTCTTCTGTGAGAATTAACTGTTTTTACGGATTTCTTTATCTGCAGACACAGCGCAAATTTGAACCTCCACCACAAGCTGCTGACCAAAGACTCTCTGAGTCCAGCCAGCTCCCTCTACTTATCTTCATCATTTTGTAGAAACAGAGAGTCTATTGATCTAGAACAGCGAGACAGAGATCTACCCCGGGACCCCTCCAGTCAAACGTCTGTCATCTTTAGGGGGCACAACCGCATGGGTCTAGTGTTCCCAATGAGCAAGACGCCTGCTGCACAAAGCACTGAGTCGTCTCCTAAAGGAGAGATGGAGGAACTGGGGAGAGGAGAAAGGAGCGCGACTGGTGATGATGGAGCAGTCCTGGATCTGAGCACCTCTGCTGCTGCTCCACCTTGTGTTGTCAGCAGTGCTCAGCTGTCCTGGGATTCGGATGGAGTTGGTAGTGAGGAGGGAGAAGGACCTGAAGAGGATGAAGAGGTCCTCCCTATGGAGGACAGTGATGAAAGCTGCGATGGAAACAATGAGGTGAGGCTCGACGACGATGAACTGACACTTAGTGAAGAGAGGAGCCTTGGTTGTGGTGGGGGAGGGCAAAGTGGATTTCAGGGAGGTGTCACGGGATCTCCAATTACGTGCCATGTTTGCCAAAAAGTCTACAGCAACAAGGGCACTTTCAGGGCCCATTACAAGACTGTCCATCTTCGACTTCTCCACAAATGTAAAGTCCCAGGTTGTGAAACATCGTTCTCCTCTGTAAGGAGCAGGAACCGGCACAGCCAAAACCCCAACCTCCACAGGAACCTCTCTATTAGCTCAGGTCCAACTGTAGGTCAGGAGTGACAAGCTCAGATCTCTGCGTATCATCTTAGTTTGATTGAACATGAATTGATCCTTCATTGTTTTTATTCTGGGGCTCAGAAACAAGGCTGGATAAACTGCACTTTTTAAAATTAGGTATTTCGGTTACCCAAGCCCCCCGGACTAAGGCACAACGTCTCCTGCACTGGTTCCACAACCACCTACCTGTGGGTTTGGACCTTGTTATGGTCATAATCTAGACAGGGAGTATGACAAAAATGCTAAATGCCATGT
This sequence comes from Oryzias curvinotus, assembly GCA_023969325.1. Taxonomy (NCBI): domain Eukaryota; kingdom Metazoa; phylum Chordata; class Actinopteri; order Beloniformes; family Adrianichthyidae; genus Oryzias; species Oryzias curvinotus. The sequence continues at coordinate 31,641,064 of CM043708.1, forward strand.
CACATTGCAGATCCTTTTGCTGTGGCAACCAGTTAAAATGGGCAAAGAAAAATAATACCAGAGAAAAGTCTGAAGTCTTATTGTTTTGTGACAAAAACAGCAGAGAGTTTTCCTGCAAGACAGCACAGGTTACAGTGCAAACTGCTAAATAAGTCCCATTGGTGCATAAGACACATTTAGGGAGATTTGCCTCATTCTCAATTAAGAACCAAATTCAGACAACTATTAACATCATGCACAACATCAAGTTCTGTAGTGGAAGTGAATGAATTGGGTTCTACTTGGGTTGGAGGGTAATAGCTGTAATGCAATTTTTTTCAAAAAGTTCCAGATGCAACCACTGGTATAGTACAGAGAGTGCAGAATTATTAGGCAAGTTGTATTTTTGAGGATTTATTTGATAATTTAACAACAACCATGTTCTCAATGAATCCGAAAACTCATTCATATCAAAGATGAATATTGTTGGAAGTAGTTTTTAGTTTGTTTTTAGTTTTAGCTATTTTAGCAGGATATCTGTGTGTGCAGGTGACTATTAATGTGCATAATTATTAAGCAACTTAACAAAAAACAAATATATACCCATTTCAATGATTTATTTTCACCAGTGAAACCAATAGAACATCTCAACATTCACAATAAAATATACATTTCTGACATTTAAACAAAACAAAAACAAATCAGTGACCAATGTAGCCACCTTTCTTTGCAAGGACACTCCAAAGCCTGCCATCCATGGATTCTGTCAGTGTTTTGTTCTGTCCATCAACATAGCGTGCAGCAGCTACCACAGCCTCCCAGACACTCTTCAGAGAGGTGGACTGGTTTCCCTCCTTGTAAATCTCACATTTCATGATGGCCCACAGGTTCTCTATGGGGTCGGATTAAAATCCAACCGTGTACATGGGCCCAGAAAAATGTTTTCAGAATATAAAAACGTTCACTAAGGTCACACTTTCCGTCGGAATAAATCATTCGCACATGCGCAGTAGGGTTTGAAAACCGGAAGGATATAAATTCCGCCGAGCGGCTTTTTTTCCCCAAACTTTATTGAATGTAACAATTCAATACAAAACTACGTTAAACAGCGCAGAGCGGCTATATTCATTGACATGTCAGCTCGGTAATATACGAGACGATCTTCTAAACGTGCTTTTAATAATGTTACGGTTATTATGAAACACCTGTTCGCTCATCATTTGAATTTTAATCCGTGTGGTCAGTGCTTTTTCTGAACGAAGCCAGGATTAGCAGTATGCTAACACAGGCTAACAACATTAGCTTTGGGTGGCGCTGCATGCTGGCTGCACGTTAACATGTAAGAATTACATCCACCTTTATTAAATCGGGAGACGACTGGAAACACAAGTCCACGTGATTGTTTGAATGTTTTCTAAGGACTGAGCGACATTTCTGCTTTGAAGCTCAAACCGCTGTGTTTGCTGACGATCCGAGCTGTGCTCAGACACACACTTTTAGACCCGGTTCTGAGTTCGGTAGCTCGTACCCCTAGAGCTGCGGGACGGATTGCAGTCCTAAATCTCCCACACACACCGCTCACGTAACCCCCCCCTTCCCATCAAACACAAAGCTGTAAGTCTGCGCTCCGCTGGTCCACTTCGCTAGTTAAGTGCAGGAGCGGACTACTTCTTTTCTATTTTGTTTGTTACTTTTTTGTTGAAGTCACTTCCCTCAGTTTATACTGGATCATCGCGGATTAGTCATTAGTTGGGAAATAAAATGAAAAAAGCAAATTAACGAATAGCAGTTATATAAGAACGAAAAATGCAAAAAAACACCCCCACCCCCCCGACGATGTCATCGTCCATCCCGATGGTTGACAGCAAACATCGTCAACGGCCAATTTAAGGGACATCGCCCAACCCTAGTTCAGATCAGGTGATCAAGGAGGCCAAGTCATTAGTTTTTCTTCTTTTAGAACCTTTCTTGCCAGCCATGCTGTGGAGTACTTGGACGCGTGTGATGGAGCATTGTCCTGCATGACAATCACGTTTTTCTTGAAGGATGCAGACTTCTTCCTGTTCCACTGATTGAAGAAGGTGTCTTCCAGAAACTGGCAGTAGGACTGGGAGTTGAGCTTGACTCCATCCTCAACCCCAAAAGGCCCCACAAGCTCATCTTTGATGATACCAGCCCAAACCAGTACTCCACCTCCACCTTGCTGGCGTCTGAGTGGGACTGGAGCTCTCTGCCCTTCACTGATCCAGCAACGAGCCCATCCATCTGGCCCATCAAGACTCACTCTCATGTCATCAGTCCATAAAACCTTAGAAAAATCAGTCTGGAGATATTTCTTTGGCCGGTCCTGACGTTTCAGCTTGTGTGTCTTGTTCAGTGGTGGTGGTTTTTCAGCCTTTCATACCTTGGCCATGTCTCTGAGTGTTGCACACCTTGTGCTTTTGGGCTCTCCAGTGATGTTGCAGCTCTGAAACATGGCAAAACTGGTGGCAAGTGGCATCTTGGCAGCTGTACGCCTGACTTTTCTCAGTTCACGGGCAGTTATTTTGTGCCTTGGTTTTTCCACACACTTCTTGAAACCTTGTTGACTATTTTGAATGAAATACTTGATTGTTGGATGATCACGCTTCAGCAACTTGGCCATTTAAAGAGTGCTGCATCCCTCTGCAAGATATCTCACTATTTTTGACTTTTCTGAGCCCGTCAATTCCTTCCTTTGACCCATTTTGCCAAAGGAAAGGAAGTTGCCTCGTAATTATGCACACCTGATAAGGGTGTTGATGTCATCAAACCACACCCCTTCTCATTACTGAGATGCACATCACCTAATATGCTTCTTGGTAGTAGGCTTTCGAGCCTATACAGCTTGGAGTTAGACCAGCGGTCCCCAACCCCCGGGCCGCAGACCAGTACCGGTCCGGGGGTCATTTGGTACCGGGCCGCACAGAGAGAATAACAAACTTGCATTACTTCTGTTTTATTTATTTCGGAATCTGAAAGATGTTTTATTTTGAAAAATTGCCCAATTCTCTGTTACATCAGTCTATTCAGGGGGGCTCATTACGTCGATTGCGATCAACCGGTAGATCTTCAAGATATGAGGGTAGATCGCAGGCGGCATAGATAAATGAAAAGAAAATGTACTTCTAAACAATCCACCAGCCAATCAAAATCCTTGCCGAGAAGTACGGGACTTGATTGACATGCAGAACGGCCAATCAGACATCTTCTAATACAAACGTCACGGCACATGTGTGTTTAAATACACTGAGTGCAAATTCTGTCTGTCATCAGAAAGTGGATTTCTGACCGCAGCGCGTCAAGTCCCCGAGAGAAGACCACTCTGGACAACCGGAGTGTTTATTGAAGCCCCCCCGCGTGTCTTCCTGCTATCAGCTTTGCGGGTCTCCCCCGATAAATATGAGCTCATTAAGAAAGCCGTGTTTTTTCCCCGTGGCACGCCTTCGTACGGAGCCAGCGCTCTTCTGGGTCACATGATAAGTTACCACTAAAATAAAACCCAGGAACTAGCAAAATGAGTAAAAAACAAAACGTCTTTGGAAAGCTTCTTTGCCGAGGGAGAAAAGGCCCAGCCAGGAGACAGAAGAGGAGCTTCCACTACAAGAAAGAAAGCTACATTAATAGACAGTACTTGTGTTTTGCACCATGAGTGTGTGAAGGGGGGGGGAGGATGATGACACCTGCGCCATGTCAACTGTTAAGCATGTCAAAATAAAAGCACAGGGTTCATCTTGTCACGTATTTGATCCTCCATCATCCTGGCGTTGCTACAATCATCACCCGCATGTATTTGAAAGACAGGTCCGTGAAAGTTTGTGTGACGTCATACCGGGCCGTGGCGTTAAAAAGGTTGGGGACCACTGAGTTAGACAACATGCATGAAGAAGATGATGTGGTCACAATACTCATTTGCCTAATAATTCTGCACTCCCTGTATAGGTATGGGACACATTTCTGATGACATTTGGCTAAACCTAAACACAGACATTTTTGATTTATTTATGGTAACATTAAAAATACACAGTATAAAATATTTACGTTTGCCACACCCACATTTTAAACATGACACCATTGGCAGATGTCATCGACTGTCAACATTTCTGTGGCAACCACTCTCACCAATTAGGAGTGAGGAGTTGAAAGGCTACACCCCCCACTTGAAAGCGGGATACATGACATCAAACGTTTTGAATGTGGGGACCAGCAGGCTCCTCCCACTTGTACTGAGCCGTCTGATTGGTCAGTTTACAACTTGAACTATAGAAAAAAGATTTAAAATATGAGAATCATCCAGATGTTTAAAAAAAGGTATCTGAGCAAGAATGTTTATTCTGACCAACAGAATGACTGAATGACAGGCTGACAGCTCTTTATTTCTCTGTAGAAGTCAATGGATTTTGATTTCTTGGAGCCAGCTGGTACTCAAGTTTGGAATGCCACCAGAAAAACAGCCATGTTGTTTAAAACAAATCCAAAATAGTCATTCCTAAGCTCTGAAACGTTCCCTTTAAAATGGAAAAAATGTTAAATCGGTTCTTGTTAGATCTCTGCTGTGGCAATCAATGTTTTTATATTTTTATAGTCCCTTCTCTCAATGAAAATAGTTACAGACAAGGCTTTAGCTAACTAGCTAGTTGTAGGCTAGTGAAGCTAACCTTTGCTAATGCACTTTAGTACAACCCTGGAAGCTTTAGCTTACAGCACCCTCTGTTGAGTATATGTTGCATCACGTTAGATGTTAAATACAAACATATTTGGATAGAAAGACACAACGACGGGCATCAATGTGAGGCTTTTTTTCCAGTTTCTATGGGAAACATTTCGATCCTCTGTCACCGTTTACACACAAAAATAAGTACAATCAGATAAAGTGTTTGTTTATTCATTTTGTCATCAGTAAAAAATGAAATATTGTAAAGTTTTTTTTTCAATTTGTCTCAACCTTCAAATGAAACTTGTGAGGACTGGTTTTCCATGATTTGTTTCAGTGACAGTTTGATCATGAGTTCGTCTTATGCAAGCACTTGTAAAGTAGCATGTCTCCTTCATTTTGTCATTGAAACTTTTTTTTCTCAATAGCTTCAGTGTTGTGAGTTTGATGGAAAGCGTGTTTTGTGATCGGTCAGTTTTTGTCGCCAATTTTGACCAAAGATTTTCTTCAGTTGACAGGGGCGCAGAAAGTGGGGGTCTGCGTTGAGGGGCTTTGCTCAGTCGCTTTGAGGCTAACAGCAGTATTAGGGGGTGAGACTCACTTGGAAACAGTGTGGACAATAATCTTTTGACTGAAGAGGTGGAAATGAGGTGCATTTTTAAGGTGTTGATAAAGGAATTTTCTCCTGGAACGATACTTGATCAAGGCGTCGGTCTAGTGTCGTGAGTCTTTCATAGCTGCCTGGCGGGACGAGCAGCAAAAAGCTAACAGCATGAACTGTGAACAAGTCCAACACTGATAGTTTTCCTTGAAAATGCTCTTTAATAAAGAGGCCCCTGAACAACAGGACTGCTAAACATCTTTATGAAATTGTATATTCTGTGAATAGAGTGAATTGTAATCTCAAAGACACCAAAAATATACTGTAATAAATAGGATACGTTACCACTGACATGATATTTTTTCCTTCACTGTTCTGTTTTCATGATCAAACAAGAGCACTGTGTTGTACATTGTGATGAGTTCCCCATGGTTATTGTCTTGTAATCTTTCACATTCTGTATATTTTTCAGTCTGTATTTAAAGCAAAGATTTTAGACCATTTGGTTCCATTTTTAATTAGATTAAAAGAGAGGCTCCATAAATATGTGGTGATAGATGTTTGTGTCTTTTTACGTAATGTTGCATTGTTCCTTCAGATTAAATAAAAAGCCATATGTTTGAAAGACTCTTTTTTCTTCTTTTTTTATAAAGTAAAAAAAAAAGAATCAAGAAGATCTTTGTTTTAGACTGTAGCTAACAGACTGTTTTGTGTGAATGCTTTTAGCCTTTATCTTTATACATGGAGCTCAAATAACAATCTGATTTAGGATTATTACAAAGACTGCTATAAAATAAAATAAATTAAGAAAACAATTCATTATTAAATCTGAATTACTAAACTAAAGAACTGGCCTACGATGGACGAGGGAACCATCCAGGAATTGCCTGGGATTGGCTCCAGCAACCCTGAGAAGTATTAAAAGGTTAGGAAAATGGGAGGGGGGGGGGGTGGATGGACGGACGGACCGACGGATGGACGGATGATGGATGGATGGAAAATGGATGGATGTATGGACCTGTATAAATGATAAGTTCGAAACTTCAAAAACACTAAATTAGCTTGAGTACAATAAAGGACCCGCTCTTGTGAACATTGTGTTTTTGGTGTTTGCGTGTTCTTTCTTGTACTGATGAGGACATATCGATTAAAAAACAGCACCATTCTGATGCATCCACCGGCAGGCCAATAGACCCATGACCGTCTTTGTTTTCCTCGTCTGAGCTGGAATCTGGATCTAAACTGTACGACTGGATAGCTCCAATGTTGCTCACCATTTTAGTTGCACGGCTAATGTTAGCTTGGGGCTGTAAGCGAGTTGCAGAGCGTAAAACAGAGCTTTCAGTTACAGGAGGGGATGTGGGCAGTTTGCTCTATGCCAACGGTCCCAGCTACAATTGAACCAGTGCTTTAACGTTGCTTGTCCGTTTCCTCCTGTTAGGTATTAGCCTGATAGCTAATATTTAACTTAGTGCTATCTGGTTTAATATTCACATTGATATTCTTTAAGTAGCACCTTTAGCTTACTATTGAGTAAACTACTGTTAACCACCTGCTTTCCACCTACTCAAGACTCGCGATATAACTGCTTCTCCTTAGCTAAACACAGCCTTAGCTTAGCACTTAGCATGGCTTTTACCTCTTCTGCTTTCCCCCCTCTTTCCTGCCCCATGTGCCATATGTTCAGTGAGGATCCTGCCTCCTTTAGTGAGGATAGTGGTAGGTGTGTGAAGCGGAGCCGGTTTAGCTCGTGCTGGTTTACGGCGCCTTCCGTCTATGAAACCAGGGTTCAAATCCGGCCTTCTCTACCTCTGTGCCGGTCCCAAGCCCGGTTACTTTGAGAGGGTTGCGTCAGGAAGGGCATCCGGCGTAAAACATTGACAAGCTTACCATGCGACTCGTTTAAGCCGAAAGTGACAGAGAGAGAGTGGTAGGTGTGTGAAGTCTAGTCTTGTGTTAGACTTGGAAACCAGGCTAGAGCAGTTAGAAGCACAGTGGAAGCTAAACCGGCTAGCCAGGTTGTTACTCTGGTGCCCAGAAAACGGCATTGGTTTTGTGGATAATTGGAGCGCGTTTTGAGGAAAGCTCGGTCTCGTCCCACTTTGGACGGAGCCGCTCTTCTTTCTAGGAACACTTCAGCAGCCCGACAACCTAGAGAAGAGGCCCGGGCACCGAGCAGCAGTGCAAAACTGTCCTCTGAGCCTCCTTTAGCACTGGTGCAAAACCCATGCAGGGAAAGTCGAGCCTTCCTAGCTTTAGCGTATGAGCTAAAAGGCAATGTCCATCATCAGAAAAATGCTACAAGAACATGTAAAAACACCAAGAACTCTGTTTTCATGGGAGCAGGCCTTTAATCAAAGCTGCTACGCTTCATCAGAGAGACTTTGCAGCCTTTCTTGAACAAACTGAATTGTAAACATTGCTATCAGAATTTTTTTGATTAAATGTGGACAATTTGACAAGAATCCAAACAAAACAGATGTAAAAAAATAAATAAATCCAGAAGTATTTATAGAAGCTATACACATTTTCATTTAAAAAGCTGAATTTGTCATTTCTTTAGTTGGTTTGATTAAAAGGCTTGAAAGTGGCATCCACAGTCAGCAGGGATCAAACTTTGCATCGCTGAAGCATGGCTCCACACTCCACCACCAAAAAAAGCCTCTGAGAGCCCCTGAAGAGCTGAATGCTCTGCTGCTGAGTGAGAGGACGCCGCGGAAATGGACGCTGCAAGTATTGCTGGTCACTTTAAAAAAGTACAAAACTGTTACACAACATTCCTAAGTATGACACTATAAGCGAGGGATGAAAGCCTTGCATAACTCAACAACTCAACCCACCCATTACACTAACGGCACATTAGTGAGCCTGCACAGCTCTGCCTTTTCACTCAGGACCTGGAAAACCCGGTTCTGACAAGTGGATCCATCCCGTCTCTGCAGCACGTTGCAGAGATCTAGTACCATCCACAGAGGGCACAGTGGGTCATTTCAGACCCGCGCTGTGTGAGCATGTAGGCGACAACGTTCAACAGAGAAGATTCAAAGGTGGAGCAGCTTCCTCCACATCACTTCATCCGTTTCTGGATCCGCTGCAGTCTTCACAGATTCATCTTTAGCAACAGCTTTAGAACGTGTTCAGAGGAACCCAGTCATACAGTGTCCTTAGTGGTGAGAACACGGAGGACCTCTGAACACGAGGAACCTGGAAACGGAGGAACCCTCGGGAACACGGAGGAACCCTCGGGAACACGGAGGAACCCTCGGGAACACGGAGGAACCCTCGGGAACACAGAGGAACCCTCGGGAACAAAGAGGAACCCTCGGGAACACAGACGAACCCTCAGGAACACGGAGGAACGCTCAGCAGAGGAAGCCACAGCTCAGGAACACGGAGGAACGCTCAGGAACACGGAGGAACCCTCAGAAACATGGAGGAACCCTTAGGAACACAGAGGAACGCTCAGAAACACAGAGGAACGTCGGAACGAGAACCCTCCAGGGAACAGCTGACGTCAGGAACACAGAGGAACGCTCAGAAACACGGAGGAACGGAACACTGAGGAACCTAGGAAAGGGGAACTCAGGAGGAAACCTCGGAACCGGAGGAACCCTCGGGAACACGGAGGAACCAGGAACACGGAGGAACGCTCAGACACGGGAACGTCAGAACGGAGGAACAGGAACACGGCAGCGGTGAGTTACACCTGAATGCACCTGTTGTTTTGAAAACCAGTTTGTCTCTGAGCGTCGGTTCTTTACTTGGACTTCAGAGGTTCTACATTTGTACATTTAGCGGTTTCTGGGAGTTTTGATGGAAGAATCCCCACCCAACCTGACCAACACGACCTTCTGCTGAGGAATGCGGCTGAAGCGCAGAACCTCCTGCAGTCTGTCTGCATTGTTTCTACAGCAGAACATAACACTTGTGTTCTAAAGAAAGGTTCTAAACTAGAACCCTTTTTGTAGAGGATTTTGTATTTTCTTTGGTCTTGTTTGCGTTTAGGCGGTCTCCTTTATTCTTGTTCTTTCAAGCTGAAATAAAAGCTGTTCCTGATTCTGACTTGCTTCCTGTGTTCTTCCCCTCCTACAGTTATTATAACTTCTAATGTTCTCTTATTTTCTCAGATCATATTCTGTCTCTCTCTTGTCGTTTTCCTAACCCCCCCTGTCATTTTCATACCTCCGCCCTCTGTTGACCCATGTTTGCCTGTGGGGGCACCAGCTGAAAGGCTGAACCCCCAACACGAGTTCTGACACCAGACGGAGGAGCAGGACAGGGAGGTGATCAGGTTTGCACTCAGCTCCTGGTCAGCAGCGTCCACACATCTGCTCTGATGGATCACAGCCCACTATGGAGGCATCAGTCTGCCCCCTGCTGCTGGGGGTCAGAGCTGCAGTCATTTCTTTTGCTGGCCTGTACTCCCCTCTGGAGGAGAAGAGAAGCACAGGACCGCAATAATGAACACAACGTCTGTGGAGTCCAGAGGCCTGTTGCACAGAAGTAGAATGAAGACACCCGGGATAAATGACTGAGCTGAGCTCAATGAAGCCAAAACATGTGCGTCCAGGCTTAACTGGTGGCACAAAGACCAAGCCAGGATGAGCAGACACGGATTCATCAAGCCAGGTGAAACCAATCCTGGATAGGTGCGCGCTCACGGCTCACTCACTAGACCCGCCACAGATCACAGATGAACTGATTTACCATGGCAACTAGAGCCGAACTTTTCCCCGTCTGAAGCACAAATCCTCATGGAGGCATACAAGGAGGTTCATTCATTCATTCATTTTCTTATCCGTTTTTTTCCTTTCGGGGTCACGGGGCTGCCGGAGCCTATCCCGGCCACTCATGAGCAAAGGCAGGGGACACCCTGAACAGGTCGCTAGTTGTTGCAGGGAAGAATTTCAACAATCACACAGCCATTTACTCTCACACTCACACCTAGGGAGTTGCCAATTAACCTATGAAGCATGTTTTTGGACAGTGGGAGGAAGCCGGAGAAAACCCACGCATGCACGGGGAGAACATGCAAACTCCACACAGAAAGGTCCCCCACTTGAACCGGAGGCCTTCTTGCTGTGAGGCAAGAGCGCTAACCACTGCGCCACCGTGCAGCCCTACGAGGAGGTAAAAGATGTAATTAAGAAGAAAGGCAACACCTTTCTTCAACACAGTGATAAAGCACACTCAAAAAAAGGAAATTACCAGCCAATTAAGTTTACAAAAATGTAACTTGTCATTTCAACCAGAAAATTTTATGTTTGTAAATCTTACATGAATGAATCGTATCGATCGTACATAAAAATAATCCATTTAAAAGTTACTAATTTCAATCATGTTGATCCAACATGATACATGAAATTGGATACATTAGTAATCGCAAGGAATTGTGGGATACCATTTTCTTTGTCTATCTGGGCAGATTGGGGTCTAAGTGTGAGTTTTTGTCCATGGGTTTTATTGTCCAGCTGTTTTACTCTGTTTTAACTAGTGATTTAAACTGTTATGTTTATTTTTTTCTGCACCATGAGTTAGAGTGTGGGAGAGGATGATGACCAACCCCCTGGTGCAGCAAACTGTTGATGTGCAAATACTTCAGACAGCAGGGCTCCAGACTGCGACCAATTGGTCACATTTTGCAACCAAAATTTGAGAGTGTGCGACTGAATTTTACATCCAGTCGCACATGCGCGACCAGTAAATTTGCCTCCCCCACCCTACGTATTTTTCATACATTAAACGTGGAAGGGGCACGTCAATGATCAATCAAAGAATCAATGTGACGCGAGCTCACTCGCACGCAGGCAGACACACACACTCGCGCACATACTCATGAAACGCGAGCACACACTTGCGTGATGCCCGTCTGTGAGGCGGCCACTGCGTGTGAGAAGAATAGGGAAAGCAGCTGTAAGTGGCTAAAATGCGTGGAGGGGGAGGGGCCTAGAGATAATCGAGCGCGTGTTAACATCTGTGGGAAGGAAACGGAGACAAATATCATCACAACCTGGTATGTGCGTCTGAGCTATGAGTAAGTGAACTATTGATTCATTCTTCCAACCTGCGGCTAGTGTACCAGTGACAGAACTACAGCAGGGGTCTCAAACTCGCGGCCCGCGGGCTATTTGCAGCCCCCAAGATGATATTTTGCAGCCTCCGCCTTAATGTGGAAGTTTAATGTTACTGCAGCCCGCCAGTTTTAATGAATGACACTTTTTCATTGTCGTGCACGGAGCTGACCAACCAATCACAGTGGGGTTAGTCAGTGGTCCCCAACCACCGGGCCGCGGACCGATACCGGGCCGCGGGACACTTGGCACCGGGCCGCGGAGCGGTTCCAGGCCGCGGGGAATTTTTGCACCGGGACGCACAGAAAGAAAAAATAATTTCCATTTTATTGTGTTTTTTTCCGACAAAAACGGTTTATTTTGAAAAGTGACCGGATTCACTTTGTTACATCTGTCACACTTAACGCACGTCAAAGTCGCGACACCTAACATCAGGTGATAAACCCCACTAAAATGAAACCCAAACAACCAAAATGAGTAAAAAACAAAATTCTTTAGAAAGTTGCTTTGACAAGGGGAAAATTATAATCATTATTGTTATTATCATTACTAAAGAAAAAATACCATCCCCGGTCCACGTAAAATCTGTCTTGCGTTGCACCTCCAACTCTCTCCCCCCCCCCCCGGTCCGCGGTAAACGTGCCTTGCGTTGTACCGGTCCACGGGGACCACTGGGGTAAATGACTCTTAGGGGCGGGACAATGACAGGGCTTGAAAGCAGGACACCTGACAGCCCCCAGGAGTTCCTTACTTTCCTTTTTAGAACGTATCTATTCGCTCGTAATTTTCTAAATACATGCAGTCCGTGCTGAACTTTTCTCTGGGTCACACAGAACCGGAGGAAGGTTAAGTTGGAGTTGTCCTTAACATTACATTTAGTTTTAATATTCCTCTCCCCCTTAGTGTGATCTGTGTTATTATATATTTTATGATTATTTGAATGTTTTGTAATGTATGTAGCCTTTTTTTAATGAATTGGTATTTTAAATTATTTTAATTGATCACTCAACTACAAAAACCATCAGGACACATGTCCCATAATGCATTGTTTTGTAGTCTGTAGGGCAGCTTTCAGTCAGTTCAGTTTTCAGCTGTGTCCGGGTAGGTTTGCCCCTTGCTCCCACCCCTTTCTCGTGATATTTTTGTGATGATTGACAGTTGATGTTGGAGCAAAAACAAAAATATATGTCACACACCAGGTGATCTGCGCAGCGTTGAGTTCACCTGGGTGATCTCAAACACGCTTATTGTGCATCTTGGCTGCACATATTTGGTGTCACCAAGATAAATTTCCATCCATTTTCTTTACTATTTGTACAGTGATGGTTCTGTCAGTTTACCTTGTTGTTGCATCTTCAAAAGTGCAGAATAAAATGTGACACTGAATTTGAAACAGCTCATTGTAATTTCTGCATCTATTATTAAGGTATTTATTAGTAATACAGTGGAAATTAGTAGATTTGGTTTGCATGTTGGTTTACGGTATGCGCCCCTAAATTTTCTGGTTGTGCCCCTAAAATTTTCAGTTAGGGGCCACTGTGCTCCTAGTGAAAAATGTTAGTCTGGAGCCCTGGACAGTATTCGCTCCTGTCTTGTGATGTGGGACTTTGTTGTGTAATTCATGTCTTTGATGTGAAAATTAAAAAACCTATTGATTGTAAGTTTGGAAAACATTATCAATGTCAGATGTATAAATAAAAGGAAAGCAAAAAATATAAATTGAAGTTAGATCAACATAAATTGTGTTGGGTAGTCATACAACTTTGAGTTGAATAAACCAGTGGTCCCCAACCTTTTTGTCCCCGTGGACCGGTACAACGCAAGGCACGTTTACCGCGGACCGGGGGGGGGGGGAGAGAGTTGGAGGTGCAACGCAAGACAGATTTTACGTGGACCGGGGATGGTATTTTTTCTTTAGTAATGATAATAACAATAATGATTATAATTTTCCCCTTGTCAAAGCAACTTTCTAAAGAATTTTGTTTTTTACTCATTTTGGTTGTTTGGGTTTCATTTTAGTGGGGTTTATCACCTGATGTTTGGTGTCGCGACTTTGACGTGCGTTAAGTGTGACAGATGTAACAAAGTGAATCCGGTCACTTTTCAAAATAAACCGTTTTTGTCGGAAAAAAACACAATAAAATGGAAATTATTTTTTCTTTCTGTGCGTCCCGGTGCAAAAATTTCCCGCGGCCCGGTGCCAAGTGTCCGCAGCCCGGTACCGGTCCGCGGCCCGGTGGTTGGAGACCACTGGAATAAACTTAATTTAATGAGGTGTGACCAATTGAAGTGATTCAATTAAGTTGGATCAACTTTTTTCTTTTGAGAGAGCGCAACAATATTAATTTAAAGTTGGCTCCAACTGCAGTATTTAGATTGAATCAACTTAAATTTATTAGTTTGAACCTAAGTACATCAAGTAGGACCAATATGATTCATTTTTGTTCAAGTAACTCTCTTATCATGAGGAAATCATTTCCATAATTTGTTTATGTTCATTCAAAGTGAACGTTTCTTGAGTGTAGTTTACCTGCTTTGTTTTGTCCTTATTCAATAAAGGAACATAATGTTACTCATTGTGTTTCTATATTCATATGGAATGTGTATTTGTTTATATGACAGAGTACTAGGGCCCCACTGAGGAAAAGGATAAAGTCATACATTTATGAGGCGGGTTCTTTCTGCAGAAAAGCAACATATTCTTTTGACAGTTTTGATAGTTATGACAATGTGATACTTCATATTCTGCACATCAGCATGTCTTTGTTTATGAAACCATACTGAAGTACAATTTCACCAAATGCCCCACATCTGTCATTTTAACAACTGTCCTCCTTTAAAACAACTGGTTACAATATCATGACTTGTCTTTTTTTTCCCTCTGTGGCTCTAATATTCTATCATTTTATATATAGCCTCATAGTCTATGGGAAACTGTAAATTATCTAATGATAGCATCATCATCTAAAACTCATTATTTCTCCAAAATGATTGACATTAATGATCACAAAGGTTTAAATAATGACAGTGGGTCTAGTTATATGTGATATCAATGTATAGTGAGCAGTGAAATAACTATTGGTTTCCATTTGTGGCGACTGCTGACAGACATTAGGGATGAGATGAAATAGATCCTGGAATTTAGCCTGGTCTGGAGCAGGCTAGCTCCACAGAATAAATCTCCATGGTAACTTATACCATAACATATCTTCCTGCCCCCTATCCAGCTTTAGTGCAACCGGATTGGGGATCAATTAAGCCAGGATCACCAAGATATCCTGGCTTAATCCCTTATCCTACTTTTGTGCAACAGGCCCCAGGAGAAGAGCCTGATCTACAGAGATGTCACACCTCTGAACAACAGGGCCCTCAGAAATCTGCCCCCATATCTCAGCGTGCACCAGTCAAAGGATGGAGGGGCATTCCCTCAGGGGACAGGGGACACCGGAGCTGACCCCTCTTGATGAAAGACTGTGCGGCAATTATTGGGGAATCCCTTTTAAGTGGAGTGGTGACTGAGGCGCGGGCACGACGCGCCAGATGCACCGGGTGACACCCCCCCAAAAGCTCCACCAGGACGGCTGGAGGAAGTGGGAACCGGCTCATCAGCCACTGGTCCTGGTTTGCCAGCAAGTCTTCTTGCTGTCTAAAGATGCGTTCACTCCCAATTCTTCCATTTGCCACATCTTCTAAGATCCAAGATCAGCCATTGTGGTCATTACGCATTGTGATGGGGCATTTTATTTCCATCCATTTAACTGCATCTGACAAGCTACAGATGTGGGTAATAATCCACGTGGAAATGGGAAATTGTTCATCAAATGTCATTTCTTGTTGCTTTCTGAATGGTTGAGACATACGCCATACATTGTTTTATCAAAAAGAAAACAAACTAAAGGCATATGCATGAATACCATAATTCTGTAGCTTATGAAGAAATGTTTTACTATGAAAACAACTTTCCCCAGTGGACAATTAATACGTCCGTCAATCATTAAAACATCATTAAATGGTAATGATGTTTTTGGTTGTTTTGCTATTTGTTTATATACCATAAATTATATCGTTATCGCAATATTGATCACTCATATCGCATATCGCAAGTTTAGCTCATATCGTGCTGCCCTAATCTCAACTATTGCGTAGAGAGTGGCGTACGCCGTCTTTTGTGCATACGCAACGTTTTAAATTAGGCCCCAGATCTCTAGGTTTGTGTGACGCTTCCGTCTCAGGAGGAGCACCTTAATGGGATTTTCAACGTTCTAATGCTAATATAACAGACTATTTTCATTCATCTTTGTTGTTTTATGTTGAAATTAAACATTTCATCTGGAGGAAAGAACGTATGTAACACTTTACATTTTCTTTTGGTGTTTCTTGTGAGCATGACAGGTTCATGACATCATGAGACAAATGAACTTCAGGGTTTGTGAATGAAAAGGAAAACAAAGCAGCGGTCATCTACACCAGTGTTTTTCAACCAGTGTGCCGCGGCACACTAGTGTGCCGTGGGAGATGGTCAAGTGTGCCGTGGCAAATTGCCCTCATTAACTGATCTAAAACCATTTCCCATCTCCAGGAAATCAGCTCTGTGTTCATCCAAACAGGCCCTGATAAAACACTGAGTAGTTAGGAATATAAAAGATCAGAAAATTACTTTTTCTTTGTGTTATTTTGATTCTATTAAAGACATTTTGATAAGAATGACGGTACCACCGCGATTTAGTTGCAGCTATACCTGTTTCCTGAAGTCCCGCACCTTTAACTGTCTCCACCAATCATTCTTGAAGGTTTAATCACATGTCATCACTCTGACCAATCAGAAGTGCTTAAAGTCTTAACTTCCTTGTCCCAATTTAGCTCAAAAAGTCGCTCAGTTCTAACAAAATTACCAGCTAAAGCTCGTCTTTAGCGGTGTAGCTTTCTACAGAATCCGGGATCAGACCGTGGAACAAGTGAACAAAACAATGAAGCTCAGAGACGCTAGTCTTTCTGCCCTTTTGCGGCAGTTTCACACTTCATCTCCCATGATGCATTAGGTCACGTGACAGTCGTCCTTGTTAAACGTCTTAAACCACAACGAACATACAGTTTGTAAATTTCCTAACGTAACCTTTATTACATGTTTTAGAAAAAAACAGCTGCAACTTCCAGCAACTTCTCGCACAATTACCACAAAAATGCGCGTCAGATTGCGGCGGCGGCAGCCGCGGGGGGGGGGGGGGGGGGGGGGGGTGGCGGGGCTGTACATCAAAACAGACTATGAGTTTCTGCTTTTTTTTATTGTTTTTCTGCTGGTGTGCCGCGGGATTTTTGTCAAGGGTAAAGTGTGCCGTGGCTCAAAAAAGGTTGAAAAACACTGCTCTACACCCAAACGTGTCTCTGAGCTCCTTATTTTACAGATGAAACTCCGCTTTACTGACACAGAACCCCAGAAGGCCGGCAACACTAACAAGAACTTGATTTTTAACTGCCAAAAGCTTCAGAATTTCTTGGTTTTTGAAACCTATCCGGAAATAAAGCTTCACAAAAACCCTCCACATCTTTCATCTTAAAGTTAGGCTCAGATAAACACACAACTTTGGCATTTTTTCTCGTTAATTTATGACTGTTCCTCTTAAATTTAGGACTTTAAAGTCATAATTAAAAAAAGAAATTATTTGTTTGTAAACTGGCCCTAACAGCCATTTTTTTTTACATCTACTAGAACCTTCAAGAAGCAGTTAGAACCCCCCGGCAGCGCCTAGAACCCTCCAGAAGCAACCTGCTAGCTGCTGCTAGCTAAGATTAGCTTCAGAAATAGTTACGCTAGCTAGTTAGCTAGCTAGGTAACTTGTATCGGCTAACTTCGTTTTCGCTCACCTCTGACAGACCAGTGATTATAGTAACCATTTACAAGTTAGTTTCAAATGGAAACAATAACAAAGATAGAGAAAACAAACGTACCTTAAGTACGGGAGTTCCACCGGAGACAGCAGCCGCCACTGAACCGAGAATGTGATGCCATTATAGAACTTCCCGCGGTATGTAAATTATATGCAAATTAAGGCAACGAAGAATCTACGGCAGCCCCGCCCCCTCCTCTCAAAAACCAGTGAAATCAAATCGAGACTAAAAATCCCGTCAAGACAGAAACGGACACTAACACCTGACAGCAGGGTAACTCAGCATCTAGTAAACCCGGAGCACCTGCCGCCGCTGAGTCCATTCCAGAACACCTGACAGGCTTTAGCTCGAGCCTCCTGCTGGTTACCCAGAGATGCAGTTCGGTCAGAAACAAGCTCACAGATTCAGATTTCCGGGCTCAATAACTCCTCTAACAAACGTCCAATTTTGATATCAAGTATCTCGATTGTTTGTTTTTAATGCACAGAATGACCTACCTACATAAAATAATAACAAGATTGATGACATCAGAAACTTCCAGATCCAGGTTTTCCGTAAAGAAGAGAACATCAGGTTAAGAAAAACAGGGAACATTAAGAACTTTGAGTGACAGCCAATTTTTTTTTTATTTTTATGGAGAAACATTTCACATTCAGAGTATCAGACATGACACTCCACCGTTTAAGCTAAGACACACTTCTGAATGTAAGCAGACATTTGATTGGCTGTTGTGGAAGTGACGTCATCACTTTTCCTGCCGCACGAGCTGCTGACAGCCAATCAGAATAGGGAATTGGCGACATCCCTGCGATTCAGGAAACCTCTCCGCCATTCGAACCGTAAGTAGCGGAACGCAGACCACAGTTCCGGTTACAATTTTCACAATAAAACACCGTTAGTCGTTTACAAACACGAATTAACGCTTAAATGTCAAGAAGAGAAAGGAAGCCGCCAATTACATAATCGGTCAAAATAGTCAAATTATTTTGATCTTTATAAGACCAAATTTTACCCAGCTGTCAACGCGCTTGGAGTTTACATTAAAGGCGGCCCTCCGCCTCTTATTGTCTGAGGGACCCCCAGTTTCCGGTGAGTTTGACTGACGGCTGCCGCTTAGGAGCAGGTTTCTGGGATGATAACGGGTTTCTGTTGATGAGTCTGGGGTTGTGGGTCCAGGGTTTCTTCTTCTGAAGCTTCTCTCCCGCCTTCCCTCGTGCCGCTGAAGCGTTTCTCCCGGAAGTGAAGCGGCTCTTCGCGGGAGAACATGTCCATGGCGGGACTGAGGAAACAGCTCCACAAAGCCAGCCAGGTGAGGAACCGCCTGCCAGTCAGTGCACTTGTTCCGGTTCGGATTCAGAATGTTCGCAGACCCGAAGCGGAACCGGGACCTGAGAAAGTCCAACGCAGTTGGCTGGTCCCGCAGACGGTCTCCGGTGGAACGGTACTTTTGACCCAAGAAAACGTCGATTTGATCAACTTTTGTTTCTGAACGGAAACATCCTGATGTCTCCGTTTATGAGGTGTGATGACGTCACATGCGGTTCGGTTTTTGGTTGCCTAAGTTTGTTTGTTTTGTTTCTGTGACGTCATGAAGTTACTATCGACAGACGTTCAGCGGATCCCCAGTGGGGTCTCTTAGGGACCGTCAACAAATTAAATAAGATTGTTTAAACACAACTTGAGGAAATGTTTCATTGTCATTTATTTCTTTTTACAAAGCATTTAGTGTTGGGTTTAATCTAAATCTTTGCCATTTCATGCACTTGTTAATTTGTTGATGGTCCCTAAGAGACTCCACTGGGGATTTCTGAATGTAACCTAAAACTATTCTATTTAATTTTTAATTGTAGTGGATGTTCTTCTTTTATCCTCACAACTGCGTTTTTAGGAGAAAAACAGACATTTTATGCTTAAAACATTTCTTTATTTCAGAAAAATATAAATGATTAGAAACTTGTGTTTAAAATCCACTTGTTGGTGAAGCGAAGGCCAGACGGCGGTCCTTGTCCAGACAGGAACGTGCACGTTTGTGATGCAAAAACTTCAATAGAACCACCTGCTCTCTTTGACCTGCAGCTTTTCAGTGAGAAGATCAATGGAGTGGAGGGAACAAAGCATGAGCAGGACTTTATGGACATGGAGAGGGTGAGGCCCAAACTCCTGATGCTGAACCCAGCTGTATGAGAGAGAACCGATGGATGGATGGATGGATGGATGGATGGATGATGGATGGATGGATGGATGGATGGATGGATGCATGGATGGATGGGTGGGTGGGTGGATGGATGGATGGATGGATGGATGGATGGATGGATGCATGGATGGATGGGTGGGTGGATGGATGGATGGATGGATGGATGCATGGATGGATGGGTGGGTGGATGGATGCATGGATGGATGGGTGGATGGATGGATGGATGGATGGGTGGATGGATGGATGGATGGGTGGATGGATGGATGCATGGATGGATGGATGGGTGGATGGATGGGTGGATGGATGGATGGATGGGTGGATGGATGGATGCATGGATGGATGGATGGATGGGTGGATGGGTGGATGGATGGATGGATGGGTGGGTGGATGGATGGATGGGTGGATGGATGGATGGGTGGATGGATGGATGGATGGGTGGATGGATGGATGGATGGGTGGATGGATGGATGGATGGGTGGATGGATGGGTGGATGGATGGGTGGATGGATGGATGGATGGATGGATGGATGCATGCATGGATGAATGCATGGATGGATGGATGGATGGATGGATAGATGGATGGATGCATGGATGGAGGGATGGATGGATAGATGGATGGATGCATGGATGGATGGATGCATGGATGGATGGGTGGATGGATGCATGGATGGGTGGATGGATAGATGGATTGATGCATGGATGGATGGATGGATGGATGGGTGGGTGGATGGATGCATGGATGGATGGATGGATGGATGGGTGGATGGATGGGTGGATGGATGCATGGATGGATGCATGGATGGATGGATGGATGGATGGGTGGATGGATGGATGCATGGATGGATGGATGGGTGGATGGATGGATGGATGCATGGATGGATGGATAGATGGTGGATGCATGGATGGATGGATGGATGGATGGAGGGATGCATGGATGGATGGATGCATGGATGTATGCATGGATGCATGGATGGATGGATGCGTGGATGGATGGATGCATGGATGGATGGATGGATGGATGCATGGATGTATGGATGGATGGATGCATGGATGGATGGGTGGATGGATGCATGGATGGATAGATGGATGGATGGATGCATGGATGGATGGATGGATGCATGGATGGATGGATGGGTGGATGGATGGATGGATGCATGGATGCATGGATGGAAGGAGGGATGCATGGATGGATGCATGGATGGATGGGTGGATGGATGCATGGATGGATGGATGGATAGATGGATGGATGCATGGATGGATGGATGCATGGATGGATGGATGGATGCATGGATGGATGGGTGGATGGATGGATGGATGCATGGATGGATGGATGGATGGATGGATGCATGGATGGAGGGATGGATGGGTGGATGGATGGATGGATGGATAGATGGATGGATGGAGGGATGGATGGGTGGATGGATGGGTGGATGGATGGATGGGTGGATGGATGGGTGGATGGATGGATGGATGGATGGATGCATGCATGGATGAATGCATGGATGGATGGATGGATGGATGGATGGATGCATGGATGGAGGGATGGATGGATAGATGGATGGATGCATGGATGGATGCATGGATGGATGGATGGATGGATGCATGGATGGATGGGTGGGTCGGTGGGTGGGTGGTTTGATGGTGGGTGGGGGGCAGCTCCTGCTGGGAGTCTGACCGTGTCCCTCTGGACTCCCACAGAAGATGGAGGTTACACACAAAGGTCTGGCCGACCTTCTGTCCAGAACCACAGAGTACCTGCAACCGAACCCCGGTAACGCCTCCTGTCTTCGGTTGAAGCCGCTGGGCCGCGGTGGCTCTTCTGTGATGTGTTTTTGTGGTTTCAGCTTCCAGAGCCAAACTGAACATGCTGAACTCGGTCTCAAAGATCAGAGGTCAAGTGAAGACCACAGGTTACCCTCAGACAGAAGGCATGCTGGGAGACTGCATGATCCGCCACGGATATGAGCTGGGCGAGGACTCCGCGTTTGGTACTTGACCTCATGACGTTTGTAAGGGGTGCAGTGATGATGATGAAGATGATGGTGCTTGTGACCTGTAGGAGGCGCCCTGGTGGACGTGGGAGAGGCCATGCGGCAAATGGGGGACTTGAAAGACTCCCTTGACATGAAGGTCAAACAAAAGTTTATTGACCCGCTGCAGAATCTGCAGGACAGCGACCTGAAAGAGATCGCGGTACGCTGCAGTCCATCTTACAAACAGGAAGTTCTATGCCTGACCTTAGAGTGAAACTCCTCCTCCTCTGTGGCACAGCACCACCTGAAGAAGCTCGAGGGCCGCAGGTTAGATTTTGACTACAAGAAGAAGCGCCGCGGAAAAATCCCAGACGAGGAGATCCGGCAGGCCGGGGAAAAGTTTGAGGAGAGCAGAGAGCTGGCAGAGAGGAGCATGTTCTACTTCCTGGAGAATGAGGTGGGAGAACATTTCTGAAGATTCTCAGGGGCTTTATTCCCTCTGGGTTCCGTTCTGTCGTGGTCTTTGCCGTTGATCATCCTGGTGCCGGCTGGCCTCATGTCCGCTCTTCCCTGCGTGTCCACCAGGTGGAGCAGCTGGGGCAGCTGTCGGGGCTGGTGGAGGCGGCTTTGGACTACCACCGGCAGTCGGCTGAAGTTCTGCAGGAGCTCAGCAGGAAGCTGCAGAAGAGGTGAGAGCCGTCAGAGCGGTGCTCCAAAAGCGCCCCCCGGTGGGCAAATGTTCAGCTCCTGCACCTGAAGGTCAAAGATCATCTGCACCATGCAGAACCTGAGATGTACTGATCCATCAGCCTCTGGTTCAGTCCATTCTTGTCAACTGTTGACAGTTTCAATAAAGTTTTGTCACTGATGAAGCACAAACAACAACAAAGCAGCAAAACCTCAGAGGATGAGTGTCAGCAGCAGGTTTAGAGACGGACATGAAGCCTTTGGGGGGGGGGGGGGGGCTGTGGTTCTACCCCCACTCGTGGTTCAGCCTGATCTTGCAGTCAGATGAGCGACATCAGAGATCTGGAGGTGAAAGCTGAAACGTTTCTTCGAGAACCCTCATGAAACGGCCTCAGCTCAGGCCCCCCAGGACAGAAACAGTTCAGCTCCATCTGTCTTCTCCTCTCAGGATCTCCACTGCCAGCGGCCGCCCCCGGGGAGGGTTCAAGTCCAGACGGAGCAGCGTGGAGTGTCTGGACAGCGGTCAGCGCAGCAGCCTGACCCACTGCTCCTCACTCAAGTCCACCGGTACACCGCCTGGCTCTCTGTGGTCCTCGCCACGTTCCACCAATTCTGCTGTTGTCTGCAGGTTCTCTGGCCGTCCGCACAGTCCCAGGAACACACCAGCAGAACTTTGTGTATCTGCCGTGTTTGTGGAGTTCTGAGCTTCAAGCTGCCGTTTGGTCTGAACTATGAGCTGCTTCGTGTTCTGGGAGCGTGTAGAACCACAGAACCATCAGAGACCGACTGTGTCCCATCTTAAAATGAGTTATTCAAAGTGTTAGCAGGCTAGCATTATTGTAAGTACGTTAGCATTATTGTTTGTAAGCTAGCATTATTGTTAGTACGTTAGCATTATTGTTAGGACGCTAGCATTATTGTTAGCAGGTTAGCATTATTGTTAGTAGGCTCTCATTATTGTTAGTAGGCTAGCATTATTGTTAGCAGGTTAGCAATATTGTTAGTAAGCTAGCATTATTGTTAGTAGGCTAGCATTATTGTTAGTAGGCTAGCATTATTGTTAGCAGGTTAGCATTATTGTTAGTAAGCTAGCATTATTGTTAGTAGGCTAGCATTATTGTTAGTAGGCTAGCATTATTGTTAGCAGGTTAGCATTATTGTTAGTAAGCTAGCATTATTGTTAGTAGGCTAGCATTATTGTTAGTAGGCTAGCATTATTGTTAGCAGGTTAGCATTATTGTTAGTAAGCTAGCATTATTGTTAGCAGGTTAGCATTATTGTTAGTAAGCTAGCATTATTGTTAGCAGGTTAGCATTATTGTTAGTAAGCTAGCATTATTGTTAGTAGGCTAGCATTATTGTTAGTAGGCTAGCATTATTGTTAGTAGGCTAGCATTATTGTTAGGACGCTAGCATTATTGTTAGCAGGCTAGCTTGGTGCTAGCATGCTGACATTGCTCAGTACTGATCCCCCCTCCCCGACACACACACACACAGGATAGTCTGCTAGACCAACAAACCCTGTGGTCATGTGACCTGTTGGTTTGGGCGCCATCTTGACCCGATATGACATCACCAACCCAGGATCCTAACAAGCCTGTCAGTGGTTGGAACACGCCCACAGAGGCAGTTCATGACTGTCATGTCATTAAAAAGGCCACGCCCCCTTCTTAGCATAATTCAGTTTTAGTACTACAAATGGGCGGAGCCTAACGTTTTTTCTCTGAGGGGAAGTTGGACTTTTAAATCATGACCCACACATCATTGCCATAAAGTATTGATTGACAGCTGCATTTCCGTCTCATCCAGCAGGTCACATGACCCCCGCCCCCCTATCCTGGCCAGAGAGCCCCCCCAGCAGAGGCGACTTTCAGGGTGAGGACTGCATGTTGGTTGGTGCGATGCTGCACAGCTGCAGAACCCCCCCAATGACCTCCTGTGTTTGCAGCAGAGGGGGAGGTCCCGGATCAGCCGTGCTGCCGCGCCCTCTACGACTTCGACCCCGAGAACGACGGCGAGCTGGGCTTCAGGGAGGGGGACACCATCATCCTCGCCAACCAGCTGGATCAGAACTGGTACGAGGGCATGATCAACGGAGACGCCGGCTTCTTCCCCGTCAACTACGTAGAGGTCATCATCCCCCTCCCTCAGTGACCTCTGGGGTCAGGGAACTGTTCTGACAGAGAGGGTGGGGGTCTGTGACCTCTGACATGCTGGGTGTCGGCCTCTCCCAGCTGGTCTGGGAACTCCTCTGTGAGGAAGCGAGGAGCCAAACCGGATCCAGAACCAGAACTTCAATCCACCAACGAGGGGGGGCTGAAACATTTGTTCTGGGAGTCCTCTGTTTAACCCACAGCTGAGGGTCGGAGGTTCTTCAGAAGGTGGTGAGGTTCTAGACGGGCTGCAGATGTCCTCTAAAGGGTTCTGGAAAGTCCAAATACTGATCGGTTGGGCGGTCTTCTTCAGACGGGACGGTTGGTGTCTGTGAGGAAACCACCAGAGCTTCCTCTGCACTGAGTCACTTTATGGATTCTCCATGATGTTCACGTTGTCATAGCAACAGTGGTCGCTCTGAGTGTCTTCCAAATGTCTGGAAGGTCCGACCTTGGACCTTCTGGTTCTGGTTCTGTAAATCCTTCTTCATGAAATCCGTTAAACTGCTTCACCTCCAGAACTGAGTTTAGATGTTTGAAGCTTCACTAAACAGCTGGTTCTGTTTGGAGATGTTCTTCGGTTCTTCTTTGGGTTCTACAGCCTGGACCGTGACGGATCGGTTCCGTGGACCCACCGAAGCGTCAGGAATGAATCTGGCGGATCCGTGTGAAGCAGAAACGCGGCTCAGAAAGGCGGCACTTGGAGGAGCTGTCCTCTGCGATCGGGTCAGAACAAAGTCCACATCTGTCCCGTCCGGCGCTCTGACGGGTCTCAGAGTCTAGATCCAGACCTCGGCGCTCCTCGTCTTTGCTCCTTTCTTGTTCTTCGGGGGGGGGTTCTCCCCCCTCTGGCGCTCCGGTCTCCCCGGTGGTTCTGAGGAACAGTTCGAGGCGCAGGTCCAGCCCGGCGGGTGGCCCCCCACCAGGTCCAGCGTGGGCAGGGAGGCGGTGCTGGTGAGGGAGGGGCTGTCGGAGGGAAAGGTGCGGTACCCCCCCTTCCTGGCCCCCCACGGCCCCCCCTCCTTCAGACGGGCCGCCCGCCGGATCCTCTTCCAGCCCAGGTGGTTGAGCTCCAGCAGGTTGAGGAAGACGCAGAAGACGCCCACGGCGAACATGAAGAGCAGGAAGACCGTCTTCTCCGTGGGCCTGGACACGAAGCAGTCCACCGGCTGGCTGCAGGGCTGCGACCGGCACAGGAAGTGGACCGGAACCTGGAACCCGAACAGCTTCCACTGCGCCACCACGAACACCACCTCCAGGAGAGCTCGCAGGCACACGTGGAACACGTAGCATTTGGACAGCACCCCCCCTGAGCCCGCCTCCCGGAGGGCCCGGGGTTCTGCCGGGTCTCCTCCCTGGAGGTCCAGAGCGTCCTCCAGACTGTGTCCCAGGTGTTTGTGGGAGGGGTCGGAGCAGCTGTCGGAGTCGCAGCTGCGGTCGTACGCCTCGGGCCGGACCTGCGGCGGCCCGCGGCGCCGCGGCGGCTTGGACAGACTGTGCCAGGTGTAGATGATGAAGCAGAGCGACGGCGTGGACACGCTGATGATGTGGAAGACCCAGAAGCGCGGCTGCGAGATGGGCGCGAAGGCGTCGTAGCAGACGGTGGAGCATCCCGGCTGCAGCGTGTTGCACACAAACATCTCCTGCTCATCCGTGTACACGTCCTCCGTCGCCACGGCAACGATGAGCAGCCTGAAGATGACCATGACGGTGAGCCACAGGCGGCCAATCATGGTGGAGTGATGGTGGACGGCGTCCAGCAGGCGTTTGAGGAGAGTCCACTCCGTCATGCTGGAGAGGCAGCAGCCCGCTCTGGACAGAGCCACCACTGAGGTCCGGACTGACCCGACCCGGGTCCTTAGAGCCCACGCAGCGCAGTCCTCCTCAGCCGAAGACCGCCGCTCCAGAGGGAGGAGCTCCTCCCATCCTCAGATAAGGAGGTCCTCTGCAATCAGCCTCCTGACGTCTGGCGACCCGTTTTGGAAGCGGCTCCTTCCCTTCCCAGACGCCCCGCTGATGGTGTGGCGAGATAAACGGTTCCCCACGGACCCGAGCAGAACCCGCTCAGCTCGGACCTCCTCTGCTCCTCAGATCTGGCTCCAGGAGGCGATACGTCCTGATAAACCCTCCGTCTCCAGCCCTCGCCGGCGCTGACTCCGCCCACGCTGAAGGCCCCACGCAGGCCGAGGTCCAGACAGCCTGGGAGCCCCCTCCCAAACAGACGATGTGCACTAACACTTTTCAGTCCTGGACCCCCCCCCCACCACCACCACTTCACAAATCTAACAATAGCTCAGCGGGGGAGGGGTGTCCACTGCCCCCCCAGGAGAAGATTCCTCAGTTCCCCCTTCAAATCATGTTTAGGAGCAGATAGAAACCTGCTGTTTGTTGTGACTCAGCAACTGAAACAGGCTCCGCCCATTTTTGATGCAGACCAGCAGATCCATGAAGGTCTGTGTTCCTGGCCTGAGCTGGAATCTGGATCAGAACCGGACGGATGGATGGACCTGATGCTGCTGTTTCTGTTGCACCTGCTAATGTTAGGTTGGGGGTGGGAGGGCTGTGCGCTAGTGGGAGAGCGGAAACCAGGGGTTTCAAACTCCGTCGCTCAGGTGGCCAAACTCTAAAACACGCCGACGGTCAGGATAAACGTTTATTGAACTAAACTTCAAGAATATGAATAAAAGACAAATATTATTCTGGAATAAATCAACTTAAATGTTCCCTCCCCATGGAAGAGAAGGGTTCTGTTGGACGTGTCCGTCCAGAGTCAGAGGATGGACACCTCCAAAGCGTCTCCTCCTGACATCCGTGTTCTCCATGAAGACTGAAGGACACCAGATTCGACCTCTGAATGGACTGACGGATGCGGCGCCGCCTGCAGGCGGTGGAAGGAGGAGTGAAGGCTGAGGAACGTCTGCAGAAGGTTCCACGTCTGTGGAACGTCGGTTCTCCGCCTCACGTCTGGAGACGGAAACCTTCAGAGCCCATGAAGAAACCGTGGAGTTCTAAAGCCGCTCAGTGAAAACACGTTCAGATTTTAAAAAACTTTATTGATATTTTGTTAAATCACATGACGGCACAGCTGGCCTCCTTGGAGAGTTCCTGTTGGGAGAAAGGAGAACGTCAGCAGAACACTCAGCTCAGAATCAGTCTGGCTGTAGGAGGTCGCCGTCATTTGGTTGACCGTCAACAGTGACCCAAACGCATCTGTCCTTACAGGAGCCGGGCTCGGATCTGAACCATCGACTGTACATGAGAGCTGGACTGAGTGACTCCTCCCCCCGGCATTCCAAACCAGAAGTACCTGCAAGAATGGTCGGAGGAACCACTCTTGACCTTTTTTCTTTTTTGACATCATTTTTTCAGGATATTTTTCTGTAGTTCAAGTCATTCAAGTTATAAACTGACCAATCAGATGACTTTATAAAAGTAGGCGGAGCCTGCTGGTCCTCACATCCAACACAAAATGTCTGATTCCGTGTAGCCTGCTTTCAAGTGGAAGGGGTGTGGCCTTCCAACAGGCTCACTTCTGCTTGGCCAAAGTGGTTGCCATAGGAACGTCGGCTCAGACCAATCACTGCTTACCGATGACGTCTGGCTCCAACATGGCCGTGTTAGTATAGAGAAAAAACATGGCGACTGCATTTGGTTGGAGCAGGAAGTAAACTGCTTCCTGTGGACACTGTCACTCAGTCCAGTTCTGTGATACAGACGATGTAGAGATCTGGTCTTTAAAAGCAGTTCAGACACCACCCTCACTTTGTTTTATGAAAAGGCGGATATGACGTCATGGATTTCCTAAAGTTCAAATCTAATTGATATGAGCGTCTTGGGACGACTATGAGACCGTGGTCGTCTGAAGAGGAAGACGATGTTGGTTTATTCAAAAAATAAAAATTGGCAAAAATGGTTGTGATGCAATGCATTGTGGTCTATATTCCCCAATCTAGTGAACATTGACGCACACTGGTTTTTCAGAGACTTGTGGGAAATTTCTAGGGTTCTGGATTTTGGAATTGTAGATTCAGACAGAACTAGAACATGGAGAACGCGCTGTGTGGCAGAAGTTGATGCTAACGCCACTGTGGAACATCAGGAACAATGAAGACAAATGCAGAAATAAAAGCCTCCAGATGAAAACTGATCCAAATTGTGAAAATCTGGGGGATAAAGTGGCCAAAAGAAGTGCTGAGAACAGCGTCCTGGGGGGTTTGGGTCTGATGCTCAGTGGCGGTGAGGGTTCAAACACGGAACTTTGTCGTACGTTCATCCAGGAAGAGACTCCAAAACATCCGTATACTTTTATACTTTTGTCAGAACAAACAACTGGATCATCAGCGTCAGTGGAGCCATTTTCTGTCAAACAGACTTCCTGGACGTCATGCAACCATGAATGCACCATGCTGGAGGCCACGCCCCTCTGCGACCCCCCCAGGTTCTGCTCCGTTCTGAGCCTATGGCCCAGCAGCCGCGCTTACCTTCCGGTGGAAGTGCTGCCCGTCACTTCCTGCTATGAAGACGTCGTCAAAGTCCAGGTCGTCCTGGTGGAGGTCGTCCTGGTCTCTGGTCTGGATGCTCACCCGGCAGTCGGACTCCTCCTGCGGGACAGAAGCTGGTTGATGCTGCAGAACCCGGCACTGCTGATGCTGGACCTCCTTCACCCACCTCATGGTTGGGGTTCAGCAGGATGACCCTCATGTCCCCGACGGCCCCCCAGGACCCGTTGTTCTCCAGCACCATGTCTCCAGGCTCCGCTTCATCTGCTGCTCCTGAGGACCAGATCTGACGGGACAACAGGAGCTGGAGGTGGGTTTCATCAGGAGGTCCCTCTGAAGATCTCCCAGCAGTACTCACGGTGAGGGTCTGCCCCCCAGCAAGGACGCAGGACGGGGGGATATGGAAAGAGACGTCTCCAGAATGTGGATAGACGCGGCGAACGACCCAACCCCCGAGCGGCTGCTCCTGAAGGAGGAGAGGAGACGAACATTTGGAAGGAATCAAACTGCTGCTCCTGCTCGTTTCATGCAAACGAAGAGCAGACGCCGTCTCCACAGACGTCTGGATCCTCTGTGAGGTGGAGGTTGGAAGTCCGCCTCGCTCAGACTCTACCACTTCTGAGCTCATGAGAAGGAGCAGCAGAAGAACGCCTGGAGGTCATGGAGGTCATGGTTCCCACCAACCAATCAGTGGAACAGATGTCGGTGAGGAACACGTCTGATGGAGCAGCAGCCTCAGAGGTCCCGCCTGGGTGGACCTCGTCCTGGAGACGTTCCTCTCAGTCTCACCTGGTCAGAGGTGTTCTGGATTCGAACGTATTTCCCGCCCACGTCCACCTCGGCCACCGTCACGCCTCCTTTCCTCGTGGATCGGCGCGATATCTTGTAGGCAGGAGAACTTCTGGTGGCTTCTTCGTGTTTCCTCTTCTTCCCGCGGAGCTGGTGGTGCTCCTGATCTCGAGCAACGCTGGCGTGCCTGGGGGGGGTGGGAGACAGCTGCAACCTGGAGAACAGGAGCCGACACTGAGGACGGCTGAAGGAGTCCCGCCAACCCGACCGCGGCCCACCGACCTCTGCTCCTCCACCTCCAGCATCTTCCTGTAGGCGTTGATCTCCATGTCCAGAGCCAGCTTGACATCCAGGAGGTTCTGGTGGTTCTCCAGCTGGCTGTTCATCTGGGTTCTCATGCTCAGCAGCTCCCGCTCCTTCAGACTGAACCTCTGCTGCCAGGCGTCCCGCTCCTGGTCCAGAGTCCTCTGCAGCTCCTGGAACCGTTCTTCCAGAAGCAGTTTCTAGAGCAGGAGACGGAGGGACAAAGTGGGACGAGATAACCGTAAAGATCAGAGGAATCCAAACTTCTGACCAGATCTACAGAATGTTCCTGGAAGGTTCTGATCCAACAGAACTGCAGAACTGGACAGAGACTCTTTAGAGACCCGAAGAACAGAAGAGCTGGTCCACTTGAACACACCATGTTCTGTTGTTCCAAAAGAAAAGCGTGTGATTGATTTGATCAAACGTCTGATCAATAACAAGAACGTCAATGTTCTGTACAATGGAGAACGATCATGGAGGAGCTTCAGAACCTCTGAGGTTCTTTCTAAACCTGGTTTGAATCTCAGAACATCTTCAGTCACTGATTATTTCAACCTCTGCTGCTTTTCCTCCTTTGAGCGGAAGAAACCTCCAGACTTTAGGAGCTCTGGCTCTTCTACTCTCAGCATAACTGTGGTTCTGCTCCATCGTCCGGGCCCAGCTCATCTGTTGGTGTCCGGTTCTCTGAGGAACCAGCAGATCTTACGTCTTTCTGGTTCTGCTGGAGCTGCGAGCGGAGCGACTCCAGCTTCTCCCTGGAGGCCTCCAGCTCCTCTCTGGTGGCCGACACGCAGACGCCGTTCTCCTCCGCGGCCTGCTGGGCGTTCTGCAGCTGAAGGAGGAGCAGAGTGACGGACGGGTCTTCACAGCCCCCCCTCCTGAGGAACCCCTAACCTTGGTGCTGAAGGTCTTCTCCATGGCCTCCTTGTACTGCTGCAGTTGGAGGCTGTGGTCTTCTCGCAGCTGCTGCATCGTCTCCGCCAGTTTGCTCTCGAACTCTCGCCGTCGTCCCGACTCCACCTCCACCAGACGGGTCTCCTGCCAGCTCCGGACCTCCAGGATCTCCTGTGGAGACCGGAGGGAGACGTTCCGTGTTCCGTCTGAGCTTTGAGGAGGTTCTGGTCTCACCTGTCTGCTGATGTTCTTCTGGAGTTCCAGCTGTTCCTTCAGCGTTTGGACCTGGTTCTCCATTTCCACCCGTCTTAGGATCTCAGAACTCAGCTGGTTCTTCGTCTCTGCCAACAGACGCTCCGCCTGGAAACCAACAGCTGTCAGTTTTCTGTCAATCACACAAACTCCGCCTCCTCCCTCCAAACAAGAAGTTCGTCTGCGAGCAGAACCGCGCTGTGCAGCGTGACGGACTAGTGAGTCCAGAACGATGGATCCACAGCGACGGTCAGGGAAGAGCGTCCCTCCTAAACTCGCCACAGCACTCATTTAAACCATCGACTGGATCAGAGAACTCCACCCCCCCCAGGCATTCTAAACAGGAAGTGGCTCCAAGAGGCCAAACTCTCCCCTACAGAGATAAACAGCTGTAATCAATCGTTCTATTGGTCAGAAGAACCGTTCTGGATCTGATACCTTTATTAACATCTTTCAACCTAATCAAGTTATAAACTGACCAATCAGAGGCTTTAGTAAAAGTAGGTGGAGCCTGCTGGTTTAATGTTTAACAGAATCCAGCAGCTTTCAGTGGACTTCCAACAAGCTCAACTCTGATTGGTGGTTGCCATAGAAACGCGACTCAGACCGACACGGACCAATCACTGTTGTCTGGCTCCAAGATGGCGACGCCCATACTGCAGAAACATTTCACTGGAGCCGGACTGAACCATTGTCTGTCACACTGGCTCAGTCCAGTTTTTTTTGTTTGTTTCTAAATTAACGGATTACCAACAGGATAAACATGTAAGCACCTTCTCAAACGTCTCCACCTTCATCCAACCACAACTTTGTTTCCAGATTTTCTTTCTTTCTCTCCAAAGATCTGCTGAGAATGGACCGGAGGAACATTCTGTTCTGCTCCAAACCCGGGAAACACCGGGGGGTTGATGACAGAACAAACCACAGGAACAGGTTCTGAACCGAGACGGAACAAAGCTCCATCGCTCTGGAGATTCAGAGGAACCCAGAGCGGCTTGTGACGGTCGGGTTCCTCGTTTGTTTGCTGCGGTGATAAAAACGTTCCTGAATGACTAAATCCAGAAGACGTGTGCAGAACTTCAAGAACAACAAGCTTCTGCCTCCAATGATCTCCAGACAATCCAGAGATGGAGGAGCTCATGGAGGAGAGTAGAAAGGTGGACCTCCTGGTGCCCACAGGACGGAGCGGCTGTAGAACAGCCGGTTCTGGACCTTCATGTTCCCACAAGGTCTGACCCCAAAGGTCACAGATGGAGGCCAGTGAGCCTGAGGAGCAGGGAACCGCTAGAGCCTTCAGCATGAATCGTTTCTCCTCATGGGAGGAGGAGCAGCATGAAGAACGGACCCTCAAGCTCACGTTTTCCAGCTGGACCTGCAGGTCGGACACCTCGCCACCGAGCCTCCCGTTCTCAGACAGCAGTTTCCGGTTCTCCGCCTCCTTGGAGCTCAGGATGGCCTCCACTTTCCTCCTCTGAGTCACGGCGGTCGCCAGATCCTTCTCCTTCTTCTGGTTCCTGAAAGAGAGCAGAGGAACCGGACCTATCAGAACCTCGCCATGGTAAACTAAAGCGACCGAGGTCGGATCCAGGGGGTCTATGGACCCCCACCTGAGCTACTGTCACGACGTTTGTCCAGAACGCCATCAGTGAGGGAGGGGGCATCTGAATCAATCCGGTTTCTGTGGAACCAGAATCTCCACCGAGCCCAGACTGAAGGTTCTGTCAGGGGTATGGGGGAGTTAAACTACGTGGTTAAACCACGCCCACTGAGAATATGGTGCATCATGGGAGTTTGGTCTTTTGTGTTCCGGATTTGGGGTTTCCTGTGATTTTAGTTTGTGTTTTCTGATCAGAACCATGAGGGAGGAGTCAGAGGTCCAGTGAAGATGATCAGAACCAGGAAGAACTTCCTGGTTCTCAGCTTTTCCTTTTGAAGTCCAAAGAATTCTGAAACGTTTGTTCTGATCTTCGCTTTCGGTTCAGAGCTCTGAAGTTTCACCGGACTTCCGGTTGTTCCGTTTAACATTTCAGGGTGGTGGGGGCTCTGAGATGGGGGGAGGGGGGTCGATCCCTGACGGTTCTTCTCATGTTTTGGTTCTGTGGACTGAATGAGGCGCAGGAGCTCAACGCGCGCTAAAGGAGGGGGGGGGGGGGGGGCTCCCACGCGCGCCCACCTGCTCTGCAGCTTCATGATGTCCTCGCGCTGGTTTCCCTGCTCGATCTGCAGGCGGGCCCGCTCCGCCGCCAGCTCGTCCAGCGCGCGGCGGACGTCGGCCAGCTCCTCCTCGTACAGCCGCCGCACGCCGCGCGTCTCCCGGGCGGTGGCCTCCTCCTGCTCCTGCAGCCGCAGCAGCATGGCGCCCTTCTCCTGCTCCAGCTCCTGGACCCGCTGGATGTAGTTGGCCAGGCGGTCGTTGAGGTGCCGCAGCTCCTCCCGCTCCTGGACGCGGGGCGGCCGGCCCGGGCTGGGGCTGCAGGCGCCGCGGCGGCTGCCGCGCGCGGCGGGGGTGGAGGTGGCAGAGGCCATGCTGGAGCGCCCGGAGGGGGGGTCCGGGCAGAGCTCGGGCGGCGAACCGTGAGCTGCGGTGGGAAATCCCACCCCTGTCTGTGCGGGTTCACGCGCACAGCTGATGCTGCTTAAATCTGATGAGTCATGCACAGAGCGCGTGCACGTCACCGGCAACTAGCGACGCACGCACGTTCAAAATAGAACACCACGTGGAGGTCTGCGTCACAGCTCGGACCTTAAAAAGAACTGGGTCCCGGTCTGGAGGGTCCCGGTCTGGAGGGTCCCGGTCTGGCAGGTCCCGGTCTGGCAGGTCCCGGTGTGATCCAGGCCTTCAGGTCTGAGACTCTGACTGCAGCAGTTTGAAGCGCATGAAGCTTTAGTGAACTTTCACACCAACATGTTTGGTTTCAGCAGTGAATGGATTCAAAAATAATGATGGTCTTTGACAAAGACAAAAGTCTGTCGGTCCGGGTGGAGTCCTGAACCTGGTCTGGGTCTGTAATCAGACTGTTCAAAGCTTGGAAACAGAACCACGTGACTAAAGATCAACTTTATTTGTGTTTCACTTTTCAATTCAGTTCAGTTTGATTTATACAGCCCAATATGACAACACGCTCGTCTCAACAGGCTGCACTAATTGAACTAAACATAAATTCAGTAATAAAATAAAATTACTGATCGCTAAACAGATTAAACTAAACTGGACATCCCTTAGAGGGCCCTTGGGCAAGACCCTCAACGCTCCTGTCTACCAGCATGAATGTCCCCTGTGACGGTCAGAGGGACCGTAGGCGTGAACCTGCAGCCACGCCTCTACCATCACCAAGCATGAATGAGGAGTCAATGAATAATGGACACATTGGAAGAACTTTGAGCGTCTGGAAATAAAGCCATGACCAAACAACACTCTCTATGATTTTCAAAGACAAAAATTCAGGAAAAATATACTGATATATAAAAAAACAATAAATAGTTGATCCTCTCCCATCATAATCCCAGTAACAGACTGTCAGAGGCTGCAGCTCATCACGTCTGTTTCTCATCCATTAATAACGAAAAAGCTCATTTCATGTCTTCTGCTGCAGCTACACATATATCTGCATTACCTTTATACCGGAACAGAGTTCCTCGTTTAATTGCAGGAGTTACGTTCTAAAAATAACTGATCAGTGAAATCCACGGAGAATGATTCCAGATGTTTATGGCAGTAAAACTCCTCACTGACATGAACATTTTCACACTTTTCTCTGGTTTAAATCCTCAAACCTTCATAGAAATTAAGTCCAGAATCTTAGAATGAAAACAGAGATCTGATCGATCACAGATTTCTGTAATCTAAAGAGCTCCGCGTTTCTGAATGGGAGACACGGCACAGAGGAGATTGATTGACAAGGTCTTCAGCCAATCAGGACACAGAACAGGGAGTGCTCTAAAAGAATGAGATAAAGCAGGAAAGACGAACTGCGACTTAGAAAGAGAAGACTCTTCTGGTCTATTTGACAGAGATTTTAGAGGTTTTCAGGTAGAACACAGACTGCAGAAGGTGGAATGAAATGTCACGTCTTTACCGTGTGGCCAGATTAAAAAAAACATGGGTCTCTGATATTGTTCAGAGGGCCGGGCCAAACATGGAGGCGGGCCGGATCCAGCCCGCGGGCCGTAGTTTGTCCCATCCCTGCCTTAGACCCTCTTCTATAAGAAAAAAGGCATTAAAAAAACGGATTCCACATGAAGGAGGGATCCTCCCCCAGGACGGACAGGCCATGTACCAGAACAGGTAAAAGGTGATCAGTAGGATTTCTCTCTCAGCTTCAGGACCGGCAATTAAAATCTGTTCGGCCTTGATTGAGCTTTAGAAAGTTCTCTCCCATCCATGTTTCAGGATCTGAAACACAACTCAGAAGGTCATCTTTGGGTCTCCTGTCATCAGGAGACACAGCCACGTAGAACTGGGTGTCATCAGCATAACGATGAAGGTTTATGCCATGTGTCCTGATGACATCACTGTTGTAAAGGCCGATAATCTGCGTGGGAGAATACCCCGCCCTCGGCTGCAGGCACGGACAGTGAAGGCGGAGCATCGATCTGAAGCTAACGTGAAAGCTGTAAAAACATACATTAAGTAAAGAACTTTCCACTGATCTGTGTTAAAGATTTTCAGTTAAATCGACACATTTTCCTCAGTTTCTGAGGTTAAAATGGCTGAATTTCAGTGTTGCGATCACATATGGAGCGGAAGCTCTGAGTGAGGCTCCGGAGCTTCGCCTCACGTCTGACGGCAGGACTCAGTTTAAACAAAGACGTGCCGTCAGAGCGCCGCTGTGTGGATCAATACAGTATCATTTAAAATAACATAAAAAAAGGCCAAACATGGTTTTTGAAAACTAAAGCTTAGGCCTCACGGAAGTATTTTTATGATCATTTTCACAGACAACATGTGGTAAGTGATTGAAGCAGCAGCCGTCACTGCGACCACCTTCCCGGCTCTCCTGGTCCCTGAACACCTTTAAGTTTTCAACGCCGTATTCGGCTCCAGCTCGTCTTTTTCTGCTTGAATCTAGCTGCTTCAAACTTCAGCTCCTGCCGTCTCTGTAGTTCTAGCAGCGCTGCGTGTTCCGCTTCCTGTGTCGCTCGTGTAGAAGAATCGTGTCATGGAGCTGTTATCCAACCTGAAGGGGAACCGCGAGCACCGGTTCCTGCTTGTGAAATCCTCCCACGTGGTTTCAGAATGGCCTCATCTTCTTCATTTACGGAGGCAGTCGGAGCTCCTGCTCAGCCGCTGGCCAGGCTTTTCTGATTGTACCGTCATCTTCCTCCAGAGGATTTGAGACTCCAGTATTCTAACTGTGAAACTCACTGAGCAGAGACTGAATCCTTCTCCAGTGCGTCTTGCACATGTTTGACATTTTGGGATCATTTGTAGCAGGATGATGCTGCACAGCTGCTGGTAACCCCTGACTACCTGGGAGCTTATAAACATGGATTGGCCCAACACCTGAGCACTTGGTGTGCAGGTGCTCAAACCCCGCCCATTTCCTGTTGGCTAACCCTCTGGGCTTCCTGGTGATGCTGTCTCCCTGTGAGTCTGCTGTGGATTTCTAAATACTTTAATTTGGTCTTAAAACCTATTTTGGTTCCAATATCTATGAATTGGTCTTTGACTGATGTGTTTGGTTTTAGGGCCAGCAGAGACACCGTCGCCGTTTTAATTGTATTGCTCAGCAGCTCCACCTGTCCTCCCTGGGACACGCCCCTCTCTCCAGCAGGGCGGAGTTCCTGGGTGTCATGGCTACACCTGCAGCTCATGGCTGCCTCCTCCAGGCCTCGGTGCTCCTGCCAGTGGGCTTCAGGCTGCACTCGGTGAGCTGGACACTCCTCCCTTGGCCTCTGCTGTGGCCAACAGAGAGTGGGGAGGGGGGGGGGGGGACATGTATGTGCATGTCACAGAGGGGGGTGTTTTCTGGTTTTAATCTTTAGTTACCGCTCCCCTCCACGTGGGGGGGTGTAGGTACCAAATCTGTTCGGCCAGCAATAAGTGTTCTAATGTTATGGGTGCTAATGATGACGTCTCACTACGGTAGCCACACGAGGACAAACTACGTGGCGTGGAGATCTGCTCGGGCTCCACGTTTTCATGTCACGTTTCCTTTTGTAACCTAAACTTCTTTTCTGTCATAAGTTGTGTCAGACATTATTCTTTGTAATCTTTTTAGAGATTTTTCCACAACCCCCTTTGTAAATAGATCTGTGGCTGTTAGAATGAAGCTTCTGCTCCACGGTAGCTTCGTGTTTGCAGGCAGGGAGGTTGCTTTGCTACGGCGTGTGCGCCAGCGGAGGCAGCTTTTGAATGTTGTTAGCGCGGCTAAATGCTGTTAGCGCGGCTAAATGCTGTTAGCGCGGCTAAATGCTGTTAGCGCGGCTAAATGCTGTTAGCGCGGCTAAATGCTGTTAGCGCGGCTAAATGCTGTTAGCGCGACTAAATGCGCGTAAGAACCTAATCTTAACAATTCCTCCGGGTCTGTTCCGCCAATACTAAAGCACTGGGCGCATGGATTTAAAAAAACCATAAGCAAACATGACCTTAATAAGAATCATAACAATAATAAAAGCTCGTTGAGATCGAGGATCATCTCACTGTACGCTGGAGCTCTGTTTGTTTACAACAGAACTCATAATTTCTTCTTCTATGGTAGAACTGTCATTTATCTGGACCAATCACCATCTGACACGTCATCAGACCAATGTACAGCCAATCAAATAGTGTGACATCATCATTAAGGCCCGTACACACCGGGACGAATATTCGCCAGGCGTTTTTCGCCACGTCTTTTGTGTTCACACCCAGGCGATTTTCGCTGACGATGAGCCGAGCCAACATGCAATTTCATTCCCTGACATTAGATGGCGCTTAATGTAAAGCAGAAATACTCCTGTACACAAGGTGGTTTTCACTCAGAAGAAGAGAGCCAGTATTCACACGCTTGTCAGAATCAAACAAAGAAAACATGAATATTTCAAGCACCAGTAGCTCCAGCTCCAGTTCCAATGATGAAGAAATTATTGTTCTGTTGATGATGAAAGACGCCGGAAAAGACGCCGATTTTGGGTCCATCCCATAGTTACGAGAAGAGAAGAACATGGTGAGTTTTATCGACTGGTACAAGAGCAGAAAATGTCTCATGAGCGTTTTCAGGGATATTTTAGAATGTCTGTCATTATTTCTTTGCAGCAGTGTAGACGCTACTTGGAGTCTATCTTCTTTGCTGGTATGTGTGCTCAGAAAGGCAGTGTTGTGTTTGAGCGCCCCCAAGTTGTGTTTGACTGTAACTTCAGAAGCTCCAGACACGTGAGCAAAAGCGCCATTCTCATTGGTCGTATAGTTTTTGACGCGCGTCAAACCAAAAAAACAAACCCGAGGCGTTTTTTAAAAAGTGACGCTTTGACGCGTGGCGTTTTCTGCGTCGGTGTGCACACTCACATTGGTGCCCTTTGTTTAGTCAGGAGGCGTTAAACGTCGTGAACAGGCCTTTAGTCGCAGTTTTGGTGCCGACACCGGCCCAGTTGGTGAGCCTCGGGCCTTGAAGGTCTCCTCCCCGATCTTCCCTCCCCAGTGCGATTGTGTCCCTTGTTTTGAGCTCAAATAAAGGACTTTTACCTGCTGCCGCGTCTTGGGCTCATTTTGGAGCAGAATCTTTGGGTTCCTGTTGTCTGCAGGATCAAACTTCAAGCTCTGATGTTCTGCTGGTCGGTGAACTTCATGTTCCTCTTCTTCATGCAGCACATCTCTGGAACTCCTTCAAAGCCTTATAGGTTAGTTTCCGTGATCTTCCTCCTCATTGGTCTGCTCCTCCTCATCAGCCATCAACACGATGCACAGTTAGGCGCAAACTGGATGACCCAAGGGGGGTCCACATCTGGACAGCACAGGGGGCTAGAAGCTCCTCTCTGGGGGCTTCTTTCTATAAACACATGCAGACAGTTCCTCCTCCTTGTTTGCGGGAGACTCACGTTGCTGTTATGGCGCAGGTCGGTGGAACTTCCTCTCTTTCAGTCGTCGCTTTTCTTTGAGCGTCAGAAAATCTTATTACCTCAGAAAAAAAGAGTAAAAGTACCTTCATGTGGAAACGGCCTGGAGCGCGTCTGCGGATGCGTCTGTCCGCCTCACGGCCCGCAGGAGGCGGATCACATCCTCCGGACGTCCGAGCGACCCGCAGAACTGCGGAACTGCAGTGAAGTTAGTGTCAGGTTAGAGTCGACTGACGTTCAGCGGATCTCCAGCGGAGCCTCTTAGGGACCGTCAACAAATGAACAAGTGCATGAGATGGAGAAGGTTTTAGATCCAACCCGAGACTAAATGCTTTGGAAAAAGAAATACATGACAATGAAACATTTCCTCAAGTTGTGTGTAAATAATCTTTATTTTTCAATGTTTTTATAACAAACTTTTGCAATCATAGATAGTTTATAAGAAAAATGATTTGAAGTAAACATTCTGCTTTTTTCAAAAGCTTCCAAACCTCGTGACCTTATGATTCCAAATATATGCTGAATTATGGCTTTGACATACTTTGACATACAAAACTTCTATATACATTTTTATATTAAAATTCCAGCAGTTTGCGGATAAATTTAGTTCTTTATTTTTTCAACAGCTCCCAAACCCCATGAGGGGTCATGGGGTTACTGACATCCCAACATCAGACACACCATGACCAGCAGTGATATGCAAACTGTTTTTTCATTATCATTCATTCATCTTTATTCCCGTTCAGGGTCATGGGGCTGCTGGAGCCTATCCCGGCCACTTGTGGGCGAAGGCAGGGGACCTGGACAGGTCGCCCGTCTGTCACAGGGCCACAATCACACACCCACGCACACTCACACCAAGGTACCATTTAGAGTCTCCGATGAACCTATGAAGCATGTTTTGGACGGTGGGAGGAAGCCGGAGTCACACATGCACGGGGAGCATGGCCGGCCCTCCCTATACGCGAATTACGCAGCCACGTGGGGCCCCCGTCACCACCGGGGCCCCGAAGTGCCGAAAAATAAAAAATAAAAAAAGACCCAAATCTGGCAACCCATTTCATATCTCTGAATGTTGTGCAAAAGAAAGTTGCCTGCACTTTAATGATCCCCCCCTTCAACACACCTGAACCAATCTGGCAACCCAAATAATGACGTTACGCATCTGAGCCTGACACAGTGTGTATTTACGAGCGCATTTTGTTTCAATAAAGTTGGGAAAAAGACAAAAACCCAGCGCATTTAGTCACACTGATCATAGCGACAACAAGAGAACTTCATGCTACAGAGACTTTATCCATCAGGAGCTGAAAAAAAAATGAAGAACTTTAACATCAATCACAAGGTAAGTTTGGAGGATGTTGGGGCTGTATTTTTACATTATCCAGTATTTCTGTGCAGCTGCGCGATTTATACTACTAATCAATCCGAGGTGAAGTTTGCACACAAACGACCCCGTTTGTCGTAGTTAATGTCCAATGGAAAACTCTAAAATAACTCTGATACCCAAGTTTCCAAGATGAGGGGGGACATGACCTTCTAAAACGATGAAGAGTAGAGAAGAGCAAATATTGACAACGATAATGGCTGATAAATGTTTAAACTCATGTTATAATCGTATTGTTTCATTGCTTTACTAACACGTATTTAGTGCGTTCTGCATTTTCCGGTTTATGTCAGTATAAAAACTGTTTCTCTGTTATAGACAGTCAGGTAGTCTGACTTTTCAACAATGTCTTAAAATCTTGCATTGGCATAAATATGGAGAATGAAAACTGATAAATACAAATAGGAAATAAAGGTTCTCATTGATAAATGACAAACAAAATAAATGTACTGATTTTAAAATTACGAACATACAAAATAATAGATAAGAAGTTTATAAATGCTTATATTTCCATTTATACTCAAATTATTGTTCACATTTATTATTTATAAATGGGTACATTTATTTCTTATTTTTATATTACAGTTTTGTTTTTACATAATGTTGATGTTTTGCTCAGTTCCGTCTCAGCCGACAGTTTCTTCTGCTCTCAAAAAGTATCAAAAAGTATTGGAGGTGGTGCAGCGTCCACATCCCATAATGTTCCTGACATCACTGAAGATGTCATCTCAGGTCATTTAATAGCATGTAAAGTCATTTAAACAACAGCTTCTGCATAAATCCTTTTTTCATAAACAGCAGCTGAGCCCCCAGTTGTTCATAATTAAATAAATAAATGTGATCTTGTGCAAATACACAATCAACCAATAAATCTCTCATAAATATATAAACAGATCATGAAATTGTGAAAAACCTGCACACATATTTTAAATGAGCCACTATATTATTAGTATTCTGCTGTAGTTATTTTATTAACTTTATCAGTGATTATTGTATAATAATAATTCTTGTTTTTAGCTGCAGAAGAAACTGCTGTCACCACATCTGCTGTTGAAAGAGAAAACATTGATGCTGCTGGTGAGTTCAAATCCACCCAATATGGAGCCTGGATCAAACTTATTGGTTCATTATTACTTCAAAGAAAGTCATACATTTGCACACACAGACAACAGTGAAGGCACTTCTTTCTAACATTCTGCTTCCAGCATCACAGCAACTGTTCTGTAGATTTGATTGGACTCTTTGACTTTTCACTGTTTGCTTTTGTTGAAGTTCTGTCTCTCATGTTCCAGAGGCTCCAACAGAGGCGTGTCTGGAGGAGGAGCTACTGGATCCAAAATTCCACACACCTCAAATCCAATTGGTCCAGCTGAATGACCAACCACACTCTGATCCAGTAAGAATGGATTTGGTGCAAAGACGTCCTCTTCAGACTGATAGACTCTGACTTTCCAAAATCCCCTCATGGAGCTGTTGGGTTCTTTATGTTGGATTGTTTGATCGTTATTTGATTTTCTATTAAGTTGCTGTTTTTAATAAATTGGAGTTTTGGGAATGTCATTTGTTGAGTGCCTAATGTTACATTAAAATATATATATATCTATTTATACATTTGTCATTCATATTTTTTTCTTTTCACTTTTAAAATTGGTTTGGCACCACTGAATGTGCATCCAACATGCAGACAATAAATATACTGTATTCAATTCTTCAGCAGGAACAATAAAACATTCACAAAATGTAGTAATAGAGATCTCATTTATATTACAACAACAGTTGTGTTTTGTTGGTGCTGCCGATCAGTTAGAGGGCCCACAAATTAAATTTCGCTTAGGGCCCCCAGAAGACCAGGGCCGGCCCTGACGGGGAGAACATGCTAACTCCACACAGAAACACCGTTGATGTTCTGGTTCAGGTCTCCCAGCCGGGGGCCTTCTGGCTGTGAGGCAAGAGCGCTAACCACTGTGCCACCGTGCCACCGTGCAGCCCCATGCAAACTGGTGGAGTTTTCATTTAAAAAGTCCTATAAAATATTGAGTATCTATGATTGCAAAATAAATTGGTGTGTATGATGTTGGTATGTTGAAGCCATAATTCTGCATATATTTGGAATCATAAGGTCACATGGTTTGGAAGTTATTAAAAAAAAACCAGAATGTTAACTTCAAACCATTTTTCTTATAAAAACGTGGCAAAAATAAATAAGATTGTTTAAACACAACTTGAGGAAATGTTTCATTGTCATTTATTTCTTTTTCCAAAGCATTTATTCCTGGGTTGGATCTAAAATCTTCACCACGTGTTACTTTGTTGACGGTCCCTAAGACTCTCGCGGTATCTTAGGAGCCAGTGTTTTTGCCTAAAGTGTAGCGGCCCTCTGCGTGACTGTCCAGCAACTGTTACTCTAAACGTGAGACGTGGTTTTCATTCCAAAAAGGAAAATGTACACAAACACGCGACCAAAGGCCGATGTCGCCCCCAACTTTGTCAGGCTTCCATCTAACATTGAGTCTGCGATAGCGTTAGCTCACTTAATGACCATGGCAGGAAGACAGGGAATGTGGCTCCAACAGCAGCTGCACTCAGGTCCAGCTAAACTACAAGGGATGTTTTCTCTTGTCAGAGTTGGACCTGAGATCATTTCTAACCTTGACCAGCGCCGTCTCTGTGGAGTGATGGGGACTAAAACCAGACGCACATTTTTCTAAAATGGGATTTTTGTTATAAATAAGATCCTTTAGTTGAATAAAAACTAGCTTTCTTAAATGTTTGGTTTAAAAACCGGTTGGTAATTGTCTGGCTGTGGATCCTCCAAACCGCTCCTCTGCAGTCTTTCTCTGGGAATAGAAACGGATTCAAAAATAGATGACCTTTCAATACGTCTCCTTTTGGTTATTGTTTTAGTTCCTGTAGATCTTTTTTTGGCTCCTTCTTCATTTTTATTTTATTTTGTAGCTTTGGTCACAGAAATGACGGAGTATTGTGTCTTTTGTGCGTAATGTCATGTTGTGTCATTTTCTTCTGTGGTAAATTGTGTGTTGTGATACGTTCAAATAAAACAAACGTCATCAACATAGAATCTCATCACAACATTTGATTTCCCTTCAATAATAGGGAGACATTGTTTATTCATTTCAAACGTTAAATAGGGAATTTTCTACACAATTGAATGTTGGCTCAACTATTATTTTGTAAGTTTTAAAATAAAGTACAAACTTAGCATTTTCAATGATTTAACATCGCCCAGAATAACAAATAAAATAACAAAATACAGTATTTCACCAAGAACTTCAAAGGCAAATCAAATTTAAAACGTTTTTATTTTATTTCACATTATTTTACCTGATTCAGTTTAAATATTTAGTGGGTTTATTCTGAAATACATGTATTTTTAGAGTCAACGTAAACTTTGTCAATAATGTTTTCACATACATAGAAATTGAATTTCCGCTTCCCTCAAGCTCCAGTCTAAACAGGAAATCTAACTTCAAGTTAAAAAAAACATGAAGCGACTATGAAAAGAGAAAATTGAAGTGATTTTGATATTTATTAGCCAGTTTCTTTCTTTCTTCTTAATTATTTACTATCAGGAATAATTGAATTAAATTGTTAAACGTCACATAAATATCATGTTTGCATATTTTTGTTTCACTAAACTGGTTTGTTTTTTTATTCGTGTTTTAATAAATTGTTAAAAGCTGGGCTGTCCTTGTTAATAAAGGTTTAGGGGCGGGGCTTAAGCCTGACCAATAGGGAAG
This sequence comes from Oryzias curvinotus, assembly GCA_023969325.1. Lineage (NCBI taxonomy): Eukaryota > Metazoa > Chordata > Actinopteri > Beloniformes > Adrianichthyidae > Oryzias > Oryzias curvinotus. Next base: position 31,685,198 of record CM043708.1, read on the forward strand.
CAAGTGCGTATGCAGGGAGCGTGCTTTACGGTCCCGTCCACTTCCGGCACACCGGGATTCGCTTCTTCTCTTCGCGCAGTTTTGAACAAAATTCCACGGATTCCGCGTGACATGTTACGTCACTGAACCCAGCAAGCGAGCGCCCGCGGGTCCGTGCGTGGAGTTTGTCCCTCGCGGGAACCGGTCGCTGGCAGCTCCGTTGGAAGTGGGTCCGCGCGCGCCGTCCTGCTTAGAAGATGGGAACCGCGAGCCTCCAGAAGCTCTTGGAGCTGCAGAGGAACCCGAGGAACATCAGGAACCTCTGCATCCTGGCCCACGTGGATCACGGTGAGCACACCCTAGCGGCCGACCTTTGACCTGCAGCCGAGCGCCAAAAGCTATGGAAAGCAGAGAGGGTCAAAAACAAACTGCAGTAGTTTAGTACAGACAAACGCGATCAAAGGTATTTTCTATGTATAACAATAAAACCGGTGTATTTTATTTCTGTAATTCAACATATGAATATTTTATTTTACTTTTGAAAATATATTTTAGTTTGTGAATTTTCTGCAGTATTTTTGTGTTTCATAGAGATTCAGGAGGCGATGGGCGGAGCAACACCTCCTCACTTCTTCCTCCTGGTTCTGCCTCACAGCTGCAGCACTGAGCGTTTTGTCTTTAACAGTTTGCATCACGTGGAGATTAGACCCCCCCCCCCGACCTGAAGGGAGCACCCTCCATCAGGTCAGGGGGGCGCCCCCTTCAGGCGGAGTGGGATGGATCGAGCTGCTTGTTGCTGAAGTCATTTCCTTCTTCCCGTCACGTTCCTTCTTCTTCCTTTCAGGGAAGACGACTCTGGCCGACTGCTTGGTGGCGAGTAACGGCATCATCTCGAGTCGGCTGGCGGGGAAGGTGAGGTGGCCGTGCGTGCGCTTGGGGTCAGGTGCGGCGCCCCCCCACTGCAGCTTACGCTAACATGAATGTGGCGCTCCTGCAGCTGAGGTATCTGGACAGCAGAGAGGACGAGCAGATCCGAGGAATCACCATGAAGTCCAGCGCCATCTCTCTGCACCACAGGAACGGTACCTGCTGGGTTCCTCTGACGGAGATGCAGACGTTGCTCCTCCTCATCCTCATCCTGACGTTCTTCATCTCTGCTCAGGAGACCAGGAGTTCCTGCTCAACCTGATCGACTCTCCGGGTCACGTGGATTTCTCCTCGGAGGTTTCTACGGCCGTCCGCCTGTGTGACGGCGCCCTGGTGCTGGTGGACGCCGTGGAGGGCGTCTGTCCTCAGGTGAGCCGGATGCCCAAGCTGTGTTCCTCAGACAGTCCTGTGATTATTTTAGCTTCGGTTGTCCTGAAAGACGATTCTTCTTCTGTGGGAGCGTCCCTCACAGGGACCGAAGGGGCAAATGTTCCGTTAAACAACAGAAGCCGATGTTTCTTCTAAGCTTTTAAACGTTTCCTGATGTCCTGTGTTTACCGGGGGTGTTTGTCTCCACCCGTCTCCACCCTCCTCTGCCTAAGCCAGTCGGTCACTGGCTCGGGTGCAGCTGTATGGGGTGGAGTCATGTATGGCGTTCCTCCATGTTCCTTCAAATTAATGTTAAGAGCTTTTCCTATCTCTGCAGTGGGTGGAGCTTTCCTCTGCAGTGGGTGGAGCTTTCCTCTGCAGTGGGTGGAGCTTTCCTATCATTTTCCTTATCCGATCACAATAGTGTTCAGGAACGTATTTATTGATTTTATTTTAATTTTTTTGTCCTGTTGCAAACCAACAACCTCCAGTTTGCAGAGAAATGCCTCCTTGGCTGTGAATGAAAGGAGTGTCCTGCACGACTAATCAAACGTACCCCGACTGTAACGCAGATGCTCAGCGTTTAGGGAGCGACAGGATTGGCGGAGAGGAGGGCCATAGGTCACATGACGTAGCGACAATAAGACGCTAAAACCGCAGAGGCGCTGAAATGAGGAGCAGGTTCTGCCGGGTCGGCCTGCAGCTGGATGCAGTGATGTTTACGCCGATTGCTTTCATTTATTTATTTTTTTTGCTTTGAAAAAACTATTTTTGCGTTTGCCATACAAATGTTTTCCTGCTCATTTTGCTTTCTTCTTATCTTTGATTTTGCTCTGATAGGTTTCATTTTAGCAACAAGCTGCCATCAAACAGCTGCTGGTTGGTTCAGATTCTAACCAATCAGGTGTCTCCATCTCTTATTGTCCAAAGTCCACATCTGCCTTCAAGCACAATAAATAAATACAAAGATTTTTTGAAAGCAAAAAAAAAAAAAACAATTATAGAAAAAATGTTAAAAAAAAACTGAAAGCAAAAAGAAAAATGTGACAGTAAATATGTAATATTTTCAGAAAGTTTGGTTTGCAGCGTTGTGGCACTAATGTCACTCCATACAGCTGCTGTAGTAGGAATGTTAAAACCAAACACACCATACATCCACTAGAACTCATACCTGGACCGGACCGGACCGGACCGGCTTACTTTCAGCCCTGGTCACCACGAGCTGAAGTGGGTGCTTCTTTTTCCCTCCTTCTTCTTTTTCTTTATCCTCCAGCGTGATGTGCGTTTACTTACAGGGGCGTGGTTACAAGTAAAACTGTAGACCAGAAAAGTTAGATCAGAGGAGACGGTTACGGTCTGTGCTTGTAGACCCAGGTGGTGCTCCGCCAGGCGTGGTTGGAGAACATCAGGCCCGTTCTGGTCATCAACAAGATGGACCGGCTCATCATGGAGCTGAAGCTCACCTCCATGGAGGCCCACGACCACCTGAAGAAGATCCTGGAGCAGGTGAGGAGCCCGTCTGTCCTCTGGAGGCGTCACAGGAGACGATGGTCTGATGGTGTTGGTCTGCGACCCCCGAAGGTGAACGCCGTCACAGGAAGCCTGTTCACCTCCAAAGTTCTGGAGGAGCGAGCGGAGAAGGACAAGGAGGAGGAGGAGGAGGAGATGGAGACGATGGGGGAACAGGTCTACGACTGGAGCGCCGGGCTGGACCAGGTCGACGACTCGCACCTATACTTCTCTCCAGAGCAGGGAAACGTGGTCTTCGCCAGTGCCGTGGATGGGTGGGGCTTCAGGTGAACCCGCTCTTCCTCTCTGACTTCAGTCACAAAACCAGAAACCACTTTGGACTGTCTTTTTCCCGCCCAATCCCCATTGTCAGAGTAGTTAATGTGGGCGGAGCAAACACCAGATACTGCCTTTTTCCCATTCCCTAACCCATTAAGAATGCAGTGGGTGGAGCCAGAGACTATCCCTTTATAATGCAGTGGGTGGAGCCAGAGACTATCCATTTAGAATGCAGTGGGTGGAGCCAGAGACTATCCATTTAGAATGCAGTGGGTGGAGCCAGAGACTATCCATTTAGAATGCAGTGGGTGGAGCCAGAGACCACCCATTTAGAAAGCAGTGGGTGGAGCCAGAGACTATCCATTTAGAATGCAGTGGGTGGAGCCAGAGACTATCCATTTAGAATGCAGTGGGTGGAGCCAGAGACTATCCCTTTAGAATGCAGTGGGTGGAGCCAGAGACTATCCATTTAGAATGCAGTGGGTGGAGCCAGAGACCACCCATTTAGAAAGCAGTGGGTGGAGCCAGAAACTATCCATATAGAATGTGGTGGGTGGAGCCAGAGACCATTCCTTCAGAATGCAGTGGGTGGAGCCAGAGACCATCCATTTAGAAAGCAGTGGGTGGAGCCAGAAACTATCCATATAGAATGCAGTGGGTGGAGCCAGAGACCATCCCTTCAGAATGCAGTGGGTGGAGCCAGAGACCATCCATTTAGAAAGCAGTGGGTGGAGCCAGAAACTATCCATATAGAATGCAGTGGGTGGAGCCAGAGACCATCCATTTAGAAAGCAGTGGGTGGAGCCAGAAACTATCCATATAGAAAGCAGTGGGTGGAGCCAGAGACCATCCATTTAGAAAGCAGTGGGTGGAGCCAGAAACTATCCATATAGAATGCAGTGGGTGGAGCCAGAGACCATCCATTCAGTATTGTGTGAGTGAGAATTAGGACCACCATAAAAGAAAAATCATAATCAGAGTTCTTTATTGCTTTTGTACATATTGATACCATAGCAGCCTTGGAGTAGTAAAAAATACTTTAAATGATCAAAATATGTTCAAGAATTAAATACAAGTTTGAAAAGAAAGTAGAATAAAGTGCAGCAGAATAAGTAAAAATAACAATAAATAGAGGAGAATTCATCCTATATTTATGTTTGAAAAATTCTAACTTTGACCAGAAAAAGTTTTTTTTTGTTTTCTACGTTAAAATGTATCTTTTGGCTTTTTAGATGTTTCAGCAAAAACATTCAAACATAAACTGTTTATAGATCAAAGAGAAATGGGAACATCATCACAACGCTTTAATTTAGTGTAAAATGAAATTATGAAATTAAAGTTATGACTTTTTAAGTAGTACATTTGTGATTTTAATCTTGTGAAATTTGGTCACAATTTTACTGTTTTTTTTTTCTGTAATTCTACAATTATTGTCTTGGAATTTTCTGAAAATCTTCCCATATTGTCACAATGTCATTTTTCTACTTCCTCCTAAATATATATCTGTTTTTTTTCTGAGATGGCGGCTCTAGTGCGGCGTCATACTTTGGTGCAGCATCAATAAGACTTCATCATTTGTCTTTTGTGATCATCAGGACTCAGCAGTTTGCTGACCTCTACAGTCAGAAGATGGGCGTGAGGGCCGGGGTTCTGCAGAAAACGCTGTGGGGGGATTTCTACCTGAACGCCAAAGCAAAGAGGATCATGAAAGGAGCTCAGGTAAACCCAGAAACGGCCCGGGGCAGGAACTGCTGCCCCTCGTTTCTATCACAGCTTTCCTGAAGCTTGATGGAGGAAGCGCGGACGCTACGTTTCTGACACTGCAGCAGGAACTGAAGGAGCTTCGTCAGTGAAATCGTCTGACCGGCTTCCTCTGCTCTCTGCAGGCCAAAGGGAAGAAGCCTCTGTTCGTGCAGCTCGTCCTGGACAACATCTGGAGCTTGTACGACGCCGTGGTGGTCCAGAGGTGGAGTGTCCTCCTCATCCTCATTCACACCATTCTTTCACACTAATTCAAACCACGAAAAACCACCAGACAGTTCTTCGCGCCACATTCTTAGGGTCTCTAACGTTGTAAACTTCATCTGTTGAGAACCTTCAGCCCCTCAGAATGGATCCATCCGGCCGAACCAGGAGGTCCCAGAACCCCGCTGGACTTTCCCTGACAGGACGCGGTTTTCCTGAAGTGACGGTCGGTAAACGTTCTCCCGTTTGTGTGAGCAGAGACAAGGATCGGGTGGAGAAGGTGGTGAGGTCTCTCGGGGTGACGCTGATGCCGAGAGACCTGCGACATTCTGACCCTAAAGTGCTCCTGAGCGCCATCTGCAGTCAGTGGCTGCCTGTGTCCAAGGCGGTTCTCTGTATCCTCTCGGTTCTCTGACCTTCGTGGAGTTTGGATCTGGTTCTTCCGCGCTTTCCTTAAGTCAAACTGCAGCCATGGTCTGCGAGAAGCTCCCGAGTCCGCTGGACGTTAGCGAGGAGCGCGTGGAGAAGCTGATGAGCGTGGGAGCTCGCCGCTTCGACTCGCTGCCAGAGGAGACGCAGGAGCTGAAAACAGGTACCAGAAGAACCGTCTGTCCCAAAGCGTTCTCCCTCCAGCCCCCCTCTGAGGCTTTTCCTGGGTCAGGGTCAGGGTCTTTCCCGTGAAATCATCTTCATCCAGGCGTTAAACCCACATGCACGTTGGAGGTCCTACACTGAAATCCCCCAGAAATGGGGCGGCCGTGGTGCAGCGGTAGGGCGGTCGACTCATGATCGTAAGATTGCAGGTTCGATTCCCGCCTTGCACGCCCATGTGTTGAAGTGTCCTTGGGCAAGACACTGAACCCCACCTTGCCTCTGGTTGGCGCCAGTGTTCGTCAGCGGAGCCGCCGCCAGTGTGTGAATGTGTGTGACTGGGTGAATGGGACTGTGACTGTAAAGTACTATATAAGTATACGCCATTTACCATTTACACACAGCAGGCGCACCAGCGGACACACCTTTGACCGCAGGAGCTCCGTCTCCAGACCTCACGCTGCCATCTACAGGTTGATGGTGGATCTGCAGAACCATGTCAGCAGCAGAACAAATGTCCAAACAGCAAATGGTCAAGGAGGAAGGGGCGGAGCCACCGCCACCTCCATGTGATGCTCTGAGCAGCAAAAGAATCAGACAAATCATGTGTCTTTACATACTGAAGATAAGAGTTCCGCAGATTCTATGTGGTGTTTGGTTCTACGTGCGCGGAACGCGGGGGTGGAGAAGAACCACGCGTCAAATAGAACTTTAGAACATTTGTTATTAGACAAAGCAGAGGTTCTAGTTGGTGATGGAAGAGAACAGGTCCCACGTTAGAAAGGTGAGGCAGCAGCAAGAAACGGGGGTCATTAGGGTCATCCGGGGTCATCCAGGGTCATCCGGGGTCATCCAGGGTCATCTGGGGTCATCCGGGGTCATCCAGGTCAACCCACACCACAGACTTCATCCGAACAATAATGACTCAGAAATGTTCCTGTCTCTGAATCCCTTCGTTTCCTGGATGACCTCTAGCCTTTGTTTCTGTTACCCAGCATTCCTCCAGTGTTCGAGCGCAGAAAACGCTCCGGTCATCATCTTCGTGTCCAAGATGTTTGCCGTGGACCCCCAGGTGCTGCCTCAGCATAAGCAGAGGTAAGGCTGGAACATTTTACCACCACTGTTGTTTTCCTCGCTACAAGCAGAAGCTCTACTGAGCGCCTAGCGTTGAAAAACTGACTTCTGTCGCTAATTCTGTCAGATTTACATTCATATTCAATTATCTGACAAAATGAGACCTTAAGGCTTCATTTATCCCAACAGACGAGAAAGCTAACTAAAAACATTAAAGCATCGCATAAGAACAGGAAAAACATTTAATACAAAAACATGTATGACAGCCTATTAGCACCCATTAGCCTAGGAAATAGCACGTGTATGTAGCATAGCATGTTAGCATAGGATGTTAGCACACGTATGTAGCATAGCATAGTTTGATTTTAACCTTAGCCTTAGTGTAAAAACGGATTCTATAACATTGGTGGACTTTTGTCTTTGGAGGCCGTTGAACCAGGAGGAGATGGCTCGGCGCCGAGAGCTGGCACGCCAGCGACACGCCGAGAGGATGGCGGCAGCAGAAACCCACCAGTCCACACCTGAGGACCAGGATGCAGAGCCTGACTCAGGTGAAGCTTGGGCAGCCGGGACAGTCGCTGAAACCAGGCGTTGAGGACGTCTGGTTCTGTGGGCTGAAGCTGCCGCTGTTCGCTTTCTGTCCTTACAGCTCAGACGGAGCGTCCCACACAGCCAGAGGAGGAGCAGAAGGAGGTCTTTGTAGCTTTCGCTCGAGTCTACAGCGGGAAAGTCAAGAAGGGCCAGAGGGTGTTTGTTCTCGGACCGAAGTACGATCCTGCCCAGGGCCTCCAGCTGGTACAGAACCTCGGCTGTCTTATACTTTGGTTGGAGGTGGTTCTGTAGTCAGGTCTCGGTCTAAACTGCAGGCTAGCTCGTTTAGCTAGCAGATAAAGGTTTAGCTAACTGGTTTTGCAATAGATTAGCATTAGCCTAGCTTGTTTAAGTTATTTCTTAAATTGCCTTGATTGAGCTTTAGAAAGTTCTCTCCCATCCATGTTTCAAGATCTGAAACACAATTTAGAAGGTCCTCTTTGGGTCTCCTGTCATCAGGAGACACAGCCACATAGAACTGGGTGTCATCAGCATAACGATGAAGGCCATGTTTCCTGATGAGATCACCAAGCAGAAGCATATAAAGGTTAAAAAGTGTGGGGCCAAGGACTGAACCTTGTGGCACACCTCATGTCAGTCCGTGCGTCCCAGATGACGCATCATTTACTCTGATGAGGAAATCTCTTCCTGTGAAGTAGGATGAAGACCAGCCTGAGTACCGTTCCAGTGATTCCACCCATGTCTGTCTAAAGAACTGTGTGGAAGGCTGAGGTCCAGCTAAACTAAAACGGATGTTTTCTTTTTGGCTCTGAGATCCTTTCTAACCTTGACCAGTACCATCTCTGTGGAGTGACGGGGTCTAAAACAGACTGAAATCTTTCTAAAATAAAATTTAACTAAAGAAACTCATTTAATATTGAATAAAAACGAGTTTTTCTAAAAGTTTTATTTAAAAATGGCAGGTTTGACATTGGATTACGGGGATAAAAACATTTTATAGTTTAGCATCAGTTTCCTCCCTATTTTAATAGTAGCATGATTGATCTATTTAGGACTTTCAGATAGTTTTGTTTCTCTTTTAGTTCTTTATTCGTTACAGTTCTTTTCTGGTTGTACATTCTGACCTGTTCTGTCACATGAAACGTTTCCATGTCCACCTTTATGGATGTAATGACTGCTTCAGTGTGAACACATCAGAGCTATATGTGATGAAGCTCCTCCCCATCGTTCCTCTCCTGTGGTGCAGCTCTCTGAGGGAAGCAGCGACTCCGAGGTTCCTCACCTGTTCCGTTGTTCTCTGCAAACGCTGTACCTGCTGATGGGCCGAGAGCTGGAGGAGCTGGAGGAGGTTCCTGCAGGAAACGTTCTGGGTAAACGCCTCCGGAGGAACCGGATCTACTCTGAGCAGAGAGGAAAGCGATCAATGTGAAAGTGGGTTTCTGTTCTCCGCTCTTCAGGGATCGGAGGTCTGGAGGATTTCGTCCTAAAGTCGGCGACGCTGTCGGTCTCGCCTGCGTGCCCCCCCTTCACCCCCATCAGCATGGAGGCCACTCCCATCGTCCGGGTCGCCATTGAGCCCAAACATCCAAGTAGGTGTTTGATCCTTTGTTGAGGCTGAGGCGGAGCGTCCCGGTACCCGCTGATGTCAGAGCAGAGGCTGGAAGATGGTCGCGTCTTAGCGAAGGCCGCCATCGCCGCCGCCAGAAGCCATCTTAATGTCTGATTGGTCAAAGTCCAACTGGTGGCACTTTTGTGGTGCATTCAGTGGCGGTGCGTTTTTTACCTAGTCAGAAAACTTGAAAGCCTGAAAGCTCTCATGGTGGAGCGGGAAGTAGTCGCTTGAACACGTGTTTCCGAGCCCGGGGTTAAAGTAGCATTGGACAGGGAAAAGTGGGAGGTGGCAGTACCGTCAACAGACACCAGAGGGCGGCGTGGGTTTCTTCCCTGCAGCTGGAGCTGACTCGCACACTCAGATCTGCTTCCTCCGTGTTTGTTGCAGGCGAGATGCCGAAGCTGGTGCGCGGGATGCGTCTTCTGAACCAGGCGGATCCGTGCGCCGAAATCCTCATCCAGGAGACGGGAGAACATGTTCTGGTGACGGCGGGGGAGGTGCACCTGCAGCGCTGCCTGGATGACCTCAGAGAGCGGTCAGTCCCCATCGCACGCTCCACCACAGCAGGAGTTTGATCAGCAGCAGGAGCCGTCATCGTCTGCGGACTCCAACGCTGCTTTGGCTCAGTGGAACTTCAATCTCTAGAGTTGAAAAAGTTCCTAAAGTTTAAGTTATTCAGCAAATCTGAAGATCAACAGAACCAAACGATGGTGGAACCTTTAAACATGAAACAGGAAGCAGGCAGCCAGTCCGGCTCCTCTTGATCAAATAAGAGCATCGGAAGAACCTCGGATACTCCCCAGGATTTCTGGAAAAGAACCTTTGAATGTTTTTAAGCTGAGATCTGAATCTGAATCTGAATCTGCTAAAAAAGAAATTTCAACGTTTGGAAAATGATTTACATGCAAAAATGATTCTCCGAGAAGTTTAGGGAGTGTCAGCTCCAGAAATACTGAAGTTACCTGTCCCACAGTTCACCTTTGGAGGTCTATTGGATTACTGCATTGTCTTCTGCATCCTGATTGGCTGTTGACTTTGTCAGTCAATCTCCTGTATGCTGTGTCTCCTGAACAGGATGGCAGACATGAGAACATCAAGATCCACGTGTATGCGGATGACGCCGTCCTTCATGTCAGTGAAGGAGACCATGCCCCCATTTTCTAACCCTTTTAAATGTTTTACAGGTTTGCTAAGGTGGAGATCAGCGTGTCCAAACCCATCATCCCCTTCAGAGAAACGGTTGTCCGTCCTCCTAAAGTGGACATGGTGAACGAGGAGCTGGGAAAGCAGCAGAAGGTCGCCGTCATCCGTCAGGTGAGTCTCTGAACAGGGATGCAGGAGCCTTGATGTTCTCCTCCTTCATGGAGATCCTCCTTCATGGAGATCCTCCTTCATGGAGATCCTCCTTCATGGAGATCCTCCTTCATGGAGATCCTCCTTCAGGTACATTTTCCTAAGAGTCAAAGCTGTTTTCAGCTTCCAGATGCGTCATTTTTCCAGGTGAAGGAGGAATCTCCTCAAGGACGTCTGTCTGACGGCGTGCACGTGGACCCCGGCGGCCTGGTGACCATCACCACCCCCAACAGACTGGTGACGGTCTCTGTCCGGGCCATGCCCCTCCCACACGGTGACAGCTGGCTCTGAAGTGGCGGCGGGTCTGAAGGCGGGGTGGAGCTCTGACGTTGCTCCTGTCTCCCTCAGAGGTGACCTGCCTGCTGGAGAGCAGCTCGGACGTCATCCGGACTCTGGAGCAGGTCAGCATGTCACTCAGGGAGGGGAAGACGCTGGACATCAGCGCCAGAACCTTGGAGGCCATTGCAGGGCTGAAGGCCCAGCTGGAGAGTCTGCTGCAGGGGAGGAGGTGGAGGGACGTCGTGGACCAGATCTGGGCATTTGGGCCTCGCAGGTCTGACCCCACTGACCTTCTGAGTCTAACTCACAGCAAGAGCCGACCCGTCTCTGAGGCTCGGTTCTTCACGCCGTTCCATGTCATGAAGCATGTGCAACGAAACAGGCGGTTCTAGAGGGTTTGCATGGTTGCCATGGTGACATCAGGGGGTGGAGTCATTGGTTCCTTGGCTCTGTTCTTCCAGGATCGTGACAGTCTGGGTTCTTCGGTTCCAGGTACGGCCCCAACATCCTCCTGAACAGCCTGAAGGACTACCAGCGGCCCTCGCTGTGGCAGAGTCTGGACCGGGCCAGCAGAACCTCGCAGGCCCCCGCCCTCAGAGACTTTGACAACAGCATCGTCAGCGGGTTCCAGCTGGCGACCCTGTCGGGGCCCATGTGTGAGGAGCCCATGATGGGGGTCTGCTTCTCTGTGGAGAAGTGGGACGTCCAGGCGTCTGCTCCTCTGAAGGAGGACGCGGCAGCCTCCCCTGACGTCTCTGGAGGCGGGGCGGCGGGGCACGCCCAGGCCGCCACAGACTGCTACGGCCCGGTTTCCGGGCAGCTGATCGCCGTCATGAAGGAGGCCTGCCGCCAGGCCTTTCAGGCACAGCCGCAGAGGCTGATGGCCGCCATGTACACCTGCGAGATCGTGGCCACGGCCGACGTGCTCGGTAAGCTCCTCCCACAAGTTAAGCTGGACTCCTCCAGCTGGAGGGGTCTGCAGCGGAACCAGTGCAGCTCTCTGCAGGTCTCCAGGACCCTGACGGTTTTCTCCTCCTCCAGGTCGGGTTTACGGCGTTTTGGGGAAGAGGGAGGGTCGAGTCCTCCACGAGGAGATGAAGGAGGGGACGGATGTTTTCATCATCAAAGCGGTTCTTCCCGTCGCCGAGAGCTTCGGCTTCGCAGAGGAGATCCGCAAAAGGACCAGCGGACTGGCCAGTCCTCAGCTGGTCTTCAGCCACTGGGAGGTGAAGCTCCTCATGTTTGGGTTCCTCCATGGACTCCTGTTGATGATGTCACAGCAGAACCCAGAACAGCTGGTGGTGGGAACCGTCTGAAGGAGCAGGAGATGGAGAGGAGTTCATCTGAGGAGGAGGAGCAGGTTCAGGGAGGAAGGCTGTGAGGAGGAGGAGGAGCAGGTTTAGGGAGGAAGGCTGTGAGGAGGAGGAGGAGGAGCAGGTTTCTGGTGAGGAACAGCAGTGAGAGGGCGTGGCGCCGTCCGTGGTTAAACTGACGCTGGTCACGTTCTTAGCCGGGTCAGGTTTGCAGAACTTCCCGATCAGCAGACGCTCCTGTTTGGACAACAGCCCCCCCAGAGGGGACCCATCAGAACAGAACCAGCTTCCCTGGATGACATCCATGTTTTTGTCCGTGTTCTCCAGGTGATCAGCAGCGATCCATTCTGGGTTCCCACCACAGAAGAAGAGTACCTGCACTTCGGAGAGAAAGCTGACTCCGACAATCCGGCGCTGAAATACATGAACGCCGTCCGGCGGCGGAAAGGGCTCTACGTGGAGGAGAAGCTGGTGGAGCACGGCGAGAAGCAGAGGACTCTGGGAAAGAACAAGTAGAGACTTTGAGGTTCTGCTCGTTGGTTCTGCTGGATCAGAGTTTGGGTTTCTACAGACTCCAAGGTGTTGAACAGGAACCTCCATCAGACGAGACGTTCTCCAGTGAACTCGTCTGCAGAACGTCAGAATTCTGCCTTTAGAAAGAGATTTGGAAACATCGGTTCTGGTTCTGGACGCGTGGAGGAGCAACAAACATTAACATCCACGTTTGTGAGAAACAGCAGCTGTTGGCAGAAACGCCGTCATTTGAACTAAACCTCACTAAAACAGAAACGACACTAAGATTGAGAAGATCAGGAAGAAATCTGAAACACCGTCATCCAGAGAACTTTGTCTACAGTCTGGAAAAACAACTGAGACCTGAGATGAAAAAGAAAGATGAGAGAGACGCAACCTGGAACCCATCCCAGAGGATGGATGGATGGATGATGGATGGATGGATGAAGGATGGATTGATGATGGATGGATGGATGGATGAATGGATGGATGGATGGATGAATGATGGATGGATGGATGGATGGATGATGGATGGATGAATGATGGATGGATGAATGGATGGATGAATGGATGATGGATGGATGAATGATGGATGGATGAATGATGGATGGATGAATGGATGGATGAATGGATGATGGATGGATGGATGGATGGATGGATGAATGATGGATGGATGAATGATGGATGGATGAATGGATGGATGAATGGATGATGGATGGATGGATGGATGGATGAATGATGGATGAATGGATGGATGGATGGATGATGGATGGATGGATTGATAGATGATGGATGAATGATGGATGGGTTCATTGAAATATTAAATCCAAAGTAAATATCAACTAAAACCTCTGAGTTTATTTTTCGTCTTTAGTTTCAACATTTGGCTTAAATGACGTCAGTTTGATAAATCCTCCAACAGCAGAGATGATCTGAACTTTTCTGTTTAGACTTGACTTTCTGTCAGCTGTGGAACAAACCAACGTAGAAAACGATCAGAGAAACTAAATCCTCACTTTAATAATTTCTTCATAAAGTCTATTTTTGTGTTAACGTGTAAACAGGAAAACTGTCAGAACAAATTTCTGAAAACTAGTTTCTGTAAAAATGTGAGTTTTAGTTTCTGAATCCAGGATTTCAGGTTTAGAACTTTATTTTGTGTTATTTGATTTTTGCTGTTAATATTTTACATTAAAAATGGTCGTACATCCCATAATAACCACACAGCAACATTGGCGACACTAGTTGAAGGTCCTCCACCTGTGGAGGCTGCAGGTGACGGACAGGCGTCTAATCTGCTGGTTCTGACCCATGCTCGAGCACGGCGGCGGCAGCATCATGCTGTGAGGGAACCTGCTCTCTACAGTCATTCTGGAACAGAAATCCATTCCACCGCTTTGGATGAAACGAAGACTTTAGGATCCAAAGAGGTTCAGAAGTGGAGGAGGGCCTGAGCAGTAGTTCTAAAGAACCGGGGAACCTCCTCCCGGGTCACTGCAGACCCCGGAGTGACCCCGGGTCACCACCACCCCATGGGCATTGGTGACGGAGCCGGAGAGTCTGTGGAGGAACTTCCCACTGAGAACGACGAGCAGTTCCGGCTACGCTCCCACTCCGGACTCATTCCAGAACCGGGTCTGGACCACAGCCCGGTCTCTGTTCCATTTGCATCAAAGTCGTTCCTGTCCTGCAGTTCTGGAGCGGTGCCGGCTCTCAGGGCGAGGTGGGCTTGGATCTCCTCCCGAGCCTGGTCCACGTTCTCCGGCATGCCTCGGACCTCAAACACGGGCTCCTGGTCCCGGCTCGGTGTGGTGATGCTGGTGTGGGTCAGCTGCTGGATCCGCTTTACGGTGGCGCCTTTGGGGCCGACGACCAGCCCCACAAAGCTGTGCGGCACCCGGACCAGCACGGTGGTGGGCCCGGGCCGGCCGTGGGGGCCGCCGGCGCTCTGGTTCCTGCCGGTGCGGATGGCGGTGAAGTGCTCGGCGGCTGAGATGATCTCTCTGCGGGCGGCCGCCACATCCTCCCCCCGTCCGGTCACCAGAAACACAGGCTCCTCCCCCCGAACCGGAGTCTTGATGTAGGTGTTGGTCTTTGCCCGCAGAGCTTTGATCCTGCAGCCTGACAGGAAGAGGAGGAGCAAAGAGGGAGGTCAACCAGACGGACCCACACGCACGCGGTATACACGTGCACATACGCGCACACATGCATGCTCACACATATACGCAGGTGAACAGATATGAACGCACACATAGCCGTGCACACACGCACGCGCGCACACGTGTACACGCAGGCGAACAGCCTGACTCTCCGGTTCTCCGGAACCTCTGGACCTGGCCGCTCCTGCAGACCACAGGGTCCGTAGAACCCGGATCTAGCCTGCAGAACCGGATGTTCTAGTGAAGATGGTTTCCTTATTTGGTATCCAGTCTGTTCGCGTTTCCGATTTGACCTGAATTTAACAGAAACACAAACGGAACCCAGAAGGTTTTCTCCAGTTCTAAACATTTTCTTTTGATCTTTTTGTTTCATGACGTCATTCGTGTTAAAAAAAAAAAAAAAAAAAAAAACTTTCAAAACTCCGAACAGGTAAAGCGGAACTCAGATCCACCTTGTTTGCCCACGATCTCCGCCACGTGCTCGGAGCTGGGAACGAGCACGCACGCGGTCATGTTGACGCCGCGACCGCGGAACCGCCAGGGGTCCAAACCGGGCCGGGACAGCCGGTCCAGCAGGACCTGCAGGTCTCGGACCTCCTCCGGATCCGGATCGTGGCTGCAGTGTGAGGTGAAGGATCCCGGCATCGTTTCCACGGCAACGAACGGGGGCGGGAACCTCATCCACCGGTTATTCCCGGTAACCAACGACGAGATCAGCCGAGCCGGAACACCGAACAGAACCGTGTCGCTCAGAGCAGCGTTCAGTCCCGCTGAATGACGGCGTCCAGCTCCGGTCTGAGTCCTCCTTGAACCAGACCGGAGGGTCGCCGTCAGGACACAGAAGTGGGCCACGGTACGGCGAGCCGTTAAGCCCAAAGAACAGCTGTGAACCCGATCCGCCTTAAGGATGTTAAACGGACACGCGCTGACCTCAAAAACGCGTCCAGGATCAAAACCAAAGACCTGACCGCCATAGAGGTGTAGATGTGGGAAACTGTCCTGACCAAGTCTGCAGCCAATCAGGAAGCAGAACACAAGGTAGTGTTTAAACCCATCACAGCGAGGAATTCCCGCCAAACCCCTGACTACTAAATACTGTAGAGTGCAGCTCTATGTTGCGCAGCTCACTAATTCTAGTTTGTATGAATAAAGATTGGTATATTTTCTTAAAAATTCCTGTCTGGTTTCCTGTCAGAGAGGGCTTAACGGCTCGCCGTACCGTGGCCCACTTCTGAGTCCTGCGCTGATTTGATTTCAGTTTTCTGGTGGCTTCACTCGCAGCAAACCGGGGAAACCATAACCCCCCATGTGGTCAGGTCAGATAACCATGAATACACATTCATGCACGTTGGTTCTGTGGGTTCCAAACAGTTTCTGAGGGGGAAATGTTTGCTGCATTTCTTGGTGGAACACGGACGGAACGATGAGCCGTTGAAGCACTGCAGCGGTTCTGGATGGTTCTGAATGAACAGTCTGCGCTGCGATGGGACCAGAAGCTCTTCTCAGGGATCAAAGCTTCCTTTTTCCTGGAACTGACAGCTTTGATGATTTAGCGCTAACTCCAGGTGCATCTCTGTAGCTACAGGCCTCCTTCAGTGTTGGCCGGGTTGGTGTTCCGACCACATCTCCAGGTCCAAACCCAGCATCTAGCAGGAGATGATGACGTGAACTCTTCAGTCGTTGACAGTTTGGACCAGACTGGAAGTCTGTGCCAGGATTCATACATTTTGTGTGCATTAACCCTTGTTCTATCCTAGGCACTTGAACATTGGGAGTGGGGTCATCTAGACCCACTAGACAGTGGGGTCATCTAGACCCACTAGACAGAGCTCTGAACCTTTGTTCTTCAATCATCTGTGATCTTCACTGGTGTCCATGGATTACATGAAATCCTCTCCACCTTTGTCATGGTAGGAGAACACCTCAATGGAAGGGGGGGGGGGGGGGGCATAGGATAGAACAAGGGTTAACAAGTCAAATGCAGTTGTTAAGCCCCGCCCACCCTTCCATGATGCCCCATTGACCCTCTGAACTTGGTTCTGATCCTCCTGTTAAGAAGCGACTTCAGAAATCAAGCAGCAGGAAAATCTTTTATTTGACTTTAGCCAAAAAGCACAAAGTCTGAAGGAAAACAGAGCAGAGTATCAAAGCCAGACTTAGAACAGAGAGCCCTTCCATCAGCTGAGCTGTAGTTTACGATGATTGTCAGGAGAACGCCTCGCTTCAGCAGAAGTACAAACCCGCCAGCTGGAAGCTATTTACAACATGCACATCACCCAGAAAGATTGCATAGCTCCTCACTGTGTGCCCTTAGGAGGTGTGCTTTTACACGGGGAACGCTTGGTCCGTGGGCTGGAGAACGCGGACGTCCCTTCAGTCCTGCTCTGCAGAACCGCGCATGGAGAGCTGGGTCCGGTCCAGCCTGACCGGGCCGAGAGTCCAACTGTCAGGCGGAAACAGATCCGACTGAAACCTCTGAGGTCTGCAGGATCTCTGGGAGGTCCAGGCTCATATTCGGATGTGGAAGTTACTGCAGAGACAAGACAGACAAGTGGGACACATCAACCGTCCGCGTCCACAGGGCAGCAGAGACGACGCGGTTCCACTCACCGTGGAACCGCTATGCCTCTGGTTCCAACGCTACATTTACATTTCTAAGAGGTTCCTCAGTCGCGGCTGGCACTTTAGCAGTTGTGCTCCTCTGCTGCCCTCTAGTGGAAGCAACTGTGGTGTACCATCCAATCAGCAGCTCAGTGGGCGTGGTCTAGCTACTGACACATGTTCGTTAAGCATTTTACCAAGAATTTAGTAAAAGGATGATGGCTGAACGTGTTCCGGAGGACGGGATGGGAGTTAGTCAGGGAAAGACCCGGACACAGCAACAAAACCAGGCTGAGCGTACAACTGTGTCTGTTAGCGTGGCGGTTCTTTTCCACGCTGTCTGGAGGGTTCTTGCGTGGAACCAGCATTTCTCCAGAACGTCAGGAGTCCTTTGTGCCAAAAAGGGAAGGACAGCAGGACCGAACCTCTGGACTCTGACAGGAACATCAGTGACTCAGCAGCAGCATCTCTGCCATGTGATCACGACTAACGGCTCTGCTGGAGCGGCAGCAGCTTATATGACCGTGTTGCCATGGTAACAGCAGATCCAGAGCCCCCCCTCTCGGGTAACATTTGTGAGCTCGGCCGGGGAAGCGGTGATGGATGGTGGGCTATAAAACGGCTGCGTGGCTTTATCTCTGCCGCTTCATGCAGAGCAGAACCGCCCTGATGGACTCCTCTCCAGCTCGTGGCACCGACCCGGTCCAAAAGCGTCTCAGGGTTCCAGCTCTGCATTGATCTGATGCTGAGATCACTGACGTGGAGATGTCCTGCTCTGCTCACATCCAGAAGCTTCATTTTTACCCAACAGAACCAGAACGGACCTCATTCTGACAAAGTCCTGCAGAACTTGATGGATGGCAGTTTGTGGGTTTATTGAACACGCTGAAGAACCAATAAAAAGTCAAGAAATGGCAGACGAGGGGAAAAAAGTCCTCTTTGGAGATTTTTTTATCTTCTGCTTCAAACAGTTAAAGACTTAAAATGAGGTCAACAGACGTGATGAAGACCTTCATGTTCGGCACACTTTTTATTCAGCATGTTTGCACTTCTGACGGTTAATTTAGCAGATGGTCAATAGCTGCAGGTACGTGTGCAAAACATCTCTGATCGGATCAAAGATCGGATTAGAACTGATCTGTGAACATGGATCCAGAAAAGTGGATCTGATTATAACAAACGTTTCCATAAACCACAGTCAGAATAAACCACTGTTACATGCAGAACTCTGAAATATCACAAACCACCGTAGAAGAAGAAATATTGAGTTCAGTTGTAAACAAATGAGCTGCAGCAGAGAGCAGGTTATGCTAGGTACCACGGTAAGTTTGATCATCATGAAGTGCTTGTTTGCTCATTATTTTTTTTTAATCCGTGCTCTTTTTCTTGGCGGGACGGAGCCAGAAGAAGGTTTAGTGTTAGGCTAACATGTGCTAACAACAACATTTAGCCGTGGCTGCAGTTCCAATCCATGGATCAATCAACTGTTTACATGGACCACGATCGGATCAACAATCGGCAGAACCGCCTGTTTCCATCAGGAAGACTGTTGGATCTGAATGAGTCTGATGGGGTCAGAGTATTCTGAACGGCGTGTTCACATGACGCACTTTTATTCTGATCAGGCGTTTATACCGATTACTTCTGTCCGTGTAAACGGAGCAAGTGTATTTTAACTGGTAAATGAGAAAATGCAGCCTTTTGTTTCTGTTCACTAATAGTTGTTTGTAGCTTTACCTCACATCTATAAGCTAGTGTTGCATAAAATGTTGGTTAGGGTTAAATTCCCTCACTGCTTAGTTCACCATGTGGGCCGTTCGGCACGTGGTGGGGGGTCTGAACCCACGATCCTACACCTAAAACCAGCGTTGTTCAGCAGACCGGCAAATATAGACCACAATGCATTGCGTTGGAACAATTTGTCATTTGTTTGTACATTTATTTGCTATAAATTCTCAGTTTCTTCATCAGAACACAGAGAATTCAAATGGATGATGTCACATTTGTTTTTGTTTTTAAAGATGTCCTGACAGTGAGGGAATTCAGACAAGACCTTTGCGTTTTTAGCATTAGCATTAGCATTAGCCAAACAAAGCATTTCCTGAGTAAATTTAGCATTGTAGCTTTGCTCTTGTACAGCCATTTTTTCTAGTAACTAAACCTTTTAAGGATAATTTAGCAAATAATATTTTAACAGTTTTTACCAAAATATTATAACGGTTTAAGTTTTCATTGTCTTCTTTCAAGATTATTTAACTATTTTAGCTCTTTTTATCCTGCAGATTTTTATTTATTTTTGAATAATATAGCAAATGTTATTAAAAAAAATCTTTTGAACTTGACTTTCATCTTTTTTAATCATTTTGACATTTATCACTTCTGTCTAAATCAAACTGTTATGTAAAGCAGTATTTATTCTTCTAGATAACAGGATTTCTTCTGCCGAGTTCTATCAAACGGCTCTCATCTGCCTTTGCTTCATCAGCTGACAGAGGCTAACCGAGGCTAACTGAGGCTAATGGAAGCTGACGAGGCTAACAGAGGCTAACGGAGGCTAACGGAAGCTGACGAGGCTAACCGAGGCTAACTGAGGCTAATGGAAGCTGACGAGGCTAACCGAGGCTAACAGAGGCTAACGGAAGCTGACGAGGCTGAGGGAGGCTGACGAGGCTAACAGAGGCTAACGGAGGCTAACCGAGGCTAACGGAGGCTAATGGAAGCTAACGGAAGCTGACGAGGCTGAGGGAGGCTGACGGAGGCTAACCGAGGCTAACGACTCAGTTCTGGCCCGAGAAACTGGGCCTGAGGTGGAGCAGCCACCTTACCTGAGGAAGTCTGGAGCTTTAGAGATCATGTTCTCAAAGTCGGCGAAGGAGAGCTTGCTGTCTCCATCCAGGTCGGCCTCCTCGATGGCTTTGTCGCACACCAGAGCGACCTCCTCTGCCGTCAGCTCCCCTTTGGTCAGCTTGTTCAGGGTTTTCTCCATGTCCTCCTTACAGATGAAGTTGTCCCTGTTAAAGTCTGAACCAGAACCAGACGTTCTGTAAAGACACTCATGAAAATTGTATTCTATCCTCGCTGTAGCGCGTCACTATGGAAACCACATTCTGTGAGATCAAAGGAACAGAGAAATCCTTTGATCTTTCTAATCAGGACATCAATCAATTAGAGGTTTCAACTTGAACGGCCGTGACCTCACAAAGATGGCGGTTTGATAATTAGCAACTTAAAGACTTTTGACTAAAAAAACCTGTTCACTGGTTCCAAGCTGAAAGCATCCATCAGGCTGTTCATGTTCCCGAGTATGTGGGCGGAGCTAACACTAACGCTGGGTAAACACATTTGTCACCTTCAGCTTCACTGCAGTTTCCTACACGGCGGTTGGCCTGCAGAAGATGACCGGTAGTAGCCAATCTCTGTGGGTTTTGGTCACATGACCCTCTTCAATTCTGAAAACATTGTTTGTGTGTTTTATTCCCCCAATAAGCAGCAGAAAGAAACTTTTGAATCTGCTGTTGCCGTGACGATGGCCTGGTCGTTCTCAGAGGCTGAAAGCTGCAGAGGTCCTGCTGCAGGCGGGTGAACTGTTACCGTAGATCTTGAAGGCGTAGATGGTCTTCAGCTCCCGCGGCGAAGCCTCACAGAGAGCAGAGAACATGTCAACGAAGTCGTTGAAGCTCAGGTTCCCTTGTCCGTCCTCAGAGAACGTCTCCACGATTCTTTCCCTGAACGGGTTCTCCTGCCGTCACAGAAACAGAAGAACCCGTCAAGACAGCCGTGGCTGACGGAGACGCCGGAGCTCCGGTCCTACTCTGCCCACAGAGCTCCTGGAGCCACAGTACCTTCAGCTCCGGCATGGTGACGATGAGGGTCAGAGGGACTTTGACGTCAGGGTTGTTGGTGTAGTCCAGCGGCACCAAATGTGGAGCCAGTTCACGGAACCGTCCATGAAGCCTGCAGAGATCGGAGAGGACCGTAAGCTGCTGCTGCTTCCAGCACCGAACCTCCTCCCAGACCACCACGAGAGAAGGGAGCCCCTCCTCCACCGTAAGCAGACCTGCATGAGGAGCTTGTCCCACCTGTGACTCCTGCCATCCATCTTTTACTCCTGCTTTGGTCTTTGCAGGGTTGCTGGAGCCAATCCCAGCGCAGGATAAAGTCTTCCACAGACTCACTTCTGAAAGAGCCTTCAGATTCCCCCTCAGACCTGTCAAGCAGGCTTTTGGACTTTGGACTGTGGAAAAAACCCACAGGGAGAGGACCCTGCTGGGATTTGAACCAGCAACCTGCACCATCCAGGCCTCCTTTACAGTCATGGGAGGCCAGCATTAAACCAGTGTTAAACCCACAGACGTCATCATTGTTGTCACGCTCAGCTTCATGATAATGCAGAACCTTTAAAGCAATGATGTCACTGGAACGCTCCACGCGACGCCGCTAAAGGTTGGAAGAAAAAGTTTCTGAACTGGCTGACAGCGCCCCCTGAGGGTCAGAATGGAAACTACAGGCGAACAGAAAGTGATTAGAAACTGATTTCCAGATCAGATGATTTCTGCCTTCCTTCATATGTTTCCATGGTGATGAAGGTGACGAGACTGACCTCAGAATTTCCTTTCGGGTGAAGTAGGTGCAGTCCTGTGTACAAACAAACAAACAAACAAACAAACAAACAAGCAGAGGGTCAGAGTCAGCGCTGGATGCAGAGGAGTCTGCACATCAACCAAAGCGCAGCAGCCCTCCCAGGTCTGAGCGGCTTCACCTTAACGCCTCCCTAAAGGACATTCAGACCCGGGAGCCGCTGCTCCTCCGCCTCCAGCATCACCTGATACGCCTCCAGCTGCTCCTCGGTGAAGGTCGTCTGCTTGTTGCCCATCGTACGCGGCGGATGCTCCCATCACACGGCGGCATCACATTGGAAAGCCTCCCAGAACCAGATTCCAGCCCCACCACAGTCCAGATCCAGGTCCTGGTCCAGGTCTCCACCGAGGCTGATGCTTCCGATGCTGGAGGAGGTGCGGAGGAAAAGCAGAGGAGGACCAGCCGCTGCCTTCAGGGGCAGCTCTGAAAACAGGACTTCAAGAGTGCTGAAACTAAAATATCTCAGTATTTTTATTGATATTTAACGTGTTTTGGATTATTTAGTGTTTTTACTTCTCAAAATGTGTTGCAAGGATTCTGGTTCTTTAGGATAAGTATAGATCATATATGTTAGATGTGACAAAGTGTCACTCAGCGTGAATGTATGGCTGTTCAGCCCCGACTGTTGGAACGAAAATGAGGATTTTTGGACTGAATGTCATGTGTCATTTCACACGTGAATGACACATCTGTTGCAGGAAATGTAATGTTTGTATAAAAATAAAAACTGTTAATTTATTCATGAGTCTAAATCCAAATGTATGTAGTCAACTAATCAACTGTTTGTTTTTGTCAAACAACCGCACATTGCCACACATTCCTCATCATTATTGAGATTGTTTTTACCTTTTTCATTTTATGTAATAAAATAATAAAATAAAACGAACAAAAATAAAAATTCAATAAATAAACGTTAAAGGTAGCATTTTCCACTTCATTCTGGCCTTAAAGTTGATATTTGTTTATCATTAAACTGAAGAAAACAAATGGCTTCGTCTGTTTAATGAACCTGCCCTGGAGGACTTTTTACAGACTGCTCATGAAGGCATCGCGAAAAGGGAGCGGGACACGATGCCACGCGCATGCGCCGCAACAGTATGCAAGGATGTTGTGACATCACTTTCTTTCCTGTTTCACAGCGTTCGTGTCCAGTAAAATTCAAACATGTCTGAAAATTCCACAATAATGTGGTAAAGACGCCCCCCCCCCACACACCACAGAGTACAGCTCAGAGCCACGCAGACACCAAACACAAGATGGGATTGCTGTCAGAGTGAGACCTCTCGGTAGGAGGCGATCTTTGACTGGAGTAATCGCGTTCAGCCCTTCGTAGTGAGACATCTTCGTGTTAAAGGATCTTTGTGAGTTCTTCTTCTTGAAGGATGGCAGCCGGCAGCGCGTGGAGGTCACTGGTAAGAAGAAGGTTCCCCGTGAGCGGTTCTAACCGTCCGTTCTCCGAACCGCGGTGGTTCCGAGCCAGCGGAGGTGCCGACGTGTCTCTGTCCGCCGCGGACTCCGTGAAAGCCGCGCTAGCGCCCGGATGTTAGCCGCTAGCCCGCGTCCTTCAGCGGGAGGAAGCCCCGCGCGCTCACCTGCCGCCCGCGAAAGCTAGCTAACACTGAGTCGGTGTCAATCAAAGTGGATGCAGTGAGTTCTCTGGTCGAAACCAAGATCTTTAGATGTTAGACTGCGAACGGCGGGCTCACGTGCGGGGAAGGGGTTTGAGGGTTCGGTTCGGTGAAACTTTTGAGACATTGATTGAGGACGGTCGGTACACATGAAAGATGTTTTTGTAGAACGGAAGACTTCAGGTAAAGGGTTTGCTCTTCTTCCCTTCAGGTGAGCCATGTGGTGGGCGGAGCCGCAAGGAGACCCGCCCCACGGGGCGCATTCTTCTCCAGAGGGGTGAGTAGTGTGTGTGTGTGTGCGTGTGCGTGTGCGTGTGTGTGGGGGGCAGAAACAGTTTGCCTCCGCTGTGGGAGCAGATTTATGTTCTTCACCTCATTCTGTCAGAACCACTGATAGTAAACGAGAACTGGACCGCCCCCTGGCGTTCCAAACCGGAAGTACCCTCAAGATCCCTTCGAAATATATGGAGCTGTCATTCTATTGGTCAGAACAACCATTCTGGATCTGAGACCTCTGTTTTTTAAACATTTTGATAAAACACAACTTATTTGAGTCAGAAACTGACCAATCAGACGCTTCAATAAAAGTGGGTGGAGCTTACTGGCCCTCATGCCCCAAATAAAAAATGCTTGACGGATTTCATGTAGCACCTTTTCAGTGGTAGGGGTGTGGCCTTCCAACAAGCTCACTCCTGATTGGTGAGAGTGGTTGCTATAGAAATGACTCGAATTGAATGAATTTGGTTGGAGCTGGAATGAACCAATTTCTCTGGATGACGTCACTCAGTCCAGTTCCTGTGATTGGACCGGGGGAGCGGGGTGAACGCTAACACTCCAGGGTTCTTGTAGAGGGCTGACGGTTCAGTGAAGCGGGTCGGAGTGGCGCTCCTGACCCCTGTGGAACGCGGCTGATGTGTGTCCTTTGCGTGTTTGTGCAGCTGCAGACCGTCACTCTGATTCCTGGAGATGGAATCGGCCCAGAGATCTCCACTGCTGTCATGCAGATCTTCGACGCTGCTAAGGTGAGCGCGTCTGCCCTGAGAGCGGCCGCAGCGCAGAGCGCCGTAACTCATGGCCGTTCACCTGCAGGCGCCGATCAGGTGGGAGGAGAGGAACGTCACGGCGATAAAAGGACCGGGCGGCAGGTGGATGATCCCTCCAGATGCCAAGGAGTCCATGGACCGGAGTAAGATCGGCCTGAAAGGTCAGCGCTCCTCCCAGACGCAGGGCGGCCGATCAGGTGGTTCAGGTGCACCTAGGCCGCCCGGTCTGCAGCGATGTCCCGCGTGATCGTGGGACATCGTCAGTCGTCTGCACGTCACCATACGATCGGCTAGAGCCGTCGCCTTAACCGCATGAACGCCGTTAAAAAAGCAAAGGATTGTCCTCCTGCAGCGAGGACCCGCGAGTATAACTGCCCCTCCCCCTGCTCAGCGCCAACATAAACGGCGATCATGGTGACTCGTAAACAAACGCCAAAGTGTTTCAGTGCTCGGCCCTCATCAGTCCTGATGAGAGCATCTTTAGCGATTCGCCAGTCCAAGAGAAGACGCTGGAGAACACGTGGAACAGCTTTGCTCTGTGGCGCACACACTCCTGTGTGACGGCGTGGACAGGGCGCACGCTGGCGCCTGGCACACGTGCACACATGCAGGCGCCTCACACACACACACGTGCACAGACCGACAGGTTATTTTCAATGAGTTATATCACTAGAGGAGACACGCCCGCTTTAGAAGCCTGGCCGATGGTGGCGGAGCGCGACGCCATCTTGGTGAGGTCGACGACGCCCACATGACAATGATTTCTATTGCTTTTAGTGGTGTCTAAGTAGCTTTTATATACTATATATATATTTACATTTATATATATTTATAAATATATGTAAATATATTTATATATATAATACATATATAGATACATCATTTGTTGTTGTTAAAGAAGAAAAACAGTCAGCCTTAAAAGCTCAAACTTTAATGACAATGCATAGTTGCAGGACTTGTTACAAATAAACAAAAATTACAAAGAATTTTTAAAAATAATTTCTAAACATTTAGAAGTTTTAGACCTCTTAAACATGTAATTTAAATTATTTAGAAAAACCCAACAAGTCAATAATAATAATAATAAATCAATATTAAGTAAATACAAACAATAAATAATAACAATAAATTAATGATAAGTCAATAAATAATAAAAAAAAAAATAAGTCTAATAATAATAATTAAAAAAATATTCAGAAAAAGTCCAAAAGTGAGCAATAGATTTATACTGTTTCATGTGACTGATCAATTTGTGTTATGGTGCCGAGTTTCAAGCAAACAGTCTGGCATCTTATCTAAATCTGTTTCCACAAATGTTTTGAACATATCCAGACTGTGTTGCTAGTTGGTACCACAGTGATCCATCTGGGTTAGCTCTTTTTATTGCTAAGATCCAATTTTTCCTAAAGTCTGAATCCATTGGAAACCTGCAAGAAAAGTTCAGTCACTGAGTCAGAAATGGATAAATCTACATAACTATAATAGCCTAGTATGCTGGATAGAGGTTTAACAAAATAAGATGTACATTTATGTCGACAGCAAATTATCTGTACATCATGCAGCATGTTGATAATAGCCCTGCAGCATCATGCATGTCAACATGTGTACGATTAATGAAGCCCCTGCAGCATTAAAAAAAAAAAAATTGAAATACTTACCTGTGATATGATATACCTTCCTCCTTCATGGACTCAGTTCTCTGATTTTGGCAGTTGAAACCCAAACAATGAACTGGTATTATGCAAAAAATGTGTTCACATTCATGCACTGCAGCAGTGACTGGACCTCACCAAGATGGCGGTGCTCTCCTCCCATGAGGAACCACGTGATGTCTCCTCTAGTGATAGAACTCATTATTTTTCCACCTTGGTTTGGTTTCCTTCCTGCATGGAGGTTGACCCGCAGAGGATGACCGGCCTCCCCAGTAGCCAATCTCTGTGGGCTTTGGTCACATGACCCACCTCATTACAGTCACATTTAAACCTTCAGGGAGTTCTTGACATGTTTAATTTAACACCTGCTGCAGTTCTTTGACCATTTCTGTTGAAGTTTTACTTTATTTATGAAGAAAAGGTTTTCTTTACCATAGAAGAACAAAGCAGCTGCTGAGCCTGTTACTCTGTCCTTCTGGGATCTCTTTCATGCTGTTTGTGCTCATTTGTTTTTTAAATAACGTTTGTATTATTTTAAATATTGTCACTTCCACTGCTGATGAATATCTGCTCCAAATGTGGCTCATCGGCCTTCTTGACTGCTAATAATCAGCGTCGGCCCTGGAAAACCAAACCCATACCAGTGGACGTGTATCCTGGGGGGCCGCTGCTGACCGGTTGTCCGCTTCCTCCTGCAGGACCCCTGAAGACGCCCATCGCAGCGGGACACCCCTCCATGAACCTGCTGCTCAGAAAGACCTTTGACCTTTATGCCAACGTACGGCCCTGCGTGTCCATTGAGGGCTACAAGACGCCGTACACCGACGTGGACCTGGTCACCATTCGGGAGAACACGGAGGGCGAGTACAGCGGCATCGAACACGTGGTGAGGCGGCGCACAGCTGCTGAACGCAGGACAGACGCGTCTTTGATTGTAGCTGTCGCACAGAGCAGTGCCTCACCTGTACCGCCCTGCTGTGGCCCCGCCCCCTATGCTCCTGTCTATCTGCAGATTGTTGACGGCGTGGTTCAGAGCATCAAGCTGATCACAGAGAACGCCAGCAGACGGATCGCAGAGTACGCCTTCGAGTACGCCAGGAACAACCAGAGGAGCAGCGTGACGGCCGTGCACAAGGCCAACATCATGTGAGCCGCCCCTTCAGGCCTTGAGGCGGGGCTGTGGGCGTGGCCTATCACTCAGTAACTGTGTGTGTCTACAGGCGAATGTCCGACGGGCTGTTTCTGAGGAAATGTCGGGAAGTGGCCGAGAACTACAAGGACATAAAGTTTGCCGAGATGTACCTGGACACGGTGTGCCTTAATGTAAGACCGTGCAGCGGAGCCCCTGCCGCTGCTGCGCCCGAGTCTCTCGCCCGAGTCTCTCGCCCGAGTCTCTCGCCCGAGTCTCTCGCCCGAGTCTCTCACCTGTCATTCTGCTTTCTCTGCCGACAGATGGTTCAGGACCCCACGCAGTTCGACGTCCTGGTCATGCCAAACCTGTACGGAGACATCCTGAGGTGGGTGTGGTCACAGCTGTGGTAGAACTGAAGCTGATGTGTTGGCGCTGAGGTCATGTGACTGTGTTTCAGCGACCTGTGTGCCGGTCTGATTGGGGGGCTCGGCGTCACTCCCAGCGGGAACATTGGAGCCAACGGCGTCGCCATCTTTGAATCGGTTTGTGCGTCGCGGTAAGCACGCTCAGACGTGTGGTTCTCTGGCGTGACCGGCCTCTGTGTTGCAGGTGCACGGCACCGCCCCCGACATCGCCGGGATGGACCTGGCCAACCCCACCGCCCTGCTGCTCAGCGCCGTCATGATGCTGCGCCACATGGGCCTCCACGATCACGGAAACAAGATCCAGACGGCCTGCTTCGATACCATCCGAGACAAGAAGGTGGGTGGGACAGCCAATCAGGAAGCAGCGTGATGTCACTGACAGATCCATAGAAACATCATTTAGTACCATGAAAGGACCGTGGTAACGTCACGAGAATGAAATAAGATGGAGGTGTCAGCCGCCATTTACGGTGGCGCCATAGGGCTTTAGTTCATCCGAGGAGGCACCAGCCAGAACGCATGTGGACTTCTGTACAGCCGACAGCGTAAACGGCGCCTGAAATCCACTGTAGCAGGTCCTGGTTCTGATTCGGCCCGGTTTGCTGCTTATTCAGATTCCTGAAATGTACGGTAAATGGCGTTTACCTGTATGGCGGTTTTCTACCTTCCTCCAAGCCCAAAGCGCTTTACAGTCCCGTTCACGCCCTGATGCAGCCAAACTCTGGCGCCAACCTCCCACCAGAGGCGCTACTAACCCTAACCCACCAGAGGCGCGGCGGATTCAGTGTCTGGCTTAAGAGCACATGGGGGGGGTATTCCAATATATATTCTAATCAGAGGTCAACCACTGCACCACAGCTGTCTTCTCTTTTGGGGTTTCAGGTCATTTTATTTTGAAAAGTCTTACTTTCCAGTAAACCCTGCCGTGTGTGTGCAGACTCCGCCCTCCCTGCAGAAGGAGATGCGGTTGTTTCCATGGAAACGGCGTTGTCACAGTGGGGTTGTTGCGTTCCAGGTGCTGACGAAGGACCTCGGAGGGAACTCAAAGTGCTCCGAGTTCACGGCTGACATCTGCCGCCGCATTCAGGACCTGGACTGAGGGCGGGGCCTGACCTCCTGACCATTCTTCCGTGCAGCTTCAGTGTCGGTCCACGCTCTGCTCACACACTGACGACAGGAAACCCAGAGGAGGCGGAGCTTCATGTCCTGTCCTGCGTATCATGATTGTGATGTCATCAGGAGTGCCGACGTATCCAATCAGCTTTGGCGTTTTGTCTGATTTCTGTAATGGCCTTTGACCACAGCGGGGTGCACTTATTTATTGTTTCTGCTTCCTGTCGGCGAGTTCACAAATATATCTTCTACAACCAAATGTGTTCTGTGTTCCTGGCAGAAGCCGAGCCTGCTGCTTCTCAGCGTTTCCGCGGTAACCGTGCTGTGCACGTGGATCTGTTTGTGACAAAATGTCAAATGTTTTCGCTCAGAAGAACCGCGTGACTTCCGGGTGGAAGCGGACAGAAAATGGAGCCTGTTCACCGGGTGACCGCCTGGTGTCGGTAGTTAGAGTCCGGCTGTCGTAGTTCTGTCTACATTCACTACATAGCGCTCTATTTAGCGCGTTCTCCATGTTCTAGTTCTGTCTGAATCTACAATTCCTAAATCCAGAACCCTAGAAATTTCCCAGAAGTCTCTGCGAAAAACCAGTGTGCATCCATGCTCACTAGCTGGGCGAATATACCACAATGCATTGCAATTGCTGCCAAAACAATGTATTTAAATGTATATTTTAAAATTTTTTCAGGAGACAGTGGAGACAATCGTCACAAAACGCTCTTAATTAATTTGGTGAATTCAGAGACTGATTTCCACTATTTAAAAAAAAAGGGAGCGTGGTGTCAGAATAGCCTTTAAACTCAGGCCACTATGTCGTGTTTTAGTAGTGTAGGGGTCAGGGCGGGAATCCAGACACAGCCTCGGTTTTATACCCCAGCGGTCCTTCATGAATCCATGAGGTAGAGCCGCTTCTGGGTTTTATTCCCGCGTGGTTCTGTTGTATCAGAACATTTAGAACCCGCAGAACCAGCAGGAACACGTCAGCTGATCCGGTCCGGATGAGTCACCGCTGCAGTTCCGGTTCCAGCCACTGGGAGGCGCTGTGCTGCAAAGGTCGAAACAGAAGCGGAAAGCGTCTGCTGACGTCACAGCCCAGCCGGCAACATGGCGGCGGTGGACGTGGAGGACGAGAGCCTCCTGGCCTCCATGTTCCGGGACAGTTTTCCGGACACCTGGAGGGACAACCCGGACTTCTCCGCCTACCTGTCGGAGCTGAGCGCGTGCGGCGTGGAGGAGCTGAGCCGCGAGCCCGAGCGGCTGGCGGAGGAGCGCGCGCAGATCCTGGAAGCAGACGCGCGAGCTCGCCTTCTCCAACTACCAGACGTTCATCCGGACCGCGGACTGCACCGAGCTCATCTACCGGGACTTCGGGCGCGTGGAGGCCCGCGTGTCCAGCCTGCTGGAGAAGCTGCCCCGCTTCGGGGAGCGCTGCAGGTGCGTGCGCGCGCGGCCCCGCGCTCAGAGCGCCCGCGTTCGCCGGCCGCTCTGAGCGCGTTCTCCCTCTGCAGGAGCTTCATGAAGGAGGCGGAGGAGATCGCCGCCAGCCGCCGCATGAACAGCCTGACGCTGAACCGCCACACGGAGATCCTGGAGGTTCTGGAGATCCCGCAGCTCATGGACACCTGCGTCCGGAACGCCTACTACGAGGAGGCGCTGGAGCTGGCGGCCTACGTCAAGAGGCTGGAGAGGAAGCACGCGGGCCTCCACGTCATCCAGGTGAGGCGCGCGCCTGCTCATCAGGTGGTCTCCGTCTGTTTTGGTTCCGATTGGTCAGCTGACCCCAAAAGGGCGGGGTTTCACTTGCGCTCCAGGTCCATCGA
Source organism: Oryzias curvinotus (assembly GCA_023969325.1). Lineage (NCBI taxonomy): Eukaryota > Metazoa > Chordata > Actinopteri > Beloniformes > Adrianichthyidae > Oryzias > Oryzias curvinotus. The sequence goes on from CM043708.1 coordinate 31,715,724, forward strand.
AGGCTTGGTGGTCGTCCAGGTTCTTCTTCCTCTGGGTTTCAGTGCAGAACCTGGATCTATCTGGTTCTTCTGCTGAGGAACCTGGTCTCTGCTGTCATGGCCAAAGGATTTGAGAACGTCAAGAGATGCTGCTGAGGTTTCTCTACCAGCATCTGCAGAAACTCCAGATTGTTGCTTCTCCTTCTTTGTCCTGAAAATGAACGGCATAAACTTCAGCTGTCATCGTCTCCTTAACTCGTGTTGACGGTCATTCTGTCTGACTTGACACGGACTTGACAGGAGGCGCTGCAGGAGGTTCAGGCTGTTCCAAAGTCTGTGAAATGACAGAAGACCGAAAACCGCCCCCCCCCTTTAAATTTACCCTGGGCAATTGCCCGTGCCTAAAACCGCTACTGCCCCTGATCTGAAAGCAGCTACTTGGTGAAATCAAATCGTTCTCCAGACTTTTGGTGGTGACTGTGCACTGAACGGTGAGGACCGGGAGGAACCGGAACCCAGATCGGGTTCGGTAGCCTTCTTCATGCCGTGCCTCCATTGCAGCTCCGCCCCTTTCTCCTCCTCTCTTCCTGCAGGGGATCGTGCGTGAGGTGCGTCAGTCCACCCAGCTGATGCTCTCCCAGCTGCTGCAGCAGCTGCGCAGCAACGCCCAGCTGCCCGTGTGTCTGCGCGTCATCGGCTACCTGCGGCGGATGGACGTGTTCACGGAGGCGGAGCTTCGGGTCAAGTTCCTGCAGGCGCGCAGCACCTGGCTGCGCTCGGTGCTCTCGGCGATCCCCGACGACGACCCGTACGTCCACGTCACCAAAACCATCGAGGCCTGCAGGGTCCACCTGTTTGACATCATCACGCAGTACCGGGCCATCTTCTCTGACGAGGATCCGCTGGCCCCGCCCCCTGCCGGCCGGACGGCGGTGAACGAGGCGGCCATCTTCCACGGCTGGGTGGTCCAGAAGGTGGCGGAGTTCCTGGAGACGCTGGAGCGGGACCTGCAGCGGGGCGTGGGGGGCCGCCTGGACTCGCTGCTGGGGCAGTGCATGTACTTCGGCCTGTCCTTCAGCAGGGTGGGGGCGGACTTCCGGGGGCAGCTGGCGCCCATGTTCCAGCGGGTGGCGGCGGACACCTTCCGCTGCGCCGTGCAGGAGGCGGTGGACAAGTTTCAGGAGGACATGAACATGTACACGCTCATCGCCCTCCCCTCTGTGCTGGGCGGGGCCATCCCCCCCACCGCCCCCGGCGTCCAGCCCGGCACCCTGCAGCCCCCGATGGTCCTGCTGGACTTCCCCCCCCTCGCCTGCTTCCTCAACAACATCCTGAGCGCCTTCAACGACCTGCGGCTCTGCTGCCCCCTCGGCCTGGCGCATGACGTCACGCTCTGTCTGCAGGACGCCGCCCACATGGTGAGAGCCCGCCCTGCGGGGGGCGCTGCAGTCACATGACTGAAACCGCTCCACAGGTTTCCAGATCGGTCTTTATCTGTGGGTTCCTCTGAGCCTCAGCAGCTGAGGTTTATGGGTCAGAACCGGGTCTGACGCTTGTGGTTCTTCTGAAGGTGACCCATCAGATTCTGGGGTTCCACCGGGCCGAGGCGGCGGCGATCAGCAGCAGGGAGGCGGAGCTCTTCTCTCAGTTCTGCTCGGCGTACGCGGACGACCTGCTGCCCTTCCTGAACCGCTGCCTGCAGCTGCTCTTCCCGCCGGCGCAGCTGGCGCTGGTTCTGGGTGAGGACTCGGTCGACCCGCTTTACCACGCCGTTCTTGGCGTTCCCGGTGGCTCAGGTGTTTCTCTCTGCAGGTGTTCCCGCCTCCCAGCTGGTCCGCTTCGGCGGCCTGGGCTGCATCGATGTCGCCGCAGTTCTGCAGCCTCTGGACTTCCTGCTTTCTCAGAAGGAGGAGCCGGCGCCGCCAGACAGCCCAGCCCAGCTGAGCTCACTCGCCCTGGAGGCCCGGCTCCCAGAATCAGAACCGACCGGGTCTGACTGTGAGCCCACAGCTGAGCTGCAGCCTGAGCAGGAGTGACGGTGTTGTGGTCACATGACCCGTGTTTGGACTTTAGGGGACTCATGTGGGTTTGGATCTGGTTCTGGTTCTGCCCAGGAGTTTTTGCTACTTTTGAGATGAACCTTTTTTTTTTGAGTCTTTCTATTCTATGGGAAATGCATTTCTCCAAAACCCTTTCATGAAAAACATAAAACAGAATGTTGAGACACTTTTCAAAGGAAGGCGTTTGGAGCCGTCGTCATGGCAACAAAAAAAACAATAAAGCTGAAAGAAATTCTATTTTGAGCCTTTGCTGACGTGAATTTATTTAGAAATATTCTTGATGGTTCTGCTGTGAAGATCCCAGGTCCAACTGGATCATCTGCGTTCACAAGCCCCGCCCTCTGATCAAAGCAAACCTTGCAGTTCCTCCCAACGCCACGCTGTGGTCCACACCTCAGAACCCGTCCTCAACTTCCTGATTGAAGCCTCCTGTCTGGATCAAGGCCGTACTGAACTCGCTCCAGGCGGCAGTGGCTCAGGGGGTTGAGCAGGTCAGCGGTTCGATCCCCGCTCCCTCCAGTGTCGATGCATCTGGACGTCCCGGCAGCCACGCCTCTGTCAGCAGGACTGATGGAAAAGTCCGGTCCATCATGAAAGGGTTGTGGACCAGAGTCCCTCCCGGGTCATGTGACCCAGCGGCAGCAGAGTTCTGTTGGGTTCTGGTTTGATTTCAACCATAAAACCTGGAAATGGGTTCCTTTGAACTGGAACTGTTTGCTTTGATCTTGGGTTCTCATGGGTTCTTACCTTTTACTGTAAATCGTGTTGGCGATCTTTCTCAGACGCCGTACGAATAACCTCAACCTAAAACGTCCGATTCAGAAAAACGTTGAGCCGCAGAAGCTCGTGGTCATGTGACGCGTCTCATTGGCGTCTCCGTCCACTGAGCACGCCCGGCTGGACCGTCACCACTGTTTCTGAGCGGCTGAAGACGGACCTCATGGCCTGACACGCCCCCTGGTGGACACTCGCTGAATGGACTCGGGACCGGGTCTGTGACCCAGTTCAGGAAGAAGTAAAGGTGCTGTTCTGCAGGTTTTAGCCCCGCCCCCTGTGACTTACACAGCCTGTAATGTCTGACGATGTTTATTGGGACACGACGTTACACACAACCGCTGGACTGCGGAAAGTTCTGGTTCTGCTCAAACGGACTGAACCTCCATCACTTCTTCCTGACAAACTTTTTGCGGGCGGCGTTGGGATTGGCCCGCCTCCTGCCGCCGCCGCACTGACCGTCTCTGATCTGCAGGTTGGCGGCGCGGCTGTAGACGTCGTTCTGGCTGAAGGGGGAGGATCCCGCCACGTAGTCCGGGTCGAAGACGTCCGTCTTCTGCCGGGCCTTCCTGGAGAGGCGCTGCTGGGGGAAGCGCTGGTCCTCCACCAGGTGGGGGTTGTCTCCGTGTTTCCCGCCCTGAGGCAGCGGCAGCGAGTGCTGCGGCGCAAACACACGCAGGTCACATGACTTCCAACCACACAAGCCCCTCCCACCCGCCGCTCACCCGCAGTCCTCTGGCGTTCAGAACTTTGGGGTTTCTGGAGAAATGCATCTTGGTGGTTCCGTCATCGTTCAGCGTCACCGCCACCTTCTTCAGGGTTCGGTTCCCGCAGTGCGGACAGAACACCTTCGCCATGCTGCTGGTCGTCCTGCAGACAGAGGCCCGCTTCAGAACCCGGCGCCGCCATCCTTCGGCGGGTTTGTGTGGGCGGGGCGCTCACCTGAAGCAGGCGTGACACCGCAGGATGTAGTTCCTCGCCTGTCGGATCACCATCCCGCCGACGGAGAGGACGTGGAGGCCCATCTGGATCAGAACGTTCTGGAAACACAGGATGGACAAAGTTCCTCATCTGCTCTTCTCCATCAGCAGAACCGGGCCGACAGAACCGATTCACCAACTCCGTTTTCAAACGTTCAGAATTCTGATCAAATTCTCCACCAGAACCCGACTGAACAGACCAACAGCACGCACCTGCATGGCGAAGTCTGTGGTCAAACATCCAACTGTGACATCAGCAGGAGCCGTCCAATCAGCAGACTCCATCTTCACTTGTCGGATGTTACTGGGAGTGATCCAGCCCCCGCCGTCAGGCTCCTCCTCCTCTGGCTCGTTCTCCTTATCCTCGTCATCCGACTGGTCCTCAGCTGAAGGGTCTGACTGGCAGGCTCCGCCTTCATCCTGTGAGGATGACACACCTCTTACTGGAGGAGGAGTTGGGGGCGTGGCCCCGTGGTAACCTTCACTAACCAGTAGGGCCAGCAGCTCGTCGCTGATGATGGGCGTCGGCTCCCTCCAGAACTGAAAGCTGTTGAAGTGCTCGCCGTCCGCCGCCTGGCTCCGTCCGTCATGTGACCCGTCCACCGGACCCTGAAGGAGCAACACCTGATGCTGACAAAACTCACAGCGCCCCCAGGCGGCGCCACCTGCTGACACTCACCAGTAACGCCAGCAGGTCGTTGTCGAGCGGCGCCACGGGTTCCCTCCAGAACTGGAAGCTGTTGAAGCGCTCGCCGTCATTGTGGTCGTGAGTCTGCGTGTTTGAAGCATCTGTCGCCTTCTGAGGAGGAGGAGACAAGCAGACGAGCTCCTGAGGAGATCCAGACGTCTGCGGCGCCGCCGGGGCCCAAACGCTCCTTACCTTGGAGGGAAAGTGGAAGCCGGGGACGTTGACCGGAGTCTCCGGGTGGCGCGGCGTGCTCTGGACGTTCACCTGCAGCAGCGGCTCCTCCCTCAGGTGCTCCGCCCCCTCGTGCTCCAGCTGCAGCTGGTAGGTCAGAGCCAGAACGCGGATGTCGGTGGCGGACAGACTCGGGTAGTCGCCGGTCTTCTTGGAGAACTCGGTCACTGGAGAACGTCAGACGGGAAAGAACCTCTTCAGAACGACGCAGCAAACCCACCCAGCTCAGAAAATGTCCACCAGCTGAGCAGCAGCACAACTCCTGCACCACCGACCAATGGAGCGCTCAGTGGGCGTGGCCAGAGAGGACTTCAAAGGGACTTGTTTAAATTGATGAAGGTCATGGTTTATGGAGGTGAAAAAATTCCATCTCAGCATTAATCTTCATGGCAACAGTCGAAAGGGGCGGGGTCACAGGTCTGTAAAGTGCCATGTTTTGGTGCGCGTGGTGCGTTCAGGTGCGGTCTGTATGATGTTACAGCTGAGTAAAGTGCCATGTTTTGATGCGCGTGGTGCGTTCAGGTGTCACCGTGTCTGACGTGCTCCGCATGCGGCTCCCTGAAGTGCAGCTGGTACGGCAGCACGGCCAGGCTCCTCCGGGTCTCTTTGTCCCGGATTTCGTCCACCACATCCCGCAGCGTGTAGATTTTCGCTCCGATCTCCTGGATCACAGATCAGGGCCTCAGACACGCCGATGGACCCCCCCCCCACACACACACACACACTCCAGTCACGCGGCGTCTCTCAAACACCTGCACGCCCTCTCACCTGTCCCCGGATCACGCGTTCTCACCTGTAGAGGTGCTCTCTTCAGAAACGCTCCGGCGTCAGCGACAACATGCTCCACCAGGGTCGGCGCCATCTTGGTAAACGAGCAGCCACATCCACGACCAATCAGAGAGCAGAATGCTGTCACGTGGCTCGAGCTTTCACGCCACTGGGAAGGTGAGGCTGGCTTCCACGTGACCGGCTTTGATTACCATGGTGATGCGTTCCCTGCCTCTTCGGAGAATTCAGACTTTAACATCACCGAATTGTTTCGCAGTTTCGTTTGTTGTTCAGAAAAAAAATGTTACGTTAAAACGTATTTTTATTTCCATGGAAAAATAAAAATGTTTAATTTCTTTTTCTTGAGGATGATTCTGTGAAAAAAGTGCAGATGTGGAAAAGATTTCCAGTGAGATCTAAGCAAAAAAAAAAAAAAAAAACAAGCAAAGGAAATGTCAGGAATTTATATAACCAGAACGTTAACATTATTCTAGATTGAAGTAAGAAATTCAAAAAAAGTTAATCAGGAATAAGATTGCTCAATAAATGTATTGATAGAGCAGTTAAACACAATTAAATCTGAACAAAATGCTGTGTATTAAAAGCTTAACATAATAAAGACACATTTCATAAATAAGTGAATAAAAACAGAAAAGCCAAAATGAACGAAAACATAAAGATTCATTGGTTTAACCAAAAAATAAAAATGTCCTGCTTCAGGTTTTTCGTGTGTTTATTAATCCATGCACATTTTATTAGGGGGAATCCTTTAATCTGATATGCTCGTGTTTTTTTCTACATCCGGCTTCCTCCGGGTCACGTGACATTTGTTGACAGGGAAGGAAGATGGCGGCGCGCTGGAGCAGCGAGAATGTGGTGGTGGAGTTCCGGGACGCTCAGGTGTTCGCTTCGGTCTTTCTCTGCTGTTTCTTTGTTTTCCTCTGACTTTAAAACAGATTCGCTGACAATTCTGTCCCATTTCATCCGTTTGTTAAGTAGAAACACGTTTGTCACGTGGTCTGGACTGAACGGGGGGCGCTTTGTTGAAGTTCAAGCCGCTTTTTCTTTGTTTATTTATTCTCCTTATGGCTGCTGATTCCAGCAGCTGAGCTGTTCTGGAGGGAAACACGTTTTCCAGACGACGTGAGGAATAAACTAGTCAGCAGACGCGGTTTTCAACAAAATAAAGACCAAATTCTGAAAGTATGGATGATTCTCTGAAGCTTCTGGGCGAAACTGATGAACTACAGCCCATAATATCCACACAGCTGTCAGATTGTTGTAAAAAGTAGAGTATTAGGCTTTAATTACTGCAGAGGAAACAACTATGTGTAAAGATGTGACAAAATGAGGTCAAACAGCGTTTGGCCGCAGAGATGAGACTGTTTCGGAGTAACTCTTAAAAGAAAGTAATGAAATAACTCTTAAAAGAAAGTAATAGAGTAACTCTTAAAATAAAGTAATAGAGTTACTCTTAAAATAAAGTAATAGAGTTAGGAATAATAGAGTAACTCTTAGAAGAAAGTAATAGAGTAACTCTTCAAAGGAATAATAGAGTAACTCTTAGAAGACAGTAATAGAGTAACTCTTAAAAGAAAGTAATAGAGTAACTCTTAGAAATCTTCTTAAAATGTTGTCCTTGTGTGTGTGTGCGCGCGCTTGTGTAGTTCTGAGTTAGTCTGCCCCCCGTCACCACGGTAACGGTGCAGCCTGTTCTCTGTTACAGGCCACAGCCATGTCTGTGGACTGCCTGGGTTCTCACGCTGTTCTGTCCGGGTAAGCCGCCGCCACCTGAACGCACCGACACCTGAACGCACCGTCACCTGAACGCACCGTCACCTGAACGGACCGTCACCTGAACGCACCGTCACCTTAACGCACCGTCACCTGAACGCACCGTCACCTGAACGCACCACCACCTGAACGCACCGTCACCTGAACGCACCGTCACCTTAACGCACCGTCACCTGAACGCACCGTCACCTGAGCGCACCGTCACCTGAATGCACCATCAACTGAACGCACCGTCACCTGAACGCACCGTCACCTGAACGGACCGTCACCTGAACGCACCATCAACTGAACGCACCGTCACCTGAACGCACTACCACCTGAACGCACCGTCACCTTAACGCACCGTCACCTTAACGCACCGTCACCTGAACGCACCGTCACCTGAACGCGCCGACACCTGAACGCACCGTCACCTGAACGCACCGACACCTGAACGCACCATCAACTGAACGCACCGTCACCTGAACGCACTACCACCTGAACGCACCGACACCTGAACGCACCGTCACCTGAACGCACCGTCACCTGAACGCACCGTCACCTGAACGCACCGTCACCTGAGCGCACCGTCACCTGAATGCACCATCAACTGAACGCACCGTCACCTGAATGCACCGTCACCTGAACGCACTACCACCTGAACGCACCGTCACCTGAGCGCACCGTCACCTGAATGCACCATCAACTGAACGCACCGTCACCTGAACGCACCGTCACCTGAACGCACCGTCACCTGAACGCACCGACACCTGGACGCACCGTGCACAGCTCAGTTTAGTTGGTCTGATCTGGAATGTTGCATGATGGGACGTCTCTGTTGTGGTTTTGACCTGCAGCCGCCGCTTCCTCTACTTGGTGGATCTGGAGGCGCCGTCGGAACCACCGCGTAAAATCGGGCGCCACAGTAAATGGGATGTGGGGACGGTCCAGTGGAACCCCCACAGGTCTGAGGCCCACATCTTCGCTGCCTCGGTGAGTTCTATTCAGAAACCCAGAGAGCTGACAATGAAGCAGCAGGTTCTGTTAGAAGAAACGAGCGGAGAACTCAGTGGTTCTGATGGAAGAGCAGAGATTCTGTTTGTCGACCATAAACGAGGCGTTCAGGTTCTCCTGTGTTCAGCAGACAAAGCTGTCCACTCCAGACGCCATCTATGTTGAGCTCTGTGTGTGTCTGTGTGTGTCTGTGTGTGTTTGTGTGTGTTTGTGTGTGTGTGTGTGTGTCTGTGTGTGTCTGTGTGTGTCTGTGTGTGTTTGTGTGTGTGTCTGTGTGTGTCTGTGTGTGTTTGTGTGTGTGTGTGTGTGTCTGTGTGTGTCTGTGTGTGTTTGTGTGTGTCTGTGTGTGTCTGTGTGTGTCTGTGTGTGTCTGTGTTCCAGAGTAACCAGCGGGTGGACTTGTACTCCTGGAGGGACGGCTGTGGGGAGGCCCACTCCTCTCTGCAAGGACACACCCGCGTCATCAGGTAGAGTGGTGACGCACCTGTCTGCAGGTGAACCGGGTCGGTCTCACTCTGGCCCGTTTGTGTCCTCAGTGATCTGGACTGGTCCTGGTTCGACCCGGAGCTCCTGGTCACCAGCTCTGTGGACACGTACATCTACATCTGGGACACCAGGTCAGCGGGAACACCCCCCCCCCCTCTCCACACCTTAGTGTGACCCCCCTCCCGCTAATTCTGCCTGCCTCTCTGCAGAGACGCCCGTAAACCCACGGTGGCGCTGTCTGCTGTCGGTGAGAGGATCTGGATTCTAGATCTGACCCGGACGGTCTCGGGTCTGTGGGGGGGTCTGTCTCTGATCGGATGTCTGTGCTCTGCAGCCGGGGCGTCTCAGGTGAAGTGGAACCGCAAGAACCAGAACCTGCTGGCCTCCAGCCACGACGGAGATGTTCGGATCTGGGATAAAAGAGTGAGTCTGGCTGAAGGTCCAAACCTTTTGTGTTCCTGCAGCTGAAAGATGAAGAAAGGGGCGGAGTCTAACGTTCCCTCCTCTGCTCCTTCAAATAAGAAGGAAATGGCTGAACTTCAGCTAGTTCACCTTTGACCTCGTTAGCGTCTTTTCCCCGCTCGAGTCCTCCTGGCTCCTCTTTCTGGTGTCTCCTCTGAGCAGAAGCCCAACACGGCGGTGGAGTACGTGGCCGCTCACCTGTCCAAGATCCACGGGCTGGACTGGCATCCGGACAGCGAGTTTGTCTTCGCCACGTCCAGTCAGGACAACTCCGTGAGGGTGAGACCTGCCGCCCGTCCAGACAGGAAGCCGGTCTCTCCTGAGGACACAGAGAGCAATAATGCTGACTTTGTGTGCAGTTTTGGGATTTCCGACAGCCCAGGAAGTACCTGAACATCCTGTCCTGCCAGGTACCGGTGTGGAAAGCCCGCTACACGGTTAGTCCAGAGACCCTCGTGAGGGTAACCAAAACCCAGGAAGTCCAGAGAAAAGACAGATGTCTAAAAATGCGATTAAGAAAAAGAGAAACGTGTGAAGGAAGTTTGATCTGGATGAGACGGCTTCCCTCCGTTTGCAGCCGTTCTCCAACGGGATGGTCACCGTGATGGTTCCTCAGCTGCGGAGGGAGAACAGCCTGCTGCTGTGGAGCACGCTGGAGCTGAACAGCCCCGTGCACGCCTTCGTCGGACATGACGACGTGGTTCTAGAGTTCCAGTGGAGGCCGCAGAAAGCAGGTGACGCCCTGATGACCTGATGACCCCACAGCTGCAGAGCAGCAGGAACCAGATGTGGTTCTGACTAACTGGAGGGCTGATGCTAATGCTAAATGCTGCATGCTAGCGCTAAACTACATCTGCTCACGATTAACGATATTTGTAAACACTGAACGATGTTTTGCACTGCTAAACCATATGTGTTTAATTTTTCAATGAAATGTTATTGCTAAATTCTAAACTAATTTCAAACGACAAATGCCTGAAAAGGCAGAACACAAGGAGTTGTTGATCAAAAATGGTAAAAAGTTTTTTATTTGATGAAAGTCTGATCTTTGGCCGTGACCAACTGAACTGATGCAACCTTGTGGTTTCCATGGAAACCATTTAAAGTCTTTTCAGCACGGAATGACCTGGAGAGTTGAGCGTTTACGGCGCTCTACTCATGCGATCTTTGGGTTCTCTGTGTCCTGTCTGTGCTGCTGCAGGCTCCAAGGACTTCCAGCTGGTCACCTGGTCCAGAGATCAGACTCTGCGGATCTGGAGGGTGGACCCTCAGCTGCAGAAGGTCAGCTCCACCGAGACCAGCCCCAGCAGCCCCAGCAGCCCCGGCGGGCTCTGACTCGGTGGTGTTTGTGTTGCAGCTGTGCGTCAGTGACGGGGTGGAGGACCTGATGGAGGGGATGTCCCTCACTGTGGACACGGAGAAGTCTCCGTCCTCTCAGGGACCCGAGGGTCAGCTCAGCGGAGCCGGAGATGGTCTGCTGGGTGAGACAGGTGGAGCTCAGGAGGAGTCGGGAGGCGTTTCCGACGTGGAAGTCCTGGATGGAGACTCTGAGCCTGCACTGACTCGTGTCTGTCTCCTCAGACCAGGGTGGCTCGCAGAGCTCCGGGACTCGTCAGGACTTGGCCCCGGGTTCAGGTCTGACTCAGACTCTGCAGCAGGAGTTCTCTCTGGTCAACCAGCAGATCAGAAACGTCAACATGGAGGTGAGGATCCTCTGTGCCCTTCAAAATAAAAGCTGTGGGTCTGAGAGCCTTAATGGTAACACGGGTTTGTGGCGTGCAGATGGACGCCATGAACCGCAGCTGTGTGGTGTCGGCGCACTTTGGCAGCCATCAGGTTCATCTGGTGGTCAAGTTCCCGGATCAGTATCCCAACAATGCGGCTCCCACCTTCCAGTTCGTTTCCCCCACGACCATCTCATCCACCATGAAGACCAAGATCCAGAAGGTGCAGCCAGACGTCGTCCTGAAGGAGCTCCAGGGCTCAGACTGACCGTTTTCCGCTTCCGTTCAGATCCTGAGGGACACGTCTCTGCAGAAGGTGAAGAGGAACTTGAACTGCCTGGAGCCGTGTGTCCGACAGCTGGTGTCCTGCCTGGAGTCTGACGTGGTGAGACGTTTGAACCCATCCGGACCCCATCCTGAACCTTTCCAGTTCCCCTCATGTCTTCTGTCAGACGCAGGAGGACAGCCCGGCGTCGGGTCCCTTTGTGCTGCCCAACCCCGTCACTCCATCGCTGCAGGCTTTCCCCCGGGTCACCAACACCTACGGCTCCTACCAGGTGAGGAGCCTTCGTCTGCCACGAAGACGATGCTGGCTTTTAGCTGACGACCTCTTGTGGTCGTTTTGTTTTCAGGATGCCAACATCCCGTTCCCGCGCACGTCTGGCGCTCGCTTCTGTGGAACCGGCTGTCTCGTTTACTTCACGCGACCAATCAGCATGCACCGCTCGGCGCCCGCCATAGAGCCCACCCCCAGGTATAAACGCCACGGCAGCAGACACCAGCGTGTCTGATGATTCACTGCCGTCAGCAGAGGGTTGGTGGTTTGACGCCCATCTAAAAGTTGGAGTTTTGGTTGATGCTTCAGGATAAAGTTTAGAGAGTTCGCACAGGTGTGAGTACAGGAAGAGCCTAAACGGATCTCTGGGGGTCATATTTGTGAGGGGCCTGGACCTTCATGAGAGGTCTTCCTTCTTTTGGGAGCATCTTCAGGTTCCTAGGGGGGTTGACTTTCCTGCCTTTAGCGCTAAAGTCTGACCTTTCTCCTGAGGTCAGGGTTAGTTGAGCTCAGGTGCATGATGGGACGAGGAGCTGTCAGTCACTGTGTTTCCTCGTCCAGGTCCCTGTCGGCTCTGTCGGCCTATCACAGCGGTGTTCTGACCCCGATGAAGATGCGCTCCGAGTCCCAGAGCACCCTGCGGCTGTACAGCGGCAGCCCCACCCGCTCCGACAAAGACACCGTCTCCATCTCCTCCTTCTACTACAAAGAACGGGTGAGGCGCGCGTCACATGACTGCAGCCTCCTGACGGCCGCTGCTGCTGGTTTTTGATCTTTTCTTAGCGTCTCCATGAAGGTTTGTTCACACTCAGACAGTGGAAGTGCATCTGCATTCCCATTAAAGTGACCTGTTGCTATGGCAACAGGGTAAGCAGGTTTCAATAATGTAATGGAAGTCGACTCAAAGTGAAGTTTTTCAAAACCCATTTGGTTGAAAAATGAAAAACAGCGTTGATACTTCGACAGCGCTTTACAGTCCATTTACCCATAAACGCACCGCTGGCAGCTCCGCTGCCAAACGCCGGCGCCAACCTAGAACCATCAGGAGTGCCCCGCCCAAGGACACTTCAGCACATGGGTGGGGGGGTAGGAACATACCTGCTCAAAGACGGGAGTGCTGGAGATGCAGCCTCCATCTGTCAGCCTCCTGCTTTGACCTTTGACCTTTGAACCCTTCAGCCTGGGGGAGGGACCCGTTCCTAACCACGACCCCGGACGTACACCCGGAGGAGCCAGTTCCCCTCCAGACGGAGCTGAGGTCCGGGGTTGATGAAGCTGAAATAGCTTCATCATCTGTACACTGGCTCCTGGAGCCAGACGTTCCTGTGGGAGGAGCTCTGCAGCCCCCCCCCTCCATCCAGGAGCATTAAACCACTAAAGTGTGTGAAACAGCATCTAACCCTCCTGCAGCTTCCAGATTCCCTGCATGTCATGGTGGGTTGATGGTTCTGGTTTTTGGGAACTTACTGCCCCCTCAGAACCAACTAGCCCTTCGGGGGGGGGGCAGAGGTTAGCATGCATCTCCTTCAGGAAGCTTCTGTTTTTGCACTGACCTCCTGCAACGAGGGGCAGGTGTAGTCGCATGTGTAGTCGCATGTAGACGTAGGTGTAGATGCAGGTGTAGATGCAGGTGTAGATGCAAGTAAATGCAGGTGTAGATGCATGTAGACGCAGGTGTAGATGCAGGTGTAGTCGCATGTAGACGCAGGTGTAGTCGCAGGTGTAGATGCATGTAGACGCAGGTGTAGACGGAAGTGTAGAAGCAGGTGTAGATGCGGGTGTAGATGCATGTAGACGCAGGTGTAGATGCAGGTATAGACCCAGGTGTAGATGCATGTAGACGCAGGTGTAGACGCAGGTGTAGACGTAGGTGTAGATGCATGTAGACGCAGGTGTAGATGCATGTAGACGCAGGTCTAGACGCAGGTGTAGATGCAGAGTAGAAGCAGGTGTAGACGGAGGTGTAGATGCATGTAGACGCAGGTGTAGATGCATGTAGATGCAGGTCTAGACGCAGGTGTAGATGCAGAGTAGAAGCAGGTGTAGACGGAGGTGTAGATGCATGTAGACGCAGGTGTAGATGCATGTAGATGCAGGTCTAGACGCAGGTGTAGATGCAGAGTAGAAGCAGGTGTAGACGGAGGTGTAGATGCATGTAGACGCAGGTGTAGATGCATGTAGACGCAGGTGTAGACGTAGGTGTAGATGCATGTAGACGCAGGTGTAGATGCATGTAGATGCAGGTCTAGACGCAGGTGTAGATGCAGAGTAGAAGCAGGTGTAGACGGAGGTGTAGATGCATGTAGACGCAGGTGTAGACGGAGGTGTAGACGCATGTAGACGCAGGTGTAGATGCATGTAGACGCAGGTGTAGATGCATGTAGACACAGGTGTAGATGCAGGTGTAGACCCAGGTGTAGATGCATGTAGACGCAGGTGTAGATGCATGTAGACGCAGGTGTAGACGCAGGTGTAGACGTAGGTGTAGACGTAGGTGTAGATCAGGGGTGGGCAATTCCAGGCCTCGAGGGCCGGTGTGTCTGCATGATTTCTGCTTCTTGCTCTACTCATGGCTGATTACCTGGTTCAGGTGTGTCCAGCCAATTAGAACATGCCAGAGCAGGGTATGCTGGAAAACATGCAGGAATGCGGCCCTCAATGCCCACCTCTGGTGTAGATGCATGTAGACGTAGGTGTAGATGCATGTAGACGCAGGTGTAGACACAGGTGTAGACGCAGGTGTAGACGTAGGTGTAGAATCTACACCTACGTCTACACCTGCGTCTACACCTGTGTCTACACCTGCGTCTACATGCGTCTACACTGTAGACGCATGTAGACGCAGGTGTAGGCCAGGTGTAGATACATGTAGACGCAGGTGTAGACGCAGGTGTAGATGCATGTAGACACAGGTGTAGATGCATGTAGACGCAGGTGTAGACGCAGGTGTTGACGTAGGTGTAGATGCATGTAGACGCAGGTGTAGACCAGGTGTAGACCCAGGTGGAGATGCATGTAGACGCAGGTGTAGACCAGGTGTAGATGCATGTAGACGCAGGTGTAGACGCAGGTGTAGATGCATGTAGACGCAGGTGTAGACACAGGTGTAGACGCAGGTGTAGACGCAGGTGTAGATGCATGTAGACGCAGGTGTAGATGCAGGTGTAGACACAGGTGTAGACGCAGGTGTAGATGCATGTAGACGCAGGTGTAGACGCAGGTCTAGACACAGGTGTAGACGCAGGTGTAGACCCAGGTGGAGATGCATGTAGACGCAGGTGTAGACCAGGTGTAGATACATGTAGACGCAGGTGTAGACGCAGGTGTAGACGTAGGTGTAGATGCATGTAGACGCAGGTGTAGACCAGGTGTAGATACATGTAGACGCAGGTGTAGACGCAGGTGTAGACGTAGGTGTAGATGCATGTAGACGCAGGTGTAGACACAGGTGTAGATGTATGTAGACGCAGGTGTAGACGCAGGTGTAGATGCAGGTGTAGATGCATGTAGACGCAGGTGTAGACACAGGTGTAGACGCAGGTGTAGATGCATGTAGACGCAGGTGTAGACGCAGGTCTAGACACAGGTGTAGATGCTGGTGTAGACACAGGTGTAGAAGCAGGTGTGTAGTTCTGCAGCTCCAGTCCTCCAGGAGTGGTGGTCTCCGTCCGTTTGCCTCTGCTGGAAAACAAGGTCTGGGGTAGGAAACCTCTCTGCTGGACGCTGAACCAAAGCCCAGCTGAAGCCTGAGAGAAGATGCGGGTGGACTGGGCGTAGTTTGGTGAATGAATGTTTTGGACCTCAGATCTGGTTTGTGTCTCTAGCCGATGAAGGTCCTGGTGTGCAGCTCAGTCTTCCTCAGTTTCTGTCATGAAGAGAGAGGATGAAGAAGATCCCTGCAGCCATTCCTGTCTCCCTCCCTCTGGCTGCCTCCCTGATTGGCTTTGTTTTGTCTTTTTGTCTTTTGTTTGGCCTTTTCTCTCTGACCAATCACCTGCTCACCTGCTGCTGTGGGCCAAACCTCCTTCCCACCCTCCTCCAATCAGAAGCTCCCAGTCTCCGCCTCTCGCCGCTGGTCTGTCCAAACCCTCTATGATTGGCCGGTACTGAGCCTGATCCCTCCACCGCGCTTTGTTCCCTGAGCTCCGCCGTCATCCACGCACGCCATGGCTGCATCGTTTTGCATGATAGCTCCTCCCCTGGCTCCGCCCTCAACTAACAGCCTGAAGCTAATCTTTCAGGACGTCTGCGCTGTGGCTCTGGCGGTTCTGCAGACGTTCAGGAGGAGCTTCATCTGAAGCTCAGACGTGTGAACCTTCACCTTTCCACCAACATGGTTCTGGGCTGGTTCTGCTCTAAAGAACCGCTTGGTGTCCACAGACAGGGAGTCGGCGCTCTCTCATTGTGCCATCCGGCGCCGCTGAGGAGAAACTGTTCAGGCAGATCAGAAAGGTTCTGTTCCTGTTCTACAGAGGAACCATTGTGTGGTTCTGATGACGCACGCTCTCCTCTTCAGCTCTGGGCTCGGTTCTGTGAACCGCGGTCACAGGTGGAGGGGCGTCACTCTGTTAACAGCCAGGGGCGGGGTGGGTGAAGACGTGGTCCGATGCCCCGGAACCAACGCCGGAGCATCTTGGTGGAAAGGGGGGGCGGCTCCACTCTGAAGTCCTCTGTGGGGTTCAGTCTTCTAACAGCATCCATAACTGCTGTCTGCTCCCAATCCTAACGTCCACTAACCCCCAGATGTCCAGACGGCTCCGGCAGAGCGGGACCCCCCCGGGCCGGTCCTGCTGTAATTTGGCTGCTGAAGCTGCGGTGCTGAACCGGAAGCTGCTGTCAGTGTCCGGCCGCGAAATCCGCCGGACGGAGCGCCACCTGCTGCTGTGCCTCAGCGTCTGAACCCTCTGTTTGTCTGTTAGAAATCCCGCCGGTTCAAGACCAAGAGAGAGGGGGCGGACTACAGCAACCGGCCCATCAAACTGGCGGGAAAAGTCATCGTCCAGGACATCTCCTGCCTGCTGCCCGTCCATAAAACCCTGGGGGAGAACTACATGTAAGACGACCCCAACAGGGCTGTCAGGATAGGCTCCAGCAGCCGCGGGAGCCTGAGCGGGATTCGGCGGGTTGAGGATGGATGACAGGTCATTTACTGTGCAGGAAACGGGGATTTGATGCTGATTCGGGGGGGTGTGCTCTCAGCCACAGCCTGTCGTCCCGATTGACGGCTTCATTTGAACAGAGTGAGACTTTGAAGTTTAGCCACAGGTCCTGCTGCGGTTATGGAACCAAAAAGATCCTTCCTTCCTGTTTCTTAACCCGCCGTCAGGGCCACCACGCTGCTGGAGCCTATCCTGGAGGACTCTAAAGTCGGGAACATCAGATGACTCAGAGAACGCTTTCACTCCTTTTAGTTTCAGTGTGAACCCCCTTTGCCCAACAGTAACCGGGTAGGCTCCAGCCACCGGGACCCTGACTTCTGAATAGAAGTCTGTGGGATTTTGGCTTCTTGGAGCCCGCAGGTCCTTCCTGCTAGGAACATCAGGGGGGCGGGGCCACTCAGTCCAGTTCTCACGCTGATCAGCTGCATCAGACGGTTCCAGGTTCTCCTTTCCTGAACACACCTGGGACAGGTGATCAGTGGATGTTGGTGAAGGTCTCCGTGGTCATTTCTGTGCCTCCAGTCTAAACAGGAAGTCCGCCTCTGACTCGCAGTAACGAGTTTTGAGGCTGTCGGGTTAAAAGCCAGACTTGTGCCTGCAGTCAAAACTCGGGTAAAAGCTCCTCTGGGTCCTGTCTGTCCTCCACAGTCTGAACATGAGCGACATCCAGGAAACCTGCCAGAAGAACGCGGCGGCGGCGCTCGCAGTGGAACGCAGGGACGTGGCAAAGGTGAACTGCCCCGTGGATTCACGGCGCCCCCGTCAGGTTGTTCCGGCGTTTCTGACGCTGCCTCTGTCTGCAGGTCTGGGCTCTGGCCTCCGCAGCCACTAGTCAGGACCTGAGTCCAGATTCAGACCCGGACACGGAGACGCCGTGGGCAAGACACCCGTTTGGGCGCCGCCTGCTGGAGACGCTGTGAGTTCATTTGCCCCGGGTCATCTGCCCGCTGGAACCATTTGAGCAGCAGGTTTCTGACCTTCTGCCCCCAGGTTGGATCACTACAGTCACATGAGTGACGTCCAGACCCTGGCCATGCTGTGCAGCGTGTTCAAGGCCCAAGCTCCGCCCCCAGACTGCGGTTCGCTGTACGGACAGCTGCCACGCTTGCCCCCACATCACCCCCGATACGTGAGTCCGTCGGCCATCTTTCTCCCTGAAGGCTTTGTGGGCGTGGCTTAGAGAAGCAGAACTTCTGCAGACCCTGTTCTGGTCTTCATCCTGAATCTGCTTCTGAGCTCCGTTCACTTGCTGGTTTTCTGGCGGTGGAAGGAGGCGGAGCCAGAGTTCTTCAAATTTATCGCAGTTTCTCAGATAAACTGTTTAATTCAAATGTTTTCATGAAGGTTTTTAGAGTTGAATGTGAAGCAATGCGATCGCTGTAGAGGGTTCTCCAGCAGGAAGTGATGCGATCGCTGTAGAGGGTTCTCCAGCAGGAAGTGATGCGATCGCTGTAGAGGGTTCTCCAGCAGGAAGTGATGCGATCGCTGTAGAGGGTTCTCCAGCAGGAAGTGATGCGATCGCTGTAGAGGGTTCTTCAGCAGGAAGTGATGCGATCGCTGTAGAGGGTTCTCCAGCAGGAAGTGATGTGATCGCTGTAGAGGGTTCTCCAGCAGGAAGTGATGTGATCGCTGTAGAGGGTTCTCCAGCAGGAAGTGATGTGATCGCTGTAGAGGGTTCTCCAGCAGGAAGTGATGCGATCGCTGTAGAGGGTTCTCCAGCAGGAAGTGATGCGATCGCTGTAGAGGGTTCTCCAGCAGGAAGTGATGCGATCGCTGTAGAGGGTTCTCCAGCAGGAAGTGATGCGATCGCTGTAGAGGGTTCTCCAGCAGGAAGTGATGTCACATGCCTGTCTCTGCTTTAGTCCAGCTTCACGTCCAGCTCCGTCACATCCGGCTCCTGCTCCAGCACCTCTGACTCCATCAACGCCAGCACCTGGACCGCAGGTGACGCCGCCGCTCCCTCGCTGGCCGTCCCGTTGGACGTGCTGCTTTGCTCCTAAATTGCCGGTTCCTTCTGGGTTTTCAGTGCGAGATCCCGATCACATCAGCCCCTGGGGGGAGCCCTCGCCGGACGACTATCGCTACGGCGGCCAGGCCTAC
Source organism: Oryzias curvinotus (assembly GCA_023969325.1). NCBI lineage: Eukaryota > Metazoa > Chordata > Actinopteri > Beloniformes > Adrianichthyidae > Oryzias > Oryzias curvinotus. Next base: position 31,734,478 of record CM043708.1, read on the forward strand.
ACGGACCCTCGGGAACGCGAGCGAGACCAGCACGACATGAACAAGAGGTGACGTGGCGCTCCGCCCTGATGGGGCCGGCCGTCAAACGCCGCTGACCTGCTCGTTCCGTGTGCCGCAGGCTGCTGGACCCCGCCAACATGCCGCAGTTTGATGACTTCAAGAAATGTTACGGGGAGATCCTGTACCGCTGGGGCCTCCGGGACAAGAGAGCCGATGTTCTGAAGTTCGCCTCCTGTCCGCCAGAACCCCACAAAGGCATCGGTACGTTTCCTGACCCGCCGCTGCCCAGCCGTCCCGCTGCATGTGGAAGTAACCCAGAACCCCTCCTGCCCCCTCAGAGTTCGGCGTCTACTGCTGCCACTGCCGCAGCCAAGCGCGCGGGACGCAGTGCGCCGTCTGCAAGCGCCTCACCTTCCAGTGCGCCGTCTGCCACGTGGCCGTCCGCGGATCCTCCAACTTCTGCCTGAGCTGCGGTCACGGCGGCCACACCAACCACATGATGGACTGGTTCCGCCGGCAGGACGAGTGTCCGGCCGGCTGCGGCTGCCACTGCCTGCTGCAGAGCACCTTCTAAGAGCAGCTGCAGCCGGGAACCCGGCAGGACCTGGACCTGGCCGGTTCCAGGAGAACCCGTCTTCTCTCAGTCACACCAGTGACTAGTAGACCCAACACGGCAAGACGGCCACACGCGTGGAGGAGAACCGGCTGAAGGTGGAGGTTTCAGGCGTTCACCATCGGTGGACCTTCTCAGTGTTGGTTGTGTCGTCTCCAGGTACGGGGGTCGGGTCCCCAGACTCACAGCGGGCTCAGATGGACCAGGAAGTCGTGGTTCCACCAAATGCTGAAGCACGACAGGAGACGGAGAGCCTCACAGGAGGTTCCTCTGGGGGTTCTCCCAGAGCTACAGAGGAGCCCCCAGAGGTTCATGTTCCTTCATAGTTCCTCCAGAGCGAGTCTCCAAACGGCACAAATGTGTCCAGAACCACAGAGCAGCAGAACCTTCGGAGCGTTTCCTCCTTTGACTTCATGACAGACATTTTTACGTCAGGTCTTCACTCCACAGCAGATCCAGACTTCAGCTTCATCTTATGGTAAAAACCAAACCACAAGCCTTTTTTTACTGTAACCATGGCAACTGTGGGGTCACACGCTGCCTTCAGGAACTCTGGGACAAACCAGTGTTTCTGAAAATGAGTTTATTTTTGCAGAACAGATGAAGAGAACATGAATGTTCTTCGTCTCATTGTCATCGAGTGAAATGAAGGAAATATTTGATCTGGATGAATAAAAGCGTGTTTGGATTTTTTTCTTCTCAGTCGGGAGCAGATGATTGACAGCTCTGCTTTAGCTCAGAAGCAGAGAACAGGAAGTGATGCAGAGAACAGGAAGTGATGCAGAAGGTTTTTATTGGAGGCTTCGTGCGCTGGGATGTTCTGGCTGCGGTCCTCATGGAGGACGTGGTTCTGCTGGATCACCGGCTCTGCTGGGACCTGATGTTCTTCAGTCTGGAAGGAGAAGACAGATCTGTTTGTTGGGAGAACCTGACGGAACCTCGGTGGTTCTGGGTCAGACGTGACCGGATTGTGGTGAGTTTTCAGTTTGAGGTTCTGAACCGTTTTTAGAGAAACGTAACAGAAGTTGGTTTGTGAAGAGGCAGCGGCTCCTCCAGATGACCTCTGACCTTTTCAGCAGCAGGTCCGGGGACACGTCTGGGTCTGGGTCGCTGTTGTCGGAGCCGCTCTCGGACTCCTTCCTGCTCTTCTTCTGCTTCCCTTTCTTCTTCTGCTTCTTTTTCTGCGGCACAGAACCAGCGTCCGTTTCAAACCGGCTCCTTTCCGGAAGCTTTTCTTTTCATCTTCTTACCTTCTTTTCCTTTTTGTGTTTGCTCTTCTTCAGCTTCTTCTCTTTGCTCCTCTTCCTCACGCGTTTGTCCTCCTGGCTGGGCGGGCGGACGCCTGCGGTTCCTCCTGTGTCTGAACAGCCAACAACAAGGAGTTATGGCCCTCCATCTTTTGTGTTTTTACGATTTTCACTCCAGCCTGATGTTGCCATGGAAACCAAACAAACGTTCACTTCCTGTTTATCGCAGCACTTTAACGTGCAAACGCTCGCTGCAAGAACGCGCCTTCATGGAGCGCCACACTTACAGACGGCGGCTGAAGGAGGCGGCAGCTTCGGCCCAAACACCTCCTCCTCCTCCTCCTCCTCCTCGGTCTGGGAGGGAACTGAGGATCAGAGCAGAGATGAGTGAGGTCAGAGGAAGAGGACCTGAAGACACTGATGAAGAGTAGGAGCACCTGGAGGTTGGCAGGCTGGTGTGGCTGCTGAGGAGGAGACGCCGGTGCTGATGGAGAACAGGTTCAGAGGTTCAGATTCCACTTTCACCTCTCCTTCCTGTCGGTCCTCCGCCTCCTCTTCATCGTTGCTCTCAGCCTCTGATGAAGAGGATTTCTCCTCGGAGGAACTAGCAAAGATAGCTTTGAACAGATCCATGGGGGGTCTGCTCTCCTCCTCTTCATCGCCCTTCTCTGATCCTTCTCGATCCTCCGTTTGTCCCTGCGAGGGAAAACGAGAAGGTCAGCGCCGTCCCTGCTCCTTCAGCGGCTCAGCTGCTGCGTCTCCAGACCTGAGATCTGCTGCTCTTGGCGGCGGGCGTGTCACTCGGTTCTGGTTCTGGTCCGGTCTCTGCGTGGTTCTCAGTAGTGCTGAGCAGATCACTCAGATCGTCCTTCTTGTCCGCTGCCTCCTTCGATTCGGAAACGTCCCACCTGGACTTCTTCCCCGAATCCGGAGGCTTTGGAGGCGCTGAGGAACCGAGGAACCATGGTCAGACACACACAGAACCAAGCACAGAACCATGGTCAGACACACACAGAACCAACCGCAGAACCATGGTCAGACACAAAAGCAGTAAAGTTTGTATCCAGAGGAAAAATCCCAAAACAGTTTGATGAAGAAACACGAGAAGATGAGAAGGAAGCGATCAGGAGAAGAACGTTTGGACGTTAACCTCAAAAGGTTCTGATTGGCCGTTTCCACAGAACCCGGGTTCTGCTGCTCGGGTCGTTACCTGTCGGCTCTCGGCTCTCCGTCACCGTCAGGAAGTTGAAGACGGAGAACTTGTCTCTCTTCACCTTTGGCAGGCCGACCAGACCGGACCTACAGAACCAAGCGCAGTAGCAGTGAGCCGGCCCGCCTGCTTCTGGACTGGGAGGGGGCGGGCCTGAGGTCTTACCCGGTGTAGGGGTCGGGGACGTTGAACCGCTTGCACAGCAGTTTGTCGGGATGCCACTCGAACGTCTCTCTGGTCATTTTTCCAAACATCTTCATCTTGACGGCGGCCTGCTTGTCGTCCACGTCGCCCTGGAACCCAAACGGCACCGAAACGGCGTCATCCGACGGCCCCTGCTGGACACAGACCCCACCCACAGACCTGACCCACCTCCTGGTCGCGGGCGACCTCCACGGTGTCCTCGTCCTCCTGGTGTTGGCCGCGGGTGAAGCGCGACGACAGCGAGGTGGAGGCGGGCCGGTACAGGATGGAGGCTCGCACAAACTCGTCCCGCTCCCTGCTGCGCTCCCACTCCGTCATGCAGGGGTCCAGACTCTGCTCCACAGCGTCTGCGGACACGACCAGCCTGAACCACCAGAACACGTCTCCATGGAAACCACGGGAGCACCCTCCCACCTCTGTCCCCCTGGCGGAGCCGGCTCAGGTACAGGTCGTAGCGCGCCTGCTTGCTGGGGTTCTTATCGAAGGGCCTGAAGGTCTGGGAGGAGGGCTGCGCTCCCCTCCACGCCGCCTGCGCCTCCTGCTGCACGGAAGACGCCGTCCGAAGAGGAGGGGCGGGGCTGGATGACGGAGGAGTTAAAACGGAGGGAACTGGGCTCGTGGTGGGTGGAGTCTGTGTGGGGGGGGCGGGCTGGGTGGAGCTGCGCAGGCGGAGCAGACGCTCTTTGTCCTCGGGTTTCAGTAGATCCATGACCGACCGGGGACCTGCACCAGAAACGCCCCCCCCCGCCACACACACACCTTGAAGGGTGTCCTCCCCCAGCAGCGCCCCCCTCTGACCGGAGTCCAGCTGGTGGCGCCCCCCCTGCTGCGGCTCCTCCTTCACCATGTGGCCCTTGGAGGCCTTCAGGGCCTCCGCCAGCGCCGGGCTGACCCCGGACAGCCTCAGGACGTCCACTTTAGGGCGGAAGTGATGAACCGGACGATAACCTCGCGGCAGCGCGGGGGGCGGAAACACCTGCACAAAGGGGGGGTGAGGGAGGCCTAGCGACAGCAGTGCCGGGGGTCCAGCTGCTCACCTGCTTCTCCTCCAGGGGGTTTTGGGCCAGAGTGAAGCCTTCCAGGATCTTCCCCAGGTAGGAGGCGTCTCTGCTCCTGTCTGCAGACACAAAGTCCGTTCTGATGGTTCCTCTGAGGTCTGAATGCAGAACCGCCTCAAGACTCACAAGATGAAGTCAAACCCAAAGGATTTGGGCCTCCGAGTCTCCGAGGTGACATGTAGACCTAAGGTCTCAAACCTTTACAAACTGTCAGTCTGTGGGAGAACCTAAAGTTCTGGACCGTCTCGCACGGGTCCAGATCATCCAAATGCTTTATCTGGATCAGCCCAGCAGGAAAACAGCAGATCTCTGCAGCCGGAAGGTCTACAGGTCTGAGTCCGGGGCCGGATGGTTCTGAGCTGGCAGAGACGCCAGCATTTGCTTCGTTCCTCACCTTTCTTGACGCTGTACTGCTGCGGCGCCGTCCAGCCGTACAGGCCGTCTCCAGGCTCCTCCCCCCCCAGAACCGTGTCGTATCTGGACATGGAGTCTCTGTGGTAGATGTCCTCGTCGTCGTCCTCTAGAGCCCCCACACCGAAGGCCTGCAGGTCAAAGGTCATCAAAGGTCAGGGACTAACGGGTCTGCGTCGTCCAGCTCCGCGGTTCGCCGCGGCCCACCTGTCCGACGACGCCTCGTCTTCTTGAGCCCCTCTGGGAGTCTCCAAACAAACGCCCCCCCTGGGGATCGAACAGTTCGATGTGTTGGGCCGCCCCGCTGCCCTGCAGCGCCAGACCAGGGTCCAGACCGCGGTACCCCAGACCCTGAAGCCCAGACTTCGGCGTGAAGTCCATCGGCGTCACGTCCTTCGGAGCGTAGGTCACGTTTTCTGGAGCAAACTCCTCCTCCTCCTCATCCTGAGCAGACAGAGAGGGTGAGGAACGGCGGCCTCCTGCACGCCGCCCAGACCGCTGCACTCACCTCCTCCGAACCAGCAGGGGGCAGCGCACAGCCATAGACTCTGACTCCATCGTCTGTCGGGACAAAACGGATCCATCACATTCACCCACAGCAGATCCAACGGCCACGGCATGTCGGAATCAAACCAGCAGCCTCTTTTGTTAAATGGGAGGAGGAGGAGGAGGAGAGCCAAAGAGAGGAAGAGGAAAAGGAGGAGGAGGAGGAGGAGGAGGAGGAGGAGGAGGGTCTTTGGTTCCCCTGCTCTCTGTATCCGTCTGCTTTCACACTGAGGTGAACCGTGTTCTCGTGGTCGTTTTTTTCTCGGCGCCACGGTTCTGCAGCCGTACAGAGACGGAGTTTGGTTCCGGGGAAGCGACCCCACATACCTGCTTGCTGTTTACGCGCTTTCCGCTTCACACGCGGCCCGACGCCCTGGCCTTCCCGCCAGCCCATCCTCCTCAGGAGCTCCACCCCGATGGACGACCTGGCGGACAGAAGCAGCTCGGTCATCAGAACCGTCAGACGTGACGTTTGGCTTCAAACGTTTTCCGTCCTTCGGGTCAGAACTGAACCTTCATCACCTTCATCCCGGACAGTAAAGCTCAGAACTGATCATGAAAACGTGATTCTTGATGGTAACTGTGAAGATGTGGCTGACAGGATGCAGAACCACATCTGCTCTACAAAATAAAAGCCTTTCAGGAAGCAGAGCATCAGCTGAACATAACTGGACTTGAACTTTAAACCAGAAGGAAATGAAACTCATCATTTGTTGACAGGAATGTTTTCGGCAGACTTTGGCGTCTTGGCGCCGGTCAACAGAACTCTCCCGGTGATGGCGAGCGATGGGCGGGGCAGCAGTTACCTGGCAGGGGTGATGAGCTCCTCCAGCAGCAGATCCCCAGGGATCAGCGAGGCCTGAGCGCCGACCGCTCTCGCCTTGTCCGCCGCCTCGTCTCTGCGTCCCGACGAGAACTCGCGGCTGGTCGTGATCTGTCGCGGCGCGATGCCGTGCTCGCCAAAATCCTAAAACAGTGACCCCGTCAGCAGAACAGTCTCCTGGACTGCACAGGCCCCGCCCCTTCCAGAGGTGGTCGCCCCAGGACTCCAGGGACACTTTGGCCTGATGCCCCCCTACCCCGTACCTCCTCGTCCATGAAGTCCTCCGGCCTGGCATGATGCTTATCTGCTTTCTGTTGCCGTGACGACACAAACGTCGACGGCGCCCAGCCTGAACGGATGGATGAGGAAGATGAGGAGACTCGCCATGAAGCTGGCGGTGGGGGTCAGGTGTGGACACCCACCTTCTTTGGAGCCGACGGTGTTGAAGTATCCAGCGGAGAAGCCGCCGGTGAAGGCGCCGTGGAACCTCTGGTACCGCCCCTTCTCATCTTTGACCGTCTGCTCGTGCAGCGGGACGGGCTTCTTCAGCGGCTCGTCTGCAAACACAGCCGGCTCAAAACCCGCTCAACAACAAACCGGACCGGAACCGGAGCCGGCAGGGTCAACGTGGACAGAACCCAGCGCGGCTGAAGGCGGGGCTTGATGTTGAAAAGGAGGCGTGTCCTTCTAAGAGAATGGGTTAGGAGCGCGAGACATGTCGCCTCAACTAACGTCAACAAAAGGCTTTTACTTTGAAAGTCACCAATGGAGATCCTCGGAAACAAGAAAATAAATGTCAAAAAAGACTAACGAGGAACATCCAAGAAAACTCAGTGGGCAAGTGGTGGAGTGTCTGCTCTGAAAATGGAAGGTTCGAAAACAAACACGGAGGACGAATGAAGCAGCAGATCATCATGTGGAGGAGGGGGGGGGGGTGATAGAAGACTTAACTTCACCACTTTCCCCTCCGTTACCCCCTGACACCCCAGGACTCAAACCGGAAGTCCCGCCTGATGTTTGATCCTTTAGTTTTAGGATGAGCATGGTACCTGATGACCGTACCTTCCTCCAGAGGCTCCAGAGGAGTCCCGTAAGTCACGAAGTCCTCCTCGCCGCCGCCGTCAGACGCCATGTTTTTACGTTCCTACAGGATCCACGGAGGGACACACCGCGCAGGGATATCAGAACGGAGGTAACGCGACACCTGGCGGCAATAAGCAGTAACTACATCATAGTAAAAGCCGCGTCTGCTTTTCAGAACATGATCCAAAACAGTAGCGGTTCTACCCTGAACCCCCCCCCCCCCCATGGAGTCACTTTGTCCATGTCGACTGACACGTTTTATTGTCATTGAAATCAAGAGAAATATGTCATCAAACACAATATTGAATAAATAATATAAAGTAAATATTATAAAGCACAAATCTTTAATCACACAAATAACACACTAAAATAAATATAACTGCAGCACTAAGAACAGAAAACACTGACTAGAACCTAACCTTTCTAGCCTTCCAGACCTCAGCTGTGACTTGATCAATGTGAGTTTTGAAAAGCTCCTCTCTGCTTGAGTCCCAGTGACTGGAAGGTGAGAGCAGTCCAGAAGCTGGGATAGATTTATGATAGACAGTTATCAGATATGAAAGTCATAAACTCAGGGAGACTTAGAGTCATTGATGGTAAGTTAGGCAAGTTCTTGATTTCCTGAACAAGCTCTCTACTGTCCAAATCACAGATCCCTTCAGAATGCAGGATGTGGTCTAGTGCCTCGCATTGCTGTCAGCTCCTCATCTGCAATAGAGGCCTATAGAAAAACATTTAGGAATTGGAAATATAAATTTTCATCTCTACTTCAGAGAAGAAAAATGAGCTCATGTTTGCTGTCTTCAATCCTTTGATTGGCACATTTTTAGTTGTGACCCGATGAATTACTGTATGTTTTGTCACCATAGAGTTGTAGTAAATGGTAAATATTCATCTTTAAAACTACCAACAGATTTATGCAAATTCTGCAAACTGATAAAAAACATTGTCAAAACGTTTAGGCTTCCACAAATGATTATTAATCAATAAGTAATGGCCATTCTGCAGTTATTTGCTCCATTAGCATGGTATGGCAGCAGCAGAACAGCAGCAGAACAACAGCAGAACAGCAGCAGCAGAACAGCAGCAGAACAGCAGCAGCAGCAGCAGAACAGCAGCAGCAGAACAGCAGCAGCAGAACAGCAGCAGCAGCAGCAGAACAGCAGCAGCAGAACAGCAGCAGCAGGACAGCAGCAGAACAGCAGCAGCAGTGTTCTCTGGAGAACTGTCATGTCCTGGTTGTTGTTGCTGGGATGCAAACAGGTGAGTTGGTGTTCTTGGTGATAGAACCAGAGGTGAAAGTAAGCCGGAACGGTCCGGAGCGGCGTTCCGTTAAAAGATTTCGAGGCGGAACGCCGTTCTAGTTGGGAGGAGATCCGCTGTGTTCCTGATTTCACTTCATAACACATGACAGAAGCATTTTTTTATTTGGCGTATCGACCGATAAAATGCTCTGGATCTCTTTCCCTGTCTGCCTCGTAGCTTTCGCTCTCGCTTCCGTAAACAAGCCTAATGCGCATGCGTGGAAACGTGGTACGTTTGATTATTTGTTGGGGGACGTTCAATTCGATCAGCCAACTGAGCATTAATGTTTATGCCACACGGAGGAGCAACGGGACGCGAAAAACAATAAATGAATCAAACTTCACGTCACTTATGTGATTGGTCAGTTTAAATTCAATATAAATTTAGTTCACGATAGACAAACGAAATCTTGATATGGAAAAATAACGAAGCACGTTATTTAAAAGAAAAAGCAAAAAAAGAAGAGCATGCAGAGAAAAATAAATCAGATATTTAAGAGGAAATTCCAAAGTGAGGATGAAGATGGGCAGACAAACACTTCTGAAGGAGAGGATGAAAAAGTGAAAAGTCGAAATGCAAATTGCATTGAAGAACCCACTGAGACACCAGGGCCATCAAGCTCAGGTGACCCTTTTGTATTGCCAGAGTATCCTTCAATCTGGACAAAAGAACAGTATGAACAGTTTAAAGAGAAAAATGAATGGATATTTGTCAAAAACGGAATGCTTGGCTGCCAAAAATGCCACATTGTAAAAGATCTCGGTGTTGCCTCATCTCGGGGGGTAAATATTGCACCTAACTGGGTAGCAGGAAAGATATGCCCATCTGGACACACAAGAGATGTTCAGCTGTCGTCATTGAGAAAAAAAATACATGAGCACAAAAACTCAGCAGCTCACAAAGAAGTTGTGAAAATTTTAGAGACAGCGAAAAAAGACACTCTTGTAAACATGAATACCAAGAGTCAAGATTTTGCCTTTGAGACAACTGCCAGGGTCTTCAGGACAGCCTATTACGTGGCCAAGTACAATAAACCATTCACTGACTTTGAAAGTTTGATTGATCTACAGGAGACCAACTCAATCAACATGGGGAGAGTTTTACACAGCAAAACTGTGTGTGTTGATATTGTGGATCACGTGGTTTCACAAATGAAGAAAGAAATTATGACAAAAATTATACAAAATAGGAGCAAGATAACAGTATTGGCTGATGAATCAACTAATGTTGGTAACAAATCAACGCTCATTGTTTTTGTGAAAGCAAGTGTAGATGGAGCTATGGAACCTATTGCTTTTCCCTTGGACCTTGTGGACCTGGACAGCCTATGTGCTGCCCACATCAAAGAAAAACTCATAAACTGCCTGTTAAAAAATGGTTTTACCATGCAGTTGCTGCAAGAACTACTGATAGGATTTTGCAGTGATGGGGCCAGTGTGATGTTAGGGGTGAAGTCAGGAGTTGGAAAGTTGCTGAAAGACGACTTTCCATCTATTGTTCTCTGGCACTGTTTGAATCACAGACTGGAGCTTGCTGTAGACCAGGCACTTGATAAAACAGGGGGGACAAAAGATTTCCAGGCCTTCCTTGACTCCCTTTATTCACTTTACAGCCAATCACCCAAGAACATGAGAGAGCTCAGTGAGTGTGCGCACAATCTGCACATCACCCTTAAAAGGATTGGTAGAGTATTCAGCGTTCGCTGGGTGGCTTCATCCTGGAGGGCAGTCAATGCAGTGTGGCAGTCATATTCAGCCTTGGCACAACATTTTCAGAAAGCATCAGAGGACAGCAGCAGAGACAGCAGAGAGAGAGCCAAGTTCAGTGGTCTGCTGTCTAAGTTGTGCACTGTTCATTTTCTCAAAAGTCTGGCACTGATGGTGGATGTTCTCACTGAACTAAAAAACTTGTCTGAAATTCTCCAGAACAGAAAAACTACTATTCCAAAAGCCCATGAGCTCATGACCAACTACCTGAAGCGCATTGAGAGCCTGAAAACCTACCCAGGAAAACACACTGTTGAAGCAGAGCAGGCCGAGCAGAAGATGGAATTTAATGGACATCAGTTAAAGGTGGGCAGGTCTCCCACCATTGACTCTGCTCTCTTCATAACTGCAGTGGTGGAGAGCATGAAGGAAAGACTGTTTACAACAACAGCCAACAAAGCACAAAGTAGCGTGACAGCTGACCGCAAGGAGGCTTACAACATCCTTATCAATCAGATGGCAGTCCTTCACCCAGAAAACTGGGATCAAGACAATCCTCGATTTGGAGAAGAGGAAGTCAGAACTTTGTGTGAACGTCTCAACATCAATGAGCAAGAGGCCCATCTTGGGTACGTTGAGTTCAAGGCTAGTGGAGGGAGAAGCATTCCTCCTCCATTAAAAAAATTACTTCTGGCAGTGGACACACTCTCAGCCAGTAATGCAGATTGTGAAAGAGGGTTTAGTACCATGAATAACATAATGACTGACCTCAGAGGCACCATGACGACAAAAAATGTCTCAAACCTCCTGTTCATCAGCTCATTTGGACCTCCCTGCATGAAGTGGGATCCAATGCCATACGTCAAAACCTGGCTAGGAAAAGGCAGGAGACCAGTGCACACAACAAGTGGCATGGCCCGCAGATCCCCTAAAACTGATGAGGAATATTACCAGCCTCTTTGGGACATTATGACTTAGTTCAGCTAATTAAGCATGACTCAAGTTCTGATCTATTTGGATGTTCACATTTTTCATGTTCTGAAAAATTCACAATGTTCAATTAAAGATTGTTTTCACAAAAACACCTTGTCTACACACGTTATTTATGTATAAAATTTGATATCAAGTGCATTTATTTCCTTTAACTGCTTTAAAAAAATATACATTTGAAAATAATTTGTCATAGTACCGGCAAAAGAAAAATTCTACTTTCACCCCTGGATAGAACCCTCTGACGTTCTGCCAGCATGAAAGCTCCAAATGCAGAAACTGTTTCAGTGAAATGAAGAATCTCATTTTGTGTTTTCAATGACATCAAAGAAGACCCCCCCCCCCCCCGATTTGATTAACAACTCTAGAATGCACTTTGTGATAAAATTGTCTTTTTTTTATTTATTTAAAACACTGTTTTTCTACCAGTTTTTTTATTTGAAACAGATTTTTCGTTTTTTCAAGTTTACAATCTGTTTTTTTTCACGTTGAGCTCATCCAGATTTGACCCGACACCAGAGAGTTCTTGGGTTTTCCTTTCAAGGTAAAGCCCGCCAACACCAAGTGACCCGTTTGGACTGTTTCTGACCAGGGAATACCAGGGAATTGAACCAAGGACCTTCTGTCCTCCTTTCTTTTCCCTCCGTCTGGTTTTAAACAGACTAAGTTCTCTGCTTTGGCTTAGAATCCAAATGGAAAGTGTCCATAAATCCGGTTCCGGTCTGGAGTTCACCAAACTCTCCAGGATTGTTCCCAGAAATTCCTGAAAAACTTTCTGCTCAAAGACGGTTCAATGAAACGGAGCTCATAGCAGGACGGGTTGACTGACCTTTGACCCCCACGGTGCAGTTCTGGTAGTGACCTGCAGGTGTCAGCGTTGTCCCACAGCGAACAGCTGCAGTCAGTGGGAGGAGCTTGATGCCCTCATAGCATTTAGAGTCGCCCTCAGCATCTGCAGAAAACACAAAAGCTGCAGATGTTCCACAGCAGACGGCTCGGTTCTGAGTCCAAACCTGCAGAACAACCCAGATGTTTGAGGAGGAGCTTCACATCCCAGAGTTCAGCATGAAACATGTTAAGATAGCTCTTGGTTCTCTTGGTTCCAGTCATCTAAATCCTCTGACTGACGGCCAGCCGGGTGTAGGTCGTCAGGGTTTGATTCTGGAACCACCCGTCCTCCACGTCCTCCAATGACGTCCAAGGACGTCCAGGGTCCTCCAAAGCACCAAAACGTCACAAACAACGTTTGTTTGTGATGTGAGGAGACATCAGGACCGTGACCTTTTCCTGACCTTAAACCTGAAGACCACGTCTTTGAAACGTCTCCATCAATCCCATCAGTTCTAGAAACACGGGATGACGTGAGCTCATCGCCAATGAAACAGGAAGCTCCGCCTCCCTGCTGCTTTGTTTCTTAAAGTACTGATGTTGTGAGTAGAACCCAGTGCAGAACCAGAACCCCCACAGGTTCTGGTCAGTCAGCTGAGAAGCTGAAAGAGCCTCAGGTTGGTGAAGACGGCCCCCCCCTGAAACTATGACCGGTTCCACAAACGACAAACTTGACAGAATTTTCCTCCTGTGAGGACGTTTGCTGTGAATTTGTCTCTCTGTTCTCCAGATTTTCAGCAGAAATGTCGTCACAGATTTTCCTTCATTTCCCTCAACCATCAAACTACAAAACAGACGCTGAACTGAAAAGTGGAACAAATGTGTTTGGTGATGCCAACTTCTATCTAGTTACAGCATAGACACCCCCATGACACTGGATGGAGCCTCCCATTGGTTCTCCTCCTCTCTCTGGTTCTCCTCCTCTCTCTGGTTCTCCTCCTCTCTTTGGTTCTCCTCCTCTCTCTGGTTCTCCTCCTCTCTCTGGTTCTCCTCCTCTCTCTGGTTCTCCTCCTCTCTCTGGTTCTCCTCCTCTCTCTGGTTCTCCTCCTCTCTCTGGTTCTCCTCCTCTCTTTGGTTCTCCTCCTCTCTCTGGTTCTCCTCCTCTCTCTGGTTCTCCTCCTCTCTCTGGTTCTCCTCCTCTCTCTGGTTCTCCTCCTCTCTCTGGTTCTCCTCCTCTCTCTGGTTCTCCTCCTCTCTCTGGTTCTCCTCCTCTCTTTGGTTCTCCTCCTCTCTCTGGTTCTCCCTCCTCTTTTGTAGCGTTTACACCTGAAGAACCAGGAGGACAGGTGCGATTGTTCTCTAGAATCTTGCTGACTCCATACAAGCCCCTCCCCTCAGGCCCCTCCCCTTAGGCCCCTCCCCTCAGGCCCCTCCCCTTAGGTCCATCTCATTACCGATGCAGGTTCCAGAACTTTGTGCGTTTAACGTGACGGCGGTAACGATGTGGGCGTGGCAGAAGTTGACCTGAACCAAAACCTTCAGTTTGGATGGTAAACGTTCTAAAGGGTCTTTGGTTCTCAGATCCATGGATTCTGCTGCCTCTGAACCCTCAAACCCGACCGGATCGCGTGGGGTTGCTGGTTCCACTCCATGCACACAGGAGAGGCATTCGAGTCCAGTCGGTTTCTGGTGACTCTGACTTCTGCGGCTGGAGAAGTTTGAGGAAAGTTTCTGCCGAAGTCGGAACGTCTGCTGCGTGATGAGCAGCTGAAGACGAAGAGGCCTCCTCTTCCTCGGCGGGGTTTCACCTCCTCGGCTGAGGATGTCGTCAGGACTCCTCAAACATTAAACAGCTCATGACTAAAGCATTAGGAGGCGCTTCTGATCCGCCTGCAGGTCTGCATGAGGCAACACGCCGCAACCACGCCAAGATCCACCGCAGGAGAGCGAGGAAGAGGAGCCGAGATGGGAGGAGAGAGGAAAGGAAGAAAACATAAACAAACCAAAACTGAAGGAAAGGAGGGAAAAACAGAGCAGAAAGAGGGAAGGAAGGAGGAAAACATGAAAAGGGAGGAGGAAAAGAAAGGAGGATTTTCCAAACGGATGAAAAGATGAAGAAAAAGCTTTAAAGGAACCAAAAATGTAATGAAATCTGTGAGCAAATGAAAGGTGGAGGAGGAACCTGAGGAGTAGCGGTGATAAGAGAGCAGGCTGTTCCGCTCTGTTCTCACGCCTCCCTCTGCTGCTGCTTAGAAAAGCAAACTCCCTGACACAGACCAGAACCAGAACCTGGACCCCGCAGGTCTGGATCAGGGCTGGATTCTACTGAGGGAGCAGCTTTCATCTGCTGTCCGTCACCAGAACATCCCGCATAAAAACCAGCAAACCAGAGCCAGATGGATGGAGGTCAGGGGGAAAGAGGAGGAAAGGAGGAGACTGAGTTCTCAAGAGGTTCTGGTGGGTGAGGATCTGAGGTCTGCGCAGTTGGGGTTTTGGTTCAGTCTGACTGCGGCTGCTCACTTTGGTTCCCCTTTGGGGTCACGCTGAAGCCAGCAGGCCTACTGCTGAGGCCCCGCCCTCTGAGGTCACCTGGGGCACAGGTGAAGGTCCTCTGTGAGCCGCCGGCGGTCACACGCCGGGCCGGGCCTGTGAGAATGTCACCCCAAACAAACGGAGCTCTGTGAGTTCCCATCAGCCCCTGCGGTCACATGCTGGCGGTCCTCACTTCCCCGCAGATTAGGCCGCTGGGGATAATCGTAGCTTTTCTTCTGCACACGCCTCCAGCGGGAAAACGCGGCGCCCAAAGCCGACGAGGAATGAGGCGGTAATCAGCCGGCCCCTCCGCCTGGAGCTGAGGCTCACGTCACGGTTCTGAGAGGAACACATTCCTCTGGAGTCCAGCGGGTCCTCACAGCCCAGTCCGGTGTGAGGGCCAGAACCAGAGGCTGCAGCAGGAGCTGCTGAACATCCCAGAATACTCCAGCTGGAGTATTCTGGGATGTTCAGCAGCTCCTGCTGCATGAAACAATATGTCGGCAGAAAGCAGCCATCGTCACGCCCCCTCCAGGTTTAAAGATGTTCCTCTGCTCTGCAGAGATGACTGATGGTTCTGGTTCCGTCAGAGGAATCCATCACGGAGGAGGCGGGTCAGGACTCTGTTTTTATAGCATTCTGTCCAAGAAGGAAAAAATGGAAAAAAAGAAGGTCAGAGATGTCTGACCGAAGGCGCTGGAGCCCAAACAAACACGCGTCATGCCTGGAGAAGATAAAAACCTGTATTTTTAGACCTCCTGCTGTCCGACCAATCACAGCACGAGGTTTAGATTTGATCGTCACGACTTTCTAAACAAAGAAAACAGCTAAAGTCCCACTCTCTGCATCGCTTCCTAGATCATAGTTTCTGCAGGAATCATTAGAAAATAACTTTTGAATTGTGGGCGGGACTGTGGAACCCCGCCCCCTTCCCTGTTGCTGAGAGCTCTCTGTTTAGCAGGGAGCTTGTGGCTCCGCCCAGCACTTTTTTACCTCACAAACAGAGGCTGGAAGGTGTGAAGCAGCTCCTCGTCTTCGTTTGATCAGGACATGAACAAACCTGGAGGATGTTCTTCCATCGCCATAGGGGTGGACTAAACGGCCAGACGAGGGTCCGTCCGTTCAGGTGAGGGTCCATCCTGACAGGTGAGGGTCCGTCCGGACAGGTGAGGGTCCGTCCCAACAGGTGAGGGTCTGTCCAGACAGGTGAGGGTCCGTCCCAACAGGTGAGGGTCTGTCCTGACAGGTGAGGGTCCGTCCCGACAGGTGAGGGTCTGTCCTGACAGGTGAGGGTCCGTCCCGACAGGTGAGGGTCTGTCCGGACAGGTGAGGGTCCGTCCCGACAGGTGAGGGTCCACAGGTGAGGGTCCGTCCCGACAGGTGAGGGTCCGTCCGGACAGGTGAGGGTCCGTCCTGACAGGTGAGGGTCCGTCCCAACAGGTGAGGGTCCGTCCTGACAGGTGAGGGTCCGTCCCGACAGGTGAGGGTCCGTCCGGACAGGTGAGGGTCCGTCCTGACAGGTGAGGGTCCGTCCTGACAGGTGAGGGTCCGTCCCAACAGGTGAGGGTCTGTCCAGACAGGTGAGGGTCCGTCCCAACAGGTGAGGGTCTGTCCTGACAGGTGAGGGTCCGTCCCGACAGGTGAGGGTCTGTCCGGACAGGTGAGGGTCCGTCCCGACAGGTGAGGGTCCACAGGTGAGGGTCCGTCCGGACAGGTGAGGGTCCACAGGTGAGGGTCCGTCCCGACAGGTGAGGGTCCGTCCGGACAGGTGAGGGTCCGTCCTGACAGGTGAGGGTCCGTCCCGACAGGTGAGGGTCCGTCCCAACAGCTGAGGGTCCGTCCCAACAGGTGAGGGTCCGTCCCGACAGGTGAGGGTCCATCCTGACAGGTGAGGGTCCGTCCTGACAGGTGAGGGTCCGTCCCGACAGGTGAGGGTCTGTCCGGACAGGTGAGGGTCCGTCCTGACAGGTGAGGGTCCGTCCTGACAGGTGAGGGTCCGTCCTGACAGGTGAGGGTCTAGGACAGGATGTGAAGTTAGCATGTGACATGGAGGCAGGCGCTTCTGGAGGCAAACATGTTTGTTCTTGAAGGACAGAAGTTCTGGCGGTCTGTGAGGAACCTACCGGACCGGTCACGCTCCTCAGAACATCAGCCAAGACCACAGAGCTGTTCTCTGGTGCTGTGGTCTGGTTTTCATGGAGCTCACAGTTCTCTGGTGGAACTCGGTGAAGATGGTTCTCCGGTAAAACGAGGGGAACCACTCCCTTAAAGAAGTTCTGACCTGATGTCAGCATCTCAGTGTTATAAAAGCAGGAGGATTGTCCAAAGCCCGGCATCCCTCACATGGGGATGGGTACTGAAACCCAGCACCAAGTTGGTACCGGAGCTGAAGAAAATGAGGATTCTGGTGCTTGCTTTCAGACATGTCAGTCACTTGTGTTCTATTCACTTTTGCTGTTCAATTCTAGCCAATTATGTACTTTTCCAGCAATTGTGGGCGGGGCCATATAAGAACAGGGGGAGCGGTGAGGGTGCATGGAGCTTCAGTCCAAACGGGTGAAGCAAATACGTGTTTACTTCAGTGTGAGAGACGACGGAGATGCAGAGCTGCATGACTGTGAGGAAGAGTGGAAATCCCATCTCTCCTCTTCGTCATGTTTTTTTTCTCTCTTTTATTTGGAGCAGCGGTTCCATCCAGAAGCGTTTGAATCCGTCTGCATTCATGACAAAAAAGTTCTGTACACCAAGAAAATTATTACAAAGCAAATTAGTTTAAAGATACGATCACCCCCCCTCCACTGACCCACCCCCAGCCCCCACCATATCATCTAAATCCATCCCTACTCCCCCCTCTCTGTAAATCCTTTTTTCCTGATTGTCCTTTGTGGTCATGAAACAGAACGTTGTCTTTATTTGTCTGGACACACAAACAAACAGAAACTTCACGCGTGTTTCATAAACGTCACGTTTCACTGACATGTTTATTCAAAGAGGTTTTTCTAAATGCTGCTCTTCAAATTCTACTGAGGATTTTTACGTCCACCAGACGTCCTGCCAGAGCAGATGGAGCTTCATGAAGCATTGAAGCCTTTCAAAGGCTTCAATGCTTCATGAAGCTTCATCACTACCTCCTTCTCCACATCCATGAACCTCCTCTTCAGTCCTCCTTATGGCCCCTTCCTGGTAGCTCCACCCTCTTGTTGTCTGCTGAGATAGCAAGAATTTAAAGGGAGGAGCCTAAAGCAAGCGAGAAACAAAATGGCCGACAGTGCTGCTGACTGTAATGCGTTCCTGAGAGGAAGGATGCTGTGGGGGCGGAGTCAGGTGAGTTTGCCGCTAAATGAGCTGGACTTGGTGTTTTTGTGGGTTTGGTTTGATGGGTGGAAAAATGAGGAATTGTGGGTATTTTCTGAGTTACTGAGCTAAGTTGCTAACAGGCTGGATGGGGGCTTGCTAGCTGTGCAGCTTTGCTAACCTTGTTAGCTTTTCAGTCGCTTCCTGATTTGACTGGACTTGATGCTTTAACTGCGTTTGAGGGGAAAGGACGTTGTTTGTTTGTTTGTTTGTTTGTTTACTGGGTTCCTTGTACGTTCATTTTAATACTCTCATGTGTAAACCTGCATTTTTCTGTAAATGTGGAGAATGCTCAGCTCTGAATGTCTGAACTTTTCCTTCGCCTGTTTTCTGCTTCATCCATTCTCCAACTTTGAAACTCGTCTATTTAACTTTGAAAAAATGTTTCATGTCCTCCTGTTCTAATGAGGTTTGTTTGTTTTTAACCCCGGGTGTTTCTGTCAAAATAAAGTTGAATTATTTTGCTGATTTAATGAAATTGGGATCTTTGGAGATAAAAATCATCATCATTTCTTTTTCATCTCTTGTTCAACGTTCATCTTTCTGTGGGTTTAGCTGGTTTTGTTACGATGATGTTTGGTTCTCCACCATGGTGGAGCATGTGTGGTTCTCCTTCCAGCAGTTACCTGTCGCTCAGGTGAGATTTTTTACAGTTCAGCCACATCAGCAGAGAAGTGGAACGTTCCTGTGGGGTTCACATACTTCTGTGGTTCATAGCATCAGTTTGGTTCAGTTAAAGCCATAAAATGGACTTGACAGCAGCCCTCAGGGCCGGGTGGAGCCGCTGGGTGGAGCCGCTGGGTGGAGCCGCTGGGGGGAGCTGGGGGGAGCTGGATGTTCCAGCGGCAGAACGTCCCAGAGGAACCGAGAGGGTTCAGGATCGCCCCTCCCCGTCGTCTAGGAACCTTTGGTCCTGTTCTTCTTCCCTTCCTGGTGTCTGTCGGCTGTCTGGACTGAGCCAGGATGTGGTTCCATCAGGCGCTGGGGGGTCAGAGGTCAGTTGCTGGGGGGGCTTGGTGGAGCTGCTCAGATCTTGGTAAAGCTCTTTACGGCTGGCTGTGAGAAGCTGGCAGCTTCACGGCTCCGCTTACATAACCGTGAGCGATGACGAGCGGCCACATGCTCCCTAAGAGGATTGTGGGTCCGGACTCTGCAGCCTCTGTTCTCACTTTCTGTTCCTCCGTCCTCCTTCTGTCCATCATGAGTCCTCTGAGACCTGAAAGAGGAACAGACGCTTCCTGCTGCTGGAGTTGGGTGTTTGTGTGGATTTCTGTGTCATGGTGAGGAAGAGGAGCTCGGAGGCAGAGATGAAGCAGCTCAGTCAGTCCAGAGCTTCAGTGAATGCTGGACTCAGGAGTGATGAAGAGCGACGATGACGTTTCCTGCAGTCTTCCTCTGAAAGAAACAGATCTGAGTCTTCCTCTGTCAAATTCACAATGTAAACTTTAATTAGGAGCAGTCGCTGCAGTGCATGATGGGAAATGTGTGCATGCAGCATCAGAGTCCCGGGGCTCAACATGGAAGTTTGAACTCATGTCAGTGCAGGAATTGGTTCTTGGTCTGGAACCTGGTGGTCTGGAACCCGGCGGTCTGGAACCCGGCGGTCTGGAACCCGGCGGTCTGGAACCCGGCGGTCTGGAACCCGGCGGTCTGGAACCCGGCGGTCTGGAACCCGGCGGTCTGGAACCTGGCGGTCCTAAGACGAGGAGGAACCAATGGTGACAAAACATGTGTAAACAACGAAGAGCAAATCAAGGTGAACACCTCCTGAAGGATGCTGGGAAAACCCAACTGGAGCCAGATCAGAACAGCTGTTAGCCACTGGGGGGCACTGGCGTTTCTAACCTGCAAACACAAAGGAAGCAGCTCACCAAATCCTGTCCTCAGCAGCTGACAGAAACACATGCCCCGCCCACTTTTTCAGTAGTTTGATGACATCACATCCGATTAAAATGACCAGGTGAAAAGTTCAACCAAGCAGGCTGATCATCCCGCTAAACCACAGGAGGGCTGTGATTGGCTGATCAGACATCAAAGCAGTGCCTCCCTGCAGTTTCTGGATTCATCTGATGTCGTGTGACGTGAGGATTCTTCCCATCTGCTGCAGATGAATCCCAGCCTGATGAGTGACAGATGGGGAAGGGGGTCTGCAGTTTCTCTGCTGTGGCATTTTTCTGATCACGTCACACCCAGAAAACCGTCTGTCAGACAGAGAACTGGAAGAGGAGCCTTTGATCCTTAAAGCCCCTCCCCTAAAATAACAGTTGGTCACGTCTCGATGCCTTTCCTGCAGCCCATGAGCAAACAGGGATGATTAGAAATGTTCCCGTCCCTGCAGTTCTGTTGGGCCCGGTTCCTGATCCCGTCCTCCACCTCTTCCTCTGAGCCTGGTGCTCCTCTTCTTAGGTTCTGTCAGATAGTTCATTGTCCAGAGAAACTGTCATGGTTCATTCATGTCTGCTGCATGACCCGTCTGCGGTCCGAACTTAAACCGGTTCTGTGGGTTTAACAAGCACTTTATGTGAATCGGTGACTTGTGTACGTCACAGACGGATGATGGGGAGGTGGGGGTGGTCCATCAGCTGGTATGCTGTTTACCCAGCATGCTGTTGGTCTGACCGTGTTCTGTTGGTGCTGAAGTCTTCAGTAGTGAATGTGTCTGTGTATGTAGGTGTGTGTGTGTGCTACTCTGAACCCGTCTTTGGTCCAGCAGACGTTCTCCTCGTTCTCCTCGTTCTCCCCGTTCTCCCCGATCCCCTCGTTCCCCTCGTTCTCCTCGCTCTCCTCCTTCTCCTCGTTCCCCTCGTTCCCCTCGTTCCCCTCGTTCTCCTCGTTCCCCTCGTTCTCCTCGTTCTCCTCGTTCCCCTCGTTCTCCTCGTTCCCCTCGTTCCCCTCGTTCTCCTCCTTCTCCTCCTTCTCCTCGTTCTCCTCGTTCCCCTCGTTCTCCTCGTTCTCCTCGTTCTCCTCGTTCGTCTCCCGTTCGCCTCGTGCTTCCCTCGTTCTCCCTCTCTTCCCACTCGTTCCCGTCGTTCTCCTCGTTCTCCTCGTTCCCTCGTTCCTCGTTCTCCTCGTTCCCCTCGTTCCCCTCGTTCTCTTCATTCTCCTCATTCTCCTCGTTCCCCTCGTTCCCCTCGTTCTCCTCGTTCTCCTCGTTCCCCTCGTTCCCCTCGTTCCCCTCGTTCTCCTCGTTCCCCTCGTTCCCCTCGTTCCCC
Source organism: Oryzias curvinotus (assembly GCA_023969325.1). Taxonomy (NCBI): domain Eukaryota; kingdom Metazoa; phylum Chordata; class Actinopteri; order Beloniformes; family Adrianichthyidae; genus Oryzias; species Oryzias curvinotus. Next base: position 31,755,600 of record CM043708.1, read on the forward strand.
TCGTTCTCCTCGTTCCCCTCGTTCCCCTCGTTCTCCTCGTTCTCCTCGTTCCCCTCGTTCTCCTCGTTCTCCTCGTTCCCCTCGTTCTCCTCATTCTCCTCGTTCTCCTCGTTCCCGTCGTTCTCCTCGTTCTCCTCGTTCTCCTCGTTCCCCTCGTTCTCCTCATTCTCCTCGTTCTCCTCGTTCCCGTCGTTCTCCTCGTTCTCCTCATTCCCCTCGTTCCCCTCGTTCCCCTCGTTCTCCTCGTTCCCCTCGTTCTCTTCATTCTCCTCATTCTCCTCGTTCTCCTCGTTCCCGTCGTTCTCCTCGTTCTCCTCGTTCTCCTCGTTCCCCTCGTTCTCTTCATTCTCCTCATTCTCCTCGTTCTCCTCGTTCCCGTCGTTCTCCTCGTTCTCCTCGTTCCCCTCGTTCCCCTCGTTCTCCTCGTTCCCCTCGTTCCCCTCGTTCCCCTCGTTCTCTTCATTCTCCTCATTCTCCTCGTTCCCCTCGTTCCCCTCGTTCTCCTCGTTCTCCTCGTTCCCCTCGTTCCCTCGTTCTCCTCGTTCCCCTCGTTCTCCTTTCTCCTCGTTCTCCTCGTTCTCCTCGTTCCCCTCGTTCTCCTCATTCTCCTCGTTCTCCTCGTTCCCGTCGTTCTCCTCGTTCTCCTCATTCCCCTCGTTCCCCTCGTTCCCCTCGTTCTCCTCGTTCCCCTCGTTCTCCTCATTCTCCTCGTTCTCCTCGTTCTCCTCGTTCTCCTCGTTCTCCTCGTTCCCCTCGTTCCCCTCGTTCTCCTCGTTCTCCCCGTTCTCCCCGTTCTCCTCGTTCTCCTCGTTCTCCTCGTTCTCCTCGTTCCTTCAGCTGAACTTCTGCTTTCGTTGGTTGACGCTGAACATCAGACGGTTTCTCTGAGGAGTCCTGACTGCGAGCAGCAACAGGAGGTCAAAGGTCAATCTCAGTCTTTGCTAATTAAGCCAATTTCTTTTTGTCTTAGAGGAATAAAGTAGTAGTTTATTAAATCTCATTTTAGTTTTTCCGTTTCAGTTTGAAGGAACTATCTTTATTGATCAGAGGAGCAGAAAGGCCTTAAAAGACCCTCAGAACCAAAGGTGCCTCATCATCTTCAGACACGCCTCTTCTTTATTTTGCTTTAAAAGCTTCACATATGTGACCAGAGAGAAGCAGAACTGAGACAGAGAGTCGATTTAAAAAAATCAAAGTGAAACTGAAATGAGGCAAAGAGAAGCTGGAACCCTAAAGTGGAACGTCCTACCCGCTTCAGGTGCATCGGCAGCATCTATGCGCTCGTGTGTTCGTCGACCTACAGTCTGCCAGCAGCAGCACGCCGCAGGGAGGCCTCCACAGGTCAAAGGTCGCCGTAACAGATGAGCCAAAGTGAAACAACATCCATTCCAGTCCCGCCTTATCTGAGGCTCTAATTCCCCGCAGACACAAAACAGAGCGGGAGGCTAAAGCGCCTCAGCGATGTCATCATCTCACCTCGCAGCGTTATCTGTAACATCCCTGAAACAGACGTCCAGGATCCAGCAGGAGCCTCATTCTTCACACCCGTCCAGAAAACGCAGCTTCATCCTCGTCTTCAGCGCCGTTTTCTCCAAAACCTGCAGCCGAGCTGCTAAATGAAGGAGTTACGGCTGCAATGCAAGCCATTGACTGTAATAAAAACTGGACTTGGTGCCCCCCCCCCGGGGTTCCAAACAGGAAGTCAAAGTCACGTAGAGGAACAAACAGCTGTTCCTCCATTTTTTAAAAACATATTCTTAATAATCCTAAAAGATAGAAGTGGCCGTCTGCTCACACCTAAATAAAACGATCATTCCTAAAACCAAGAAAAAACTCAGTTTTTTCAAGATATTTTTTTCTGTAGTTCAAGCTGCAAACTGACCAATCAGATGCATCAGTTAAAGTAGGCGGAGCCTGGTGGCCCCCATTTACAACGTTTAAAACGTTTGACAGATTAGGTGTAACCTGATTTCAAGTGAAAGAAGCTCAGTCCTGATTGGTGAAAGTGGTTGCTATGGAAACGATGACTCAGACCAATCACTGCTTACTGACAATGCTTGGCTCCAACATGGCGGCGTCCGAATGGCAAAAAAGTGGCGACTGAATCGACTTCATTTGGTTGGAACTGGAAGTGAACCGTTCTCTCTGGTGCAGCCGGTTTCTGTGTTAGCTAACGTTTTCAGGTTCCAAGCAGTCAGAGGTCGTCATTTGTGATGTAGTGACTGAAATGGGCGGGGCCAAAGTCTCCCTGCTCCGCCCCTTTCTGATGCAGACCAACAGATCCATGAAGGTCTCTGTTTCATGGTGTGACCTGGAATCTGGATCAGAACCGGACGGATGGATGGACCTGATGTTGCTGGTGTTTCGGTTGCAGCGCTAATGTTAGCTTTAGCTGGAGTTCAAGGGTTTTGGTCCGGTCGTATGCAGACTTCATCATGTTTTCTCATAAAGACGCCATCTTTTTCAAACGGTGTATCTTTGTCTGGTTCTGATTCATCCCGATTTGAATGAATAAAGAAAAACTCAGAAACTCAGTCCTGGTTTTCTGTGTCCTTCATCAAGAGAAGCATGCTACAAAAACGCCGTTTCTAACCCGAGTCTAAGCAGTCTCAGCAGAAATGTTCATTTCTGTCGTTTGTTTTCTTCCTCTCTTTTCTTGTTTTGAATTGGATCTCAGACTTCAACTCTTCCATCCTGAACCTCCAGGTTTCCGTGTTCTGAGCGGCGGTGGGATCAGCTGCAGAACCGTCTTGGTGTTGGTTCAGGTCTTATGCAGGATCACATTTAAACCTGTTAACTCTCTGAGCGATCCAAAGCAAACGACCAAAGCCCTCCAGGTAAACATGTTGTTGAATCAAGCCGTCTCGCCGTCTGACAGCACAGCAGACTGAGCCCATAATGGTGCCGCTAATCTGTTGCCACGGAAACGCCCCGCCACCCAGCCCTGCCGGAGCACACCTGAGCGCTGACATCACTCCTCCCACGCGTCCAATGGCAGGTCGGAGCAGGCGGATGCTGCTCTCGTCCTCCTTTTGATTGGCTGCTAGCCCGACCCCCAACCCCCCCCCACCCCCCATCCATCAAACCCGGCTCTGCAGGGTGACGGCCTAATTATGGGGCTGAGCATCATCATCGATTCAATCAGCCAGCAGATTAAGGAGCTTCCTCAGGGGTGGTGGTGTGTGTGTGTGTGGGGGGGGGGTCTGCTTCCAGATCCAGAGCTCCTCTGTGCTGGAGGCCGGGGGCTGAAGACGGCTGGGACCCCCCCCCTCCTGTTCCTGAGAGACCAGAACCAGGATCAAATCCAGGATCCAGTCTGAACAGGTCGTCCTACTGGAGGATTTGGACCAGTCACCCTGCAGGGTTTTGAAGCTGCAGAAATCCCAAAGGTTGACTGACGTGATGTGATGTTTGGATGTTGACACGTCTCCATGGAAACGTCGTTCAAAGTCAAAGGGTTTACTCTGGTTGTGGGTTTTTGGACTTTTGTCGTTAGTTTGTGTAAACTTGTGCTTCTGGGATTGTGCTGCTGCACCTCGTGTGCTGTTGTTTTGTGTGCCTGCAGCTTTGGCGTCAGACGTTTTGTGTGTTTGTTTTGGTCTGCATGTAAAGTCAGGATTTTCTAGCGTTTTGTGTTTTTGCGTCTCGTCCGCCAGTCAAGCGTGAGCCGTGCATCTGCTCGCCGATGGTTAGAGTGCCGCTCCCATCCCCCCTCTGTTTGTGTCTTTGTTGTGTTTGCTGTCTTTGTGAGAGGTTGTCCTTCAGGAGGTTGACCCCAGACCAGCGCAGGACGTCTGGGCTCTGGTCTTCGGGTCGGTCCAGAGTCTGAGCTGGACCCCCCGTGTTTGCTTGCTAGTCTGATCTGCTGTCGAAAGCCGTTGTTGCTTCAGATCAGGAGATTTTGAAACCCGCCAAAAACGAAGACAGTTCTTCTTCACGGGCGTCCTGTGGTCAGGTAGTTCTGCAAAACCTGCTCGCCGTTTACCGTCCGAGCCTGAAGCCATTGGCTCACAGCTCCACAAACAGGAAGTTGCAGCGTGTTCGTTAGCTCTGTTCGCCGCACACTGAAACACTTTCCCAACGGCGGCACGATGGAGTCCCTGATTCTTCGTGTACGTCAGAAACAGCATTTGTGGTGTTCCTTTGGTGTAACGTCCAGCTCCTCGTGGTGTCTTACTTCAACCGGACGCCAGCGAGCCGTGAGCCTGGGCTCCGGCGGGCTCCGGCGGGCTGACGTGAGCGTTGGGTTGTGCTTTAGGCTCCAGGAAAAGGTCGTGTTTGTGTAACACACGCGCCAAGTCCACTTCAGAGGGTTTATTCTGCAGAGGAATTCCCAAAGATCTTAATACTCTTACCGCTCCGTTCCCAGCGCCAGGCGAGGCGCGGCCTCTGGGGGGCGGGGGGGGGTTGGTCGCTCTGTGACGTTTCAGGACTAAAAGCTCCAAAGGGCGGCTGGTTCCGCTGGAGCCGCTCTCAGGGAAACGGCCAGGAACGCTTGGATTAAGATGTTTGGTTATTTTTGTTCAGAGGACATAAAAATGCCCTCAGTTCACCCCCTACCCCCACCCCAGCACACACAGGCAGCTTATTAACCCTGTAAAGCCCCCCCCCACACAAGACATGAGATGAAGAAATCCAGACAGAAAATTCCTTTCTTAATGAGACACAGCTCTGTTCTGTTTGTTACGTTTTTGCCCCAAAAAATGTTAAAGAACCAGAAATACAGACAGGATGAGGACCTCATTTACCCGACGTAAAGTTTAAAACAGCAGCTCAACTTTTCCCGCCAAAAGTGTTTGGATAGTTCACGGGAGTGGCCATTTTGAACGATCAGAAAAAGTCCTTCTACTGCCCCTGGTGGAGGGATGGTGAACTGCAGGGCAAGACGTGGACCATGTTCTGTCCAAGGGACGTCATGCTAATGAGACGGGGGACTCAGGAGTGTCAGGATCAAATACGATACCAATGTTTCTGACGGTTTAATCAAACTCTGGACAAAACATTACAGAACTTTTATTTTCTGTAAGTTTTCCTGTTTGTTTGGAATCAGGTGATGTCATGACCACGAGACGAACGGCGGCGAGGCTTAAGGCCGGTGTTTTTTTTGGGTGCATTCTACTTTGAAATGAGCTGTTATGGGCTGAATGGATTTTAGGGACTTTAAGTGGTTCTCTCACTGAACTGGCGCCGCATTCCCGCCCACAGAACCCGGGTGGACTGGTTCTGCTGCAGCGTGACATTGCTTTACCGGTTCTGAGGGCGTTTGACCTGCGCGACCTTTGAAGACATCAGGAAACGTCAGCGTCCTCGCCCTGCAGGATTGTTTTTGTCTGCGTGTGATGACATCTGCCCCTCCCCCTCACCCACGATGACGCGTCCCTGATTTAGGTGACAGTTGGGGTTGATTGACGACTCCGAGTGTTGGAGGTTCATTTGCTTCATTCCTCTGAAACCACAGAAACACACCGGCCTGCCAAAACCGCAGAACCGGGCCAGGAACACCCAGCGTAGGTGGGGAGGGGGTGCAGAGGGCTCAGAAAAGGAACACAAGGAGGCGGAGTCTGAACCACAGAGGTTCTTCAGAGCAGACGATCCTCTGAGGATCATGAGCTGGAGGTTTGGTTTCAGGTGTGGAGGTTCTGGTTGACTGGAGTCTTCAAAGGAGTTCCCATGATCCTGACTGAAGCCCCCCAGGACTAAATACTGAGGGGGGAGCAGGACTATGAGCTCCATCCAGTACCCCCCTCCCCTCCCCAGGAGGACTCAGTAGAAGGTCCACATCAGGGCGTCACCCTGGAAACAGTTTGGTTCTTCAGCTCTTTCTGTTTGGGTTCCTGAAACATCCAGAATGATTTCAGATGAAGGTGAAGTCTGAGCGGCGGCGGCGGCATCAGTGGGGTCAGGTGACATCAGAAGGCCACGCCCACGCCGCCTTTCTGCCTGTCATCAGTCTGTCTCGCTAAATTTAGCCTCAGTCAGCCGGCGGTGACTGAAAGTCACAGGAGAGGAAAGACCGGAAACGCCTCGTGGTCTGAGGATGACTGTTCTCCTTCCTCCTCACACGGACCGGACCCTGCGCCTCCATCAGGGGCCCGGCACTCTGCTGCTCAGAGGAAGTCCTCGTGACGTGTGTTTAGAAGAAAACAGACCTAAGGCCACTCGAGACACGGGTTAGTCCAGAAATTCAACCAGAGTGAAGTTCTAGTTCTGTTTCTGATCCCAACAGGATGAAGGCTGTTGGTTTCCTCAAAGAGAATCTGAGGAAGAGAAGTTCTGTCCATGCTGACCCGGTTCTGAAAGCTTTGGACTTACTGATGATTCCTGCTGTGCAGCTGCTTTTGAGGTCAGCCCTCAGTGGTCCCTCATTGGTCCCTCATTGGTCCCTCAGTGGGTCCTCAGTGGTCCCTCATTGGTCCCTCAGTGGGTCCTCAGTGGTCCCTCATTGGTCCCTCAGTGGGTCCTCAGTGGTCCCTCATTGGTCCCTCATTGGTCCCTCAGTGGGTCCTCAGTGGTCCCTCAGTGGGTCCTCAGTGGTCCCTCATTGGTCCCTCATTGGTCCCTCATTGGTCCCTCAGTGGTCCCTCATTGGTCCCTCAGTCGTCCCTCAGTGGTCCCTCATTGGTCCCTCAGTGGTCCCTCAGTGGGTCCTCAGTGGGTCTTCAGTGGTCCCTCAGTGGTTCCTCATTGGTCCCTCATTGGTCCCCCAGTGGGTCCTCAGTGGTCCCTCAGTGGTCCCTCATTGGTCCCTCAGTGGGTCCTCATTGGTCCCTCATTGGTCCCTCATTGGTCCCTCAGTGGTCCCTCAGTGGGCCCTCAGTGGGTCCTCAGTGGGTCCTCAGTGGTCCCTCAGTGGTCCCTCAGTGGGTCCTCAGTGGTCCCTCAGTGGGTCCTCAATGGTTCCTCATTGGTCCTTCAGTGGTCCCCCATTGGTCCCTCAGTGGGTCCTCAGTGGTCCCTCAGTGGGTCCTCAGTGGTCCCTCAGTGGTCCCTCATTGGTCCCTCAGTGGTCCCTCATTGGTCCCTCAGTGGTCCCTCATTGGTCACTCAGTGGGTCCTCAGTGGTCCCTCATTGGTCCCTCAGTGGGTCCTCAGTGGTCCCTCAGTGGTCCCTCAGTGGGTCCTCATTGGTCCCTTATTGGTCCCTCAGTGGTCCCTCATTGGTCCCTCAGTGGTCCCTCATTTGTCCCTCATTGGTCCCTCAGTGGTCCCTCAGTGGGTCCTCAGTGGTCCCTCATTGGTCCCTCAGTCGTCCCTCATTGGTCCCTCATTGGTCCCTCAGTCCTTCAGTGGGTCCTCATTGGTCCCTCAGTGGGTCCTCAGTGGTCCCTCATTGGTCCCTCAGTGGGTCCTCAGTGGTCCCCCATTGGTCCCTCAGTGGGTCCTCAGTGGTCCCTCAGTGGTCCCTCATTGGTCCCTCAGTGGTCCCTCATTGGTCCCTCAGTGGTCCCTCATTGGTCACTCAGTGGGTCCTCAGTGGTCCCTCAGTGGGTCTTCAGTGGTCCCTCAGTGGTCCCTCAGTGGTCCCTCATTGGTCCCTCAGTGGTCCCTCATTGGTCACTCAGTGGGTCTTCAGTGGTCCCTCAGTGGTCCCTCAGTGGGTCCTCAGTGGTCCCTCATTGGTCCCTCAGTCGTCCCTCATTGGTCCCTCAGTCCTTCAGTGGGTCCTCATTGGTCCCTCAGTGGTCCCTCATTGGTCCCTCAGTGGTCCCTCATCGGTCCCTCAGTGGGTCCTCAGTGGTCCCTCATTGGTCCCTCAGTCGTCCCTCATTGGTCCCTCATTGGTCCCTCAGTGGTCCCTCATTGGTCCCTCATTGGTCCCTCAGTGGGTCCTCAGTGGTCCCTCAGTGGGTCCTCAGTGGTCCCTCATTGGTCCCTCAGTGGGTCCTCAGTGGTCCCTCAGTGGTCCCTCAGTGGGTCCTCATTGGTCCCTTATTGGTCCCTCAGTGGTCCCTCATTGGTCCCTCAGTGGTCCCTCATTTGTCCCTCATTGGTCCCTCAGTGGTCCCTCAGTGGGTCCTCAGTGGTCCCTCATTGGTCCCTCAGTCGTCCCTCATTGGTCCCTCATTGGTCCCTCAGTCCTTCAGTGGGTCCTCATTGGTCCCTCAGTGGGTCCTCAGTGGTCCCTCATTGGTCCCTCAGTGGGTCCTCAGTGGTCCCCCATTGGTCCCTCAGTGGGTCCTCAGTGGTCCCTCAGTGGTCCCTCATTGGTCCCTCAGTGGTCCCTCATTGGTCCCTCAGTGGTCCCTCATTGGTCACTCAGTGGGTCCTCAGTGGTCCCTCAGTGGGTCTTCAGTGGTCCCTCAGTGGTCCCTCAGTGGTCCCTCATTGGTCCCTCAGTGGTCCCTCATTGGTCACTCAGTGGGTCTTCAGTGGTCCCTCAGTGGTCCCTCAGTGGGTCCTCAGTGGTCCCTCATTGGTCCCTCAGTCGTCCCTCATTGGTCCCTCAGTCCTTCAGTGGGTCCTCATTGGTCCCTCAGTGGTCCCTCATTGGTCCCTCAGTGGTCCCTCATCGGTCCCTCAGTGGGTCCTCAGTGGTCCCTCATTGGTCCCTCAGTCGTCCCTCATTGGTCCCTCATTGGTCCCTCAGTGGTCCCTCATTGGTCCCTCATTGGTCCCTCAGTGGGTCCTCAGTGGTCCCTCAGTGGGTCCTCAGTGGGTCCTCAGTGGGTCCTCATTGGTCCCTCATTGGTCCCTCAGTGGGTCCTCAGTGGTCCCCTCAGTGGTCCCTCAGTGGGTCCTCAGTGGTCCTTCAGTGGGTCCTCAGTGGTCCCTCAGTGGGTCCTCAGTGGTTCCTCAGTGGTTCCTCACTGGTCCCTCAGTGGGTCCTCAGTGGTCCCTCAGTGGACCCTCAGTGGTCCCTCAGTGGGTCCTCAGTGGTCCCTCAGTGGGTCCTCAGTCGTCCCTCATTGGTCCCTCAGTGGGTCCTCAGTGGTCCCTCAGTGGTCCCTCAGTGGGTCCTCAGTGGTCCCCTCAGTGGTCCTTCAGTCGTCCCTCAGTCGTCCCTCCGTGGTCCCTCATTGGTCCCTCAGTGGTCCCTCATTGGTCCCTCAGTCGTCCCTCATTGGTCCCTCATTGGTCCCTCAGTGGGTCCTCAGTCGTCCCTCATTGGTCCCTCAGTGGGTCCTCAGTGGTCCCTCAGTGGTCCCTCAGTGGGTCCTCAGTCGTCCCTCAGTGGTCCCTTAGTGGTCCCTCGGTGGGTCCTCAGTGGTCCCTCGGTGGTCCCTCAGGGGTCCCTCATTGGTCCCTCAGTGGTCCCTCAGTGGGTCCTCAGTCGTCCCTCAGTGGTCCTTTAGTGGTCCCTCAGTGGGTCCTCAGTGGGTCCTCAGTGGTCCCTCAGTGGTCCCTCAGTGGGTCCTCAGTGGGTCCTCAGTGGGTCCTCAGTGGTCCCTCAGTCGTCCCTCAGTGGTCCCTCAGTGGGTCCTCAGTGGTCCCTCATTGGTCCCTCAGTCGTCCCTCATTGGTCCCTCATTGGTCCCTCAGTGGGTCCTCAGTCGTCCCTCATTGGTCCCTCAGGGGTCCCTCATTGGTCCCTCAGTGGTCCCTCAGTGGGTCCTCAGTCGTCCCTCAGTGGTCCCTTAGTGGTCCCTCAGTGGGTCCTCAGTGGTCCCTCAGTGGGTCCTCAGTGGGTCCTCAGTGGTCCCTCAGTCGTCCCTCAGTGGTCCCTCAGTGGTCCCTCATTGGTCCCTCATTGGTCCCTCAGTGGTCCCTCAGTGGTCCCTCATTGTTCCCTCAGTCGTCCCTCATTGGTCCCTTAGTGGTCCCTCGGTGGGTCCTCAGTGGTCCCTCGGTGGGTCCTCATTGGTCCCTCGGTGGTCCCTCAGGGGTCCTTCATTGGTCCTTCAGTGGGTCCATCATTGGTCCCTCAGTGGTCCCTCAGTGGGTCCTCAGTGGTCCCTCATTGGTCCCTCAGTCGTCCCTCATTGGTCCCTCATTGGTCCCTCATTGGTCCCTCAGTCCTTCAGTGGGTCCTCATTGGTCCCTCAGTGGGTCCTCAGTGGTCCCCCATTGGTCCCTCAGTGGGTCCTCAGTGGTCCCCCAGTGGGTCCTCAGTGGGTCCTCATTGGTCCCTCATTGGTCCCTCAGTGGGTCCTCAGTGGTCCCCTCAGTGGTCCCTCAGTGGGTCCTCAGTGGTCCTTCAGTGGGTCCTCAGTGGTCCCTCAGTGGGTCCTCAGTGGTTCCTCAGTGGTTCCTCACTGGTCCCTCAGTGGGTCCTCAGTGGTCCCTCAGTGGACCCTCAGTGGTCCCTCAGTGGGTCCTCAGTGGTCCCTCAGTGGGTCCTCAGTCGTCCCTCATTGGTCCCTCAGTGGGTCCTCAGTGGTCCCTCAGTGGTCCCTCAGTGGGTCCTCAGTGGTCCCCTCAGTGGTCCTTCAGTCGTCCCTCAGTCGTCCCTCCGTGGTCCCTCATTGGTCCCTCAGTGGTCCCTCATTGGTCCCTCAGTCGTCCCTCATTGGTCCCTCATTGGTCCCTCAGTGGGTCCTCAGTCGTCCCTCATTGGTCCCTCAGTGGGTCCTCAGTGGTCCCTCAGTGGTCCCTCAGTGGGTCCTCAGTCGTCCCTCAGTGGTCCCTTAGTGGTCCCTCGGTGGGTCCTCAGTGGTCCCTCAGGGGTCCCTCATTGGTCCCTCAGTGGTCCCTCAGTGGGTCCTCAGTCATCCCTCAGTGGTCCTTTAGTGGTCCCTCAGTGGGTCCTCAGTGGGTCCTCAGTGGTCCCTCAGTGGGTCCTCAGTGGGTCCTCAGTGGGTCCTCAGTGGTCCCTCAGTCGTCCCTCAGTGGTCCCTCAGTGGGTCCTCAGTGGTCCCTCATTGGTCCCTCAGTCGTCCCTCATTGGTCCCTCATTGGTCCCTCAGTGGGTCCTCAGTCGTCCCTCATTGGTCCCTCAGGGGTCCCTCATTGGTCCCTCAGTGGTCCCTCAGTGGGTCCTCAGTCGTCCCTCAGTGGTCCCTTAGTGGTCCCTCAGTGGGTCCTCAGTGGGTCCTCAGTGGTCCCTCAGTGGGTCCTCAGTGGGTCCTCAGTGGTCCCTCAGTCGTCCCTCAGTGGTCCCTCAGTGGTCCCTCATTGGTCCCTCATTGGTCCCTCAGTGGTCCCTCAGTGGTCCCTCATTGTTCCCTCAGTCGTCCCTCATTGGTCCCTTAGTGGTCCCTCGGTGGGTCCTCAGTGGTCCCTCGGTGGGTCCTCATTGGTCCCTCGGTGGTCCCTCAGGGGTCCTTCATTGGTCCTTCAGTGGGTCCATCATTGGTCCCTCAGTGGTCCCTCAGTGGGTCCTCAGTGGTCCCTCATTGGTCCCTCAGTCGTCCCTCATTGGTCCCTCATTGGTCCCTCAGTCCTTCAGTGGGTCCTCATTGGTCCCTCAGTGGGTCCTCAGTGGTCCCCCATTGGTCCCTCAGTGGGTCCTCAGTGGTCCCCCATTGGTCCCTCAGTGGGTCCTCAGTGGTCCCTCATTGGTCCCTCAGTGGTCCCTCATTGGTCACTCAGTGGGTCCTCAGTGGTCCCTCATTGGTCCCTCAGTGGGTCTTCAGTGGTCCCTCAGTGGTCCCTCAGTGGGTCCTCAGTGGTCCCTCATTGGTCCCTCAGTCGTCCCTCATTGGTCCCTCAGTCCTTCAGTGGGTCCTCATTGGTCCCTCAGTGGTCCCTCATTGGTCCCTCAGTGGTCCCTCATCGGTCCCTCAGTGGGTTCTCAGTGGTCCCTCATTGGTCCCTCAGTCGTCCCTCATTGGTCCCTCATTGGTCCCTCAGTGGTCCCTCATTGGTCCCTCATTGGTCCCTCAGTGGGTCCTCAGTGGTCCCTCATTGGTCCCTCAGTGGGTCCTCAGTGGTCCCCTCAGTGGTCCCTCAGTGGTCCTTCAGTCGTCCCTCAGTGGTCCTTCAGTGGGTCCTCAGTGGTCCCTCAGTGGGTCCTCAGTGGTCCCTCAGGGGTCCCTCATTGGTCCCTCAGTGGGTCCTCAGTGGGTCCTCAGTGGGTCCTCAGTGGGTCCTCAGTGGTCCCTCATTGGTCCCTCAGTCGTCCCTCATTGGTCCCTCATTGGTCCCTCAGTGGGTCCTCAGTCGTCCCTCATTGGTCCCTAAGGGGTCCCTCATTGGTCCCTCAGTGGTCCCTCAGTGGGTCCTCAGTCGTCCCTCAGTGGTCCCTTAGTGGTCCCTCAGTGGGTCCTCAGTGGGTCCTCAGTGGTCCCTCAGTGGGTCCTCAGTGGTCCCTCAGTCGTCCCTCAGTGGTCCCTCATTGGTCCCTCATTGGTCCCTCAGTGGTCCCTCAGTGGTCCCTCATTGGTCCCTCAGTCGTCCCTCATTGGTCCCTTAGTGGTCCCTCGGTGGGTCCTCAGTGGTCCCTCGGTGGGTCCTCATTGGTCCCTCGGCTGTCCCTCAGGGGTCCTTCATTGGTCCTTCAGTGGGTCCGTCATTGGTCCCTCATTGGTCCCTTAGTGGTCCCTCAGTCGTCCCTCAGTGGTCCCTCAGTGGTCCCTCATTGGTCCCTCAGTGGGTCCTCATTGGTCCCTCAGTGGTCCCTCATTGGTCCCTCAGTGGGTCCTCATTGGTCCCTCAGTGGTCCCTCATTGGTCCCTCAGTGGGTCCTCATTGGTCCCTCAGTCGTCCCTCAGTGGTCCCTCATTGGTCCCTCAGTGGTCCCTCATTGGTCCCTCAGTGGGTCCCTCATTGGGGTGGGGTGTCTCTGCCATCACTGTCCATCTGTCCCCTGAATGTTGTCTCTTCTTGTGTTTTTTTGTCTTTTTTCGTTTCTGTGTCTGGATTTTTTAGTGAAGGTCTTTGCAGGATGGACAGTTCCTCCTGTGATCCTAAGGACCGTTGATGCTGTTGTTTGTAAAAAACCTGGCAGTCAGAGAACAGGGACCAAATCCTGGATGTGACCTGGACCAGGATCCTTACGGATCTCCTCTGTCTATACTTTGGATTCCTCTGAAAAGTGTTTCTACTGTTTCTATTTTGTTTTTTTTTCTCCAAAATGTTCCTCGTTGGTGTAAAAGTAAAGGTTGGAAGTCAGTTATATTAGGAAAACGTCACTGTCTTGATAATATTTGGACCTCAATGTTATGAATTTAAATGAAAATGAAGCTTTTCACTGCAAATATCAGGTTTGATCAAAAATCTGGTTAATTACAGGTCATGATGAATTTTTACAGAAAAAAGTTTACATGGGAACCCCAATAAAATAATCTTTTATGGAAATGAAATGTCTGATGTTTGTGTTGTTTGTTCCCGACAGTCATGCGACGCCGGGCGGGGACTCTTGATCCTACTCTGTTAGAACTGATGTAAAGGTTTGATTCTGTTGTTGGTTCGTTCTTCTTCATTCATGTAATCTCAAAGGAAGGAGGTTTTCTTCATCTTCTTGGTCCTCCTCCTCTTCTGCGGAGCGTCCTCAGCTGCAGGGCTGGAGGGTTACGGCGGCAGGAAAAGTTTGACAGGTTTTGCCTGTCAGTCTGTTTGTGTGTCTTGATGTTTTCATGGAGACCAAACTGAAGTTTGAGGAGGAAGAGGAGGAGGTGGTGGTGTGAAGATTTATCACCAGGCTAAGACGTCTTATCTTCCAGCTGAGGGAGGAACCAAACTGCAGCTTATGTAAAAGTCCCAGAGGAGCTGAGTGTTTGATATGCTGCTGTTTGGTCAGCAGTGTGTCAGGAATGCTGCACTCGGAATCACACGCTACAGATCTGGATCAGTGAGGTCCTGGTTCAGGAGTCCTGCTCTGAAACCGGACCAGGAGGGACTCTAAGGTCTGGACAGAAATGCTTAGAAACAGGTTCAGGCCCCAGATCCAGAACAACAAAGTGCTGATGAGCGCTTGGCACCAGACTGACTCGGTCCAATCAAAGCAGGCAGAGGCTGTGTCTGCATTCCCGCCCTGACTAATAAAAAATGATATAGTGTAGCTCTATGTAGAGCAGCTCTATGTAGTGCAGCTCTATGAAGAGCAGCTCTATGTAGAGCTCTGGATTCTTAAAGCAGTTCAGACATCATGATCAATACTTTTGTTTTGTTTTTTAAACTGTGGATATAAGTTCATTGAATTCACTCATTTAAATCTAATTAATGAGCGTTTTGAGACGATTATTTATGATCCACCATCTTCTGAAGATAAAAATGTTGATGGTTTAATTAAAAAATACATTTAAATAAAATTTCTTTAGCAAAATTTGTTCAGATGCAATGCATTGTGGTCTATTTTGCTCAATCTAGTGAGCATTGATGGGCACTGGTTTTTCACAGAGACTTCTGGGAAATTTCTAGGGTTCTGGATGTTGGAATAGTAGATTCAGACAGAACTAGAACATGGAGAACGCGCTATAGAGTGGGTAGGGAAGACACAGCCGTAGACCTGGAATGCTTTTCAAATTGGCGTTACCATGGTAACGGTGGACATGTCCCAGAAGAGTTTAGAGAGGTGACTCTAGTCTTGACGCTCTTTGACTCACCGTAACTCTTTAACCGTCCAAGCAACTAAACGTCATTCCAAAGGATTGAGTTGATATGCAGCATTTGATCCGGTCGCCACTGCTGTCCATACGGGTCGTCTGCAGGTGAACAATGGTCACACCTGTACGGGGCAGCCAGGTGACCTGCAGGAAATCTGAGGGTGGGAGACGCTCAGTGAAAATGTTCCTGTGTTCTACGTTCATGCTGCAGCGACAGGTCGTGGAGGACGCTTCTACAACACGGGAGGGGGGTGAGGGGGAGACACAGGCGTGTCAGACAGTTTTTTCAACCCCCCCAAATCCTGCAGACTGAACAAAGAGCTGCTAGTGCCGTTCACGTGACACGTGCACGCTCCTCACTGCAGCCTGACTGATAGAAACAAACGAGGAAATCAGAATGTAGTGTGTGTGGACGTCCTATGGGGACTGACGGATCACGTGCACGGCCCGTGAGTGCAGCAGTACTCTCACCTTACCAACGACTAGAGTGTGGCTTCAAGACACCTTTGACAGCATCACCGTAAACACGTGACGCTTCCATTATCCCTACGAATACTTCACCACACACGACAATGGTACGTTCCAATTCTATGACGCCCCTTGCGGTGGTCGGACCCTGAAGGGACTGAAAAACTCTACGCTGCCCTTAAGATGCCGCTCCTTCCTACGAGCCTCCAGTGGCCGGACAACCCAAAAACCTGCAGAACTCATACGGATCAACCCCCCCTCCGTATAACTAAGCCTTCGTGACCAATGAGTGGCGTTTGGGAGGACTGTAGGCCGCTCTGTGCTTTTTCAGATCCACCAGAAACTGCAGAGTCAGAGGATTTGAGTGTTACGCCACAGAGGAGTTCATCTGAGGAGACGCTCCTGCTGCAGGAGGCGTTTGCCCTCCTCACTCAGTTGGTGTTGAATTTTGAAACTTAATTAAGCAAACCTAATAACTCTGAGTAGAGCACAACTGCAGGTGTGGTTAACATTTCACTCTGACAGAACGGGGATCATTCAGGAGGATTCCACATGCACAGCTGCGTCTCCACAACACAAGAAGAACGTGAAACAACAAGTTCACGTCTCCAAAAAAAAAGCTGTCAGATAAAACGAGGTTCAGCCAAATGATCTTATCTGCTTCTGAGCTGTGGAGCTCCTTCCAGACAAAACTGAGGTCACAGATTCAAACGGCACAGCAGCAGATATTTCATCGTCTGTCATGTTGTTTCTTGGATGCTGTTACAATAATTGAGATCTTGTCCAAACACGCCAGAGCTAAAAGCGTCTGAATGCGTCTCTGCGCGGACTGTCAGGCGTTAGCACCGCACGTTGGTAAGACGGGC
Organism: Oryzias curvinotus; assembly: GCA_023969325.1. Lineage (NCBI taxonomy): Eukaryota > Metazoa > Chordata > Actinopteri > Beloniformes > Adrianichthyidae > Oryzias > Oryzias curvinotus. Next base: position 31,771,357 of record CM043708.1, read on the forward strand.
AGCAGGGGGCAGTGTTGACAGAATTATCAAGTCACATCAAACTCGGCTTTTACGGATCAGAAAAGTGTCATTCAGGACAAAACGTTCCGACTGTTTGTTCCAGAACCAAATGAGCCAGAGATCTGCGTCGGCTCAACCAAACCAAAAAGAACCGACGTTCCAAATATGAAACAGGAGTGTGCAGCGCCTCCTGCTGAAACCTGTAGGTAACGCACCAATCAGAACGCTGCTCACCACTCCATCCACACCCAAGAACGTTGGACCAAAAAACCACCATCTGGACTCCAATGTGGATCAAAAAAATGTTGGAAAGGTCTTATTATTTAAACATCTGCGCCACGGAGATGACGGTTGCCATGGTTCCTCACAGAGGATTACTGCTGAAGGACTGATCCAAACCGGACACATCCAGTGTGCAGCAGTTCCTCGCCACATCTCTCTTCACAGTGTCGATGTTTTTCAGTACAACCTTTATTCCATTTTTTATTCTAGAGTTCTGGACTAAGATTTCCTTTAGGGCTGCTCATGCCTTGTGTTCTCTCGCCTTGCCTTGTTCTAATTCTATGCCTCCCTAGCCGCGGTTACATGGGCAAAATATCTTGATGGGATCAATGGTCGGGTTAAAATTCACCCGTGCACATGGGCACAGAAAACCTTTTTCCGATTAGAACAAACGTTCCCATGGCTCACACTTTCAGTCGGAATGAATCATTTGGGCATGCGCAGTAGTGTAAAAACTCCCGGAAGGAAGTGTCCCGTTGTAAACAAACCTTTGCTGTCACAGACATTTATGCAGTAGCTTGGTAATATAGGAGACGATCTTCCAAACTTGCTTTTATTAATGTTATGAATATTATGAAGCGTCTATTTGCTCATCGTTTTATATTTAATCCGTGTGGTCGGTGCTTTTTTGTGCAAGAACGGAGCTTGAAGCCAGGGTTAGGAGAGGCTATAAACACGGCTAACAACATTAGCTTGGCTGCACGTAAATGTTTGGGAATAAGCCTTTATTCAGCCTTTATTTTGTCGGGACACAACTGGAAACACAAATCCACGTAATTGTTTGGACAGTTTCTAAGGACTGAGCCACATTTCTGCTTTGAAGCTCACACACCGACCCAAATGTGTGAGCTGACGGGCCGAGCTCTGCTCGGTTCTCCTGAGTCCTGCAGCCGCTTACCCAGAGCGGCGGGTCGGCTCACAGTCCGAATTCTCACACATAACGAAATAACAAAACGCACACGTAACAAAGCACCCCCCCCCCAAACACATTAATAAATCCGCCTGCTCTGCTCAGAGAGGTTCACTCGGTCTACTGGCACCGGAGCCCGAACGCGGAGCTCGGGTGCTAGGTCCAGACGTCAGTTGGGAACGAAGCGCTCCTCCCGGCAGCGCCTTTGTGAGGGGTTTAAGAGAGGCAGAGAGCCAGCGGGGCGAGAGCGGAGCGGTGCTTTTCAGGGGGCCGCCGCAGAACAGCTGTTTGGTCCCGTTTGAGCTCCAAAGCTTTCTCTCAGCGAAACACCGTCTATGAATGACGTAAACCAGAGCAGAAGAGACACACGATCGGATAAAGGATCGGTATAACCCACCTATCTCGATCGGAAAGAAAGTTTGATCCGAACGAGTCTAACGGGGCAGAGTATTCCAAACGGCACGTTTACATGACGCATTTTCTTTCCGATCAGGCGTTCATTCCGATTACTTTTGCCCATGTAAACGTGGGTCCTGTCTCAGGATTCATTACCACGAAGGTCACCTGTGTGGAAGCCCTCAATTACTTACCTGCTGCCACGACGAAGTCCGGAGACGCTCTGCCGCAGTTCCACCTCCAGCCATGCCACGAGCCACGCTCTCGCCAGGATCATCTAAAAGCCAAAAACAAACTAACCATTAAACTTACTTACCAAGCCAGCCACTCTTGTGAGCATTCTGGGTTTCAGCGTCTGGGTTATGACAGAACGAACTGGCCTTAATCCAGACCCAGCTGACCCAGATGGTCTCCGCTACGCTGTAAGTCAGCAAGGAATCACCCTGGGACGCCAAGCCGATGCACTCTCGCAAATCGCCTCAGCCCAACAAGAACTTTTTCGACGCCTCGACGGTATGTCGCAAGCATTATTAGAAATCACTGGTCAAGCCTCCGCTTCTATTCCTACAGTTCCTGTCACCACTTCTGGCAACAGTCTAGTTTCCGCTCCCGCCATGACGTCAGAGAATTTTCGCCTTCAGCCCGAACCATTCCACGGAGATGTGGAGGCATGTGGGGGTTTTCTCCTCCAATGCCAGCTTCTCTTCCAACAAGCTCCATGTCACTACTACTCCGACCACAGTAAGATCACACTGATCATAAACTCCTTACGCAGCAAAGCCCTGCAATGGGCACAGGCCTTTCTGGCAGCCAATCCCATAATCCACCTGTCTTTTGATCATTTCATTGACGAATTCAGATTACTTTTTGATCAGCCCCGGAAACATGATGATGCCGCCCTGCAAACCATTCGCCCTTAGGCAACGTAATGGCCCTGTCAGCGAACACATCATCGATTTCCGCATTCTGGCAGTAGAGGCTGGATGGACTGATCCAGCACTTCAGGGCGTGTTTTACCAATCCCTCAGTGAACCCATAAAAGACCATCTATGCACCCAGCCGGAGGCTAACTCATTTGAGGAGCTAGCTGCAGCCGCCCTACGCTCTGACATCAGGCTCCGAGAGCGTAATCTGGATAGAAGTCATGGAAAGTTCCTGCGCGGACACCTCAAAACCTACCTATGTGTCTCGATCCAGTCCCCCGACCAGAAAACCCCCGATGAAGCCATGCAGATTAGACATTCCAAGCTCACCGCAGAAGAGCAGTTGAGACGACGCAACAAAGGTGCATGTTTTTACTGCGGGGAATTAGGTCAATCAGTGCAATTTTCATTTAAACTCCAGAACCCCCCGTTAGATGACGGGCCGCGGGGGGTAGTTCTAACCTAGCTAACGAATTCTTGTTTGTACCCGTTAAATTATGTCATCAGTCCAAAATCGTGGATTTTCAGGCACTCATCGACTCTGGTGCTGAACAGAGTTTAATTGATCAGGATATAGTCAATCAGTTAGCCTTGCCCACCGAACGTCTCACATCCCTGGTCAAAACGGCTGGTCTAGGTGGTCAGCACCTTTCGCTTATTACTCACCGCACTAAACTCGTCATGCTTATTACTTCCAGCAATCATCATGAATTCTTACATTTTTTCGTCACGCACACACCCCAGACACCCGTAGTCTTGGGGTTTTCCTGGCTGAAGCTCCATAATCCCCACCTCCATTGGAGCAGCCACAACATCATAGGTTGGAGTGATTTCTGTATGAGTAACTGTCTCAAATCAGCTTTACCATCCATCACCACTCCCACTAGCGTTGACTCTGAAATCATCGATTTATCTAACATTTCGGAGTGTTGTCATGACTTAAAACTTGTGTTCAGTAAAGCCAAGGCCGTCTCCTTACCACCTCATAGGCACTATGATTGTGCCATCAATCTTTTAGACGGCGCCCCCCTTCCCAAGGAGAGGTTGTTTAATCTTTCTGGTCCAGAAAAAGTGGCTATGGAACGCTACATTCAGGAAGCCCTTGCCCTCGGTCAAATTCGACCATCCTCGTCTCCTGCCAGTGCCGGGTTTTTCTTCGTTCAGAAGAAAAACAAAACTCTTAGACCTTTTATCGACTTCCGTGAACTCAACCAGATTACTGTAAAAGACAAATATTCGTTACCCCTCATCAGTTCGGTGTTTGACTCCATTCAGGAAGCTCGCATCTTTTCCAAGCTCGACCTCAGCAACGCCTATCATCTCGTGCGCATGAAAGAGGGGGATGAGTGGAAGACCACCTTTAACCCCCCCATCGGTCACTACGAATACCTCACTAACGCTGCAGCCATTTTTCAACGTCTCGTTAACGACGTCCTTAGAGACTTCTTGAATCATTTCGTTTTTGGGTATTTAGACGACATCCTGATATACTCCAAAGATCCTGTCATCCATCAGAACCATGTCCGCCTGGTCCTACAGAGGTTAGCTGAGAATCAGTTATTTGTAAAACCTGAGAAATGCCAATTTCATGCCACCAGTATTCCGTTCCTCGGCTACATCTTTGAAGCCAGCAGTATACGTCCGGACCCCGCCAAGATCACGGCCGTCTCCCAGTGGGAACCCCCCCTCATTCCGTAAAAAACTTCAACAATTTCTAGGCTTTGCCAACTTTTATTGCAGTTTCATTAGAAATTATAGTTGTATTGCCGCACCTCTCACCCAGCTCACTTCCACATCCAAGCCGTTCAACTGGGGTCCCGCAGCTTCGACACCCTCAAAACGTTATTCGTCTCCGCCCCCATCCTCATCCAGCCAGACTCCTCCAGACAGTTTGTGGCCGAGGTTGATGCTTCGGACTCCGGAGTGGCGGCTGTTCTATCCCAGCATGTAGAATCCTCAGGAAAACTCAAGCCCTGTGCATTCTTCTCTAAAAAGTTGTCCCCGGCTGAACGGAATTACGATGTGGGAAATCGGGAACTCCTCGCCGTCAAGCTGGCTCTCGAAAAGTGGCGACATTGGCTGGAGGGCTCGGCTGGGTTTCAGCGTCTCGGTCTGTCTCGCCTGAACAACATGAAAGTTGGTCTGACAGTGAATGATCAGAAGGGGGCGGAGCAGGTGGACTGTGGCCCCACCCAGCGTATTTTCTATGTCACATAACGATGTTCTTTCTCATCTGCTCCTGATTCGCAAAGATTTGAATGAAGAAAAACTCAGAAATGTTAGTTTTGGCTGAATTGTTTTCATCCATGTGTCCATCATCAGAAAAATGCGTCAAGAAGACGTTAAAGCCCCCAAAGCTTTGAATGAGGGGGGAGAGCAGCGGGGAAACGCTGGCTGTGAATGTCATGCTGCTCGGCTTCAATCGTGGGCAGACGAGCATGCAGCGTTCATTCTTCAGTTTCTGATGAAGCGTGACGGTTTTTATGGACCACCGCCGCCATGGAGCCCCCCCCCACACACACTGACAGGCTGGTGTTGGAGGGGGGGGGGGTCTCTGCCTGCCTGGGCAGCCCCTCAGAAACTTTCTTTCCTCTGCTCCGCTCAGTCAGATGATGACAGAGGCTGAAATCCAGAACACGACTTTCCCAGCCATCCCTGAAGTATTCTCGGGCAGCGCTCTTCCTCCAAGCTGCTGAGTCCTTTTCATGAGGCTTCTGGGAGACGATCAGCTGTCGGAGAAAAGCTGCTGCAAACATGGAGATGTGTGAGCGTTCTGGGGACAGCGAGCTGGACGGCCGCCGCTCAGCTGACTGCACCACACCAGGAAGCAATGACCTCCACAAAACCAGAGTTTCCCTTTAGAGATCGCTGCTCTGCCTCGTTTGCTCTTCTTCCCTTTTTTCCTCCTTTCTCTCTGTTTTCTCTGAGCCGTCTTTGGTTTTTCTTCGTCAGACGTAAAACGGCAGCAGTCTGATTCATTTGTAGAAAACACTTCTGAAACGTCATTTCTTGACATCAGTCTAGCAGCTTCACCCCCTCCTCACACTGTTTTCTACAAAAGTCAAACTCCAGGCCCGGCGGGTCGGGGTCCTCCAGGCCCGGCCGGTCTGGGTCCTCCAGGCCCGGCGGGTCGGGGTCCTCTAGGCCCGGCCGGTCTGGGTCCTCCAGGCCCGGCGGGTCGGGGTCCTCCAGGCCCGGCGGGTCTGGGTCCTCCAGGCCCGGCCGGTCTGGGTCCTCCAGGCCCGGCGGGTCGGGGTCCTCCAGGCCGTTTCATAACAAGCGTTAAAGCAGAATGTTGAAGCTCTCCCAGAAGGCAGAAGTTTGTCCCTCATGAGGACCCATCAGCTGCTGTTGATCTTCATGTTGGTGACGTTCTCCCACTGCAGAGGTTCTTGACGTGTCGACATCGTTTCTTTCTGGGACTTTTCCGTTGAAAACCTCCTCGGGGGCTCAGGCGCTCCATCCAGGTAAACAGACAGCCAGCATCTTGTTGTTGTTTTGTTGAGAAAAACGGTTCGTTTCCTGGCAGCTGATCGTCTGAGTCAGCCGTTCTCTGAGTTTGTGAGTGAAAACCTCAAACGCTGATCGAAACGATCAGTCTGAGACCTGGAGCATCTGCAGGTCTGGAGGAAGGTTGTGAGAAAACGAACGGGAGGAACCCGGTTCCCCGAGGACGATGGTCTCTGTTCTGCAGGTGAACTCTGGTGCGGTTCACTTCAGTGACGCAGACAGACTTTCCACAGAGAGGAGGAGGACCAAAGGGAGGAGGAGAACCTACAAAAGGAGGAGAACCAGAGAGAGGAGGAGAACAAGAGAGGAGGAGGACAGGAGGAGGACCAAAGGAGGAGGAGAACCAAAGGGAGGAGGAACCAAAGGGAGGAGGAGAACCTACAAAAGGAGGAGAACCAGAGAGAGGAGAAGAAACAAAGAGAGGAGGAGGATCGAAAAGAGGAGGAGGACCAAAGTGAGGAGGAGAACCAAAGGGAGGAGGAGAACCTACAAAAGGAGGAGAACCAGAGAGAGGAGGAGAACCAGAGAGACGAGGAGAACCAACAAAAGGAGGAGAACCAGAGGAGGAGGAGAACCAACAAAAGGAGGAGAACCAGAGAGAGGAGGAGAACCAACAAAAGGAGGAGAACCAGAGAGAGGTGGAGAACCAACTAAAGGAGGAGAACCAACAAAAGGAGGAGAACCAACAAAAGGAGGAGAAACAAAGAGAGGAGGAGAACCAACCAAAGGGAGGAGGTTCTAAACGTCTTATCGATCAACACATGAACAAAATTCATTATTTGTTCAAATGACGGATCAGTCCCTCAAAACAGTTTCTTACCTCCATGGAAAGGTTTCAGAGCTGGGGGGTTTGACCCACAGCACCTCCAGCTGATTGAAATGTGTCTGTCCTTGCCCCCCCCCCCCAAAGACCACTCAGTTTGATTTATACAGCCCAAAGCTACAACAGGCTCCACTGATGGAACAAAATACAACAGCTATTACTAAACCAACATCCCTGCCTTCAGAGCCTCCTTCTGAGGAAAAACAGATTCCAGAAGAAAAGAGGAATCCTCAAGGGGGGGTCCTCCAGAAGACATCCAATCAGTTCAGATCAGACTGACGGTAAACGCTGCTCCAGGCGTCAGCGGCTGTTATGGAGAATCGCTGACTCAGCTTCTGACTTTCTCAGGGTTTGCATCACCTTTACCCCCCCAACACACACCTTTTGAGAGCCTGAAAGCCGATCCAGGCAGTGATGGACTTAGCAGTGTGGGGGTCCAGGCAAACAGTCACATGTTTGTATTGTATGGATGGATGGTTGAATGCTATAAAGTGTTCAACCATCCATCGTTTTCCTGTTTCTCTGTCTTTATTCTAGCGTCCTCCTCCTACAGTTCTTCAGCTATTTCAACTATTAAACTATCAAATGTTCAGCTCTTTCAGCTTTTTCCAGCTCTGACTTTTGCTCCTTCAAATCCTTGAACTTTTCATGGATCCTATGGATTCCATGTCCAATCCTTGGTACCTGCTTGATGGTGTAGTGTCAGGACATGTATGATGTGGTGCTGGAGCTCGATGGTTTGATACCCGGCTCTGGCATTTTTCACCAACATACCATTTTTGTTATTGTGCTGTTTTCATTCTATTTCTTTCTTTCTTTTTTTGCATTGAAGTTCCATTTTCATTCAATCGTATAACTTTCATTCCTGCATTTCCTTCTGGAGACGCAGCTCCTTCTAGTTATTTTTTTAAATCCTTACCTTCAGGGTAAAACGTTGATTAACTTCATTCCTGCTCCATTTCTAGACGACGTCAATGTCAAGAATCCAAGAGTTTTGATAAGAATTTAAAAACTGAAATCACATTTAAATGTATTTTATGTGATTTAAATTATTTTGACCTATAAAATATAAAAACTTTAATTCATTTGTTCATCCCTCACTTCCTAGAAGGAACTAATGATGATTTTGTCTTTTCTGTCATTTGTCAGGTTTTACTAAAGACGACTAAAGAAACTGAGTTTCTAGAGTTTTTTAATTCTATTCTACTTTTTTCTGCTTTATTTTATTTGATCTCTGCTGGTGTTGCCACATATCATGGCTTTCAGCCTGAAAGTCGTTTAAAGACTGCCAGACCAACAAAAAAACACCCAAAATATTAATCAGTGATGAATTATTAATAGTTAATCAGTAATTATTTATTCCTGATTTGATTGAAAGTCCTGAAACTTGAAGTTTAAATGATTTTACATCCATATTCACAGTCAGTCACAGAAAAACATGAAATAATTATCGTCTTGTTGAACTTTACTAACAACCACTAATGTGTGGCTCAAATATTAAAAACAATAAATGAATAATAAATACTAAAACAATAAACAATAAATAAAGGCAAGGAAACAAAAAATACAAATATTTCATTGCTGTAGGAGTTCTAGTTTAACTTTAGACTACCATGAAGAAAAATGGAAATTGTTTTTGTATTTCTACTTTTTATCAATTAATGAACAATAAAATAAAATGAAACGTAATAAAGATGAGTTTGATTTTTGTAAATCTGTTCTTAAAATAAAATGTTCAAATTTTAAATAAAACATTAAGAAAGGAATCGAATATCCCCTGAAGTGACTCCAAAAAGTACTTTTTGTTTTTCTAGTTGTGTATTTAAATGAATTTTAGGCTCACAGTAAAAATCCTTCCAAAAAGGTATAAATACCTTCATAAAACAAATATTGTTAATATTAATATCACAAAAGTTCTGTTGTTTTTCTGCCTCATTGTGTCTTCATGTCAGGCCTGAAGAGAAACCACCGATGATTTAGAAAAACCAGGAATAAAAAGGTCTAGAATGTCAAGAATAATGAGAAGCTTTACATTATTAGCATATGCTAAGTACATTTAGCTCGCTAACTTAGGAGTCTCTGGACTCTCTGGAATATACCATTGCTGCAGAAGGACGGGGGAGGACCAAACACTTTTACATGATCAATCTTATGCCACTTTAGTCATTTGGTTGTTTTTTAAATGACAGACTTAAACAATGAGGGATGTAAAACTCATCTTAGACATTTTTATCAAGTGTTCAGCTCGGGGCCCTAGAGAGGTGGGGGCCCCAGGTGATCGCCTACCTTTGCCTAATGCCAAGTCTGCCCCTGGATCTAGTTAATAATAATAATAATAATAATAATAATAATAATAATAATACATTTTACTTATATGGCACCTTTCTGGACACTCAAGGTCGCCTCACAGGACAAAAGTATGTAAAAGATAAAAATACAACAATAAAACTCCAAAACACAAAATAAGTTAGCAGTTAAAAACAGCAATTTAAATATTATGAGTTGAATGAATGACGAAAAAGGTGTGTTAGAGGTGTTTGCAAAACTGAGAGAGTGAGTCCATATTAATCAATAATCAGTTAATCAATAACTGAGAACACTGAGAGACTGACAGACATGCAGAAGATGAAACCGTTTAGAAAACCTTCAGTTATTGAGGAAAAACCAATTTTGCTGAAAACATTTCAGAACAGAAAACAAAAAAGTGAAAACTGCAAAAACTGCTTTGATCCGGTTGCCGGGCAGATTACAGAATTCTCCTTTGGTTCTGCTGCCGTGATGTCATCATCCTTTGACCCAGTTTTCCCTGAGGAAACGCTGTGAAGTCTTCCAAAATCGAAGCTGTTTCTGAACAAACACATCAGGAATGTTTGGGAGGAATTAAAGGGGACCGCATCTATTCGCCACTTCCAAATCTGAGTCCCTGATTGGTCGACCTCTCTTAAAATCGTTCTACGTTCCACATTAGAGTCCGAAGTAGATCGGAGCATAAAGAGAGGCAGGATGGACTCCTTGGTCCCGTTAGGCTGCCTTGGCCTCAGCGGTGAACCGTTTTATTTGCTCGGGTCTAACAGGTCCATTTGGAACAAACGCTTTTCTCACTTCCTGTCGTCACGGTGACGACAGGAAGCTGCTGCTGACGCTGGCACTTTGAGATCTGGTCTTTTACCGTTTAGAAAAGGTTTGTGAACATTGGAAACATTGACCGTCTCTGTTTTATTTGAACACACTTACTGATATGTTGATGTGAAAGTGGATGATTTCACCTGCTGGGGTGTCGGCAAACATGTTCCACCCGTTAAACTGTTGACGTGTGTTCAGTGGCCGCATGTTTTGTACGTAAAACATGGTAGCGACACGCTTTGAACATGGAAGCCTGAAACACGCGTCTACATGGACCTTTCTCGCTTGGAGGCGTGTTTCTGAGGGCGGGGGGGACGGAGCGCTGAACTCCAAATGAAGGTGGAAGGGCGGAGTTTCCGGGCCGGTGACGGTCAGAGAACGGTGCTGGACTGGTGGGGGGGCGTTCCCGGTGACACTTGTTGGCGCTGTGGCACCAGAGAAGACCCCCCCCCCCCCCCAACGGCATGTGTTCCTCATCAGAGCTCTCCTGCTCGTGGAGTGGCTCACATCGTCTTCAAAGCTGCAGGAGTTGATCTTCATCACATTAGGCATTAGTTCCACCACATACTGAGAGATGGAGTCCTGATGGCGGAGCGTTCGGGGGGAACCATGCCCTGGACCCGAACATGCCTCATTTTCCACGTCACAACTGAACGAGCTTCTTCCTCAATCGTGGGAGCAGATCTTGGAGTCAGCTGATGTTTCCAGCCCTCCGACCAACTTTAGCAGGAATCAGGTTTTTTCTGTGAAGCTGCAGCTTCAAACTCTGTAGAACCGTGTTGGTTTGTTTGTTCTGTGGCTGTTCCTCTCTGTGTTGGGGGGGGGGGGGGGTATTAGGCCTAAGTTGACCTTATTTGTGGTTAGGGGTCCATCTGGGCTTTCTCTCCATCCGGTGAAGGGAGCGTGCTGACCACTCCACCGCCGTGCAGCCCGGAAGTGCTTCCCATTTAATGGAATGAAGAGCCGCCTGTTCCTGCTTTCTGTTGTTCTGTGTGGAACGTCGGCAGAGGAACCATCATCCATCATCATCATCATCATCATCATCATGATGATGACGCTGCAGGTTACACTCCTTCTGAACTGAGAGGATTCTAAAGCAGAGAGGCGTTCAGCTGCTGCTCCTCCACCTCCTCCATCGCTGCTGCTCCTCCACCTCCTCCATCGCTGCTGCTCCTCCACCTCCTCCAACACACTCCTGGGACGCGCCTCCTGCGGCTGCCAGATCAAAAGGAGCAGCGTGCCCGCTCCACACCTGCGGCGTTTTCCAAAGAACCTGACGGTGACCACGCTGTTCTGCTTTTAGCTCCTCCCACCGGAAAACTGACTCGTCCGTTTGAGGGGGCGGTTCTGGATGAAGAGAACAAGAATGCAGAACGTGATCCTCTGAATAAAAACGATAAACGGGGAAACTGACAGCAATTCTCCTGTTAGTGACGCAGTTTATGATGTTTGTGAAAATGTAATTAGCAGAAGGATTATTCCATCTGCTTCTAACCAGTCGCTTATTTGAGCTTCTTTGTCTCCAGATAACGCTCCTGTAAACAAAAGAAAGGGAAATCTCCTCCAGCTGTTGGTGACCGTTAACCGCTAACCCTGACCCTAAACCCTAACCGGTAACCGGTAACCTCAACCAGGGCAGATCGTCTGCGCTCATGGTGATCATGGTGATCATTGTGATCATGGTGATCATGGGGATCATGGTAATCATGGGGATCATGGGGATCATGGTGATCATTGTGATCATGGTGATCATGGGGATCATGGTGATCATGGTGATCATGGGGATCATTGGGATCATGGTGATCATGGTGATCATGGTGATCATGGTGATGGTCTTGAGGGTTGGTTCTGAGGTTCACCTGGTCCTCCTCTGACCCCTGTGATGCAGTCTTTGGTTTGTCTTCAGGTTTACGACGGACCTCCTTTGTGCCACGTCCCCTCACACGGGAAAAGCTCGGCATTTCCTATGAACGGGGCGAAGATCCTGGATCTGGATGAACTTGGATGCTTCGGTGACCCGGTTCTGACTTTGGGCTGATTAAGGCGGGTTCTGCAGGGAAGCTCTCAGGCAGCAGAATTCCATGAAGCAGGAGGTAGATACTGTTGGAATGTTTCTGGGAAGCCCTTCTGGGAAGCAGGGGCGTGTGAACACGGCAGAACCTGTTACAGGTGTGTTGATGATGTCATCGCTTCTCTTTCTTGTTTCTGATCTTCAGCGAGTGCGCTGCTGTTCTACACGTTGGTGTGTGCGGCTTCATCATAAAACGGCTTTACAGGTAAACTAATCTGGATATTAACTACACACGTGAAGCATCACTTCTGCGTGTGATAGTGTGTTTCGTGTCTTTCCGTCTCACATGATTCCATCAACCATGTATGGGTACGCGCTGTAACTTTGTATTGACTGCATGCAGTCCCATCCGATTACCTGAATGTGTCAAATCTAGACGTTTATCAATTTGACATTTCAAACTACAGATGAAATTGTGTTCTACTGCGGTGGATGATGGGATGTAAAAAGCGGGGGAGCGTTGGTCACCCCCACACCGAGCCCCCCGCTGAAGGTGAGGCAGCCGTGGCAGCCAGGGCCCCCCAGGTACCTGTGAGGGATAGCGGATTGAGGGGAACCCACCCGCTGGGTGTCCCAACATCAGCCAGAGGCTGGAAGGACCATCTGTGAAGAACCTTTTGGGTGGGTTGAGTTACTTAGATGAAAAGGTTCCTGTCAGTCATGCTCCCTCCCCTCCCCCCAGCCTCCCAACCAATCAGATGTTTGAACCATTGACTGTAGATTAGAACTGGACTGAGTGGCCCCTCCCCCCTTGGTGTTCCAAACAATAAGTACCCGCCTTAAGAAGCCAAAATCCCATAGACAGCTGTTACTCAGTCATTGTTTGGGTCAGATGAACCATTCTTTGACGGATTCTCTCGGGTTCGCTTTCAACTCAGAATGACAGTGGGTCGGACAGGAAGTGACCTCAGAATGACAGTGGGTCGGACAGGAAGTGACCTCAGAATGACAGTGGGGCAACTAATGCCTCAGAAGATGCAGTACTGCCCTGAAACCCTTTCTTCTTGTAATGTTCTTGTTTGTTTATGAAAACGGTTCCAGAAACGCCTCCTGTCTCATCTCTAATTATTGAAAAAGAGCTTCAGAGTAAAGCTAATAAAGGAGGAGGAGGAGGAGGAGGTCTGTGGTGAAACCAAAATGAAAACTGTGGGAGCAGAAAACAGAGACTGAGCATCCTTTTATCTCTTCATGATTCTTCATACCTTTTTATTCCACAAACCACAAATATGGCTGCTCCCCACCAAACAGCCATTCAGTCAGACAATGGTCCGGGGGGGGCAGTAAGTAGGTTCCTGTCAGTCATGCCCCCCCCCCCCAATACTTAAGAGTCCATCCATCCAAGTCCAGGTCAGGAAAAAAATCTTACAAACGCTCAGTGATGGTCAAGAGATGTGGACCCCTCCCCCACCCCTTATTGAAAATGACTCTTTCAGTTCCAACCAAATGAATCAATCAGTCGACGTTTTCCGTGATACGGCCCCCGCCATGCTGGAAGCAGAAATCGTCAGTTAGCACTGACTGATCCGAGTCAATCTGAGTCATCGTTTCTATGGCGATCAGACTGGCCAATCAGGAGTGAGCTTGTTTGAAGGCCACACCCCTAACAGTTGAAAGCGAGCTACACGAAATCTGACAAACATTCTAAACGTTGGGCGTGGGGGGGCCAGTAGGCTCCACTTACTTTTACTGAGGCATCTGATTGGTCAGTTTAGAACTTGAATAACTTGAACTACAGAAAAAATATTTTAAAGTGTTTTATCAAGAAAATGTATCAGATCCAGAACGGTTCTTCTGACCAATAGAATGACTGAGGAACAGCTGTTATTCTCTATAGAAGTCTGTGTGACCCCTCAGTCCAGTCTTATATACAGTCCATGGTTGAAGCTCAGGCCGGCGCCGTAACAGCATTGGTTATAGATGCGTCATGTGATCAAATCACCTTAACGCCTACGATTTGCTGTTTTCTATTACCTCAAACTGGCTTTTGTTGTCTTTAAGCTCTTCTAAGTCCGTGCTGTCGGTTCTAAAGTGAAATAAAAACAAAACAGTGACTTTTCCTCAACTGTCACTCAAACACATGAGTGAGGCGAAGGGCTGAAGCAGCTGAGTGCTCATGATCAGGGCGGGCAGAGCTTCACATTCAGTAAAACACAGAAAAACTGCCCTGATTTCAGAACAGAAGTAGACTTTACGCATGAAGAACAGCTGATGACTAACGGTTACCATGACAACCAAAGCCAACAAGGCCAATTAGAATCCAACGCAGCAAAGTTCATTCCAGTTCATTTCACTCATTTAACTCTGAGTCGTTGATGATGCAGCATAAAAATGATCAATCTGATGTCCATGCAAACAAAAACAATTTATGATCCAAAATAATAAAGAATGAAGTTAGTCAGAAACGTCTGAACTAAACCTGGAAACCCACTGAAAACCGTCTGTCACGGGACTGTTTCAGTTAGCAACGCTTCTGGTTTTTCAGACAGTTCCCTCCATCCATCTAAACCTGGGTAGCCCGTTTGTTAAGGTGAAGGACTGACATGTCAGGGTTCGATTTCCGAGAGGGAATGAACTAGCAAGCAATTGAATTGGTGAGCACCGCACGAAGCCCATCGAGACGACTGTTGTTGTGAATTTGGGCTATACAAATAAAATTGAATTGAAAAAAATTGAACAGTTAATACCCCCCATTGAAGGCCCTTTGGCAAGACCCTTAACACTACTGCCTACCAGCATGAATGTCCCCTGTGACGGTCAGAGGGACCGTAGGCGTGAACCTGCAGCCACGCCTCTACCATCACCAAGTGTTAATGAGTAGTCAATGAATAATGGACACATTGGAAGAACTTTGAGCGTCTGGAAAAGAGCAGATAAATCCAATCCATTATTATTATTCAACCGGATGAATGTCTTTCAGGGTCATGGGGTTGCTGGGGCCTATCCCAGCTGCTTGAGGGCGGGGCCAAACATCTACACACACATTTACCAAAGAACATATGATTCTATTTTGGACTCTTGAAGGAATCCGGTGAACACTAAGGAGAACATCCAAACGCCACACGGAAAGAGCCCAGCTGGGATTTGAACCTGGACATTCTGTGAGTGCTGACCACTACACCACCATGCTATATAGTGCATTATTACGATATTTGTAAATATTAGATTATTCATACATAAGATGTGGAAAAACACTGAGCTGCCAAAGAATTTGCCCCCCGCCCCCTGCCCCCCACTCCAATGCCTGAACCCAGGTGGTCCGGTCCACTTCCACAGTGCCAGGAGTTAAAAATCCTCATGTTTAGATGGTGTCATATGTTCTCTGGACTGAAGAATCCCACCCTCCATCCGGTGATCAGGGACACAGTCTGGGTGTGCAGTTAGGTGGAGGGAGTATTGTGGTGTGGGACTGCTGTCCTTTCAGTGCAGATGAAAGGAATGTGGCTGCACAGTCCAAACGTAGAGCGAGATGGAGTGTCAGACCGCCTCACCCATTGCTGGAGCGCCCAAACACAGAGAGGGAAGGTTGCTTCCAAAGATTCGCCAACGTTCTCTGAACAAACGTAAATGCGATCAATCAAACCAAAGAAACGTTCCTTCCCTTCAGTTCGGTTGTTGCTGTGAGCAGACGGCAGCAGCGTGAGACGATGAGACCGACCGCAGACGTGTAAGTGAGAACGTGGAAAATGCAGCATGTGGTCTCTGTTTTAAAGAAGCATCGCCCCCTGTTGGTAGACTTGGAAAAAGTCACTTTTGGTGTTTTTCTGTTATGTTTTTTACTTTTTAGATTAAAGAAAAGTTGTATAAAGTGTTTAAGGAAGCTTAAAGCAAAATAAAAAAATGAAAACACACCAAAAACCAAAGTGGTGATTCAGCCATGACTCCGCCCACTTGAGTCAACAGAAAAACCGATGACCTCGTTATCAAACTGAAGACAACCTGGAACAAAACAGGAAACGCACAACTTCCCTCAGGCGTGTAAGCAATGAAGGCAGAAAGGAATGGACGTTGTCATGGTAACCGGCCTCTGACTGCTGCTGCTGAATGAGGACTAACCAGCGGAGGAGAGTAGTTTGTCCGCTAAACGAGGAAAGTCCTCCTCTTCCCGCCGGTTTCTGTCCAGATGATGAAGAATCAAGGCCAGAGCAACGATACAGAACTTCCAGGCTAGGGACACCTTTGAGCCAATCAGGATCCAGCGTTCACCACGACATAAACAAACTATGAAGAAGACCAGAAACAGAGAAACTGACTTCGATGACCTCCTGATTGGAGTCCTGAACGCCGCCATAAATGAAAGTTTTAATCAATGAAATCATTTGGCAACAGAAATCCAGAAGGAGGCGTGGCCTATCACAGCTAAAAGGTCACCTGACTCCCAACCCTCCAGCCCAAAGCTGCCTCACACCTTCTGGAGTCCTGCTGATCCAGATCCCGACCCGCCTCCCCCAGGCCTGAAAGTATCAAACAGGTTGTAAAAAGAGCCCCTCGCCCCAACAGTTGTGTGTTTTTGTGCGTCTGCTGCATTTTCACGTCCAAACAGACACAAACAGGAAAACGAGGAGCGTCCTGCTTTTCTCTGTCAGCCCTTTTCACTTCTCCTTTTCTCCAGAAGGCCTCCTCAATGGGGGAGAAGAGCTTGGAGCATCAGTTTCATCATGACTCACCCATCCTCCTCCTCATCTTCCTCCTCATCCTCCGTTCCTTCAGCACAGCTTCGTCCTGAAGGCAGAGGGAACGTCTGCAGGTCTCTGAGGGGCCAGCCGTCCTGCTTCAGACCAGAACTTCCGTCTTCCTCCTTCAATCCGACGTCCCGTTCTTCAGGGATCATCTGCTCATCTGGTTTTCAAGAACCTGAACCTCTTCATCCCTCAGGAGCAGAGCGTTTTCGTCCAGCAGCTGCAGCTTCAAGCAGCAGAGATCAAGGTTCATGACAGAAAATCTCCTCGAGATCTGAGTTCAGTTACCCATAATTCTCAAGCCAGGAACTAAACCCAAATCAGCCTGGTGCTGATCCAGAACCCCAGAATTGTGTATCATCCTTTTTCTCATTCAAATGTTTTCAGTGAGAATTTATTTGGAAAATAGGATCAAATAAAAAAACAAATGAGTTTAAAGAAATGTCCATCAAAGATCCTCGTTCTTCACGTCAGCAGACGAGCTCTCACCAATTTATGGTTCAAGCTTTAGTTTCTGCCCCCCCTCCCACCCCGTTTCAATGCATACGCTCCTTTTTCAAGCTTTATTGACCTTTTCAGCACATTTGGAATTTGTGAAATAAATGAAAGTCTCATCAGTCGTTTAAATGCAGCATTTCTTCCTCACGTCTCATGAGTCCAGTTTCAGTCCTGCTCAGACTGTCTGCAGGAATCGTTGCAGTTTATGCTCATACTTTGTTTGTTTGTTTGTTTCAGGATTAGGAACCCATCCGATTGTTTCTGGGACCGCAGCGGAACCTTCTGATCCGTGATGGTGACAGGAAGTCCTGCTTTCATCAGACGCTGTCGGTTTGTAAAGTCTGCCTTTACATCAGAGGGGGTTCCCTGCTGAACTCCGTGTTCTTCTGTTCTGCGACGTTCTCTGACTCACGCCAGCGTCCTCGCTGCTCCAGATTCACTTTGATGTAAGAAAACATGTGAGTTATTGAGAATAATCTGCAGATGTTAGTCTGAGCCTCCAGCATGGAGGACCCCCGGTCAGCATGACCTAATCGATGTTCTCTGATCTGCAGACTGTCCACAGCCTCTCAGCTTCACGCCGCTTCACCGCCACACGAGAAACATCTGTGGGAACAACTTCCTGTCAAGATGGAGGTCCTCTGGTCCGAAAAGACGTCCCTCTCATCCTGGACAAGCCTCTCAACACCAAACCACAAAGACCAACCGGACCAATCAGTGGATCACCAAATGTCAACAGCTCCACCAGTGTCTACATGTGTCACAGGCGTGTCACAGGCGTGTCACAGGCGTGTCACAGGCATACAGTCCCAGTCAGTGTAAAACACCACCAGCATCGATGACGTCATAGCGCCACACGTTGTTTTTTATCTGTGACCGAGCACCCGACCATCTGTTCCCAAGTTTGAAGCAAAAGTTGCAGTTCCTCAACAGACCACCAGAGGTTGGAGTCAGAAGAAGTTCTGTCTAAATCGGTTTTATGCTCATTGATCTCTGAGGGGGGTGTGGGGGTGCTTTTTAATGTTGTTAGGTCTCAAATGTTCCCATTTTTAGCCACACCTTTCTTTTGCCCTCTGCGTGGACCCAACATCTTCTTGAGAACCTCTTTGAAGTGGGCGGAGCAAAGTGCCGTCCGGCCCCCTTCAGATGTCAAACATGTTTCCATGTCTGTGTTTGAACATCCTGCACGTTCTAAAAAAGGAACTTTTCTCCAGATGAGGAGAACAAACATGTTTTATGGGCGTGTCCTTTTGCCGTTTTTCAGGATATGCCCATATTTGGGTAAAGGCTGTAGAGTGCGGGGCAGGTATCAGTGCCTCTGTCCTCCTGGAGATGATGAAGGGCAGAAGAGGAATCCAGAGCAGCAAGTTTCATGATGACGTTGACAGTTTCCTTCTGGGGTGTGATTTACGGCGTTTGGTGCCGCCGCCGCCGCCTCCTGCTGAGACTCATTAAAGCGATTCTGCGGCTGCAGAGATCTGCTCGCATCTGTGCTTTAACCGGGAACCGGGACCGAAGAACGCTCCGTGAGGTTCTAGCAGAACTCTGGGCGGCACAGACCCAGGTTTTGGACACCTGAAGAGGATCCTCTCGGCCGGCTCTCCTCTGGGATTTGTGCCATCGCCCCTCCAAGGCAGAACCAGTGGAGCGGCGGTTGAGTCCAGAACCTCAGGATGTTCCTAAATCAAAATCGGACCCGTCAGGAATGCTGATGCGTTTCTGTGGCGTCAGCAGAGAGGCCGATGGGATTCCTCATCGTTGCCCTGCGGTCGGTCCCTCCTCTGAAAAACACCATGCCTGCTTGGAACGCTGCGGTGGCTCCATGGCTGTGGTGGAGCGGGACATCCAGCTGCCATTGATTAACAGAATCAGCTTGACAGGAATTCCTGGATAAACTGAGGAGATTACATGCAGTTACGTTATCAGATTACAGTTGGGTTTCTGGAGTAATCTGATTACTGATATGCTATGTAAATAAGACCCCCCCCCCCATGGAAGACTGTCCTCCTTCACTCTTTAAGATTGTGGTTTGATATCAGAGCTTTTTTTTTATACTGAAGGGCTGACGCCTGTTAGAACGGCAAGAACTCTGCCGCCTTGTCTCCGGTGTTCCTCAGGGTTCTGTTCTACAGCCCCGCCCCTTTCTCCGGTGTTCCTCAGGGTTCTGTTCTACAGCCCCGCCCCTTTCTCCAGTGTTCCACAGGGTTCTGTTCTACAGCCCCGCCCCTTTCTCCAGTGTTCCACAGGGTTCTGTTCTACAGCCCCGCCCCTTTCTCCAGTGTTCCACAGGGTTCTGTTCTACAGCCCCGCCCCTTTCCCACCTGTTCCATGTTTCTGAGCTGATGACTCACCGCTCTTCCTGTCTTTTCTACATCTAAGTCATCCTCTACCTGCTAGGACAAGAAAAAATGTGTCTATAACTGACAAACATTTAGTCATTTAGTGAATACCTGCCAAATCACAGTTGTCATATTTGTGTGTAGGTGTGTTTGTGTGTTTGATAAAAGAAGAAAAAATCAGAAAGTATTAGTTTTTCTCAACAACAGGCCAATGAAGGATGTGGAGGTGTGTGTAACTGTCCTGTCGTGGTTTGTTCTGTTCTCAAGTCTTTCCCGTCACTCAAACTTCCTTCTTTCTTCCTCCTTCCTTCCCGCAAGTCCCCCCCCCCAACACACACTGAGACCCACAAAAGGCGATTTAGTCTTATTCTCTCTAGAAATCCCTCGTTCCTGGAAAGGACACATTTCATTCCTTCTTTTTCTGTTTGTATCTCAAACATCAAAGTTTAAGAAGCTGAAAGTGCAATTTGACTGTTTTAAATAAAAGCTCTTTCAATAACTTTGATAAAGTGTAAAAGCTTAAAAACTGTAAAACAACAACAACAACCCTGCTTTCCATGCTAGCATTAGCATTAGCATTCGTAGTGAACTTGGGTAGTTGTCTGAGTTTAGGGTTGTGTCCAAATTCTTTACCGTTTGGCTCGTTTGCATTTTGTCTGAATTCAAAATCCAGTACCCTGGAAATCTCCCAGAAGTCTCTGCGATTGCCGGATATAGACCACAATGCATTGGAATTGGGGTTTATAGATTGAATGATTTTTCTATGTGTTAAAGAAACTGAAACTCATTCTATGTATCTAAACTTGTTTTTTGTAAATCCTCCCACTTTTCATCTTCACAAGGCTGTAGATTCATAAATAGTCTTCTTAAATGTTTATGTTTGTTAGGCTTTTAATTTGGGAAATCTGTGATGTCATATTTGCCGTTGATGGCTCTAGAACACCATGCTATTCTTAAGCTTTTTGTAGTTAACGATATATACATGATCATATTTTACCTTTGACAGACTAAAGAACACTTTTTTTAAATTGAAATATAACTTATTTTCACAGCCCATTTTCCTTCCTGGAAGTAGGCCAACTCTATCTCCGAGGCTCCGCCTTTCTCTCCGTGTGGATGCTGCCTATTTCATGACGTCATCCTAGATCCGGCCTCGGCAGCGTGACATCACAATGTGAGGACCCGCTTGTCCTGTCGGATTGGGAGGGGCGGGTTTTTAGAGAAATACTAAGAGGTGTGTGAACGGATCTTTTGTGAGGAATGAACATCATGAAACACTTAAAAACACGCAAGATTGTGCGTGATATAGACGCTTTAAAAAAGTGGTGAGTTAACTAAACACTTGGAGGTTCTGGTCGTTTACTTTCCAGTTGTCTGACCTTGTTAGATTTTAATTTATGTTGTAATGAAGTTAAATCCGTTTTCTACTTTTATCATCCAGTAATTCACTCTGTTACTTTTAGATGACGGCGTAACTATGATTCCTGTTAAGAGCGACGCCTGAGTCCACTGAATCTTCTGTGCGACGTGAGGCGTTTGCATCACAGATGAAGGAACAGAAGCTGCTCTGCAGGTTCTGTGGTTCTAAGCAGGTCCAGAGGAGATGCTGGACGTTCCTGTGGAGGTGCTGCGGGTGACCGTAGGTGGCGCTGTGCTCCTCTGCCTCCATGATGCTGCAGCTGTCGGTTCTGGAGCGGCCGGAAACAGGATGAGGTGTGATGTAAGTGTGTGAGTCAGCCCTGGTTCTGTGTGCTCCTGCGGCATTCTGGGATACACCCGCCGCTGTCACAGGGTCAGTTCTCAGGATCTTCATCCACTAACGTGACTGAAAAGTTCCAAAGGTTGCACAACGTGAACCGGCGCCCAGCAGTGTCCTGGCATCCCTCAGGGGAAACACATGTACCTCGAAAGAAAACCACAACTTCTATCGCAATTCTGCTGCGAGGAAAGTCCCGCCTCCAGCCATGACCTTGTTCTGATGAGCACTTCCTTATGCTAACTTTAAGAAAAGCTCAGGCTTTGTGCGGCTCCAGAAGCGGATGAAGTGTTAGGCCAGAGAATGTCAGTGGTGGTCCTGCTTCCTCTGATGTTCAGGCGGATTGTCACAAACACGACAAAAATAGAAGCTCGAAGCTACAGAGAGTCGAGCGGCTCTGCAAAGGCAGGTCCGGCTCACTGACCCGTTCTTCTGCACCAACCAGAACTCAGTCCACCCCCAAACATGGATAGTGAAAATAGTGATGTTATAATCAACCGTGCTGCATCAGCTACAGCAAAAGAACAGACGACAGGTTAGAGCAGACATGTATGTCTGTGATTGATTGATTGATTGATTGATTGATTTCTAGCACTGTAGGCAAAGCAATAAAGAATTTACACAGATTTATCAAACGTATTACAGAAATGATAAAATAAACATAGATATTATTGGTTGTAATTAAAATAGCTTTTTTATTTCACCACCATCAAGTTCACACATGGATTTGGAATTATTCAATCACCTGTTGATCCTCAAATCCTCTTATCTTCAGATCCTAAAATCATAGTTTCTACATTTTCTTTAATATTTGGATATTTGAACATTTTTAGCTCATTACTGAACTCATTCCAGAGTTTAGTGGCACACACCGACACACAGAAACTTTCCTTTGTGGTTCTTATCGGTTTGATACTGAAGTTCCTCAATTTGTTCCTCCGTCATTTTCTAAGAACAGTTCCTGGATATTGAATGGTGACGATTTCCAACTGACTCTGGATAGAAGTTGTTGGAGTAAAAACCAACAAGGTCATACAGTTTTAAAAGTCTAGATTGATAGAATAAATAGTTTGTATGATCAAGATATCCATCCATGATTTTATTTTGTTTAACTCTGTGTTCATCACATTGATACGTTGTTAGGTGGAGTGAGGCTGGACCCAGAAGCGGGACAGAGACGGGAGATGAAGGAGAAAAGATGGTTTCATTTAGTCCCCAGAGGCGTTGGAGGGTTCTGGTGTGGATGGTTCTTGGTTTGGACAGATGATTGACAAAGAGATGGGCTTGATGGTAATCTCTGAAGAGGCAGAAATAAGGCAGTTAGGTTTCAGAAGATATAAGGCACTTAGCATGAGACAACGAGGCTTCAGACTTGGGCTAAAGAGTCAGTACTCAACCGCATGAAGCAGACAGACTGATGGCGCCTGAAGGGTGGTGGTTCCTTAAAAAGGCTGCCAGCTGATGAGAAGATGGGTGGCAGGTGCGATGACGAGCCCAGGATCCTAACATAAGTTCCCTATGATTGTCTGTAGAATACATTTGTGTCATCAGCAAATAATGTGAGTTTCAAAAGCTTTAAAACATTGAATATATCAATTATGTAAATATTGAATAGCAGTGGGCCCAGAGTTGATCCTTGTGGGACACCACAACTTATCTCTTTGGTTTCTGATGTAAATTCATAAATCCCGGATTGTTTTCTTCCGTTTAAATAGCCTGTCCTCTCATACTTCTGTTAAGAATCAAACAAACTTAAAGAAACAGATTTAATGACATCGTCATTAATTGCAGAATTTAAATTAATATAAAACTAACCAAAAGTGGGAAAAGACTAAAGCTCTTGTTCAATCATGTTCTTGTGTCTGACGATCGGTGCTTCAAGGGTTCTTGCATTGGTTCTTTTGGTTCTATTGTTGGATTTTCTTCTTCAGTGGCTGAGCAGCAGATTCTTTGTGCTGATTGTCCTTAAAGAGGTAAAAGTCCCCCTCAGACCCTGAACCTGACCTTTTCTCCTGGTTTCAGACCTTCAGATCCTTTCATTCTTGTTTCTGTCGTTGGAGTTGGAGTCTCTCCTATTGTCGGTTCTTCACGGCGCGGAAATTTTAAATAAATCCCTCGGAGAGTCAAGTTGACCTTTTGTGTTTGTTCAAACAAAAGTCATTGATGTACCATGGACACAAACCTGTCCATTCCATTGATTTGAATGGTTGTTCTTCCAGAAAACTCATCGAGGAGGGCTACAGAAACCCTGCATGGGGGGGTTCACTGCGTTAAAGAAACTGAAACAAATGAAAGAATAAAGTAAAATAATAAATATGATTAAAAAGTCAAAGCCCAGTTTCCTGTTTTAAACTCTCAAGTTTGAAATGGCTTCAAACTAAAAACGGAGTCACTTCTAGAGGATCTGAAGAGTTTTTTCTCCTTTTTCTTTTTAAACAAACTGAGAAACTGCTGACCTGCTGGATCAGGACTCGAACCTGTGGCTGACGGGACGTTGTTTTGACGAGGAGAGCAGACTGATGGAGAGGAGGGACAGATGGAGCCAGGTTCCTCTCTTCTGCCAGTGAGGAGCTCACCACAATATTTACAAGAGCTCCCAAATACACAAGGCGTGTTTACGGGCGCACAAACACAGACGGACGCGGTCGGGCATCAGCGCTGAGGCGAGGGGCGGGGCTCTGCCTCGACCTGCAGACAGCTGCTCTGTTTGTGATGAAGTCTGTGAGGAGAAAAGGATTTTTAAGGACGTTCATGCAGAGTCATTGATCTAAACTGACTGTTAGATCTGTGGTTTGGAGCTTCATGGAGGGTCGTCTGGACCATCCAGAGGGATGTACCATGTACCACTCAGAGGGAGAGTGGAACATGGTGTGTACTTGTCCAGCGCTTTGCAGTCACAGTCACCCCTGGACACATTCACACACTCTGCCAACCTGTGACCACCAGGAGCAGCGTGGGGTTCAGTGTCACTTTAACAGATGAACGGCCAAGGCAGAAACCTACGGACAGAGGTCAGCCGCTCCACCTCAGCCACCCACGTACAAGCTGAGCGTCAGAGATCCAAGAATGGAACCCTGAGGAACTCTGCAGAACATGTCGGTTTATGAACACTTCCTCTGCGTCTGAGGCAGCACTCGGACCAAAGCCCAGGTTTCTGCTTTGATGTGATGCCAGTTCCATCTTTAATGAGGGTCTCCTCCGGACTCTGAAGCTTTCTGAAGCCCCACTGATGTCTGTCTGAAAAGCTGTTAGACGTAAGGGACACAGAGAGGCGAAGAGTTCCGAAGACTGACGTAGAGTGACCACAGCGGTGAAGAGTGACGAAGAGTGACCAAAGAGTGTCACAGAAGTTGGGTGTGGCGCCATAGTTCTACTGTCAGTTTGACTGAACCAGTGTCCTGGTGTCCTCTGATGGCACCAGCATGCACACCATGGGCCGGTGGCGTGCACGCGCATGGGCTGGTGGCGTGCACGCGCTCTGAAGTGGAAGTGCAGAGCACACATGCAGACATTATGAAGTGCTGCTTATGTAAGTGTGTGAAACCACCAGAAAGAGGAAGCGTTCTGTGGCGCTCCTGCAGGCTTTGTGCTTCCTGTGGCCATCCTCACAGCTGGGGGGGTGCACTCCCAGCATGATGGGCTCCCAACAGCAACAGCTGTCCCCCCCCAGCTTTGTGGCTGATTCAGCCGGGTGCAGCCGCAGCTTAAATAACAGCGGTGGCGCTGATCTGAGGTCAGATCTAATCTCTGAGCACATCTGCTGCTGCTCAGATCGGCAGCACGTTCCTTCTTCTCAGTCCGGCTTCGGGTTAAAAATACTCCCCAGCTGTTCATAGGTGCTCGTGCGTGCATGTGTGGCCGTGCACGGTGGTTGGCCGTTTATCGTTGGTAAAAAGTTTTCTTGCAGCATCTTCCTCTGGGTGGAGGAGGATGAGGAGAAGCAGAAGGTTGGTCAACACAAAGACAGCTTCTCGTTTTTTTTTGTTGAAAGGTCAAAGGTGAAGCAGGTGGGCGTGGCATGCGTGCATGCATGACTGCATGCGCTTCTGAGCATTTCTGGCTCTTGAATGTCTTTAGAGGGTTTCAGATCTGCTGTTTTTGTTTCAACACATCTTCATCCCTAAAGTGTTCTTGTTCCTCAGGTGTTTCTGGGTTTGATCCTATCTGAAGCTCGCAGTGACGGCTGCTTCCTGCTGCTTCCTGCTGCTTCCTGCTGCTTCCTGCTGCTTCCTGCTGCTTCCTGCTGCAGGAGGAAGCTTCTGACTCAGCTGATCAGGTCCAATCAGTTTTATCAATGACCCTGATGAACTTCTCCAACTGCTCCACCTCACATCCGTCACGGCAGGTGGGAGTCCTGATGAAGATGGTTGTCATGCATTCATGTTGTTGCCATAGTAACCTGTGGGGCCTTGATCTGCCTGTGCAGCCACAGATTAGAGGATCCTCCTGCTGTAATCTGATTACTTTTGCCAGCGTGGAAACTACACAAACTGTAAAGCTAAATGTATGAAGATAAATATTCTTCAGAATTTTTTCAAACGTTTCTGATTTAGTTTTAGTCCCATTAATTTGCCCAGAAGCTAAAATGTGCACAAACATGGGGGGTTTTATGAGGTCACGACCTTTCCATAACATCATGAAGTTGGATCAAAGAATCCACATGTTTAGGTCCGTTTGCTGTTTGAATTGACCAGCTGCATCATGGTTCAGGACCAACAATAAGACTTAAACTTTCAAAAGCGATTTTATTCGGTTCAGACGACGTCATGGAAGTCATTAACTCACATTTAAGTTCTTTTCACGTGGTGCACGTTTGAGATGCGACAAAAACTTTATTGTGGACTTGACCTCTGACCTTCAGAAAGGGCGCTCTAACTTCTGCAGACTTGTTCTGGATTACGCCCTCAGAGTTCCTCTGGGTCCATCCAGACCCACGAGTCAGCACTTTAGGCCTCTTCAGCCCTGACTCATTTTCTGGCTGAAGTTTACTGTGTTCTGATGAAATGCTAAATTTAGAGAAAGGCATCATCCCTGTCCCCTGGCCTTTCCATGGGATTGCAACATGTCAACAACTTCTACAACTTCTTGATTTAAAAACAACAACACGCTTTTTGCAACAACTGACCCAGACTGCTGTTGTAAATAATCCTGATAGATTTGCTGAGGGTTCTGCTTCCAGCAGACTCTTTGGGTCTGATAATAATTTCGTGTTTTCCTGCGTATCTACCTGTCAGAGTTCCTCTGTCGTCAATCTGTCTGAACAGGCGCTTTCTGCAGACTGAGTCCCAAGTTTGGAGAAATCAGCAACAGAACAGTTTCCAACATAAAATAAAGATCATTCATCCGTATTCTTTATTGCAGAGGTGCTGGAACTGTTGTAACATTTATGAACACTTAAAATAAATGATCTCACCATCAGAAGACTAGTAAGATCACGTTTATAAAATAGAATTTAAGTGGTAAATAGCTGCACAGATCTTTTCTACTGTCCTTGAAGGCCCAAGGCGCTTTACAGTCACAGTCCCGTTCACACACTGACTGCACTGCTGAACGCTGGCACCAACCTATAGGGTGGGGTTCAGTCTTTTCCTCAAGGACTCTTCAACACATGGGTGGGCAAGGCAGGAATTGGGCCTTCAATATTCAGATCAGAGGTTGGCCGTCCCAATTGCTAGAAAAAGTGATATTTATTTTTTCATGTGCAATCAGAAAATAGAGAATGAGCAGATATGTTTAGCCTTTTTTCTAAAGTATGCTGATGCTAATGAATGAATAAATAAACAAACACATAAATAAATAAACAGTACTAGACTAATATTTATTTGTAAATAAAGTAACCAAGTCTTTGAATACAGCAGGCAGTTCCTTCAGAGACAAACTGGTGTCATCTGCGTATCTGCTTGTCTTTATTTTACTTCAATGGTCAGAGAAGGTCATCAAAACTTTTCACGTTTTTGAAGTTAATTACAAAATTGTCCAACTTATTATAGTGGAAATCATTAAAATAAACTTGGAATGTGTCCTTGAAACTAAACTGGTGCTCACACTTTAGGATCTGGAGAGATTTGAACACTTTATACTCCAATAAACAAAAAGTTGTGTCCCCAGAACTCTGAATTGAAAGGTTCTGGTTCATTTCTGGGTGAAAAAAGTTAGAATGTCCAAACCCGCTCAAGAACTCATCCAGGAGCTCAGACAGAACCCTGTGGGTCCAACATCTTCACGGGGAAGGAGGAAGCCCTCAGAGTTTCAGCATCAGCAGCGAGGCCACATTTGGGTTCCACCTGGGAACCAACTGCTGATTTAGTTTAAATGAAGGCGTGGTCACAGCTCTGTGTGTGTGTGTGTGTGTGTGTGTGCGTGCATGCGTGTGTGTCTGTGCGTGTAATGGGGAATGAATGATGGGATTTTCAAAAACACTTTGTTTGGTTTTAGTGGGAAGGGAGATTATTCAGTAAATATTCTAAAAACCTTTAACATTGATTTAAACAGTTGAAATCTTCAGTTATTACTTCCTAAGAATAACACTAACTCACTTGATATTTATAAAGTAATAAAGTAAAAGCAACAAATTGGTCATTCATAAAACAAAAGATAAATAAATCAACAAACATCAGTGTGATTTCACCTCTGTGGGTGAAAGTCTGGCAGTTCACCTCCCTGATAGCAAAGAGGAGCAAGGAGTCCAGAGAGGAGTTTGATCTCCCAACGATGTGGATGTTTTCAGTTGTTTTAGCGCATTTTGCAATCTGGTGATGAAACTGAGCAGAAGAGGATGTTTGTGTCGTGATCTTGGTGGATTTACAGAAATGTGTTCAGTTTCACTCAAAACCTCAAACAAATGTTGGTTTGAAAGAACTTCTTGGTGGTTCGGGTTCTGCTGTGGTTCTCTGCGTTTCAGGTTTCTGGTTGGTTCTGGTTCAGTTCCTTTGTTTGGTCATGATTTCACTTCTCATGACAGCCGCACAAAAAAGCTCATCAGGAACAAACCAACAGAGATTCTGGTTCTTGATCTGGTCTAGAATTTACAGAAGAACAAAGTCAACGTAACTAAGAACCGAACTCTAAAATCGGAGATTCTGTCAAATATGAGAAACGCCAACTCTCAAGAATCCAGACCTAAAGTCCAGACGGGTTCAGAGAACGATCCGCCGCCGAGTCCATTCAGACACAACACAGCTGTGTGCAGATGGATCATTGCAGCAGATGCAGATGCAGATGCAGATGCAGCTGCAGTTGCGGATGCAGTTGCAGTTGCAGATGCAGATGCAGCGCTGCATGAGGAGCTGCAGACGGACACTCTTGTATGAGGAGTTGAGGAAACCTCGGTGCTGCTGTGAGGAGGAACTCCTGAATAAGTGGGAAGACTTCCTGATAAAACCAACAAAATGGGATGTTTGTTGACACATTCATTCAGTCTTTCATATCCAGTCCTGAGTGGTTCTGGAGAACCTGAGTGGCAGATGTTCTGTTGGACTTCAAGAGAACTCAGAAGCATGTGTGTAGGGGGGGCAGCATAATGTGCAAACATGATCCTGCAGATCCAGCTGTTCATCCAGCTGCAGCCTTTTCCTTAATAGAAAATAAAGTCTTTACCTTCTGCAGAGCTGCAGGTTTCTGATTGTTTTAGTGACTAAATTGCTTCCTTTCAGTTTGTAAAATGGTAAAAGTGTAAATGGCGTATACACACACTGGTGGCGGCTCCGCAGCCAAACACAGGCGCCCGCCTACCACCAGAGGCAAGGTGGGGTTCAGTGTCTTCTTCACAGCTGCTTTCTGTGAAATGGTGACCCCACCCCCCCACCCCCTTAGGTGGTCTCATGTGTTTTTCACTTCTCCTGGTTGGTCTGTTTCAGACTGGGACATGTTGCGTTTGTGGAGCTTGGTTTTTTGTGGTTTCTGTCCTTTATCAGTGAGTTGAGATGGAGGTGTGGAGCTGTTCTGCAGACTGACTGGGTTGAAGGTCGCGTGCATCTGACAATGTTTGAGCAGAGCTGACTCTGGGTCACACTTTACCCCTGACCCTCCACCCACTGACCCAGGACACACAAACCTGTCACTGGGTGAAGGTGGTCCACCTCCCTGCCGGTGAGGCTCCCTTCACTGTGCATTCAGGCTCCGCCGTGTGCAGGTGAACTCCGCCCTGCTGGATTCACCTGCACACCTGATCCATGAAGAAGCTGCAGAGGACGTATGATGAAAACGTTTCTGGGGTCATGGCCAGCAATGGAACAAACATGCTTGAAATACTGCAGTAATCTGAGCTCCAATGAAATTCAAATGTCTGATTAACACACACCCCACTCCCACACCCCACACACACCCCACTCCTACACCCCACACCCCACACCCCCTATGGGAGTGAACCGAAAACCGCTCTCTTCTGAAACCAGCCTCCAGTGGTCACTGAAGGAAGGACAACATTTCCTACTTCCTGGTTGGTGGGGGTGGGGCCTGTCGGATAGGGCGGTTCAGAAGTTAGCGTGGGACAGTTATGCTGATGTTTGTTCTTCAGCATAAGCTGGCTCGTTTTCCTCCGTCAGGGAAGTAGATCCAGTCTTTCTTCATGAATCCACATCAGAGCGGCTGCAGATCCCTGAGCTCGGCTCCATGCAGTCAGCAGGACTGAGTGGGTGTTCACCCCCCCCTTCCCCGCGCTGTGGCTCCACTCCAGCTTTATTCCCAGCAAACATTTAGTCCGAGAGCTGCAGGTACGAGCCAAGTTCAACACTCCAGCCCCCCAGAAATGTTCACAGTCTGATTCTACAGGCTGATAAAGACACAGAGACGCTCAGCACAAGTGAAGGTTATCGCCCCTCTTAGGGGTAGAGCACCGTGCACGGGGGCAGTTGCAAGTTTGACCTCAACAATAATAAGGATTCTTTTCACAGTCTTTGAACATTTCTAACAATTCTATACATCTAATTATTATTATGTATGTAAATTTCCCGCTCAAAAGTCTTGTCATCCATATTTCCTGGTGCAATAGTGTGTGTGTCTGTGTGTGTGTGTGTGTGGGGGGGGTCTCTCCTGACTTCTAACTCAACAAAACAAACATCAAACTGACTTTAACTGAAATGTAGGTCTGTGTTTCTGGATTTTTTACACAGTTTGGTGTCATAATGTCCCACAGAAACCCAAGGGCCAGAGTGGGGGCCTTAAAGGCATCACATGACAGTTTTACTCCACGGTTGCAGCTTGACAACAGAAAGGGGGCGTGGCTACTGTTTAAGTAATACCATCCATAGACTGGCCAGGACTCTGCTGAAATAACAGAAACTGTTTGAAGGAAATCGCTAAAAACAGACATCTGTGTTCTGAAAGTACAGGGTGGGGGTGGGGGGTTAGTATATATTTTCTTTAAATGCACAATATGATGCTCTGAACAAAGGTTTGTTGTCTTCAAGTCTGGGTTCATTTGTAAGGACTTGAATGAGCCATGATAAAACTTTGGAAGAAGTACGAACAAACCACGCAAAGAACACGTAAATCAACTAAAAGGCCACGTTTATGTGTCAATTATGTCATTTGAATGTGTTACATGCACCGTATACCTGATATAAATGTTATAGATTGGTGGTTTAGCCATGAAAAGAATGTTAGACATACTTGGAATGATACAGCTTTGGATATGCATCTCACAAAAAACATTCACAATTACGTAATAACTGCATAAACTTTATGCAAAAATTCTGAACAGCTTTGGATGGATGGATGGATGGATGGATGGATGGATGGATGCATGGATGGATGGATGGATGGATGATGGATGGATGGATGGATGGATGCATGGATGGATGGATGGATGATGGATGGATGGATGGATGATGGATGGATGGATGGATGGGGATGGAGATAGATGGATGGATGGATGGATGATGGATGGATGGATGGATGGATGGATGCATGGATGGATGGATGGATGGATGGATGGATGATAGATGGATGGATGATGGATGGATGGATGGAAGGATGGATGGATGGATGGATGGATGAAGAGATGGATGGATGGATGGATGGATGAATGAATGGATGGATGGATGAAGAGATGGATGGATGGATGAAGAGATGGATGGATGGATGGATGGATGAATGAATGGATGGATGGATGAAGAGATGGATGGATGGATGAATGAATGGATGGATGGATGAAGAGATGGATGGATGGATGAATGAATGGATGGATGGATGAAGAGATGGATGGATGATGGATGGATGGATGGATGGATGGATGGATGGATGGATGAAGAGATGGATGGATGGATGGATGGATGAATGAATGGATGGATGGATGAAGAGATGGATGGATGGATGGAATGGATGGATCACTGGCGCACAACTAGGTTTTCTCAATAGTGAAATTGCCCAACAGCCATCAGTTCCTTATTATCTATCAGGTTTCACCAGTGGCGCACACTAGTGTGCCGTGGCACACTAGTGTGCCGCGGGAGATGGTCAGTGGCCGTGGATTGCCCTCATTAACTGATCGAACATTTCCATCTAGAATCACTCTTGTTCATCCAAACAACCTGATAAACGCTGAGTATAGAATAAAAGATCAGAAAATTATTTTCTTGTGTTATGATTCTATAAGACATAAGATGACGTACCGGATTAGCTGAGCATAATGATGGGGAAAGTCCCGCCCTTTAACTGTCTCCACCAGCATTCTGAAGGCTATCACATGTATCATCTGACCAATCAGAAGTGGTAAAGTCTACTTCTTTTTAGTTAACTCATAAGTCTCTCATTCCACAAAATCCGCTAAGCTCGTCTTTAGTGGTGTAGCTTTACAGATCCGTGTCAGACCGTGGAACAAGAGACAACCATGACTCGACGCTGGTCTTTCTGCGTTCGCGGATTTACGCACTACATGATGCATGGTTCAAATGACGTCTAGCGCACAATGACCTCTCCTTACTCTTTAACAGGAACACCATCATACAGTTTTGATCTTTACTTACTTTAATATCTAAAAAAAACAACACGCAGCTCGCTTTTTCTGCCACATATCAAAAATGCAGTGAGATTGCAAGGGCTGTAAATCATAAAAGCGTTGCTTTTTTTTTTTTTTTTGGATGCTGTGTGCCCGGGATTTTGTCAGTTAAAGTGTGCCGTGGCTCAAAAAAAGTTGAAAAACACTGATCTATTCTATTCTAACACTGAAGATCAAACTTCAGTCCCTGATGGTCTTTATGATCTTTCTGGATTCAGGAGTTTGGAGGGAATTCAGACACAACTGTTGGTCTTAAAATAAAAACCTTAGGAAGACTAAAAAGTAACAGATCAAAATCACAGAGTTCTTGCATTTAGTTTAAGAAACACCAAAAAAAAAATCCACATATTTTTATTTTCAAAGAAATGAAAAGACTTATTTTCTATGTTTCTGCTGTTTGAATGAAAAGTTGGATTTCTGTTGATTCATGATCTTCTGTTTGTTTCCTTTCTATTCAGATTTAAAGTAAACAAGTTGAAACTGGATTCGTGTTCAGAAACTGCAGCTCTTATTTCTTAAAACACCAGAAGTTAGATTTGGGGAAAAGGTTCTGAGAGGTGTGGACCTGCAGCAGAATCAGAACAGAACCCTGCTCAGGGTTCCCTCTCCTGGATGTTGCCTTCAGGCTTCGTTTGGAAACCGGATGAGCCGAGGCTCCACTTCTGCTCCTGACTGTCCTTTTGTCCTGGGGGGTTCAGTCGCGGCGCCGCCCCCGCTCCCGTCTCCTAGCAGCGGGGCTGACGCTGCGGCAGACTCACCTCTAATCCCTGCGTGACTCGCCCACACAGCAGCACACACCTTCCAGACGCTGATAACTCTCTGCGGTGTTTGCTAAGGCCTCGGCGACAATCCCGGACTTATGTGGTCGTGGCGCCGCGCCACCCACCCGCCTGCAGGCGCTAACCGCCTCAAAGCTGCGGCTTTGTCGCGCTGAATCCCGGGCGCTCTCCGAGAGCTCCTGTGGCGAGTGAAGCAACTGCTGCCGTTCAGGCCTCTTGTGCTTCTCTGCAGCAACAGCAAACATTCTTCTATCAGCACGGCATTCTGGGAAACCGTGAGGGCCCGCAGGAGGCCGTCACGCACCATTTCCGGCTCAGTGGTGCAGAAACTCTCACAGGGACGCCCCGGTGTTGGCTCCAGGGCCTTCATTTCAGTCCTGAGTGAAACATTGCAGCAAAAATGGGGCAGAGCGTGGCGCTTCACCGTCGGCGTGCGGCGGCGTGCGTCAGCGGCGTGAGGAGCTGGATGGGCGAGCTGCTGCTGAGGCGTCCCGCCAGAGCAGCAGTTTCTCATCTCCAGAATCCAGAATCTGACCCATAAGTCCACATGAAGGAATCTTTACAACATTCAAACGAAAACTGAAAAATAAACGCAGCTTCCACTCATGGAGATGCGAAGCGTGACCTCTGACCTTCAGGCCCAGTCACTGACTGAACTCCTGCCTGAAGATCCTCCCCGCAGTTCCTCATGAGGTTGTTTTGAAGAGAACTCTAGGAGAACCGCTGATGTTCTGATGATCATCAGAACTCGGAACTGTTCTGCAGAAGAACTGAGGAGACGGGTCCGTTCAGAGCAGCTTAGCCTCAGAAGGACTTCCTGTTTGACCCTTCAGGACCTGCAGGACCTTCAGGACCTGCAGGACCTTCAGGACCTGCAGGACCTTCAGGACCTTCAGGACCTCCGGGACCTTCAGGACTCTCAGACACTTCACCTCAGTGAGAGTTTCTGCTTCTGAATCTTCTCTTCTGGTTCTTCTTTTCCAGCGTTCACTCTGTGCTCGTTTTAGATTCTTTATCTTCAGAGGAGCTCTGCAGACTTCCTGAAGGACTCCTGAGTCCAGGATCATCTCTGATCTTGCTGCCTCTTCCTCATCACTGCATCTGATGACACATCTTCATCGTTTGTGAGTCTGTGGGAAGTCCTGCAGGGAGGGAGATGTTATCGGCGCCTGCAGACGCTCAGCAGGAAACCGCAGCTCGGTGGTATCCAAGCCGAGGTGAGGAGGAAGAGTGGCCGCGTAACTGAAGGTCGGATGTGATGGCGGTTTCACCTCCTGTCAGTCTGGCTTACGTAGCTGTTATCTGTCTTACATAAGAACATCACCTTTCAACAAGCTGCAGCTCAAAGGATCCGTTGGTTTGTCTGCTGCCGCCAGCCTGCAGTTCCTATAGTGACCACCGGGGACTCTCTCACATAAAAAAAACGTCAAATTTGACAACAAAACAGTCCCGTCTGCAGCTGTATTTATATTATTCATGATTTTATGCCCAGAAAAACAGAACATTAACAAATGTGGATTAAGATTGACAGCCACCCAACTTCATGCAAGGAGTAGAAACTCTGAGCTCTATGCTGACTAAATCATTTTTACTTAAAAAAAACATTTAAAGTGTTTGAATTAACAAATATTCACCACACAAAATTCACAAAATATTCACAAATGTAACCAGTTAATGAAAGTTTTGTAAATCATTTCTAAAGATTGGACCTTAAAGACCCACGTTACGACCCAAATTCTGCTGCTGGTGTTTCTAGCGTCTTCTTGTAGCCTTTTCTTTTTGATGATTGAGGACATTTATGAAGAAAATGTGCATTTCTGAGATTTTCTTCGTTAAAATCGCTGTGAATCAGGAGCAGACAAAAAAATTGTATTTATGACCAAAAAAAAAATTACTCGGGGGGGTCACAAGCTCCCTGCTCCGGGCTCTCAGCAAGGGGAGGGTGGGCGGGGTCTATTCCAACAGTCCCACCCACAAAGGGGAAAGTTTGTCTCTGTGACATAATTTCAGAAAAACTCATTAAACTCTAGTTTTTTTCTGTTGCTTTTGTCAAATTCAAACATAATTTATAATTTCATAATTTTCAGACGTAAGAAATGCAAACATTCTGCATCCAGGACATCTTTAGCCCAAACTTCAACCGGTGTGGTGGTTAAATGAACCTACCGTGTCTCAATCCAAATGGTATTTTTTTAATGTTGATCATCGGTTGATCCTATTTTGAAACCATTTCTTAAATGGTTTAGGTTGATTGGAATGGATTGTACTTCAGACAGTTCGACCTGGTTGGATGAATGGATCAATGGCTAAACCCCATTAGTTACAAAACAACACAATACAGTTTCAATACGAAGGACGATAACTTTGACTGTTTCAATGAAAATAAATTCAGTTCAGAGTCTTTATGCTTCAAACAGAACAGGTACTTTTGAATAAAGCTCGGTGCTTTGATGCCGTCACGTGTTCACCATCAGAGCTCAGAAGGTCAAATCCCTCGTAGACTTTCACAGTTACTGTCCTAAATGTCCTGTTGACCTTCAGAGATGTCAGACCATCATGTAGATCTGTAGATATCTGTGTTTGAAGCTACATTGAAGTTGACCGACAGCTTCCTTTAACTGTTGTGGCTTCTGCTTCATGTCATTATTTGAGTACTGGAGGATAAGAGGGTCAGTGATCATCATGGTCTCCTTCCTTTGTTAGGGTTACGGTGTGGCTGGAGAACGGAAATTATGGCCGATATAGTTCACCATGTAGTGAGGGAATTCGGACACAGCCTATGAATTTCTGTAACTCTTCGACCATTAATCAATGTAATTCCAGAGAATTCTAAAGAGAAAAGCTGTTTCATCAGCGGGACGAGTAGAGTGATCGGAGAGTTACGTCGGCTCTGGACGCCCGCTCTACCTTTACCTGTCATAGTTCCAACGTTCAGAGTGCATCCTCTCAGTCCAACACTCATGACTTTCCTCTTCTCTCTCTTCCTATCAGCGTGTTTTCCTCCCCTCCTTCTTCCACCACTGGCAGTCCAGTTTCCACCGGCACCCTGTTGGTGAACAGCACCGATGGCTGTCGTTGCTAACCCAGGCTTTGACTGACCCGGTGTGGACATCATACGTCAGATTCACATATTTGGTTTGGCAAAGATTTGACGTCAGGCGCCCTTCCTGACACAACCGTCTGATTGGGGACCAGCACCGTTAGACCCTGGCTTGGGCCCCCTCAGGGCTGCATTAGTGTTTTTTAATAATGGTCAAACAAATCAATATAACAATAATGTAGCTTTAGTTTATAATCCATTAAAGATTGTAAAATATTTGTTACAGAAACACTAAGAACATCCAGGAATAAAGGAAAGTTGAAGCTGGTTAAAATCTTCTTGAATGTCATGGAGATCTTCAACTCTGCTGTAAATTTCCATCCTCAGACCGGTCCAACAAAAACCCGCTCCTATTCTTCTCTGGGACGTTTTTAGCGTCACTTTGGTTAATGATTTGTGGTTCTGCTGCGACTCTGCGACCAGCAACAGAGGAGAGAAAGTTCTTCTTTTCAGTCACACATTATTCCAGTTTTACTCAGATGGTGAAATACAACCAATCAGAGAAGATCGGAGGTCTGACAGCTGACCGTCCTTCCACCCCGTCCAGCACTTTGTACCCCACCAGCTGAGATGGATGTGATATCAGTGAGTCTAGATGGACAGAGGTCCAGAAGATGTGAAGACAAAAAGTCGTCACACGGTGTGAAGAAACTTAAAAACACAAAAAGTAAGAAAAATCCTCAAACTAGAAACAGAGAATCAAACAAAACACACCAAAACCAAAGACTAGCATCTGTGGCACACCTAAGGTGAACCCTGGAGGGGGGCGGGGCACATATGGGAGGAGCTGCAGCCAGACTGTCAAGAAACCACGGCAGAAATCAACAAACGAGACGCAAACAATGCTAAATTGTAATTTGCTAAAACATGTTAGGACTGCTTCATTGGAGGCTAAATATGCTGTTTTTATGCTAGCTAGCATGCTAAAGGGCAAATAATGCGACCAAAGCAGCTGGATGGCATCCTCACTGATGCCTAACCTGCTAAACTAAAGGCTGAACTCCAAAGATTAAAGTAAAAAATGAAATGAACAAAACAAAACAATGCTAACATCTATATTAGTTACTAAATTCTTAAAGGATTTTGATGTAAAACAGCCTGAAAGAAATGAATTAGAAGAGAAAAAGTGAAATGTTGAGAAATGTTGAAAGTCCGACTTTCCTGTTTGAAGTAAAAATAGTTTGACAGTAAACAGAAACTGTTGTGATGGGAACTAAAGATGTTCAATCCTTGACTTGTAAACTAAAGGCTGAACAGTATATTGGCTGAAGTTAACGTGAAACACCCAGACAAAGCAAACGGATCATTTTATTATCAAAAGATGTTGGTTTTTGCTGGAACCTGAATCTTTAAATCGTTAAACTGAAACGATGTGAAAAAGCTGAATCCATGTGTTAATGGTTCTTCTGTTCAATCCGGCTCTGGTCCCTGCACTCGGTTCCTCCAGGACAAAGTTTGGATCTCTGAACCACTGATGAACAAGCTTGAAAATTTGGGATTTTTCTCCTTCATTTAAACCAGCGGATCAGCCAAGAACGCCAGGCTCGGCTGGGTTTGATGCCGTGGTCATTGGCTGAAGAAAAACCGGGTCGCCGTGGCGTTCTGGCAGCTCCTAGTCTGGTGGGTTCAGAGGTGGCGTCAGCGTGCTGCAGCGTCCGTGCAGCGGCGGCTGGCTGCAGGTTGATCAGTAACGGGGCAGTTTAAAGTCTGCTCTGATAAATCCTGCTTGCTGGGGTAGTTTGGACCTTGCCCTGCTCCGGCTCTACCTCGGCCCTTTGAGCTGCTTTTATGTAAAAGTCTGTACGAAGGATGAATGGAGCAAACGCGGCGCCGGGGTTCTGTTCCAGCTGAGCTCAGAGGGAAGCTGCAGCAGAACGTGCACACTCAGAGCATGCACATTCTGAGCGTGCACGTCATGATGGATAGCAATCAGACTCAGACTTCAGCTTCTTCCTGTCAAAGTGACGCAGCTTTTCTGCTCCGACATCAATTCTGAGTGACTACCAAGTTTTGCTGTTAGGTGGCATTACGTGGCATTGTTTGATATATATATATATATATATATATATATATATATATATATATATATATATATATATATATATATATATATAAGAAAGTCTTTATGTTTGCTGATGATGAAGTGCTTTTCAGGAGGGTTGCTTTCAGGACAAGTAGCAGAGGGAAGACCAGAAGCTTTTGATATGGCAGACACTTCAAAGGTTGGGGGAAGGGGAGGGGTCAGTGGTATCACAACTTGAGGTTTTTTACAGAGGAAGCAGCTGTTGCCATGGTGACGGCACTTCCAGAGATCTCTGGCTAGTAAGGAAATCATGTTTATCAGGTTTTGTTATTTAAATTCATATAAGGTTTGATTCCCTTCAGGCTTTTCCTCAAATGTACGATTATGTCGATGACATGATCATGTATGACAGAGGAAGCATGTGGTCCACATGTCTGCAGATGTTCGATGACAGTTGAGACGTTAAAGAGGCTAAAGGTGCTTAATATGACCCAGTACAAATGCTACAATACTGTTCAGATGACTACATTATTGAATGTTATCTGTTACTGACTGTCAAATATCCTCTTTTCTATCCTTTCTCATGATCTCGTTAAATTTTTTGAACAGGAACCCATTAAGAACCCGGAAAGGCTCTAAACTCTTACAGAGTTTAAATGAAAATCATAACATTTCAGGTGGCACGGTGGAGCAGTGGTTAGCGCTCTTGCCTCCGACCAAGAGGCCCCAAGTTCAAGTCCCGGCTGGGGGACCTGAACCAGAACATCAATAGGGGGACCTTTCTGTGTGGAGTTTGCATGTTCTCCCCGTGTATGCGTGGGTTTTCTCCGGGGTCTCCGACTTCCTCCCACCATCCAAAAACATGCTTCATAGGTTGATTGATCTTAATCTAAATTGTCCCTAGATGTGAGAGTGAATGGGTGTGTGATTGTGGACATTCTACCCTGCGACAGACGGGTGACCTGTCCAGGGCGTCCCCTGCCTTCGCCCACAAGTGGCCGGGATAGGCTCCAGCAGCCCGTGAATGAATGAATGAATGTACATTTCAGGAAGTAAAGAAGCTCTGTTTTTTTAAGTGATGTTGATCTTTGGAGTCAAAACAAGCTTCTTCCTTCATTTTCAGTGGATGTTCAACAGTTTGATGCTTCAAGAACAGTAAAAGTGACCAAAACCAAAGGAACAAGCAAGAACCTCCAGAAGATCAGCAACGTTTTGAAGGAAACGCACGCAGACGTTCAAAGGAGCTGAAAAAAGATTTAGAAATCCAACCATCAACGCTGCTCTGACCGTGAAGAGCAGTTATTGTCATGATGGTTTTGTTTTTGTACGTTTTGCGACAGACTCGACACAGAGACCTTCAGCGGTGTCTTCTGCTCCTCAGCCTTTTGTCCATGAGCTGAACCGAAGCTGTGATGGATGGAGCCTCTGTGGTCGTCCCGGGTCAGGCTCCGCTCGGCTCTGGGCGCTGATGATGCCGCAGCCCGACCTGTTATTGTTTTCTTCTTCCAGCAAACTCCTGTAACCTGACGTGACCCGGACAGAACCGCAGCGGCGGCCGGGGCCCCGCCGGCTCCTGCACTCTGTGTACGCCTGACACAAATACAGCAGGACTTTGAATAGTCTGCAGCCTTCACTGTAAACAGGCTGCAGACGATGCACACGCACGTCTGCGTTCTCCCAAAGCGCTGAGTCATGCTGGCTGCAGATCGGCTGCATCTCCGCGACTTGCTCATTTTTCCTGAAAAACTGCAGTTTGACCCTTAAATGATGCTGGATTTTCTTAACTCCGCCCGCTTTTCAAATGTTGCTATGACAACGCCGCCAGTTTAAAGAGCAGCTGCAGAGGTGACATGAACGGAAGACGTCCTTCACTAACGCTGCCTTCAGCCAACATGGCGGCGACACCCAGAGAAAGAGGAAAAAAAGACGTGCTGACATGAAGTGAGACTCTCAGTTCCCCCCACATAGCTCCGCCCCTTTTCTCCTGTTTTTGTTTTGAACCTTTGCCGAGTTTGGGTGTCTGGTGGAGTCAATACCCTGTGCAATAACAGATTATACGGTCATCCTGTGCAATTTTTGGAAATGTATGTGTGTATATTGACTCTTCTTTTTTGAACCTGTTCTGCTGCTGCAACAAGGAAATGTCCCCATCGTGGGACTAATACAGGAATATCTCATCTTATCTCATCTCAAAGGAAAACTTCGGCGGACTGGATGAAGATGTGGCTGTCAGCATCCTCTGTTCTGAAGACTAGCGGTTAGCTTAGCCGGCGCCAACCACTGAAGTCACGTTTCATGACTCAGCATCAAGTTGTAACTTTTACCACTACAGTTACAGTTACAGACTAAAGAGAACCATGGCATTAAGGATCATCAACTTAACTGACTGCTAACGCAGGATCTTTCAACACCTTCATCCAGAGTCTTCCTCAGTGGAGCTTCAGCCGCACTGAATTTCAGAACCTTGCCGCCGGTTCCTTTCATGAGGACAGAATCCTCTGACTCAGCAGAAAATCCTCCATCAACCATCAGAAAATGGAATCATTTAAGGACCAACCCCTTTGCTCTCCAGAATTAGGCCTTTATGACGAACAAGTTTGTTAAATCTGTGTAAAACTAGTGTTTTAGCCCCGCCCACACCTGTACACCCCCAACACATGGATGAGATCAGCTGAAAGGTTCTCTTGGTTCCACGGTTCTCCTCTGGGCCCACAGGCTGATCCAGGCTGCACACCAGCAGCCGTGACCCCAGCGGCGCATCATTAGAAAGCGTTACTCACCGCTCGCTTTCTGCTGACTTGCAAACCACTGTCCACATCCCACAATGCCGTGCGAGTCTGAGCCTGGCAGATGGTGAAAACCAGAAGTGAAAGGAGGCAGATGTTTCAGCGTCAGCACTTTCTCAGGAGTCTGACAAACATTCCCATCTGCATCTCCTCATCCTGCTGCATGTGGATGCGCTAACATGCATGCATCCACATCCACACACGTGCACACTCACATTCCAGTGCGTGTTTTGACCGCGTTTGCTGTCGTACGCTCAGAGAAATACAAACCCTTGCCAACGCTGATGAAGAGGTTCTAAAGAAGAGGTTCTGAGCTACTGTGGAACGTGCACGGCGTCTGCTCCAGCTCCGGCTGCAAATGTTGGAGGAAAGCTCTAAACCCGGTTTGTCTGATCCTGATCCTCGCCCAGCAGGATCCGGATTTGGATCTCTGAATGCACAGGACCTCGGCCCTAAGGGGACCTTGGCGCTGAGTGGACCTCTGAGGTGCAATGGAAACAGTTCTGTGTGTCTGGATCTGCTGTAAGATTGTGAAGCGGTTCTGGAGCGGTTCTGGATTCTGACAAAGATCTGCTGGGAGATAAACAGGGGGGGATAAAAGCTGAGGGGCGGAGCTTCACCTGAGCGCTCAACTCTTGATGAACCACAGAAACTGAAAGATGAGGGAGACCAAGTCGACCGTCACACAACTATGTGTGTGCGTGTGCATGCATGTGTGTGTGCAGGCCTCTGACGCTGCACGTGCACGCAGGTGTGTGTGTTTCTGTGGAACCAGCTGGCCCGGACGTTTCTGTGTTTTGATAAGATGGGAGTGAAAGCGATGAAAAGATATGGGATCAGGGCAGCAGAAGAGCAGGCGGGTTCAGCACATGTTCTGATCCATTACCTGTCTCCCAGAACCTGGGTTATGATCCAGAACCTTCAGTCAAGTCTGCAGGAAACCCAGACAACATGCAGCTTTGCTTCTGTCCTCTCCTGAACCACAAACCAGGACGGGCTGGACTTCTACCTCTGTGGTTACCTGCTGAGATGATCTTGTTTTCCTTTACAACCAGCTTCAAGCCGGAAGTTAAAGTGTTCCCTCCTTTTTGGACCAGCATAAAAAAAACATTGATTTTGGGTGAAGCAAACACTTCCTGCCAGTGAGGAGTTGTAGGATGATTGCACAGAGACCTGCAGTGTTTTTTCTCTGAAGCTACAGATGACCTTTTTCTTCCTGCTAAAATCTCACCGATCTCAGGTTATTTTTAGAACGTCACTCCCACTGTCTTCTTGTCTCCTCATTCACACTTTAATACCTGAGCTGTCTCCAGTGACAGGAAGTAGCTCCAACCCTAACTCTTCAATAGTTAATGCAATTAACGTAACAAAATGTTAAACCCACGAAGGGCTACACCAATTCAAAGAGTTAAAGGGTTGATAGACTGATTCTGCAGCAGTGACTCAACCCCTCCCACGGAAAGCAGGAGAAGAATTGTTATTATTGTTGATGTTTGTTCCAAAGAGTTAGCCCCCTCTCCATGGGTGGAGTGTCCCTGCCTCAGGGGGAGGAGTTTAAACACCTTGGGGTCTTGCTCACGAGTGAGGGGCGATTTTCGTTTCAATCCTCACCTATAACCAGGCCCTGAATACAAGTGGCTGAAATGAGCTTCCTCCGTAGGGGGGCTGGGTGCTCCCTTAGAGATGGGGGGAGGAGCTCGGTCACCCGCGGAGAGCAGTGGAACCGCTTCTCCTCCACATCCAGAGGAGCCAGTTGAGGTGGCTGGGGTATCCGGTCTGGATGCCTCCTGGACACCTCCCGCCTCCCCGGGGGGGGGGGGGGGGGGGCTTCGGGCATGCTCCGCTGGGTGGAGACCCCGGGGAACGCCTCGGGCCCCCCAGAGGAGCTGGAGGAAGATGCCGGGGCGAGGGAAGTCTGGGCATCTTTGCTTAGACTGTGACCCGGTCCCGAATAAGTGGAGGAAGATGGATGGATGGATGTTTCAAACAAAACCAACGCTCAGCAGATTGAAGCACAGCTCAGACTCCTGAACGGGGAAGGTCAGGAGAAGGTCACCCGTCAGGGTCGTGGGACAACCTTGATGGTGTTTCCACAGGCAGCCGTTACTCTGCAGACACAACGGACAGACAGATACATCGCCTCCAAAAGAAGCACAGAAAGAGCTGTTCGTCGTCATGGTTACCAGATTTCCGCTGACTCAGCAGAAGTTTAGTGAAGGTTTCCTCTGGTTTGGAACTGAAGCTCCCAGCTGTGATGAAGAGTCCTATCCTGGTGAATGCGCCTCCTTTACTCCTCATCTCCTCCGTTATGTAAGAGCTGAAACCCCCCCGGGGGGGTTCGTATGGGCTCGTGTAAACGCAGAGGAATGCTGAATGTGTGTTTGATGGCAGAGCTCCCAGAGCATCCCAGCAGGGATGGAAACACAAACCAGGCGCTCCTACAGAGCCCGGCTACAGGGCCGGGTGGAGGGTGGGAGGATCTAGTCCATCACGGTTCCACCTGACCGGAACGCTGCACGTGAGCCTTCAGCTCATCCTGCCGAGGTTCGACTTCTCTGCCCCCCCACCTGCTGTTCCTCCCACTGAACCCCCCCTCCCCCCCACAGGCTCTGGTTTGAATGGACTCCTGGACAGTATCATTAAAACCTCCCTGCGGTCAAACTCCGGGCTCCCAGCAGACCCGCGCCTGTTGTTTCAGCAAACCTCAGAGTTTACACACTCCAGCAGTTCCTACGCCACTAACGGGCCTCTGGCTCCACCACCGCAGACCGTCGTGTCATCAGCTTCACTCGGATTACAGCCGGCGCAGCGGGGAGGAGCGGCGGCCGAGCACCGGGCCGAGGAGAGCTGCAGCCGCCTCTGCTCGGATGATGGACCCTTTCAGAAACCCCGCTTTGTTTTTGGGTCCAGGACTTCTCCAGCATCTGGATCACAGCAGCTTAAGTTCCTGATCATCACAGCTCCTCCGTTTCCCAGGAGGAGAGCATCTTTACATCGGTTCCCTAAGGCGGCCGGTCCTGCTCTGGGCTCAGGAGGAGTCTCAGCCGTCAAAGTTCATGGAAACATATGGATGCTGGTTCCTCACATCACAAACACGTCAGTTCTGCGTTGGGTTTGTAATGGGAGGAGTTTGTTGTATGAAACACGATTTAGAAGACAGTAATAATGACTTTATGCTGCGATGCCACCCTTTGCCTGATGGTGGC
The DNA here is from genome assembly GCA_023969325.1 of Oryzias curvinotus. Taxonomy (NCBI): domain Eukaryota; kingdom Metazoa; phylum Chordata; class Actinopteri; order Beloniformes; family Adrianichthyidae; genus Oryzias; species Oryzias curvinotus. Next base: position 31,815,554 of record CM043708.1, read on the forward strand.
GCTCTTCGTGTTGGTGGAATCTCATTCAGAATTTGACTTTTTTTCCCCCCTTTTTGATACTTGTGAACACCTTTTTCCATGAACTTGTTTGGTTGCCATGGTAGCCTCTTATCATGGAGGGTAGAGGATGGGCTACATACTAACTCAGCTACCTGCCCACCTCACTGGGGCAAACATGTGTCATGACATCTAATCCACCCCAGTGTTTTTATGCTAAAACACGTCTTACCTGTCAGGTTCCCCCTCCCATCATGCACCAACAATCCCTTCAACCAACCTCAGCTGTGATTGTGAGAATCAGCAGACAAGCTTATGGCAATCATTTCCACCTTAAGTATGTCCACTCACCCTACACGGCCACACATGCACACACACACGCACACACACAGACACAGACACACAAACACACACACAGACACACTCGTGGGCGGGTAGGAGAGCTGTCCAGAAAGAGTGATCCCACACTGCTCTCCAACACAAACATCTGCTTTCACTGCGAGCTGCTTCACTATTTTTACAAATTATTTTTAGCTTGTTTTAACTCATTCTCTAAATCTGCAGCGGTTTGGCCACACAGCGACTACGGGATCTGCAGAGTGAAAACCGACAACAATGCCACGGCGATGCAACCACGCTGTTAGCACTGGAAATGACACACCGCCACACGCCCACACCGACTACAGTCAGGGGCCTGACGGGGGACCGCATGATGTCCAGGGGGCCAGACACAGCCACCACTGCAGAGTCAGTGTATATTCCTGTTTTATACCTTAACTGGACCCTTATCTGGTAAAATCATCACTTTGCTAGAACCAAACTCTGAATGGGGACCAGCAGTCCTAATGCAGAGGAGTCCCGGTTAGATTTGAGATAATCAGCGAATCCCAACTGTGGTTCATCAACTTGTAATGGTTACGTTTCAACCAGAGGGTTAGAGCTGAGACAGTCCTACTAGGAATAACTGTGGGGGTCTGTGTGCAGATCTTTGTGTGTGAGTATCTATGTCTGTGTTTGTGAGTATGTGTGTGTTTGTGTGTAGTTGTGGGGACTAATGATAGTGATAACCATTGTGAGAACTTTTATTTTGCTTTTTAAGTCAGATTTATAGTTATTTCTCAAACTGGTGAAACTGTTTGACAAAAAAGAACAGAGAATAACTGTAAGAAGAGACATTAGTTTGGACATATGTTTCTTTAGGGTTGTTGATGAAACAGGGAATGTACTTTATATCTGTAGATTTAGAGTCCACTGAAGCAAAGGGAAACATTTTGTATCTAGTTTTGAGGAAATTACACAGACTTTTCAGAAACCGCAAAATTCTGCTGACGGACATGATGCCAATTGTAGTTCAGTCAGTCGAGTTACTGGGAAGCTGGTTGCGGCTTGTTGGTTGACTAGCCTGCCAATCAATTCTTTAGGGTTCGGATCATAAAGGTCATGGTGTCCCTGTGGATGACACCTAACCTCACACAAACCATCTGATAGAAGTACTCACTGAAGAAAGACAAAAGTTGCTGGAATTGGTGAAGGAATTATGTTGAACAAAGTGGACGAGTCCAAGTTTTTTGGTTGGTTTTCTTTGATGATGATGGTCTATGTCAACGTTGTGGCTCAAATTTGAGGCATTGCCTTTAAACCAGAGCTTATCAGAGATTGGTTATACTGATTCAATAAGCTCTAAGATTTTGAAGCGTTGTCTAGGTTTGAATCAGAGTTACATCAGTTAGACATTAAGTGGGTAACTTTAGGGGTCAAAGCCTATGACCTCTGGTTGATCGAAAGGTCAATAGAAGAGGTTAGGAATTATTTTGGATGGGTTTAGCACAGATGTTCTCTAGCTAAAGAACTAAAGTTTCATTTTTGACTTCCACAGGAAGAACATTTGACAGAAACACAGAGAGTAAACCTGTTTCAGTTTGTGTCTCTGCAGGTGTGTTACTAAAAGACAGGGGTCAGCAAAAGGGCAGAGTTTTGGTGAAATTAGGAAAAAACATGTAGACATTAAAGGAGCCGTTGCTAAAGAGATTACAGTTCTCTACAGCCAAACTTCCGCTTAGTCCTGTGCAGTCTCGAGGGTTGCTGGAGCCTATCCCTGTTTATTTTAGGGTAAAAACAGGGTTGACCCACACGTTTTCAGTCCGTTGCATGGCCTCCACACACGTGTGAATGTTAACCACTAAAAACGTCCTTCTTCTTCTGCTGGCAGAGCTGAAGCCTGAAGAAAAGATGTTATCAGTGAATCAGTGAACCAAAAGAGCCACAAACATTTAATTCAATTCAATTTAATTTATATAGCTCAATATTACAACAATAGTCATCTCAATGGGCTTCAAATTACTCAGTTAACCTCCTTTATGGAGGTAAAAGCAATTTAAAACTGAAGCTCTTGATCTCTCTCATCCAACACATACATAATCACATATCACATCTGTTGTAACCATGAAGTGTTACTGTTTAATTCAGCACTGATGTACAGAAAAACAAAAATACACGGCTACTAAATTATTACATGTAACAAGCAGGAAAAGCTAGATAAAACTTTATCTAAATAAGGAAAAAGATATGCTTAAAAGTGAAGAAGAAATGTTTATTGGACAATCAAAGATTACGATCTGAATTATTTTCAACATCTGCTAAAAAAAAAAAAAGCTTAAAAGAAACTGAGACAAAAGTGAAAATAGTTAAGAAAAAACATTTAAAGCTGAAAAGTCTTCATGAAGTTTGTTGCTTTTGCTTAGAAATGCAAATGTAGTTTTCAGCAGGAGTTAAGCCTGATGAACTCATGTGACATAAATCAAAGTCATCTGCAAAGAAACACAAATCCTAACTTTTTATTTTTTTCTGATAAAATCCTATTTTTTACTACTGCTACTAGTGGTAAAAAAAATAACCTGCCAGGTATCACTTTACACCTTAGCATGGGCGTGGCAGAAACATTCCTGACCTTAAGAGTCACACAAACACAAGCACAGACACACACACACACACACAAACAACAAAACACGGATTGGGTTCAGTGGAGTCCCCGCCTCCAGCTGCTGTCATCCACAGGCATGTGTGGAACGGGTGTGTGTTTGTTTTGAACTGTGGTAAATGTGGACTGAATGCTCAGGCACCGCCTCCTCTCAGTACCTGTTCACCGGCGCTCCTCGCTGACACATTCCAGAGCCCCCCCTCCAGAACTCATCAGTATTTGTGGGGCTAAAGTGCAACATATTGACCATCAGTTATCAGCTCAACATCCCGCGCTGAAAACCGCCGTATCAGCATCTGTTCGATCCCCGTAGACGTGCACGTCCAGTTTTTGGTTGTTTTCCGTTATGTCACAGCTCTGCCTGCAACACTGAAGTCCAGTTTCTGTTCTAGAGGTTTTTCCATGGGGGGGTTGAAAGAGGCATAGCACAAAATCAAGACACACATTTGTTAAAAAGTCCTGAAATTCTTTAGTTAAAGATAATTGAGGAAATAATTCTACTATTTTGTCATTTGTGTGGATTTGTAGTCATGCGGGTTGATTCCATTGAAGCAGTAGACTGTGATCGACTGAATCCCTCTGACTGAATTTTCAATCTACTACTTTAATATATTTTCTATAATGTCTGTCAGATTTTGGGTCATTGATTAGCTGTACATAGACGGAGGTGACAGCAATCTTTTTGTTTTGGCCTGACTTCAACAGGAAATGACATCACCAAACCTTTGACTTTTTCTGCCAATGGGTGTGTCAAACATGTCTGTGAGTCATAAGAACACGCCCACCCAGGCCGCTTTGGAGGCGAGGTTTCCACGGTGACATGTTAGTCATAAGGCGACGCCCCATTTTTACCAAACTTTAATCACAAAAATGATGACGGGAAAAATCACGAGATGAAAATGTTCAGAATCAGACCGTCTTCTTTTCTCTGCAATAAAAACAGACCATTTGATCTGTAAATGACAATAGTCTGATTTTGTAAAATGTTCCCTAGTGGTTAAACAATGAAAGGACTTGGTTCCAGTTTTGCTTTTAAACCAGCTTCAAACAGGAAGTGTGTCCCCATTGGTGCCAGAGTGGGCACGGACAGCCTGAAGAGCTTCCTCAGCAACTTTTGCTGATTTTGTTGATGAGTGTCTTTGCTGGAGCTGCAGCCTCAGACAGCTCATGAGGTCAGTCCTGGGGAGACCGGGTGAAGGGGTTCAGCACCTGTGGCAGCGCTTCTCTAGATGTGTCTCTGTAAACAGAGTGGTTGTTGAAAGGTGAGCCTGTCAGCAGCAGATCCTGTCCCATCACGCCGCGTGCACCGTGTGGGTGTGTGATGAATGAAGCTCTGTGATTAACTCTGCAGGACTGCGCCGTCGCAACATTTTGGAAATCCTGCATCTCGTTTTCACACCAAATTCAGGACTTTGGGTTTGAGAAATGATGCAAACCGAGAGTTCAAACATCCTAAACTACAGCTGTAATCAGACGGTCGGGAACATGTTTGAAAGCAAACAAATTCATGATCATGGCACCAAAGAATGTAAACAAACAGAACCAATCACCGAACTAAGTAGTTTCCTTCCGTTTATGTCAAGAAAACGACTCAACAAAACTGAGAAACGTCATCAGGAGGAAAGGATTCAAACGGGAAGATTTGGTTCTGGTCTGATCCAGGTCTGGTCCTGGTCTAAATCATGTCTGGTTCTGGTCTGATCCAGGTCTGGTCCTGGTCTAAATCATGTCTGGTTCTGGTCTGATCCAGGTCTGGTCCTCCTCTAAATTAGTTCTGGTTCTAGTCTGATCCAGGTCTAGTCCTGGTCTAAATCATGTCTGGTTCTGGTCTGATCCAGGTCTGGTCCTGGTCTAAATCATGTCTGGTTCTGGTCTGATCCAGGTCTGGTCCTGGTCTAAATCATGTCTGGTTCTGGTCTGATCCAGGTCTGGTCCCGGTCTAAATCATGTCTGGTTCTGGTCTGATCCAGGTCTGGTCCTGGTCTAAATCATGTCTGGTTCTGGTCTGATCCAGGTCTGGTCCCGGTCTAAATCATGTCTTGTTCTAGTCTGATCCAGGTCTGGTCCTCCTCTAAATTAGTTCTGGTTCTACTCTGATCCAGGTCTGGTCCTGGTCTAAATTATGTCTGGTTCTGGTCTGATCCAGGTCTGGTCCCGGTCTAAATCATGTCTGGTTCTGGTCTGATCCAGGTCTGGTCCCCGTTCATCACCAGCGGACACACTTCTGTCAGCCCAAGATGCTTTTAGAACCAATACATTAGGAAGAACTTTCAATCAAACCAGACTTGGTAATGGGGGGTGGGGTAGGGAGGGGGGTTGGGGTCTGAGAGGAACACATGGAGTGAGTGAGGCATAAATATCAACAACAACAGTAACAATGGACTGGATTTATCTGTGTTTTCCTTTATTGTCCATCATTCATCCATTGGGAGTCTGAGATGTCTTCAGTTCTCCTAACGAGCTGAAACATCAGGTGAGTTTGGCGCCTTGCTCTGTCAGAACCTCGCCGGGTTTGGGTCGTGGTTTCTGCTGGGTTGTTTGTTTATGTCTGTGTGAGAACAGGAATGAAAAAGCAGGAATTCCTCGTCTGTCCATCCGTCCGTCAGACGCCAGACTCAACTGTTGTTCTTCTTCTCCACTTCAAGACGTTCTGCGTTTACAGTTTCCTTGTTGCTGTGCGCCTGAGCAGAACCAGCAGAACCTCTGATGTTTACTGTGTTTTTGTCTGGAGAAACAGATTCCATTCTGACAAATGAAGCGGGCCCAGAGTCTGCTCTGCTTAGCTGTTTTTCATCCGTTGATTTGGGGTTCAATTGCCTTTTTCCACAGTGGTAGTGCCATTGAGCAAACATCTGTTCTGCAATGATGGTATTCTGGGGCGGGGTCTCGTGAAGCTTTTATGAAACGGGTGATGCTCTGAAGGAAACCCGCTTCTGAACACGAAACCTTCTTTAGAACGTCTGACCCGAGTCACGTCCTTAGAGGATGAACGAAAAACCAGTGCCGCTCTGAAGGGGCGGGGCTAAAAGGTTTTCGAGTCCACCGAGAATTTACTAAACATCTGGTGTAATGGGAGGGGGGGTCATACTGAACCATCCCATCTTCAGAGTTCTGATATCATGACAACATTCAGCCGCAGAGTGTCTCTGCCGGACTGGACTACGGGTCAGAACCGTTACGGATGGAACCTGAGTTCTCCTCCTCCACACCTTCAGCATTGGTTGTTTTTACAATTTGATGTGCTAAGATCTTTCACAGTGACCCGAGTGTGTTAGAATTCACATGTCATTTACATGTGTGTTTGAACACACGTGCATCTCTATGGGGGGGGGGTTCTGTCTTTGGTTGGTTCTCCATGAGCGTCAATCATCTCCAGCGTGTTTGTCTGGAGTTGAGATGATCTTCTGTTTCATGAACATGTTTGGGTTTAGATGCCCCCCCTCACCATCACGTGTGTGCTCCAGAACATGCCGTGTCCTCACAGACATGGCATGAAAGCGAACCACATCAGAAAAGGCTTCATGGTTCATCCAGACGGCAGAGCAGAATCTACCTGCACACAAAGATCTGCTGTCAACCTGTGCACCCCACCCCACGATGGAGGATGGGGGGTTCCTGTTGGCCGTCGCCTTTTCTGCATCCGACCTGAGGATCTGGGAGGGGGTCCAGCCTCCTGTTTTGTTTCCTAGCGACGGCGGTGGCGCTGTCTGGCGGTCGGGAACCAGCAGGAACCCTGGATAAAGCTGAGCGAGCCGGGATAAGCCTCAACACACCGCGGGGGGATTTGTGAGCGTAAAGAGCAGGTAATCACACTTAACTTCATTATTCCACACCCAGCCAATCCAGACAGAGGGCGTGTCTTAATCCACCAATTATTCACCTGTCTCCAATTAGGTCGTCTGCTCGCCACACAAACGCTCACATGGACGGATCTGGGGGAGGAAGAGCTTCACTGAATCACTCCAGTGACGAACGCCGTCCTCTGCAGAGGTTTGTGTGAAAGTGACGAAGAGGAGGGAGCAGACGTGTGGTTCAGCAGCCTGAACCGGTTCAGAGACATGACTCCATGATCAAGTCCAGAACCGGGTCCTGTCCTGTCTTCGGGTTCAGTTCTGGCTGAGCGTCATCCCGACTGTGACACAGATCCTCTTCTTCTATTTCCTGTTTGTGCCACAATTTCACCTGCTGTTCTGATTGGTTCTTTAAAGGTGTCAAGTTTTTTCTTAATCTTCTTTTCAAGAGATTAGTTAAAGTTACAGTTAGTTATAGTTACCTATAGTATGGTGTAGTTGTGGTCAGTCGGGGTAGATAGGGCAGATGCAGTCAATAGTTATGCAAGTTGTGATTAGTAATTGTTATGGTAGTTAAAGTCATTAGTTTGTTATAGCTTTGTGGTAACTAATAGTTATGGTAAGTTATAGCTGTACTTTATTATGGTTATTTATAGCTAGGAATGGGGCTGGTTACGCATTGTTTTATATATATATACATACAAACATACATAAACGTCAGCTGCTGCAGACGTTTGCCGCAGGTGCAGACGCCTGGCGCAGCTGCTGCAGACGCCTGGCCCAGCTGCTGCAGACGCCTGGCCCAGCTGCTGCAGACGCCTGGCCCAGCTGCTGCAGACGCCTGGCGCAGCTGCTGCAGACGCTTGCCGTAGCTGCTGCAGATGCTTGGCACAGCTGCGCAGTTGGTTCTGGGACAGCGAAGGCCATGTTCTGCAGATGACTGCAGGCTTTTGAAAGTGGGCCAGGTGGGAGGACTCATCCACCTGAGGGAACTGAAGGCGCATGAAACAGCTCGGTTGATGCTGACGAGGCCTCCGGGGGCTGCCCCCACTCCCCATCCCCTGATGTGTTCATGTACTGGACACACAGAACACAACAAAACATTCCCTGAGGCTCTGTGGCAGAAATCCTGTGGTTTGCGTCGGGCCAGGCGACCAGAACCGGGCCCCAAACATCTTGTAAAGAATAACAGTGCAGGCCTGGGCGGACGCCGTGTTTGTGTGTTGGTACATTCCTGGTGTGTGTTTTGTTTCTCCTGCTTGCTCTCTTCCCCGGCTGGGTGGGGTGGGCACAGATAGCTGTGGTCTGGTCGGTGGCGGTGGTGGCGGCGGCATGAGGAGACGCGGGGGTCTAGTTTCTGCTCTGTCGGGTCTCAGCAGACGACTATCATTTTCAGCATCACGGGCTCGGACTTGGCCTCTAGAATGTGAGGACAAGTTTTGTTTTGCTTTCTAATTCTTGATATTCGCTCGTCCTCCTCCTCCACACTTTTGTTTTTCTTGAGAAGCCTCCCTGCCAAGAGCTGAAACAATGGCAAAGCTTTCCAAAGCCTCCCTGGCTTTAAACAATGCCATCAATCACAGCGGAGAGCAGTCCACACACAAACACACATGTACGCAGAGCAGCAGCGCCTTCACTGCTGTTAACTCTTCGTAAGGAAGACGTGCAGGGTGACAGAAGGCAACGAAGCTGCACCCAAAGCCTGGAAGTCCAGACTGAGGGAAAATGTCCAACCTGTCAGTCGTGATCCCGCTTTGGATCTGACCCAAACGCAGTTTTAAAGCGTTTCCTCCTAACCCGGAGTCTCAGAGGACTCTGACTTTCAACCTCCTTCTCTCTGTGAAACATGTCCTGCAGAAACTCAAGCCGCTGGTCTTTGAGGAAAACTTTCAGCTTAAAAATCCTGAAACTCCCAGCACTAGGTGGCAGTGTGGCTGTTTTCACCCCTCGATGACCCAAAAATGAACATGCTTCACTGAGAACACCATCCTTTCATTTTGGGGCTGATTCTAAAAATGGAACCAACTGGAGCCAGGTCAGTTCACCGGGAAACCACTAGAGGGCGTTTCCGAAGCTGCAAACATACTGAGGCTCCACCGCCATGAAAGAGTGCTTCACATTCAGGAACCCGCCACCGTTTGACTCTTCTGCAGCTTTACGATGCTGCAGCGTCAAATGAAGCCAAACGGCCGAGTGGCTGAAATGCTGAATGCTGCTGGTGCTCCGCCCACTGCACGCCACGCACTGATGGACAGCTGAAGGATGGCGTGGGCATTGGTGATTCTGTTCAGGAAACCCGGACCGTCAGCGGTCAGGAACACTTCCTGTTTGTCCAGAATACCACACTGATGTGAATCAGGAAACATGTCGACAGATGGAGGTGTTGAAGGTTCTGTTCATCCGTCACAGGCTTCTGGTCTTCTGGCTCTGATGGTTTGAGCGTCTTTCAGCTGCTTCAGCGGTTCTGGTTTCCTCTGTCTGGTCATTTGGCTGTTCTGGTTTTTCTTCAGTTTGGTTGAAGTTGTTGTATTTTTATTACAACAGAACACAGAAAGCTGTAAATTCTCCTCAGTCTTTAAGCTCCTGGAAAGCTAAAAACGTTCGGTGACAGAGATGACTTGAGGGGCGGAGCACCAAGTCAAACTTTAAGGAAAGGATTTGAATTCAGGTCATTTTGGTGTCGCACATGTTCTGCACTCAGAGCCGTTCTGGTTCATCTATATCTGCTTCTTCTTTCTGATTCTATTGATGTGTCGGAACTGTTTTGAAATGTCATTACAATAAAGGCGTTCTATTCTGTTTCTATTAAAGACTGTTTCAGATTTAGCTTATTGCTGCATTTAAGTCATTACTAAGTCTGCAGTTGTATTAAAACACAGTTTAGAGCAACTTTGCACTAAGTCTCCTATTTGTTTTATTTGCAGCAGAGTTTATAATTTTTAGGTTTTTTTCCAGCTAACTTGCTGTTTATTTAGGTAAGTTAATCTTCATCATTCATCTTCAGCTTTTATTCTGGTGGACCAGAGATAAAACAGAAATCAGACGTTTCTATCTTCAGGCCATTAACTGATTAGTTTTAACTAACCCTCTGATGTTTCGCTGTAAAACCTCGCACCGCCGTGTCACGCTCATGCTCGCATGTTTCCATGCAGAAGCTGCAGATGTTGCAGATGTTGCAGAAGTTGCAGAAGCTGCAGATGTTGCAGAAGCTGCAGATGTTGAAGAAGTTGCAGATGTTGCTGAAGTTGCAGAAGCTGCAGATGTTGCAGATGTTGTAGACGTTGTAGACGTTGCAGAAGTTGCAGAAGCTGCAGATGTTGCAGAAGTTGCAGATGTTGAAGACGTTGCAGATGTTGCAGAAGTTGCAGATGTTGCTGAAGTTGCAGAAGCTGCAGATGTTGCAGAAGTTGCAGATGTTGAAGAAGTTGCAGATGTTGCTGAAGTTGCAGAAGTTGCAGATGCTGCAGATGTTGCAGAAGCTGCCAGCATGGGTGGTTCCTGTCCATTTTTCTGGTTGCTGTGGTGACAGTTTGTAAATGTAAAATCATTTTCTTTCAGTTGTTGGATTTTGAGGAAGATAAAAAAAAAAAGTCGTTTGAACGACTCTGTTTTTTACTTCAAAAAACCGTTACAGTCACCCCCCTACCCTGAAGTGCCCCCACAGTTTGGCCCCGCCTCCCGTTTCTGTCTCAGGGATTGGCTAAAGGTCCGGAGCTAAATCAACCGGATAGTCGTTCATCCGGGAAGCTCTTGGACTCTGACCCTCCTCTGCTTGACCCCCCACCCCTGACAGCCTCTGTTGGCTTTGGATCTGCTTAGACAAACACAGCGGGGGCACTAAGCACTCACCTAGACATGGCTGGGGGAGCAGGGGTAGTTTATGATTGCCCCTCCCTGAGTCATCTCTACAAGTGACTCATTTTAGAGTCAGAAGTCGACGTTTCCAAGAAGGAACTTCAGACAACTGTGGGAATCTCACCTGCAAACATGAGGAGGCGCTCTCCTGCTCCTCCGAGGTTAGAGGGAGGAGCAGCCAGGAGGCGCGCTGAAGTTTAACGCCCTCAGAACCTTTATCTCCAGGCTTTTCCTGGTTCACCAAAGGAAGGAGGAGAACCAGAGAGAGGAGAACCAGAGAGAACCATTGGAAGGAGGCGTTTGTTGTGTAAAGTCATCATTCACACCTCATGAAGAGGAGCAAAGTCACCGCTGAGTCAGCGATTCTCCATTCTGAGAACAAAACAACCTTCAGTCAACCAGAAACATCACCAAATATCATTCAGAACCAGAACCCACAAACACCAAATGGTTCTGTTAGAGAAACACATCCTCCTCCTCCAGAACTGAACCTTTATTTCAGCTTGAAAAGTTTTGTCTTTTCAAAATAAAAGATAAAACACATTTAGCTGCTAAACGTCTAAAAGTGTAAAACCACAAGAGGAAGTAAAAGAAAAAGAGCAAAGTTCTGCGGTCTGTCTTTTAACGGCTCTGTGTACTTCCATGTTGAAGCTCAGTTTGAGAGAAATCCTGACCTCTGGTTCAGTTCTGGACTCCTTGACCCACATTTTGCTCTCCAGGCTCTCATTGGTTGGTCCGGCCTGGTTTCTTCACGTGGAACGTCGAAGGTTCTGCTGCTCTTCTGCCTCCTTGGATGCAGGAACTGCAGCATGTTTACGTCCAGAAGGTGAGGTTCTGGAACTGAAAGTTTGACTTTGACCTGTCAGAACCCACCAGGACCACATCGGGCCCTGTAGGTTGATGATCTCTATCATCCTCTGACTGGGTTCTTGAAAGGTTCTGCTAATCCACAGAACGAAGGAAGCAGATCACAGCAACACTTAAGGAGAACCGAGGTTGGAGACCACCCGTCAACGCCGCATGGACCCTGGACACTAGTGCTGTTTAGTATTGTCTTGTTTTTGTTTGTTTGTTTTGAGCTACGGTAAAGAAATCGACCCGTCATGAAATCAGTAACAGTTCTGTTTATCTGTTGGTGGGACCTTTAAGACCCAGAAGAATTCACACTTCTGCTAAAGATCACCGCTTCTCCTCCACATCGAAAGGAGCCAGTTGAGGTGGCTCGGGCATCTAGTCCGGATGCCTCCTGGATGCCTCCCTGGAGAGGTGTTCCAGGCATGTCCCACTGGGCGGAGGCCCCGGGGAAGACCCAGGACACGCTGAAGAGACTACGTCTCTCAGCTGGCCTGGGAACGTCTCGGGGTCCCCCCAGAGGAGCTGGAGGAAGTGGCTGGGGTGAGGGAAGTCTGGGCATCTCTGCTCAGTCTGCTGCCACCGCGACCCGGTCCCGGATAAGCGGAGGAAGATGGATGGATGGATGGCTAAAGATCAAGACCGCGCTCCCATACCTGACCATGGACCCCCCCTCTGGCTCGTCTGGGCCCCCCGCCGTCCCCCAACTCCATCTGGATAAAGCTCCTCTGCTGGACTGTTTAAGCATGTCGTTGGTTCTGGTAAATCTCCTGTCCGTCCTGGGGGAGGACCCCTCCTTCATGTGGACACCCCTTAGGTTTGGTGTCAATTCAGCGCCTAAAGTATTGCGCATCAAAACTGTAAAACTGCGAATCAAATCCCCAAATCTGTGAATCAAAATGCATACATTGAGAACCAAAACCCAGAATTTGCAACCAAAAGCTCTAACCAAAGCACAATCCTATTTCTCATCTGCCGATTTGTTTTCTCATCCTTCTGAACTCGTTTTGAGTTGCGCTTTTATTTTTTGCGGTTTTGATTCTAAAAGACAAGGAAGCCCATTGAGATGACTGTTGATGTAAATATTGGGCTACAGAAATAAAACTGAATTCAATTGAATCAAGCCCCGCCTCCGCCTCCTCACCTGGCTCCTCCCACAGTCAGGTGAGGTCTTCTTCTCTGGTTTTTTTTTAGTTCTGCAGACTAGAATGCAGAGCGACAAAATGACTGCTCACAAATGAAGAAGCACCGAGGGCCTGCAGGCCTCCCAGCATGCCGCGGGGCTGACAGGTCACTGCGGTAGATCGGTCATGAGTAAGCAGTTTGTGTATCAAACCGATCTCTGAGTTCCCACGAAGAGGAAGGAGGCGCACAGAAAGGTTTTATTTAGTTTAAAGGAAGCTGCTTCTGCAAAAGTCTGAGTTTCTGCTGCTGCAGTTTGTGGTTCCAGAGGGGGGGGGCCCTCATTGTTGTCCACGGTCTGGGATCCGTGGGTATTGTTCTCGGGGTCACTCTAAAATGTAAATACGACTTCATCATTCCTGCTGGAACACCCCCGAGCCTGAATGCAAACCACAGAAGAAGAAAAGCATCAAAATTCCATCAGAAGAAGCTGCAGATCAGCAAACGGCGGCGGAGAAAATCGCCTCATGACCTCAACGGCGGCAACGCCACTTCTTCAAAATCCAATTCCTGAATTCACCAAACAGTCCCATCATCCCATCGCAAGTGAAACCACATCATATCTGAGCCTCGACATCCATCTATCCATCCATTTATCCATCCATCCATCCATCCATCCATCCATCCATCCATCCATCCATCCATCTATCCATCCATCCATCCATCTATCCATCTATCCATCCATCCATTCATCCATTCATCCATCATCCATCCATCTATCCATCATCCATCCATCCATTCATCCATTCATC